>JACTAT010000043.1:1833205-2475705 GCA_014526335.1 Chrysaora quinquecirrha | reverse complement strand
TATTTGCAAAACTGCTATAAAGACATTAAAAACGGGGTGAAATGAAAGGATAAGTCAAGTTAGAAGAGTTTGTTGAAAATCGGTGTTTAGAGTTTTTACTTGTTTTAGATGAGCACGGAGTGGCAAAATAAACGGTTGCAGGTGAGGGCCTTAGGGAATTGCCTGGCACGTCGCATGCATGAGTATATTTGCAAAACTGCTATAAAGACATTAAAAACGGGGTGAAATGAAAGGATAAGTCAAGTTAGAAGAGTTTGTTGAAAATCGGTGTTTAGAGTTTTTACTTGTTTTAGATGAGCACGGAGTGGCAAAATAAGCGGTTGCAGGTGAGGGCCTTAGGGTATTGCCTGGCACGTCGCATGCATGAGTATATTTGCAAAACTGCTATAAAGACATTGAAAACAGGGTGAAATGAAAGGTTAAGTTAGGGTAGTGAGTGAGATTTGTTGAATTCTGCTGAAGAACAAGGTTTCATAATTTGGGCTTTGGAGGATGGAGAGTTGAAATGCCTCGGCAAAACAAGATAATCTAATGGAGAGAACAACAGGGGTGCAATTACAATGATCATCGATGCGACACGACCCCATGAAAGATAAACAACCCATTGATAGGAGAGTGAGAAAGAGGAGGAAAAAATTCCTTATAGTAGGCTAAGAAGACTGAGAACACAGAATATACAGAAATATATTAATATATATGTATAAGAATATAAACAGAGCATGAAATTCATTATGTTGTACATTTAAACTTTGAGCACAATGAGGATAGAAAAAGTTTCTTAACTTGAAAATTTATGAACATTTTCCGGCGATTGACCCTTAAGTATAAAGTTTCTGGCTATTATTTTAATTACTCAAATGTTGAAAATAGAAATGAGAGTAGCTTCCCGAGTTGTTTCCTTACTTCTTAATCCATATGGAAGAGTTTATAGAATTTCAGGACTGGGACATGAAGAGCTTCGTCTAGCGGGTTTAGGGGTGTGCAAAAAGGGGTAAAAGAAGCGAAATTCGGCATTTATATTAAAAACGAAAGCGTTAGCAAAGTGCAGGGAAGTATAAGGTCCTTATTATACAAGCATGCAACCCATGCCCTGTTTCATTGATAGGCAGAGTACTTCTAAATGTACTCGACGTGATAGTCAGCTGCAGGACAGATAAAGCCCCGCCAACTTTGCCCAAGTTTGTCCTCAAGTAGCTTTGCCCTGGTTTGTGGCAAGGAGCTTCTCGATATAAGCTCTGGTAGCTATAATGCGGCCTAATCTTGCAATATAGTGCAGATAAACAGGTCACAGATAGAGGTTTTATTTTGCTTAGAATGGTAAAAATACGAAGATTTGTCGTAAACAAGGCCTGATTATTTTGCATATGGCGGACAGGGGCCTAGAAACTGAAGCCCACGCTGGGATGATCTCCATTTTTCGTTTGTTGACAGTGTCTCCTACATTTCTAGTGGGTGTCTTTAATAGCAAATAAAAGTAACAAAAAAGGGTTAATAGTTTAGTTTCGTAAACAAGATAAAAATAGATGAAAAACACTACTTACAAAACGTGGCAAACAGCTACCATGCAGATTCGCATCTTCCTACGCTGGCCCACATGACCGGCAGACAATAGTCCAATCAAACAGCAACTGCTTTCATCACTAATTAACATTGTTGAAGAGAATGACCTACCGGGCGGTTCGGAAACTCAAAATCTTGCATAAATGTGCATTGAAGTGCTTTGGAGGACAGTTGAGTTCAGGAAAAGACAGAAGAAGACAGAAGAAGCAACAGCGACAATGGAAAAGGAGAGACATGTCAGAGGTTGGCTACGCTCTTGATGCTCTATTTTCATCTTTAAGAACAATTCATAAATGCACACCCCCAAAACCCACCCACCTCTTTTTCAGATCAAAGTGAATTGGAACCCAAAGCGGGCCCATCAAGATCGTTCGAAGTTGTTGGTAAGTGGACAAGGATACTTTTAGCGGGATATTATTTCGCAAAAACTCCGTTTCTCATTAGGGCCAAATCACTCTTTCCGAAAGCGTACACGATTTTCATGAAAAGAACGAAGCACGTTTCCAGACACTTTTCGAGATAAGTTTACAAAACAGTGGTGTTAAAACTTTTCGAGACAGTGATTTACTAGAGTTTTGCAAGTAAGTAAGGTTTCTTAGAACCAGTAGATTAGCGTACATGTAGCTATTAAACAAAACGCTTTCGTTCACGTTTGACTGGGGTTTCTGTTGCTTTTAGAGATATCGGTCAAAAACCCTTTCGTTTCAACTGTCATTTACCGTATACCATTTCGTGGAGTAAAACGCCGCCCCTGGATTTCAATAAAACTATCTGAGCAAAAAAGCTTTAAATCAAATACATGACTAGTATAGTTGCTAAGCGGGCTTAAGTGATTTATATGAGTTGTTTTCAAATGCACATTTTTAATCATATCTGCTTGAAGAACCGATCTAGCCTCTTAGCTCTTGGCTGGGATTGTTGCTGTTTCAATGGAAATCTGTTAAAATCCTTTTTTTCAATGGCAAATATGCAGTACGGGTGGGATCACGCCATGATTGCCCTGGCGGATATTCAGTACGAAGGTTGGGGGGGGGATGAAGTATGATGGGGCTGAAGTATGATATCATCAACAGAATCATCTGAAAACGGATGCCAAACATTGTTTGTTTTTGCAACAATCGTTATTTATGACCGGGTTAGGGGCTCAAGAGAAAGTGATCGTGGTACTATGACTTGTATTAGCTGGGGCTACCAGAAATACCTTGAATACAAGGGTCAAGGATATATTCTATCGCAAAGCAAGATTTATTTATTGATATTAAAAAACTGCTTACCCTTGTCAGTAATGGGGTGAAGAAAATTATATTCCTAATTTGTGGGGTGGAATTTTTTGATGAAGCAAAATACTTTGTCTTTGGCCCCCACCCCGGTCCTAAATCCCTAACGTTGCATGACGGAAGGGACACCACAATTGTAGCGAAAACGTGCACAATTCGACACTAACGTTTGATCAGCCATGATTCCGCTCAAAATATCACACTTCACCCCCACCTTACTGCATATTTCCCGCTCTACTGCATAATATATGGCATATCCTACTCAATATCCGCCAGGGCCATAACGATGTGAGACCACATCGAACTCTAAGAACCCCCTCCCCCCCAACCGGGCTGAATATCCAACATTGTACTGTTCCGTTGGCTTGGCAAACGTGCAAGGCGCAGGCTTCCTTTTCCTTGTCATTTTGAAAACTACAAAAGTACTGGTGAAATCTCTGTGAGTCCCCCAATCTGGGCTAGTTGGTATGTCTCCTCGGTTGTTCTCATCAGCCAACTCGCTTATGCTACGATTTGTCAATTACTGTGCCTTAAGTAGCCAAGTTACAGGTAAGAAACTGATGCATTGCAATTTCTTTGCAGAAACCATGGACGTCGACGAGGAACCGAATGGAGGAGGTGCCAATAGGCTCAGGTACTGTTGTCTTGATATGTTCTTTTTGTTGCTAGAAAGTAACTCTGAAATACAGCCAATTGTTGCAAAGCTTTTACGTTTTGCAAGGGTGCTTTCATTGGTTGCAAGCGTGCTTTGGCAGTGTGTAAAACACTGGTACTAATTAGAATAATGGTAATTAGAGGTTAAGTAGAAACTAAGACATTGTAGACGACAAACAGTACTGTTGATTCATGTGAAGTACAGAAAGAGACAACACATTGTAATATAAACAAAACCTTATGATGAAATACACACAGAACACCTAAATCAATTTGACATTGTAAATGTCGTGAATACAGCGTACAAAAACGAATACAGTGAAAAGCGATTAACCCTTTCCTGCATGAATTTTTGTTTTTCAAGGAAAAAATTATTTTCTTGCAGATTTGTATGTATTTTGGGTCCAGTTTCTCAAGTGAACAAAAAAATTTGAAAAAAATTTACATTTTGATACATTTCTGAATTGTTGCTCCAGAGCAACATCATGCGGCAAGGGTATAATAAGGCAATAAAAATATTTATCTCAGTTGAGATTTCAACATTGTTTTTAAGCAAAATACTTGCAAAAAATATCAATGGCAGTTGGTTTTCATCTCATAAAGCAAATTTACAACCATTTCTTAACAATTTCAATATTAGACAAGGTGCTGCAATACCATGCTTTTAATCAAATCACGTCTGTTGCGTCAATAAAATGACAGATAAATGCCATTTTATGGGTATTATGTTCATATCCTCAATCAGTAGGAACTTAAAATTGCAGCTCTTTACTATACTTGTAAATTTTTTAATAGAAAAGTCCACTGGCCACCAGGAAGGCTTTTGTTTATTATGAATGAAACCATTGACGCTACTGGTCAGACACCATTCTGTGCCCTTTTCTGTATAGCATTATGTGTTTTGCCACACAAATAATGCAAAATAGATTGCTCTTTCACATCTAAGGCATTTTCTAAGGCATGTACTGCTTCATATCTTAACTTTTTGTAGCCTTGGTAGCTTACAGGGACCATGATTATCCTTGGATTTTTCATTACTTTTGGGTCATTTGGATGTTCTTTTGAGCCCAAATCAATGAAAACATGCCCCTGTATCTTCTGAGGGTGAAACAATGATCAGTAAAATCCAGTCTGGCAGTTCTCGATGTGATCTCATGCATGCAGAACTGCATTCCAATTGTTCTCTTCTATTGTTCTATTGTTTATCTTGTTTGTGCACATGCCACCCTCCACAGGCCGGAGGGTTATTATGTTAATTTTTCCAGGATGATGCAACTGTATTATGATTTTTTGATTTCATCTCTTTCTTGTCTGTTCTATCCCATCTGTTCTATTATCTTCTGCATCACTTCTAAGCACACCTGTGCTATCCGCATCCAGTAGCTACGTTGATTCAGTTGATGTACATACTGTTCTGGTAAATATTTTCAAGCTCCTCTAATGTTGCTGCTGTCATCTTGTTCCACATATTTGCCATGTATTCTGATGAATGAAAGATGTTTGTTGAGGTCCCATTTCATGTTCCATTATTTGTTTCACAACATGATGGGTACGACGGTGTACACCATACTTCCTAAAAATGAAAGAAATTTTTATTTAAAAATTCAAAATTATGTCTGAAAATTGTGCAAAATCAGTAAAATTTATGTTAGAGTCTTGAAATATGCCTTATAACTGACGTCGGATTCATTTATAGCTAAAACAATCCAGCTAAAGTATGGCCTAGTCATGGCCTAAGTGGCCTAATTGTATACCCTTGCTGCATGATGTTGCTCTGGAGCAACAATCTAAAAATGGGTCTGCTTCCACAGAGGGCTACCCAACCATGTTCATCACTATTATATGTTATCAAAACAAGGTTAGTGCTATATAAAAACATTTTTTATAGAAAGAAATAATTACCTGGTGGGAAGTGACTGGACGTCAAAGTGGCACTTTGAGAAAAAATGGCCGCCATTGCTTAGGCCAAAGTTCAAAGCTCTGTAATTCCTCATGTATCCGTCAGGGGGGGTGCGAAGCCAGAAAGCGAATGCGTACTTCACGACTTTTTTAGAAGCAACTGATGGCCGATTTTCGCTGAATTCGCGATGAGTTTTCTGAAGGTAAGTTTTCTTTTGATTTGTTAAAAAAATTTCCTTCGACGTCTTTTTTAACTTTCTTTAACCTTCTTGATAAGTTATATCTCATTAGTTGATTTTTTACGATTATATTTTTGCGAGAAAATGAACTTTTATTGTCAAGCTTTTGGGCCTATTTTTGACTTAATGCCAAAATTGCAAACTTTGAAGACAGCTTATTGCCTTACTTTTGGGGATTAGTTTTTGTTTGAGGTTGAAATAAGTAGAGCAGACATCGTACTTTAAGAAAGTTTCACTGGTCCCCACTGGTCCCCACGGTTAAGAGTAGAAATAATCTTCTGAAGAAAAGTTGTTTCGCGGCATTTAGCGCGTCATTTTAAGTCACTCATTTCATTGTGGTTGTTGAAATTTCATGGAGTTCACCTCTCAACTTTATTTTTTGAACTTTTTATCGACTGCCACTGCTACCATTAAGGAAACGCCAATACTTAATTTAATAATACTTAATTTTCCAAACAACAGTTTTTTGGTTAGAAAAATCGAAATAAGTATATTTTTACAGGGGTTGAGGCACACACTCAGCCCCGCAGATATGTGACAGAAGAAAATGGCAGTTTTTTTTATTTTGACTTGTTCTTGGGGGCCTATTATAGGTTTGCGGCTTCGCGGCTTCGACCCCTATTTTGCGTGCGGTTTACGGATTTGGCAATGATTTTGCTACGGTTTGCGGCCTCAGAAAAAGTTGCGGCTTGCGTCTTTCGCTGTGTTTTGGCCTCGGTTTACGGCTTTGTGAATGCGGCTGCGGCTTTTTATCGAATAAACGGCCAGCGGCTATGTTCTGAATTTCATAACAGATGTGCTGAAAAGGGCTCTGTGCCGCTAGAAAATGTAATGGGTGAGTACAGTAACCAGGGAAGTAACCAAGTAACCGGATTAATGTTGATTGACAAGCTAATGTTAATGAGGAGGAGTGGAAGTCTAAACAATAGCGACCGCGGCTTGGCAATTAATTTCATCGCGGATTGCGGCTTTGAGCTAAATTTTTTGCGGTTTCGCGGCTTCTGGACCCCCTATAATAGGCCCCTTCTAAATAAGCCAGTGTTCATTTAATCAAGGAATTTTAGCACCTAATCTTTAGATATTGATACCTATGCTTATTTATGGAAGAAATATTGTGAGTTGATCCTATCAATGACACATGTATTCTATTTATAATTTTAATATGTTAATCAAAAAGTACTGAAAAATTCTGAAGTCTTTTCCTTGCTTTATCTCTTAATACTAAAAGATTGATTTGATTGTGCCTGAAATGCTATTTCACTACATGACACTTTCTGGCAGGCTTTGAAGAAGCTTTGCTTAGCAAAGTGAGATAGAAGCAAAAAATATTGATCACAACTTTGCTGTTTTGTTTTTGTTGCTGTTTTATTTTGCATTTATCTCTTCCTGCACCGCAAGAAGCTCTACTTACATGCTGAATGAATGAAATGATTGTTACGGGTTGTTTCGAAATCAAACTGAAAGCGTGAGACAAATAACAAAAAGTAAAAATCGGTTAAACGCCAAGAAGAAGTAGAAGTACGAACGATGTAAATAGGCCTAGGCCTACAAGTACAAAAAAAGTGGGCGGGACCGGGACTTATCGGACGAAGCATCAACGTTTATTTCAACAGCAACTAAAGAATGAAAATTGTTCATCTGCATCCTTTGCACCATAATGTATATTTTTTTGTCGTTTTTAGCAGCTTTATTAGCCAGAATCGGACCTATTTAATCCACGGCAAGCCAAATAATGTCTTTTTGATGCCTAGGCCAGACGTCCACACGCCATGTCAGCAATTCGAAACTGAAGCTTGAAGAGCAAAAATCGTTGCGGCACAATGCGCATGCGTGCCCTAGCTTCATACCCCCCCTGTGTATCCGTGGTATAATGTTACTACAGCAACAGATAGCATTGTCAACATGTGTTTTGAAAGAAAACATTGCAAAATTTATTAATATTTGTTCCAGGGAAGGCAATAACGGCATGGAAGCAATAGCAATTGGCTATGCAAAAGAAGTCCCTCAGCGCTGTGTAGCCACCATTGTCTCTCAACTGAGATCTGGTGATGTTTTTCTCATCATCGGAACTTCAGAATGGGCGGTCAGTGTGCCAGCCCAATGCCAAAATGCCCTTCGCTTCTGGGGGGTTGACGAAGAAACGAAGTTTTTTTCCGCAGACCAGCACACTATGTCCATGCCGACAACCAGAGCCCGAGGACACTAGTCGAAAGCATGAAAAGAGTGAAAAAGAAAGCAAGCACCTAAACCAAGCAGGGAGGGTGGGTGGGACAAAAATCTGCTTGTCAAGAACTTTGAAACGTTCTCCGTTCACAGTTCATGTTCAGTTTTTATGATAAGCACAGACCGCGTGGCAAAATTTATAGCCGCCAAATTTAAACGCACGAGTTAACCCGATTCACCATAGCAACACTGCTGTATAAGGAATCGCTTTGTATGAAAAAGCTTCCACCAATCATGAGACACCTGAAAAGCTTCTCTACCTCTAATGCGATGCAAGAGGGCAATAATAACATAAAAGCCCCTGTCACATATTAAACCCGAATAAATTGCATTTAGTCGTGCCAAATATAGGCTCCTGCGCAGATGCTGCGCAGCGTCAAAAGATTGTTGCTTGAGAGCAACATCATGCAGGAAAGGGTTAATACAGATTGATTAAATACAGACAATGAAGTTCAAAACGCAACTAATACAACTCCGATTACGGTTTATAACTAGAAAAAAGCAAGAGGCAAAGTTTTTTTCGGGGGGGGGGAGGGGACCAATGGAGCAGTTTACGCTCAATTTTATAAACGGGATGGGCGTGCTACTTAAAGGGTTTCTTTCACAAATGTGCATTGGTTCATGATAGGACGTGTCTTGGTGTGCTCCAGATAGCTGACTACATAGTTCTCAAATAGTCTTTCTTTTTCTAGCACCAAAGGCTTTTTAACCATATTATAACAAAACCTTATAGCCTTTTTCCAGAATAGTCCCTTTTGTAGTAAGGTAAACAGTCTGTTTCGAAAACAATGGTCTCTATTTTGCGGGTTCTTACTACACTAGCTTTCCTATGCATCAGGAATCTTGTCGTATATCGTCAACCCCAGGTGACCTATATTTGCATACATATGCTTGTCTTGCAAATCTAACGGCAGTTATTTCTATTTCAACCAATCAGGATGAGAGAGATTGCCCAATCGACACGCTATGAGCACACTGTCGCAACACAAGCCGTCCAGGAAGTGCAAGCAAGGTGTGGGCAGCAAGAGGACCAGTATCAACCATTCTTTCCAGCCGCATTTGCTGTAGATCCCCGTGCTGAGCGTTTGTCTTTTAACTTCAACAACTTTATACTAGACAGCCTGGAGTTGCCGTGCAAACTGCTAGGGCACAACCATCGACCTAAAACAATTGACAGCAAGCATTTTGAAAGCATCGACAGTGTTCATCAAACGTTAAGGCAGTGGAGACAGGACTTTTCGTGCTTCCTTGATACACTAGATGAATCATCACTAGACTCTGGATCCCAAAGCTCTACAGCAGGCACGGCCGAGGCAGCAAGGAAGTCAATCGACAAGTGGCAACTATTTCTCAATTCCGGCACGCCAGTGGACAACGACATCCTCAACATGCCTGAGCTCCAGAATGTTAAAGACAGCTCGCTTGAACAGGTCAGAGTGGACATCCTGGGTAACGTAATGATATGGAGAGCTCACAGCTGGTCAGACGCAAGCGTGCACATCACACATGGCTTTCCGAGGATGCTAATCATGGAACCACACGCAGGCTACACAATCGAGAATGTAACCTGCACCAGCAGGGTTACAAATCAGATGATTTGATCTTTCGCACTGGAGGACGTATTCACTCTAGTCAGAAAAGTAAAAGTTGAAAAGACTGGCCTTTCAGTTGCCGAGCTAACGTATGCCAGAGCCAAAGCAACTATGCTACGCAGTGTACAAGCCGGACGTAAAAACTTCCGCCTTATGGAGACAATCATTTATAGCAATAAGATTTTCAATTTCTGTGCAAAGGACTTCATCATTTCTATCTGATAGGGCGATACACACAATGCAGACAAAAGTATGATAATAAATAGAATGTGTAGAAACATTTTCGTAGTGATAGAGAAATTATTTCTATAGCTAGCTACTAATATTTCGACCATACGTTCCAAGGATCATCATCTAGGATCATCAAGGACTCTGACGATGATCCTTCGAACCTTGGGTCGAAATATCATTATACTAATTATTCTACTTGTAACGTGTATATCTCTTAAAGGTGTAAATCTCTTTACATACAGTTATGGCATTGATTTCATATCATTCAACCCCCTGGACAACAAACTACTCGCTAAAATATCAGAAATGTTATTGGCCAGGCGAACTCACAAGCCCAAAGCGTCTGCATACTCCGACAGCGAGTCCGATTCTGAAGATATCTGCACCTTTTCCGGCGAGATAATCACCAAACTGTCTACGAGCCTGTATCCGCACGACTCTCAGAAAGAGGCAGTTGTGGCAAGCAGAATGAAACACCAGTTCTTGCTCGATACCGGCAGAAGAGAAAGGGCACAGGCAGCACCGAAGAAGCCGAAAATTTCAAAGACGAGAAACGTACTGCCACAACAGCAGCCTGCACAAGAGCAACCTGCACAACAGCCGCCGGAACAGCAGCCTACAGAACAGCAGCAAGACGAGCAGCCGCAGCAGACAGAACAGCATGTTGAACAGCCAGCAGAGCAGCAGCCAGAGCAATCAAGCCAACATCAGGCTACTACCGCGGCGCTGCTGACAAATTTAGACAGCAAGGTAAGTTCCCACCTTACATTGTTTCAGTTGTATAGCTGCCTAGTTCACTGACTGCAAATGATGCAAGCGACGTCTCCTTATCAACATGCCATTGCTGTCACTGCTGTTTTTGTCGGTGGATGTGTAGAGGCGAAGAGTTTCGGGGGTTTTGGGGGCTCAGCCCTGACCCTTAGTAAATTTCGTCAAGATCTGTATTGTATTGTTCATCTTAGAAAAGACGCCTTGTTTACTTTGTTCATTCCCTAGAGTTATTATTTGTGGGTAGTACAAAACTTCAAAATTGCGATAAACAGCGGAAAGATTTTCCGGCACAGTAGAGTTATTCATATATATTCTTAAAGAAACATAAACACTTTTATGCTACAGTAGACCCACCCCCTAGTAGTCTCTCCAGCTCTACACCAATAATATTTGTATTCAATATTAAATCTGATCATAACTGTTTTCTTCAAAGGTAAAACAATTGGCCCTTGGACACGAGGTAAAGGAAAACCATATGGAGAAGCTTCCACGTGACAAAGCGGCAGATTTAATCAACTCTATACCCCCAAATGAGCATGCAGGTGTGAAATCTTTATTAGAGATGCAATTTAGCAAACAAAGAGTAGCGGCTGCAGCCTTGGAGTTCATCAACAAAGACGAGACGAAGCGTTTATGCAACTGCGAAAAAACCAAAGGTAATTGCCAATTTTTTAGGAAAGAGATTATCACCTCCGAAGACAATTTGCTAAAATCGAAATGTGATCAAGCAGGGTGTGCATTATGCTGCTTCATCGCTGAGACAACTACAAAAACAGCTCTATCCAAATCACCATTTTGCTTCCATGTCAACTTGTGCACTATAACGAGAAACCTGCGACAGCAAACGAAGCAGCTTGGCTTTACAATAGACGCACCACAGCGCACACTGCAGGACATGTTTGGACTAAACCGCACAAAGTTTTTCAAGTTGTGTAATGTCGGGGAAGTTTGCATTATATGTCCAGAAATAGTAAATGTCAACCCAGTTAGAAGAACCACCGACTTCTGGGACGTATTTTCTTCCTTGGGAGCAGTGGTTGAAACAGCAAGGACGACCGTTGCAAAACAGCTGGTTATTCTCAAATGGAAGCTATCAGTCCTAGTGAAATGTAACCGGACAATGACAGCAATGCTAGAAAATGGCTTGCGTCTCTCAAAGTTCCCGAAGGTTCAAATGCCATCAATAAGGGCATGTTTGAAGAGGAGGAACTGGCCGTCTTCGCTGAATTTAAACTTTTGTAGAGACATCAATTATGCTTGTTATTATAATATTTTTGTTACAGAAACGATATCTTGTAATTTGGAAAACATGTTTCGAGCAAACACTGTTCATGTTCAGTTAAATCAAGTACAGCAACTCATCAATTCTTTTTTTATGTAAGAAATTCGTGGATTTGATAAGTTTACCTATTATTTAGCTACGCATTCAAAACATGTTTTGCAAATTACAAATTACAATCTCAGCCAAACTAACAAATCTGAGAAACTTTGGAAATATTACAGTAATACTTTTCATACATTGTAGTTTTAAAGTGTCTAAAAAAATCCTGGAAACAGACCCGTTCTCATGCCGTTTTCATGTTTCAGAACAAAATCGATCAGTGAAGCCCTAATCTGTATTGATTATTCAGGATATTTTGGAAACACGTGTTGTCTTAGCCTTACGTGGTTATTATTAAATTTCGAAAGCAGCCAGATTGCGAAGGTTTTTTTTAATTAAAAAAAAGACAGACATTGTCACGGGTATGAAAATCCTTTCGTAGATAATTGTATAATATGATAGTTATCCACGTATCATTTCTTTTTGTAGTTTTACTGAATTTTTTATTATTTTTACAACTGTTTATTACGTAGATGTCAGTATAATAGCTCTCGATTGCCTGAAAATATCGTGAAAATACCTCTGCTCCAATTGCAGTGTCTATTTGAAAACGGCCGTCACCCTACTTTCTGGGTAGTTGCTAATTAGGAGTATCGTCTTTGGACCTGATACTTGTAGCTTATATCGTCTAGTGTAGCTTGTTTCTGAAGCTCGCCTCACTAGCAAAGAAAATTCTTTGTCTTTGGCTATTAAGTTAAGTAGCAATCGGAGACATGTTGGCTAATTTTAAGGCTAAAAGAATTAGTTAGGCTCAAATATTTGGGTAATTAGCTATATAATTTGCATTAACAAGACAATGTACCTTTTAATATTGTAGCTAATGAATAGAGTATGTGTAGCATGATCAAGTCCTCTCGAATCAGCACTGTGTCTTTTATTTCATTATGCTTAGCTTCCAACTCTCGCCTGCCATTGATAAGTCCTCCGTTAAGTTCCTTTGATGAAGCACTACGTTTTCTTCGCTGCTTTTTTCTTCTTCTCCAAACTGCAACAGAATTAGATTTCCTAAAGAAAAAGCAGTTCTTAAAAGATTGAATGGTGGCTCAAGCGCGACAACCTTATTGTATCAGCACAAATGAAAGCCACAACCCCTAAGCACTCTTTGGTCATTGTGGTAGCTACGCCAGAATTTCTTAGTCGCCCAGACTATCATACGTATTTAGAAAATGACAAATAGGAAGGAAATCGTTAATAAAATGCGCCTAGCCTGCTGTATTTGAAGTGGAGATACCCAATAGCATGCACACTCATTTTGTGTTAAGAAACTTAGAATGCTCTAAGTTTCTTAACTCAAGGATTCCTCAAAAATTCCTATAAATTTTTGGGACAGCACAAAGGAAAAGTATGACAGAAAATTTACCATAATGTTAATGATTCAAGCTGAAATCGATAAAATTTTGGGGATAAGTTGAAGTAGGCGCTTTGATCAAGCCCTGATATAATAAGGTATTATTTCAATAAGACAATTTCCGACCAGTCAAGTCAATTGCATAGATTGAAACGAGCCTGATATTACTAGCTATGACGTCGTAATGTGTGCATTGCTCAGCGTGCCAGCTTGATGAGGAAATGCCTAAAATCATCTGCAATAATCACCTTACCTATCTAAACAAACAGTTGTACGTTGAATAGTGAATGATTGCATGCATTCAAACGAGCAAATTCTAATCACACTTTAAATTGAAAGGCGATATAAATTCAAAATTGCGCTATCTGAAACACTTAACTTCTCTCTGTGACGTTTTCACGCTACTGGGACGCATTTAGTTCTTGTAATTGGGTAATGTGACGTCGATTTGAACAAAGTGTTACATGCTCTCTATATCAGTATCATTGCATACGCTACCAAACCGGAAACCGCACCTGATTGGCCATCGCGTTTTCCCTTAGTTACTCGGTAGCAACCATCCAGACCGGCTTTAGTCACAGTGAAGTTGCAGTGATTCTGAAGCGTTCGTCGTGATTTAAGGTGTTATTTCTGGCTTGCAGATTCAAATTTTACTCAGAATTGTTCACATTTGTTGTCTTGAATCGTCATCATATCTATTTTGAAGTTTTAATTGTACATAGCGATCATTTTCTGGCCCGTTGCGTAAGTTTTGTATTGAACTCTTTTAGGCCTAGCCTACAGTGTACAGTGTATATATAGTGAAATCTTTTGTTCCCGCTTCTATGTTTTAAATTCATTTTGGACACATCGTCTCGTTATTTCATTGGTTTAGTGTATTTGAAGATAAATGCCCAGCTACTGCTCTGTATTTGGCTGCTATGCATCTTCTTCAAAGAACCCAGAACTGTCTTTTTTTCTTTACCCGAAAGACAAGAAACTGCGGAATGCCTGGATTTGTCGTGTCAGAAGAGAAGATTTTTCTCCTTCATCTACATCATGTATATGTTCAAGACATTTTCTTGACACTGATATGACCATCCCAAATTCAGACACGCCAAGCATGTTCCAACGACGGCGATTACGAAAAGAGGCAATTCCAAGTGTTAATCTTAGAGGCAATACACAAGATGAGAAGCAAGGAAAGAGATCAACTTCTGTGCTGAATAGGAATCGTTCTTGTGCCACTGAGGAGACATCATCTGAAATTTCACCAGATTCTGATCTTTCCGAGGGCCCACTCTTAGAATATGAAATGCCGTCAAGTGCTGATAATTCTCGTTCTTCTGCACAATACAGTGTTGAAGAGCTGCTTAAAAAAGTTGAAATTTCTGAAAAAATGTGTTTCAGGTACAAAAATTTGAGTGAAACTGATATCAAAAATTATACTGGGATTGAAAAACCAGTTTTTAAAATGATGATTGACACAATTGAGACATTTGCACCCTTGAATTTTTGGTCTGGGAAACCAGTGAAATCAATAAGCCCTGAAGACCAGCTACTGATCTTCTTAATGCGGCTTAGGCTTGATCTACCATATTTTGATCTTTCAAGAAGGTATTCAGTCAGCCAGACAACAATTCAGAATATTTTAATGACCTACTTGCATGCAGTTCACGAAATTTTCTTTGTTGGGATTATGTCTCAAATCCCTTCCCAAGAAAAGAACAAATGTAGTTTGCCCAGTTCGTTTGGAGACATATCAAATTGCAGAATTATTATCGACTGCACAGAATTTAGGATTTCTGCTCCAAGGAAAGATCTGGTGGCTGCATCTGCTACGTACAGCAACTATAAGCATTTTTTGTCTGTCAAGTACCTGATTGGGGTAGCACCCAATGGAGCAATAACGTTTGTCAGTCATGGATTCCCTGGTAGCACAAGTGACAAAGTTGTAACAAGTGAATCTGGAGTGATATCTCACCTCCAAGTAAGCCAATCTAATGTACATATATTGTCCAATTGATATGTCTCTGTATATTTCTAACATACTTACTCCAATAATCTTGCTTTTTCAGGCTGGCGACTTAATACTTGCAGACAAGGGATTTATCATTCATGACCTCTTGCCAAAGAATGTTTTCTTAAATTTGCCTGCCTTTCTTTCCGGAAAAACAAAATTTTCAAAACAAGAAGCAGTTTTTTCAAGAAAAATTGCTGGCTGCAGGATTCATGTCGAAAGAGCAATAGAGAGATTAAGAAATTATAAGATTTTAGAATATATCAATGCACCATTACGCCCTTTTGTTGACAAAATTGTGCAGGTGTATGCAGTTCTTGTTAATATGCAGTCCCCAATCATTGCAGGGGTTTTGCAAAACTACAAAGAGACTGTGGCCACTTTAGAGAACTCTGAAGGAAGTAAATAACAGATTTTTGACCAATAGAACTTTTCAATTAAGTTCATTATCATGATTCTTTTGTATAACACGTGGGCAATAGCTCTTTGAGATAAAACATTTTTAACATTGGTACATATCTGCTCTCCCATTCTGGATCTCTTTCAACCCTTACAATAAGCATATCAACCGTTGTCCAAACAACAAAATGTGCCCATGAAACTCCAACAGCAACCATTTCTGCTTGGACCTGGTGCCAATAGCCATGGCCTTGGTTAAGCTTCTTTGATGAAGTAAGATAAAAGTCACTTCTCTCCTCCTTCCCCTTCAACTCACTTGCTATGAAATCATCAATTTTGTCATTTCTGTGTGACCATGGGCATTTTACTTCTAAAACCCCCCTTCTCACCATTTTCAATGATAATGCCATCTGGACTGCTTCCCAAAAATCCACAAGAGAACAGCACAAGCCCTATGGGTGTCACTGCATTTCCAGTTTCCTCTTTGTATTTTTTTATTGCAACATCTTCGTGCATTTGGCCCCACATAATTGAATCCTTGGTGCCAAGAGAATATTCCCCCTCTTAACTTCTTTAAAAGTGAAGGTGCTATTGGGTTGTCTGTAGCCCTTTTCCTTTCATATGCCTTTATGACATCACCAAAATTGCTGCCAGTTAGTCTCAGTCTTCTAAATTGACCCCATAGTGCTGATTTTCTTTGTCCGGATGTTTGTGCTGCAAGCCATTCAACCTGATCTGGAGACACCTTACATTTTTCAACAAACAAAGTCTTATTGTTAAAAAAGTCTTCCAACATTTCTTCAATTAAGCTGGGTGCCAAAGGATTCAACACTGGTTTGGGTACCTCTGGACCTGCAATCCATCCAAGAGGACATTCAATTCCAGCATCTGATATTTCTGATAATCGGCTGGCCACAAATTTTCTGTCTTTGTCCAAAAAGGGTCTTGATGTAGCCCTGTATTCCGGCTTAGGGGTTGGAAAAAAATCACCAAATGTTTTGCTATCCAGCTTTGCTGCTTTTTTAGGTTTGGCAATCCAAGCTTTTGGCAAATCTGTTTTTGACATTCCCTTTTTGTTGACTTAGATGGCACTTGCTGCCATGTGGCTACAAATCCAGTTTCCCCTTGGGCACTCACATTCTCCTTTAGAAATTCCCCCATCACCATTGACTGTAAGCATTACTGAATAACTTTTATCCTTCATGGATGCTCTTACTTTGGCTTTTATCACATGATCACTCAGTCTCAAGTCCAACACAAAATCTGCCTTATATTTCAGTTCACCCTTAGTAATACTATTAATATCTTCTTTGAAGAACTCCATCATCCCTGAGATTGTTATAATTTCTTTTGCCATTATAGATAGGTATGGTAAAAAATGATAGAAATACTTCAAATACACTAAACCAATGAAATAACGAGACGATGTGTCCAAAATGAATTTAAAACACAGAAGCGGGAACAAAAGATTTCACTAGTCTATATACACTGTAAACTGAGGCTAGGCGGCCTAAATGAGTTCAATACAAAACTTACGCAACGGGCCAGAAAATGATCGCTATGTACAATTAAAACTTCAAAATAGATATGATGACGATTCAAGACAACAAAAGTGAACAATTTTGAGTAAAATTTGAATCTGCAAGCCAGAAATAACACCTTAAATCACGACGAACGCTTCAGAATCACTGCAACTTCACTGAGACTAAAGCCGGTCTGGATGGTTGCTACCGAGTAACTAAGGGAAAACGCGCTGGCCAATCAGGTGCGGTTTCCGGTTTGGTAGCGTATTGTGTATAGAAATGCTGCAATTTAGCTACATTGAATTGCATTTTGCAATACATAGTTTAGTAAATATTATTATGAGATGCATTTACTAAAGCTAGTATATATAATAATTAAAAAGATCTCACCAAACTTGCACTGTATAGGTTTTGATTCAGAAATAACTCAGAAGCCTGTGTTTTTACGTGCGTACCAATGTAAATCAAAATCTAACTAACTAAAAATTCTATTTACAATAATTAAATAAACAAGGCGGTTGTGAAGAGATGCAGAGATAAATAAAAGCGAGTGTGAAGTAAAGAAAAGCGCATAAAGAGTTAAGTGTTAACGAGGAGGAAAAAGTAAGGAAATTGAAAGCGAAGAAGAGTGTTGCTATGGTGCGTTGCTACATTACTCCCCCCCCCCTTAGAATTCAAGTGCAAATGTGCATTCGATGAAAAATAAAAATGAATTAGGTATGAAAATATGCAAAAAAAAATAACGTTCAAATATGCAATGTTCAAACGTTGAAATAATCCTTCATTGGCCAAAACGAACAGGAAAATGAACTGTCCTGCCAGAACGAGTAGTGCGAATCGGAGATGCAGATTGTGACGTTGCAGGTGAAACATTGACAGTTGACGATGTAGTAGAAGTAGTTGTAGAATATGTTGTTTGTGGCAAATCAGTGTCAAGATAGGCAACTTTAAGACGGTCTATTGTGATGTTCTGTGATTTTCCTTTGATGTCAAGGGTGAAAAATTTTGGTGTCCGTTTAATAATCTTGAATGGGCCGTGATAAGGTGCTTGAAGTGGTTTGCGAACAGAATCAATACGAACAAAAACGTGAGTGCATGTGTGAAGATCTTTAGGTACGTGATGTTTAGGATGCTGTGATCGTGGAGAGGTGGGTTGAATTTGTTGCATTGTAGAACGAAGACGATCAGCATATATTGACGGGTCGAGATCTGATAATTTTGATCTTGGTGCAATAAATTCTGCTGGGAGACGAAGTGTTGTGCCAAAAACAAGTTGTGCTGATGAAAATTGAAGATCTGCTTTGATTGTAGTGCGGATGTTAAGTAAAATGAGTGGAAGTGCTTCAGTCCATTTGGTAGAATCATGCTGGGCTTTAAGTGATGCTTTTAGAGTGCGGTGAAAACGTTCAACCATACCGTTTGCACATGGATGGTATGATGTGGTACGAATGCGTTTGTTACCTAGCAATGCAGTGAGATGTTGAAATAATGAGGACTCGAATTGAGCACCACGATCGGTAGTAACGGTTGAGGGAACGCCAAAGACAGCAATCCAGCGAGAAACAAAAGCTTGAGCGACAGTTTCTGCTGTAATATCATGCAAAGGTATAGCTTCAGGCCAGCGAGTAAATCGATCTATGCAAGTGAGAAGATAACGATAGCCATTAGAGGGTGGTAAAGGGCCAACAATGTCGAGATGAATGTGATCGAAGCGAGCATCAGGTGTGTTAAATGTGCCCATTGGTGCGACTGTGTGTTGTTGAATCTTTAATTTTTGACATTGGAGACAAGATTTGGTCCAGTTGCTAATGTCTTTATTCATGTTAGGCCAGATGAATCTTTGTGTGATTAGCTTTTGAGTTGCACGTATTCCTGGATGTGATGGTGAGTGAAGATGATCAAAAATTTTGCGACGAAATAAAATGGGAACGTAAGGACGAGCATTGTCAGTTGAAATATCACAAAGGATGATACCAGAAGATAGTGGGAGAGGTATTTCTTTGAATGTCAGTGATGATGATGATTCTTGTAATTGTTGAAGTTCTGGATCGTCTTGTTGAGCTGCAGCCATGAGAGAGAAATCAAGCGATGTAGATGAAGAAGGCAGTGGCTGTAGATGATTGATGTCTGCACGAGATAAAGCATCAGCAACAGAGTTCTCGGTGCCTTGAATGTGACGAATATCTGTTGTGAATTGCGATATATAATCAAGATGACGAACTTCACGTGGTGAATGTCGATCAGGAGCAGCAGAGAAGGCATGTATCAAAGCTTTGTGATCCGTGATAATGAAAAATTCACGTCCTTCTAAACAGTGACGAAAATGACGAATCTTGAGGTATACAGCAAGCAGTTCACGACCAAATGTACTGTATCTAGTCTCAGCAGGCTGTAAGCTTTTGGAAAAGAATGCAATTGGTTGCCAGAGATCATTGATTTTCTGCTGTAGAACACCACCGACAGCAACGCTGGATGCGTCGACCATGAGGCAATAAGGAGCGTTAGGTGATGGGTGAACAAGCAAGGTTGCTTTGGCTAAAGATGATTTGATGGTGTTGAATGCTGATAAAGCATCTTCAGGTAGCTGAAAAGAATCTTTCTGTGCTTTGTTGAAAGGAGGTCGGTGAGAGGCTGAATAATTGTAGCACAATCAGGAATGAAGCGTCTGTAAAAATTGATAAGACCGAGAAATTCACGAAGTTTGCGTAATGAAGTTGGAATTGGGAAATCGCTGATAGCTTGAACTTTCTGTGGAAGTGGAGAAATTCCATCGGCAGAGATGCTATGACCAAGGAATTCCAGTGATGAAGCACCAAAAATAAATTTGAAAGGATTGATAGCAACTCCGTATTCTGATAAGCGTGTGAAAGGTAATTCTAAATGCTCAAGATGTTCAGCTTCAGAGGTACTAGCGATGAGAAGATCATCAATATATGCGTAAACGAAATCCAAGCCACGTAAAACTTCATGTATGAATCGTTGGAATGTTTGTGCAGCGTTTCGGAGACCAAAAGGCATTCGAATGAATTCAAACAAACCAAAAGGTGTGATTATGGCTGTTTTGGGTATGTCACTTGGCTCGACTGGAATTTGGTGATAAGCACGAACCAAATCGACTTTTGAGAAAACAGTTTTGCCATGAAGTGATGAGCTGAAATCTTGTATGTGGGGAATTGGATAGCGATCAGGTATGGTAATTTTGTTTAAAGCGCGATAATCGCCACAAGGATGCCAGTCACCAGATTTTTTAGAGACCATATGTAAAGGAGAGGACAAACTGCTTTCGGATGGGCGAATGATGCCAAGCTGTAACATATGATCGAATTCAGCTTTCGCGACAGCTAAACGATCAGGAGCAAGACGTCGAGAGCGTGAGAAAACAGGAGGACCACGAGTGCGAATATGGTGTGTGACTGAATGTTTGATGGCAGATTCTTTATAACTAGGACGAGTGAGGTCTGGAAACTGTTTAATAAGCGATTGATATTTGGAATCAGAGTTAGGAATACTGAACATAATTTGAGGTGATTGGTCTGACGATTGAATTCCGTGAATACATAAACTAGTAGTGGTGTCGATGAGTTTGCGTTGACGAACATCCACAGTAAGATTAAAATGTGCAAGAAAATCGGCAGCAATGATAGGAGTGGGAATATCTGCAAGGATGAAAATTCATCTGAACGTACGGCGAAGTCCGAGATCTAAAGTCATAGATTTTTCTCCGTAAGTAGCGATAGATGAGCGATTGACAGCTTGCAAAGTAAAATTTGAAATTTTCTGTTTTGCAGAACGAGGAGGAGGCAGTACGCTGACATCAGCACGAGTGTCAACCAAGAAACGAGTACCTGTCGTACGATCGGTGACAAAGAAAAGGCGACTGTTGTGAGGCGTGTTTGAAACAGGAAGACTTTGTGTTGCTAGCGTAGCGGGTGTGGTTTCCTGAGTTGATGAGTTAGGCTTGATTCTAGTTGAAAATGAACATGGTTAAGTGCATTTCTGAGCTTTAGATCCGAATTGTTCGTGATACCAACAGTTTGAGTGAGGCGATGAACGATTATGCGAATTAGATTGAGAATTCGAGTGTTGAGAATCGTAATTGAGTTCATTTGATAAACTTTTGATAATACTAGCGAGGTTGTGTATTTGAGCTTGAATAATCTGTATTTCGTGATCTTCTAATGACGAAGATTGTGTAGAAGAAACGATGTTTGAATGCGAAAGACTCATGTTGATACGATTGATGATATGTACAGAATGATGAAGTAAACAAGCGAGCGAAACAACCAACCAATACGACGAAAACATAGAAAAACGTGGTCACCAATTTAGTAAACATTATTATGAGATGCATTTACTAAAGCTAGTATATATAATAATTAAAATGATCTCACCAAACTTGCGCTGTATAGGTTTCGATTCTGAAATAACTCAGAAGCTCGTGTTTTTTCGTGCGTACCAATGTAAATCAAAATCTAACTAACTAAAAATTCTATTAACAATAATTAAATAAACAAGGCGGTTGTGAAGAGATGCAGAGATAAATAAAAGCGAGTGTGAAGTAAAGAAAAGCGCATAAAGAGTTAAGTGTTAACGAGGAGGAAAAAGTAAGGAAATTGAAAACAAAGAAGAGTGTTGCTATGGTGCGTTGCTACAATAATTCCCCTTGTTGTCTTTGTATCTAGTTGTCACCATTAGGGTATAAAAGGTCGCCATAGAGCACCGAATCCCAAGTGTAGAGATTTCAGACTTCCAGACAGACAAGTAGACAATATAGGAAAGTAGCAAGGGAAAAAAGCAGATTGGTGAACCTTTTTCTTAAATTAACTGATTGTCATAAGTGCTGTATATTTACATTTCTACTGCACAGAGTATCTTTTTCATGATATGGATATGGACTGCAATGGAGAAGAAAACAAATCATTTGTCATAATTAGCCGTCGAATTGAAGATATTGGAAATCAGGAAAGAAACGAAGACAAAAAACTACAAGATAGCAACACACCAATGCAAGGGGACACGGTCGACCTAGGTGGTAAGTACAAATAATTGAAATTTAGAATTTTATTAGGAAAATAGACATGTGAACAAGCGCTCATCTCATAATATTACTTTCATAGACGAAAGATTACTCATTATACAAAGATAACATATACACGTATTTTTTATAAGAAACTAAAAGGTTGATCCAGTACTGAAAGTCTTCAACATCCATATGGGCAACATAGTTACTCTGTCTGAATGATGTTGCAAACCCATTTATCTATCTTATTTGAATGCAACTATGACAAAAAGCTACCTATTTTCCTTTATCTATATAAAATATTTAAACAGGAGATTCAAAAATATAGATTCATCATTGAACGTTTCGATCTTATGATCTTCTTCAGCAAACTGTTCTTTACAATAATTGGGGACCTACTTATATACCTAGATTACAATAGGGTAACAAAGAAATAAAACCTAATTAGGGAAAAAACCTAATAATGGGAGTGGTAGAGAGTATAAGATTAATTCTAGGTTTGGTTGTGATTCCTCAGGTGTTGTTTATTTGTTGGGTTGTAAGGTTTGTGGTGTACAGTATGTGGGCAGTACATTTACCCCTTTCCGTAATAGGTTTAATAATTACAAGTCGTGTGGTAGAAGGTTTGATAGAGGGGAATTGGTCCGGCAGGTAGAGTTTTTTAGGCACTTTTCAGAAGCAGGTCATCACGGTTTTCAGGAGGACATTAGTTTCCAAATCATTGACAGGTTGTGTGGAGATTCTAGGGTTAGAGAGGGTTTCTGGCAGTTTAAGTTAGATACTTTTGCACCTAGGGGGCTAAATGTCAGACTTGTGGACTCCTAGGCCTGTTATTCCATTATTGCATTTTTTCTATCTTTTGTTTTTTTGTTTTTTGTTTTTGTTTGTTTTTATTTTTATTTTTATTTTATTTTTTTTGTTTGTTTGTTTGTTTTTTTACGTACTTTTTCTTGCTTTTATGTGTGAACCTGTTTAGGGACCTGTGCTTTTGTTTTTTTTTACTCTTTTCTTTACTGCGCATGTGTGTGTCTTCATGTTTTTTTAATTTCTCTTGAGACAGGCGGTAAATCACTCTCAACCTCGACGCTAATTACTCTGCTTCTCCTAAAATCTTTGTCTTCTGACGCTATTGTCTTTTCCTCCTCGGCCCTCCCCTTTAGACTTATTTGATTTTATTGTATTGTATTAGGCAGGTTCCCTAATTAGGTTTTATTTATTTGTTACCCTATTGTAATCTAGGTATATAAGTAGGTCCCCAATTATTGTAAAGAACAGTTTGCTGAAGAAGATCATAAGATCGAAACGTTCAATGATGAATCTATATTTTTGAATCTCCTTATTTGAATGCATATGGGTTTTCAGTTTGGCTGCTTGTCACAGAAATTCTTTATTGAAGACGACAACGGGAAATTAAAGAAACTTTTTTGCTGTCCAAGGTGGAAAGTTTCCTACCTAAAAAATTTTCAGTACTGGAGTTTCTTAAATTTTTGGTCATTCGAGAGTCTGGGTTTCTTATAAAGAGTTTCCAAAAAACATGTCACTCCACTATGAACTCTCCAACCGATCAATTGAGCAAAATCGATATAAATGTTCAAGGTGGTAAGAATGAGCAATTCCATTTTTCCTTTTAACACTTACTGAATTTAGCAGAACCTAGAGATCAAATATGAAGTTGAACTCACAAGTCATTGAAATATAGCGTGTGTAAACCTGTTGTAAAAAAGCGCCAAAAGGCCCTCAATTTGAAGATTTATTAAACTAGGATGGACTTTAAAATATCAGATTTTTACACTCTGTTAAATCAATATATGAGCAAAAAAGTCGTTAATTTGGAGAGACGGAAACTAATATGTAGACGTCAGCAATTTCACAAAATTGTTGCCACAGGCCATTTGACCAGTATGGGAATTCTAGGTAGGGCGATTTGTTGGGATTTCTAGGTTTAGGAGATAATATAGCATTGATTTGATATATGGGCTTAAATTTGAAATGCAGGGACAAGAAAATAGCAGTGTGGCATGATGCTGCAGTATGGGTAGTTGGTAATTCAGGACTAAGGTTTGGTCGAAAGTGTGGGAGTTAGATTGTAAATGTTAGATTTGTAATGTTAGATTGTAAAACTCATAACACATTCCTCTAGTTATTGCTCTTAGCATTTGCGCTATGAGGCTTAGAGTTGAACTGAACCACCCTAGGTAACGACTCCACAGTATCGTTCAGGTTCTCTTTCAGTAAAGTGGATAGTGTGCAGTAATATGGGGGGGGGGGGCTATCTTTCAGTGACATTGAGGAATATCACTAGGCTGTGAGCCGTGACAACTCTATGTCATAGACACAAAAGCCCAATCAGCTAAGAGACATTAATAGCTACTTTGATGGGTTGAAATGCTCATATCAATTTGTCGTTAAATTTTTATTGCAGGTGGCAAAGGACTCTATCAAGTTAATATGAATGGTGAAAGCTTTGTCAGCAAAGATGATGTTCAAAGACAGTTGTTTCCAGACTGGTCAAGTAGTGCACTCCGCTCTTTTATGAGCAGACATGGAATGAAAGCGGTTATAGCAAAGGGTTCAGTGCAAGTCGATCTTCAAGGGAAATTCGGCCATAAAAAAGGTGGCTACTACCTAATTAATGTTAGTGACGTAGAGAAGATGCTCCTGAAGAGAAGAGCGGCGAAACATGATAAAAAAGGTGATTTACATACAGAGGATATTGCAGGAGCTGAAAACATGTACAACAGTAGCGATATGACAGAGCTGATAACACTAGAAACACTGTGCCAACAACTTTTTGAAGGTAGCGACATACCTAGTCACTTTGGTACATCTCCAGAGACATATCCGGGAAAGGCAACATGTATGATTCGGGCTGATCAGATGGAAAAAGAATCGCTAGCCTTGTGTCAGCTGCCAAAAACCTGTGAAGAAGAAGGGAAAAGGACAAATGACTCATGGTAAGTGTTGAAATATAAAAGAAACATATCTGTACAAATCGTTCTAATAACAGGGTCATTTAGCACAGCTGTAAGCTTCTGGAAAATGTCTCAATGGCATAGCTTAATGAATTTCTTTCTCTTCAGGAGTGTTTCCGTGATGCACCCGAAAGAGCAGCAGGTCATCCCTGACATTGGGGCTGTAGCCCCTTCGCTTCTACTCAATGGGTTACACCCACATTAATCAGTTGATTAATCGTGGGTGTCATCCATGTCAAGTATACATTTTTTGAACTTCGTATTCCCAAGGGTGTCATCATGGGTGACACCCGCGAGTGATTTTGTTTTCCTTTTGTCCTTATCTCTCGCTTATGGTTGCCATGCACACAAATAGCATAACATTGCGTGTTAAATAGTAAAAATTGCGCATGACAGTCTGGCATGCGGACGTGAATTTGCTCGCTCTGGATAAAGAGTCAAAATTCATAAAATGTATTAAGCTTTTTATTTTTTTTTATTTATTTTATCCTTTTATGTTTTTTCCTGGAATGCTTTGTCATTTTTACTAATACCTAGTGCCTTATACTTATAAACAAACGAATTTTTATAAAATCAACTGCGAGAATGGCTTCAAAAGAGACGGATTCTGGTGGCGCTAACATGGAAATCATTGTATCTATGCTAAAAAGACAAGAAGAAAATTTGAATAAAAGGCTGGATATGTTGGAAACCAAAATTGATTCCTTCAATCTTGAAATAATTGAAAAGATCAAAGTATTGGATAAAAGAGTTGAAGAGGTTGAGAAATCTGCCGAATTTATTGGTCAACAATATGAATCGCAGAAGAAAACAGGAGACCATCTAATGAAGTTGCCAAAAGCTCTGCGTATAGACCAAGAGGGGCAGAAAAGTGCATTAAATGAATTAGAACAGCACGGCAGGCGAGAATGTATCGAGATCAGTGGTGTTCCCCCGAAAGAAAATGAAAACACCGAAGAGATAACAATTGCGCTAGGAAAAGAAATTGGAGTGGTAATAACGAAGGAGGGCATTGCTGCAAGCCACAGAGCCAAGAAATCGAAAGGAGACCCGATTATAATTACGAAGTTTGTGAATAGAAAGAAGAAAGAAGAAATGCGTTTACATACGTTTTTAATATCAGATCTTGAACCCCAAAACCAGGTGAAATGATAGATGAAGTTGTCAAATGCCCTAAATGTTTTAAGAGGGTATTTGATAACCAAAAATCAATCTGTTGCGATAAATGTGACAATTGGTACCATTTCAAATGTTCGTCAATTGATTCGGCAAGATTTGATTTTTTAGCTGAAAACTTAAGCTCGATTTGGTTTTGTAGGTTCTGCTTAAACGAAGCATTACCTTTTCAATCGCTTAATGAAAACCAATTTCGTAATACATTGGCTAATCCAACATAAAAGTGTGAAAAATTACTTGAGGCACTTACGTCAGCAAAACATGGTTTTATGAGGAAATGTAATGTATGTAACAAAGCTGTTCGTGACGTTAGTAAAGCCACTCCCTGTAATGATTGTAAACATCTGATTCATCGAAAATGTTCGGCACTTCAGTCCTGGCAATCAACGGACACAATTAAAATTTTAAACCAATGGTGTTGCATGACATGCTGGCGATCTAAGTTTCCTTTTTGCGATATTGACGATCAACAGTTAACGTCGCTAAGCTTTTATTCTAATTTTAACTGCACGTGTAAGGGAAATGAATTAAAACTAGAAGACTACCGCCTGTTTGATTTACTAAAACTAAATAAACTAGATCTAAAAGAACATGACCATCTCTTTGATAATGATATCGATAACTATGCAAAATTTCATACCGATTACTATACTAGTCATAATTTTCATAAATTATCGAAGAACTCAAAGCCTAAAGATGGTAACAGATTTAGTTTATTGCATACTAACATTCAATCCTTGCTAAAAAATAAAGATTCTCTAGAATTGTTATGCAATGAGCTGGATCATAACTTTCATGCCATAGCTGTGACCGAAACTTGGCATAATGATTCAAATAAAGATCTTTTTGATAACTTAGTTCTCCCTGGCTTTCAAAGTTATATTGGCCAAAAAAGCCAAACTAAAGGTGGAGGCTCTGGTTTCTTTGTCTCTGAAAATTTAAAGGTGAAGGAACGTACTAAACTAAATAAAACTTTAAAAATGATAACTGTGAGTTTGAAGCTTTCTGGATTGAAATTGAAAATTCCAAAGAAGAAATATTGTTTAAGCAGCAATTTATAATCACCCACGCAAGGACCCTACTAAATTTTTAAGCTATTGTGATTCAACATTTAAAAAAATTAGCAAAGAAAATAAAATTGTTCTAATATCGGGTGATTTCAACATTGATCTTCTGCGCTTTGATAAAAACGTACACGCTGAAGAATTCGTTAACCTCATGTTCTCTAACTTTTTTCAGCCCCTAATTCTTCAACCCTCTGTAGATATTTAGGTAGCGAGCGCCCGACTTTAATTGATAATATATTCATAAACGCAATAAATTTTAAACTAAGCAGTGGTAACCTTATTTCACAAGTATCTGACCATATGCCTAATTTTGCTATGCTGAATCTAAATATTGACAGAGAAATTAGTGATGATATTATAAAGCGTAATATCAAAGGATTAAACGAAATTGAATTTTCAAATGATCTAAAATCTACTGACGTTAGCTTTGTAAGCGATTCGGTTTCTACTCTTGAAGAAAAATATAGCATTTTCATGAAAAATATTTAAGTGTTGTTGACAAGCACGCCCCCCCTTAAAAAACTATTAAAAAAGGAAAGAAAACGCAATCGTAAACCATGGATTACAAACGGTGTACTAAAATCAATTAAAGTAAAGAACAGATTATATAAAAAAGTTCTTAAATCAAACGATAAATTCTGGTACCAACGATACAAGTACTACAGAGATATGCTTAACCACCTTATCCGTAAAAGTAAACGTAATCATTATAATAACTACTTCGAAAGCTTCAAAAATAATTCGAAAAAAATTTGGAAAGGCATAAATGAGCTAATGAATAGACCTCAAAGCACCAACTCAAATAATATAAAGATAGAAATTAATAATAATATAATTAATGATAACAAAACGATTGCAGACCATTTTAATGGATATTATACAAGCATAGCCAGCAACCTGGTAGATAAACTTGGAAACACAACTGTAAACTACGAAAACTACCTACCAAATCCAATATCAAAATCGTTTTTTATTTCTCCAGTTGCTCCAAATGAAGTAAAATTTGTAATTAATGATATAAAAGAAACCAAAGCTGCTGATTCTTATGATTTGCCCCCTAAACTGATTAAATTAAGCTCAGAATCTATATTAACTCCACTGACCCACCTTATAAATATCTCATTCAGCTCTGGGTATTACCCTAAACTTCTAAAGTATGCAAAAGTAGTTCCGATATTCAAATCCAAATCTCCTTACGAAGTATCTAACTACAGACCTATTTCACTTTTGCCTAATTTTAATAAAATCTGTGAAAAACTAATGTACCAAAGGCTTATTAAGTTCATAGAAGAAAACAAAATAATTTACAAGCATCAATTTGGGTTTCAAAAAGGTAAATCTACTTCTCAAGCTATTCTAGATATGTGTACGAAAATAGTAGATGCAATTGAAAATAACAAAATATCATGCTGTGTCTTTCTAGACTTCGCAAAAGCCTTGGATACTGTCGATCACAAAATACTTATTAAAAAACTTGAATATTATGGTATCAGAGGTATAGCACCAGAGTGGTTTAAATCATACCTTAGTGATAGAACGCAACGTGTTAGTATTTGTGGACAGTTATCAAAAGATCTGAATATTAAGTATGGTGTACCACAAGGTAGTGTTCTTGGGCCATTGTTATTCTTACTCTATATAAATGATATTCCATCTTCTTCGAAGTTCTTAAATTTCCACCTTTTCGCCGATGATACGAGTATCTTCTACGCAGATAAAGATATAAATAAACTAGAAACCAGGCCTTATTTTAAGGCTCAGTGATAACCAATTTGTGCAGTGATAAAACAAAATTGTGCAGTGATAAATGGAAAAATGTGCAGTAATAAATTGACCTTGCAAACAAAGTTAACAATTTAAGTATGCAAGAACAAATGTCAGAAAGAAACTGATCAAGATAATCCGAAAGAAGCATGCAGTGAGAGTGATTTGCGACTTGCAGCATAAATAGCATTCTCAGCTGCTCTTTTGCATTCTTTTTCCTGGCTTTCTCTCATTGATATTGGCCGACAAAGCCGTTCTAGCAATCTCAATTCTCAAAATTTTCCAAGGACTATATAATTAGGGCCGTCGCTATGGGGGTGCGGCACTCCCTGGCCTCAAGCCTGTTGGCAACTTGTCTCTAGTGCAGGCGTTGTCGGCAGCTGAAAGAATTTAGGTCCAAACTATTTCTATCGCAAGCAATAACCTCATTGGAACTTCCTTGCATCGTATCATATTATAACTGAACGATAACAAAATCTTGTTGTATATTATCATGTAGCATTTGAAAGTTAGTTACAATTTTCTATGCAAAAATGACGGATCAAGAAAGATAAATCGCTTAGAACTTCGATGTCTTCTTTGTAACCTGTATATGAATTTTGACGACATCTTTGGGTCTTCATAATAATTAGCACTATTGAGGATCATACATCCATCCCAGCACTTACTTTATGACTGATTATTACGACAGTCTACTGTATGTATACCTTCACATCTCCATTTCTTAATGGTCCAGTGGCTCTAAAGCTTATGGGGTTGCAACATCCCGCAACCATTTTAATCAGTCATAGTCATCCTTAACGTCGATCTCTATTGGATTGGCAAACTGGATAATGGCTCAGAAAATTGTAATTCATAGGTCCCGAAATGGTCATTAGAGCGATTCTAGATCAATAATTCTCAAAATTTTCCCGGGGAGCATGCCCCGGACCCCCTAGTCGAGCGAGCCTTTTGTGGATATTTTTATTTTTAAATCTCCCCGTTTTTGTGCCCCTCCACTTCTAAAAGGGTTCCGATGTCGGGCCCATCGTGCACGCAGATTTTGTCGGAAAATTTAAATTCGGCAACCCCTCCTGCTCGAAAGCTCTAGCGACGGCCCTGCGTACAATTCACTACATTTTGATTCAAACTCATTTTTGATTCTATACCTAATTAGTGCGAAATGTGCAGTGATAAAATTTCCTTAAAACATAGTCAATAGAATATTCTTAATTATTTATTCTATTGACTATGCTTAAAATAAGGCCTGCTAGAAATAATTGTAAATAATTAACTTCAAAATGTTTCCGATTGGCTAATTGCAAATAAATTAACATTAAATCTAACCAAGTCTACTTTTCTATTAATCCGACCTTCCCAAAAGAAACCAAATAGGAATATTGAATTAAAACTAAATAACGAAGAATTAAAGGAAGTGGAAGAGGCAAAATATCTAGGTGTCCTAATAGATAGAAACCTTAATTGGAAGTCTCACATTCAAAATTTAAACACAAAAATTGCGAAAGGAATTGGTATTTTAAGTAAAGTACGACACTTTGTCCCACAAAGAGTATTACTAAACATATACAATGCGATTGTACTTCCAAATATTCTTTACGGTCTTTTAAATTGGGGAAATGCATCTAAAACCTCTCTTGACCCACTTAATAAAAAGTTAAAAAAAGCTGTAAGATTAATAACATTTAAAAGTAGAACAGAGTACAGTAAACCTCTTTTTACATATCTAAACTCTCTGGATCTTGAAGACTTGAATGTGCTAAATTTATGTACGATGTAAATAAAAACAATTCTGATACTACTTTTTGGAAATTATTTAAGAAGGCCAAAGACATTCATAACTTCAAAACAAGACATGCTAAATCAGGGAAACTCTTCAAACCCTGCTTTAGAACAAACTATGGTAAAGGTTTTATAACAAATTCTGGTGTTGATATTTGGAATTGTATTCCAAAAGATATTCGACATTTAGCATCAAAAACGTCTTTTGCTAGAGCCTGTGAGAAATTCCTGGTTTCAAAATACTAGCACTTATGAGTTAAAGAATTAGGCATTACACAAAATTATTAAGCTACAAAATTCAAAAGCATTCCCTCCCTCTCCCCCCCCTTATTCTTTAATTTATTTTTATTTTATTTTTAGACCTGATTGATTTTAAATTAATATTATTAGTGATTTAGAATTAACTAGCCCATGCCCGTCTCTGACCACCGCCTCGTAGAACCTCCGCCTCAAGGACCTCTGCCTCAAAGACGTCTGCCTCAAGGACCTCTGCCCTAAGGACCTCTGCCTCAAGGACCTCTGCCTCAAGAAACTCTGCTTCTCGACTTAGCTCCTAGTTTCTAATCTTGAGTATTTTTCCTTGGTCCTAGTTCAGGGTCCCTTTTCCTAGTGCCAATCACAGTTCTGTTCCTTTGCTTTAGTCCAAGGTCATTAGTGCACAATCATGTGCCTAAGTTTCAAATTAGTTAGTTTACAGCAGTTCTCTTTGTCTATGGTCTGTTCCTTAAATAGTCCTGAAAGAATTGATGGTCTCTCATCCCATTCCTTGGTCCTGTTCCACAGTCTTGATATTGTTCAGATTTTCTATCCCATTCCTTGGTCCTGTTCCTCATACTTGTCATTGTTCATGTTCCTTAGTCCTGAAATTATTCATGGGGTCCCGTCCCATTTCTTTGTCTTGTTTCTTATTCCTGAAATGATCGATAGTCTTCAGTCCTGTTCCTTTAGCCTTTTCCTTAGTCCTAAAATTATTCATGGTCTTCTGTCCCGTTCGTTCATCCTGTTCCCCAGTCCTGAAATTACTCATTGTCTTCAGCCCCATTCCTTAGTTCTGTTCCTCAGTCCTGACGTTACTCATGGTCTTCAGTCCCGTTCCTTAGTCCTCTTCCTCAGTCCTGAAATTACCCATTTCAGTCCCGTTCCTTAGTCCTGTTCCCCAGTCCTGAAATTACCCATGGTATTCAGTCCCATTCCTTAGTCCTGTTCCTCAGTCCTCAAATTACCCATGCCCTTCAGTCCCGTTCCTTAGTCCTGTTCCTCAGTCCTGAATTTACCAATGGTGTTCAGTCCCGTTCCTTAGTCCTGTTCATCAGTCCTGAAAATTACCCACGGTCTTCAGTCCCGTTCCTTAGTCCTGTTCATCAGTCCTGAAAATTACCCACGGTCTTCAGTCCCGTTCCTTAGTCCTGTTCCTCAGTCCTGAAATTACCTATGGTCTTCAGTCCCGTTCCTTAGTTCTCTTCCTCAGTCCTAAATTACCCATGGTCTTCAGTCCCGTTCCTTAGTCCTGTTCCTCAGTCCTGAAATTACCCATGGTCTTCAGTCCCATTCCTTAGTGCTATTTCTCAGTCCTGAAATTAATCATGGTCTTCAGTTCCATTCCTTAGTCCTGTTCCTCAGTCCTGAAATTACTCATAGTCTTCAGTCCCATTCCTTAGTCCTGTTCCTCAGTCCTGAAATTACCCATGGTCTTCAGTCCCGTTCCTTAGTCTTGTTCCTCAGTCCTGAAATTACTCATTGTCTTCAGTCCCGCTCCTTAGTCCTCTTCCTCAGTCCTGAAATTACTCATGGTCTTCAGTCTTATTCTTTAGTCATGTTCCTCAGTCTTGTCCTTGTGGTAGTTGATGTTTCTCAGTACTGTTTAATACTGCATAGTCAGATACTGCTATCCAGCCAGCTTATACTTCAGGATGGCATTTTGTTTTGTTGGCTTTCGAATGCACTCTTCACAAATGTTTTCAAAAGGGTTTTTGTTTTTGCTTTGAATGAAACGCAATTCTGAATAAGCTTTTGAAATCAGGTAATTAAGTTTTTGAAATCAGATTTTGTTTGAATTAAAAAGGGTTGTAAACTGCTTCCAGTTTACGGCAGGATGAGCGGTAGAATTCACACAAAAGAATACACACAAGATATAGTTTTCTCAAACGTATATCACAAATTACCTAGTCTACAACTTGATATTTCTCAAGTACCAAGTGTAAACGACTAGACTGAAAACCAAGACAAGACTGACCTAACTAAAGATTACATACGAATATATATCGAGAGAAAATGGGTAAGCATGACGATGCATAAAATGTGGCTGATGAAATAAAAATACATATAGGGATAACATAATACACGAGAATACACTAGAAGATTCTACAGTAATCGTGATTCAGCAAAAACTAACGCAATCCTACTAGAAAAGTAATTCGATAACAAAGAGTAAGCAAAGCGGAACAATCTGATGCAAGTGTAATAGGGGGATTCCCTAATAGACGAATGCAAGCACCAAACGCATGTGCGCAAGCGCAAAATACTAGCAGTATTACAGGGTAAAAGCAGTGACACAATGCCATTCAAGCCGGTTGACTGAACTTCCCTGTAAACATCAACCTAAAACCGTTTTAGATCTAGAAAAGTTGTTATTTCCTAGTAAACAATCCAGGTATACACGAAATTTAGTAGATTTATTCAGTCAGCTTCATTATTTGTAGTCATCGTTATGAAGTAATAAGAATTTAACATACAGTAACCAGTAATCTACGTCTGGGGTGCAGACAAAAGATTATAATTGGGCAAGACAATGCCTTGTGACAAAAGAGGGGTGGTTTTCCCCGTTTACCCCAGAAGCGGTAGCAGTTAGTAAAGATTTGGCAAGGGATGGCTTAACTTCAGAATGGGTTGCAGAGAAAGGTGCAGGTTTCAGAAGCGTAACGCAAACGGCAAAAAAGTTGATACTCGGACAAAAATATCGCCATGACTACTACGAAATTAGTATATAAGACTAGCTCATGCCCGTCTCTGACCACCGCCTCATAGAACCACAGCCGCAAAGAACCACCGCCTCAAGGACCTCTGCCTCAAGGACCTCTGCCTTAAGAACCTGCGCTTGAACAAACTTTGCTTCTCGACTTAGCTCCTAGTTTCTAATATTGAGTATTTTCCTTGGTCATAGTCCAGGGTCCCTTTTCCTAGTGCCAATCACAGTTCTGTTCCTCTGTTTTAGTCCAAGGTCCTTAGTCAGCAATGATGTTCCTAGTTTCAAAGTAGTTAGTGTACAGCAGTTCTCTTTGTCTATGGTCTGTTCCGTCAATAGTCCTGAAATAATTGATGGTCTTCTGTCCCGTTCCTTGGTCCTGTTCGTCAGTCTTGATATTGTTCAGATTTTCTATCCCATTCCTTGGTCCCGTTCCTCAGACTTGTTACTGTTCATGTTCCTTAGTCCTGAAATTATTCATGGGGTCCTGTCCCATTTCTTTGTCCTGTGTCTTATTCCTAAATCTATTGAAGATCTTCACCCCTTAGTCTAGTTCGTAAACTTTGTTATTTTTCACATTACTTAGTCCTGATATTATTAATGGTCTTCAGTCCCATTCCTTAGTCCTGTTCCTCAGTCTTGAAATTACTGAGTGTCTTGAGTCCCATTCCTTAGTCCTGTTCCTTAGTTCTGAAATGACTCACAGTTTTCAGACTCATTCCTTATTCCTGTTTCTCAGTCCTGAAATTATTCATGGTCTTCAGTCCCATTCCTTAATCCTGTTCCTCAGTCCTGAAATTATTCATGGTCTTCAGTTCCATTCCTTAGTCCTGTTCCTCTGTCCTGTAATTACTCATGGCCTTCAGTCCTGTTCCTAATTCCTGTTCCTCAGTCCTGAAATTACTCATGGTCTTCAGTCCCATTCTTAAGTCCTGTTCGTCAGTCCTGAAATGTCTCATGGTCTTCAGACGCATTCCTTATTTCCTTATTCCTGTTTCTCAGTCCTGAAATTATTCATGGTCTGCTGTTCCATTCTTTAGTCCTGTTCCTCAGTCCTGAAATTATTCGTGGCCTTCAGTCCCATACTGTGGTCCCGTTCCTCAGTCTTGTTATTATTCATTCTCTGCAGTTCTGTTCCACATCGTTTTCCTTAGCCAAGTTCGTTGGTCAAGTTTTTATGTTGCGAAGAAAATTTTACCTTTCTAGCTGTCCTTGGCTTGTTTCCTTCCCGTTGAAAGGTCCTCCAAAGATCATAATAGAAAACGTAGCAATATAATAAATTGAGCGCTTTCTCCGTCTGATCGTGGAGAACTCGGGTTTACTGCAGGATCCTCTTTCTTGGTCTTGCTGTAGTTTATCTTGCTCAGTTCTGTATAGTCAGATACTGCTATCAAGGCAGCTTCAACTTCGTGATTGCATTTGGAAAGTGCTTTCAAATGCACTCTTCAAAAACCCTTTTAAAAGTATTTTGTTTGTTTTCTTTGAATGAAATGCACTTCTGAATAAGCTTTTGAAATGCGGTAATGGCATTTTGTTTCCATTGAAAGGGTTGAAAGCATTTGTGACAACGGGATTGAAGCTGGTTGACTGAATATTCACGTAAACATGGACTTTGTTTGAGGAACTTTGATTGAATAATATTAATACCAAACGAATTTTAAAATTATTCCGAAGCAAGTTTTAGTGATCGAGAAGTCTCCGGTCCTCCGGAAAGCATTTTCAACAGGAAAATCACAGAAATAAAAATTCTGATCCTCTCGTGAGGGGAATCGATCTGCTGCCTCCCACAACCCGCATCACGAAACAGGAGCCTTTACCAACAGAGCTATTTTCACGGGTTTCAGATTTCGATAATCTCTTTAGGAAAACAATGGGGCGATTGTTCAAACGGGCACCAATGACGCACTTCAAAGAAGGGTTAGCCCCACTTACCCCAGAAGCGAGAGAAGTTTGCAAAAAAGGACAGGGCGATGGCTCGCCTACCCCACCGGCGGCCGGGCGGCGAAAAAGTCCGAAAATCGTACCACCAACAGCGCCCTGGTAGGGGCCCAGGGGGCGAAGCCCCCGGAAGCTCCCGGGATTTTGTCGTTTCTGAGGTCTCAAAATGGCTTAGGATCCTTTGATTTCTCTTTCTGCATACATTATTAGAACAACACAAAAAATCTTTACAGAAACATAGGAAATGGGTTTAGTTACGAGAGTAAATCTCAGCGAAAATGTTTTGAAACAACACCCGTTGATAGCAGCGTTGAACGTCGGAAAACGTCGGAGAATTGCCTTCCAAGATGGGAATTCATGGGAGACGCCCTAATGCTCTTTGAGTTTTAAGGTGATATATGATTTCAAATATGGAAGTTTTACATGTCCAATAGAATCGTGACCTGACTTGTAGACTTTAATTTCAACTTGTTTATTGGGAACTGTCAAGCAAAAAGGTATCATTAATTTGAAACGAGAATTTAAAACTTCAACTAAAACACAAAATGAAGTTTAAAGTATAGTTCAATAAAGTTTTTAGAGCTTCTTCGTTAGAGTTCGAAGGCGCAAATACATAACTTGATTATAAGGCCAGTTTCCTAGGCTTGATAGCGAATTGCTTTCGAATGATGGATAAATCTATTTCTTTCGAAATATCCCTCTCGCTGCTTATCAGGACAAGATTTTCCAGACGATCTTCTGTCATTGTAGCCCGAAGAAAAGTGTTAATTAGCTTCACTTTGCTATGACATCGCTCACAAGACGCTATAGAAACTGGGATGCACGAGGCAATTCTAATTGCCAAATGTAGATTTGGATAAAGGCTCTCAAGATCACTCTGCTGGAACATCTTCAGAATTAATGGTAAACACGGATTCTTCCAGCCTTTCTTTTTCCGTTCTTCCATTTCTAACAGCAGATTCGTGAAGTATTGCGATTCTCTCAATAGCATGTATTCTTGACAGGTCGGCTGTGCAGGAATACCATAACGGCTTGCAAATTTGCCAACTTTTCCCTGGTTACCAGTATTCCCGTGAAGTGGATTGAACGCTGATAATTGCATCATCACCTCACATGACTCGACAGAGAACCTCTTCCCAAGCTCGTTGAGCATTAAATCTAAGAAGGGGTAGTAGAAGACGTGACGAAAATTATCTGCTGCTGTCACCGACTGACTGGACTCGGAAGGAGTTGCAATGCTGTGGCTGAATGTCGCGTCAAGCAAAGTTTGACCATCTCCTAGGCGTTCTGGTAGTCTGCGGCGTCGTTTACTTGCTTCGTTGAAGGTATTATTGACGTTACACTTAGAAGCATGAAGTTTGGCTTTGCAGATCAATTCATCAAAATGCTTCTCGTCTCGAAGAGAAGTGATTCGTCGTATCAAGGTCTGAACAGCGTCGACTGCCGTAACCATATCCATGTCGGCCCTTTGGAGATATTCTGATGCATACTTAGAAATCTCAAAGACTTCTTTTAGAGTGATCAATTTGAGCACGAATTCAAAAGAATTCAGTTGTGTTAAGAGACCAGCACACGCAGCTTCTTTCGGCTCTAACTCTCTTAATGCTGCAATCAAAGCCTGCAATGTATTTGCAGTGGCTGATAGATTGTCGACCCGTGCAGTCCAACGGGTGTCTGATACAGATTGGAGGGCCCTGCGTCCTTCATTTATGGAAAATTCTTTCAGCCATTTTTCGAAGACTGCTGTGCGTTGTGGGGAACCTTCCATGACTCTATAAATAGAGCCAATTGTGTCGAAGACATCTTTGACCAGTGGTAGCGTTTCAGCTGTCTTCCCAAGGACTAAATTTAGACAGTGGGCAAAACAATGGAAGTACAACGAAAGGGTAGCCCCACACTCGCTGAGATGTTGTTGGACCCCATTGTCCTTGCCGGACATATTACTTGCACCGTCAAAGCCCTTTCCTATCATGTTTTGCAATGGAATCTGCATTACACCCAACTTTTCAGTGATGACGTCAGCCAATGATTTTCCTTTCAAGCTCAATACATTTTTCAGCCCAACAACCCTCTCTTGAATAACATTCTGATAAACATAACGTATGATAATAGACATGTATTCCCTTTTATGGTTATTTAGGTGTAACTTTGTTCACGTGTTTCGTAGGCTTTATAATCGTTGTATTCGTAAAATTTAGGGGGATTTTTAGGTTTTTGGTATAGTTTAAGTTGTTAGTGACCGCGTCACTTGGACTCGTACGCCGCGCGTACTGTTGTTTCAGAGCCGAACTGCTCTTGTGTTTTCAGGACCGTAAGTTTTTCCTTACATATTTGTTTCATACAATCAAGAACCCACTTGTAAAACCCCCTTGAAGAAAGTGGTTTTACAGAAAGTCAAGATATGCAAAATTTTTTCTCGCAGAGAGCCGGAAGATAATTATTATTCTTTTTAAGAGCCTAAGAGGATAAAAATGTTGAAGAAGTGAATTTCCTCAATATAAACTATTGATATTCTCTTGCAAAGGATTTAATTATTACAATCTGACCCATTCATTTTTTCCTGCTGTAAGATACATAAATCTTAAGGATGTAATTTAACAAAAAATTTTGTGTTTTACATTGAAATAATCTTGCGACACAATTCACAGAACGTAGGCCTACCCCCCATTTTCTCACCGGATTTGCATGAATCTCAGAGACCATCTTTCCAAAAAAGTGGGGGGGACTAGTCCCCCCCATTCCCCCCCCTGGCGCCGCCACTGGTATGGATATAAAATGGAACAGCATGTTGTTGGTTTGTTGGTCTGTTCTGTTGGTTGTTGTTGGTTGTTGGTCTGTTCTGTTGGTTGTTGTTGGTTGTTGTTGGTCTGTTGGTCAAGGTTTTGTGAGCGGAACCGAGACTCGCGTAATAGGTCTAGAATTGTTTTTTATTTTGGTTGCCCAGGAACCAGAGAAGCTTTTCGCTTGGGCTTGACTGCTCTGCTCCAGTGAAACGATTTATCTCTTCGACCAAGGTAAATATTGAAATGGTAAGAATACATTTTAGGGGTCCCTAGTTACCTGTGTTATTGTTATCGGCCTGTATTTTCATAAAGTTCGACTTGGAAATTCTTCTCTATTATCTACAGGGATCCCTAAAAAAAACTGCAGCTGCCAAATATTGCAATAGATAGGCTAATTGAGCCACGCAATAAGAGGCCTAGATGTAACAATGCTGGTTAGGGACACCTAAACTGCAGTAAAACCATTAGAATCAGCACACAAGCTTATTGTAATAGTTAGTATTTTTAGAACGGTATTTGTTTGTGTTATGTTAGGTTACAGTTTATGTTATGTTATGTTTTTTTATGTTTTTTATAGCATTTCTTTTCTTATAATCATCCCTTTTGAAATTAAAGGGGAATGTTAAAGTTAATGTAAATCAGGTGCCTTGAAGGTGGTACATGAAAAAGCATCCTAAGGCCGATGGAAATTTTAAATTAGTTTGTCTCACCCACACACATCAGTTAACGTGCTCGTGCAAAAAAGTTGATTATTTTACAAAATTTCATTATTCCAATAAAAATTGACAATTCATGGCATGAAAAGAAACAATACATCACCCACTTCATTTGCTTGCCTACCCACCAACTATTATCATACCATGGTTCAAAATGTCCAAGTTGCCCTTGTGCCTGTCTTATCACCTTGCTAGTGTGTTCTGATCTAATAATGTTAGCAAAATTCTGACATTTGATTATGTAATCGAGTAGTAATTTCCTGTGTTTTCTATTTTTGAATGCCTTGCATGGTTTTTTCCAAATAATTCAATTTTTAAAATAAAAATACATGAGGAGAAGAGAGATCACTCAAGTAATTTGAAAGCTCAAACCAGTACAGAATCTCTGATGGGTGGGATCTTTGTTGGACATGTTTGGATGAATTTGTTCTGATTAATCAGTGATTATAGTGCAAAATAGTGTATTTGATGCGTTCTCCAGCTATATATGGCACTATTACAAAAATAATGAATATTTAATAATGAAAAAATGCCGCATGACACTCATTTAACCAAAAGGGGGGCCAAAGGGGTACCTACTCCTTAACTTTCAATACAAGGGGTTCAATGCCAAAGGGGTCTGAAATCTTAACCAAGCTAAATAAATATTTGGTTTTAAAAAATCTGAAGGAAAAATTGTGCCATTTGGTGTGATACATTACAATGACCTATCTGATGACCAAGAGCTGTCTTATAAACAAATGAAACCAATTTTGAGTGTCTTCATTGCTTTCATCTAAATTCCTCTGTTCAATTGTTACCAAGTCTAGTCTACTCTGGTGAAGCTCAACAACTGAACCCAATCCACCTAAATTACAATAATACAAAATTGATTCATATAGTGCAAGTGATCAAATGGTAAAGATATATAGAAATATTTGGGGTCTCAAAAATGTTAGACTCAATATTTGCGGTCTACAAAATATTAGGCTTAATATTTAGGGGTCAGCAAGAAAATTGTGGCATGGACCCCCATGTATTAAAAGTTAGGGAGTAACTCCCCTGTCACAGCAGGATTTCAATGCTAAAATCATATCACAAACATCTAAAACTTTGACTGTGTTCCAAGCAAGTTTCACTGTCCCATCCTACTAGTTAGATAGTTTTTAATTTTTAAAGAGCGGTCAAATAGTTACTTACGGGTGCCGGAATCATGGGGGCAGTGGGGGGTGGCTGCCCCTGCCCTTGCAAAAATTGCCAAATTCTTTTATTTTCCTATTTTTTTTTGCCTCAAAATTGTTGCTTCTGCCCCCGCTGTCCTGTTTTGCTTCGGGGTCTTGTTTTTTCGAAAATAAAATAAGTACTTTTATGTTTTATAGGTTCATCTTGAATCTTGATGTCAGAAGTAAACGTTTTTACTTTCTGGTATTAACTAGCACTATATTAGTGAAAAGGTGCCCAAATATGAAGCAAAACACATTCCAGTGTCAAAACAACCAGGACTCAAGAGATCATATCATTTAGGGTACTCCCAAAAAAACTGTGACGTCACATTCATGTTAAACATTCAATAATATTTCAATTTTTTCATGCTTTCTGTGCCTCCCTTCAGAGACTTTTATACTGGGCGTACATATAGTATAGCAGTAACTGAGCGGGTTTTAATGGGGTGTACGTATAGTATAGCCGTCTCTGAGCAGGTTTTGAACTTGGCGTACATATAGCATAGCCGTCTCTGAGCGGGTTTTAACTGGGTGTAGATATAGTATAGCATTCTCTTAGCGGGTTTAACTGGGCGTACAGTCTCTGAGTGGGTTTTTAACTGGGCGTACATATAGTATAGCAGTCTCTGAGCGGATTTTAAATGGGTGTATATATAGTATAACAGTCTCTGAGCAGGTTTTAATGGGGTGTACATATAGTATAGCAGTCTCTGAGCGGGTTTTAATGGCTCTTGGTAATAGAAGTCTTTCAGCGAGTTTAACGGGGCGTATAATAGGGTGTCTTTGAAATATAAAAGTCTCTGAGGGGAAGCATAGAAAGCATGAAAAAATTGAAAAAATATTGAATGTTTAATATGAATGTGACGTCACAGTTTTTTTGGGAGTACCCTAAATGATACGATCTCTTGAGTCCTGGTTGTTTTGACACTGGAATGTGTTTTGCTTCATATTTGGGCACCTTTTCACTAATATAGTGCTAGTTAATACCAGAAAGTAAAAACGTTTTACTTCTGACATCAAGATTCAAGATGCGCCTATAAAACATAAAAGTACTTATTTTATTTTCAAAAAAACAAGACCCCCATCAGCATGCTTTGAAGTGTAGGGAAAACATCAACTTTGGCTGTGGTGGGGGGGATTCCAGGTGGGGGGTCGTAGCTCACGGACTATTAATCAATTATATTAATATCACATAAGGTATTTACATCCTCAAAATGGATATGTTTCATAAGTTTCATAAAGGATAAAGTATAATGTGACTTCAAGAAAAAGCAAACAGATTGCAATTACTTCAGCTAAGTTGTTTTTTCTTAAATTCTGAGTTTTCTCAAATATTAAATGACTCTGAGAAAAAACAAACTGATCCAGATTTCAACTAGAATGTGCCCTGCACAAGAGCCCAGGAGCCTTGAGCCCAGGAGCCTTAAGCCAAGGAGCCTGGACCCTCAAAAGCCAATGGGTCTGGATCCTTAGAGATGGTATCGAGAAGACCGTGTTGCAGGACGGCTTGCTGCCGCTGACTGTAGCCTAGCCCTGAAAGTCCAACAGGAACACCTAAATGTTCTACCTCTTGACAAGTGTTATTAGGCCAATTCATCTGTTCTTCTCATTTTATAGTGTTCTTTTGTTGAGTTTGTTGAATTTCTCAACCTCTTTCATCTTGTTTCCCTCTGTGTTCTTAGTAGAATCAAGGTGGTTATGGTAAATCCTTGTGTAAGCCCCTAGGGGGCTTATTTGCAAACATAGCAATGCTTTCGCAATGTGCGAGGGATGGAGGCACAACACTTACCAAAGAGTGTTTGCAAGAATTTGCAACAATGAAACAATTATTTGACAAATGTTACCATGTCCAACAGTACGATAGCTGCAGCAAAACTGATTATGATCATGATTATCATGATTATTAAAATTATCATATGATATAATCAATGATCAGCTGATTGTCAGGAGCCAGTAGCTGATTAATGGTTGAATTGATAGTACAGCCTGTAGGCAAAAGCTTTTTCATTGTCTAGATGCATTTATATGCTTTATAGGCAAAAATATGCCCCATAAGGCTTTCAAATAATGCCGCGTTAGGGCTTGTTCAAAATGGCGAGGTCTCTGTAGAAAGGAAGTCTTAGACAGGACTTCTTCCAATGGATAGCTCACCTAAAGGTGGGGCTTATTTGCAGGGGCGGAGTGGCAGGAATGCTAGGTTGCGATTGCGACCCGGGACTTCTTGTTATATAGGGTCTTTAACAAACTGTTTCTGTTCTTTCTTGAGCAAATCTCTTCGATTTCTTGTGATTTCGAAGAGATTTGGATGGATTTCGCTCAGCCTGAATACAGTTTAAAAATTACAGAAATTGTTTCTCAATGCAGATAATTAGAAAGAAGTAAAAATAAAAAGATAATCAACACAAAAACACAAAAATTTGGAAGCAAGAAAATATAGAAATGCGAGCATATGTATAAAAGGGAGACGATTTTGCCATCGAAATATCCCAAATAAGAAAAGAAGTATTAACATGAACAGTAGCCCTTGCCTTGAATTGATTTTTTACACAGGAGCTCGCTAGAAGCAACTAACAAGACGAATTGCTATAGTGAAAACAGGCCCCTTTTACTGGCAACCCTTGAGATTCGCTGCGAGTCCGCTTCTGCTTATTTGAGGATTTATGGTTAGGGCTCAAGACTCGTGGGCTATAAGTGCTGTGAGCCCTTTGGCTATAGGAATATGGGCTCCTAAATCAGCATCGTTCTTAAATTCTTAGGTTTTTAAGTTATTACACGACTCTGAGAAAAAGTAAGCAGATAGAAATTTCTTCAAATAAAACAGGTTTTTTTCGAAATTCTTAGTCATTTTTTCCTGACTTCCTGACAGACTGAGACCATCTTGATTAAGTAAATGTGAAGAAATTGACGTGCTAAAGTTGTATCAGGTGTTTCAGAGAGGTGTTGGGATCCTTACTTTTTTCTGAATAAATGATTGATGACATTTCTGCAAATATTAGAGATTAATGCTTTGCAAGGCTTGACGATTACACCAGAATATTGAAAAGTATTAAACATCTACACAGTACCTTCTAGCTTCAAGGGACTTGATTCAATTCAGTATACTTCTGGACAGATAGTAATTAAATGAATCTAAAATCTAAAATTTAACTTAAATGGGGAAAATTTGAACATTTAAATGTTAACGCTTTGGTAAGGATAAATAAATTTGAGTGAATGGAAATGAAGAAGTGAAGGGTGTTAAGTAGTGCGGAGGGTTATCTCTGAGTGGCGTTGGGGATGTCCAGTAATGTGTGCGGGGGATATCATCAGTAGTGCGGAGGGATATCATGATGCTTTCGGGGAGGCAACGTCAGTAGTGTGGAGGATGTTCAGTAGTGTGGGGGGATACCATGAGTACCGTGGACGGATATCATGAGTTGCTTGGGGAGGCATCTGTGAGTAGTCTCGGGATGTTCAGTAGTGTCACCCCACATAACGTTTGTGCAGTACAGTGGTCAGTGTGCAGTACAGTGGTGGATGTTCAGTACAGTGGACGGATACCATGAGAACACTGGGGGATACCATGAGTACAGTGGTGGATGTTCAGTACAGTGTAGGGATACCATGAGTACAGCGTAGGGATGCCATGAGTACAGTGGTGGATGTTCAGTACAGTGGAGGAATACCACGAGTACAGTGGAGGGATAATACCATGATTTTTGTGGAGGGATACCATCAGTACAGTGGAGGGATACCATCAGTACAGTGGTTAATGTTCAGTACAGTGGAGGGATAACTGGAGTACAGTTGTAAATGTTCAGTGCAGTGGAGGGATACCATAAGTTGGTTGGAGGGTTACCATCAGTACAGTGGAGGGATACCATGAGTACGGTGGTGGATGTTCAGTACAGTGGAGGGATAACATCAGTACAGTGGAGGGATACCATCAGTACAGTGGAGGGATACCATCAGTACAGGGGTGGATGTTCAGTACAGTGGAGGGATACCATCAGTACAGTGGTGGGCATGCAATTCATTACAGAAAATGCCGCGGTGTTGTATGAAAGGAAGTATTTTAAAGCAGACATAAGACCTATATCTTGAAAAAAGCGGCTCTTACACTCGTTTTTATGATGGAAGAATGAAAACATGATTTAGAGGTTTTCGGCAAACCGGAAGAAATATACCTACCTAGATAGATAGATAGGTAGATACCTAGGAATCAGGAATGTTGTAACAAAAGATAGGAATTTCTATTCTCTGTGCACACAATTTAAACAATCATTGAGTTAATTAATTATTTTAATTGCAATTCAAATGCACAGGGGCGCAAATCCACAGAATTTTTCGGGAGGTGTCATGAAGTGGGGCCGAAAAAAGAAGACTGTAGTGCGCCGGAGGCGAAACCATCTGGAGGGGTCCGGGGGATCCTACCCCGGAAAATTTTGTGAGCAGCTGGACTCGCTCTAGTGACCATTTCGGGACTATTTTATTGCAATTAGCGCAGCCCAGTTTTTGAAGAAACATAAACAAATTTCGCCAAAATTTAACTGAATATGTTAGAAGTTATCGCCTGACGCCCTTCGTAGTCCAGAAACATAAAAAATAAGTCCAGAAACGGCTGACGCCACTTGTCTGTGATTTAGAGTTTTGGGCATCCATTTCTAACGGCCGTATTGACTACCAATACATTGCACTGTCATGAAGGATTGGGTTGCAATCGGTCGAATGTTGCTACACACAGGGGCTCTTGGAAAATTCTAAAAATACTTTCTCTAGGTCTGCTTAGATTTACAGCTTTTCGGGTTCGATTTACAGACTCGCGATCCGAGGTATCCGTAAAAGGTGTCCGAATAACTTAATTTTAAAAACAATTCTTAAGAAGCACGTAGGGTAGCGTAAATAGTTCTGGGGTCAAACTTTCAATTATTATCTCATGCCGGGACGGAATGCTTGGAATTATTGGGGGGGGGGTGTCATACAATCAAAGAGGTTGTTCTGAGTCTTCGAAATTTGGCATGAGTTTGAACAACCATAGTCAATAATAAACACTGGGCTGGAAGTCTATTGTTCTAGGTTATTGTTCGTATTTTTTTCAGGCACGTGATCAAAAAGTGTGCATGGCGACGCCTTAGCAACAAAGAAAGTACTGTGAAGCCATAGTAAAACGACAAATGGTCTTTTTCTATCTTTTTGCTTCGAAATTTTTTATTTATTGAACAGCAAATGTCACCGACAGAACAATAGACGAAGTAAGCATGCCTTGAAATACACGTCGCTGAAAACACGAAATCAAATGCAAATCCAAAAAGCCTGGGGACAGTATTGTTCTTGATATAATTTTGCTACAGCTATATGCCGCCCATATGGGTGGGTTTTACCTCTGAATTTCTCAAAAGATGGGTGTATTTCCTACCAAAAGCCATATAAGAAGGTATGAAATCGAAGATAGTTAATGGAAAGTTTACTTTTGTGTGAAAATAGCGCTAATATTGCGCCGCAGATAGTAGTACGAAAGTGAATATGAGGCCTTATATTCCCCATAATAAAGGGTTATGTGTCTAAACTGTAGGCTGGTCTTGGTGGGTTTGCAAAATCTCGGCGGCACATTTCGGTCCATCTACAAGAGTTGTTCTTCCCCCCCAGAGCAGAAAATGGGGGGAAAACTCGTTATAAATGAAACAACTATTCTACCGTTTTTTAGGGCATAGTATAAAAACCATACCCCAGGACCCAGGACCTAGGACCCCAAGTATGACCCTTATGTACTAAATTCTAAAATGACCCTTAAGTACGAGTGGGCCTTTTGCTTCCGTTTGCCAAATTCGGCATATCGGATGTCAGTCGTACATATCGTACGTATGTCAGCATGGCTGTTGATCTTTTTGTTGTGCTCACTTCCTGTGTTGTATTTTGATTGGTCTGCAATTCTGGATTTATTTGATAACGGGGGTAAATGCCCTTTTTAAAAAAAACACAATTATTTTAGACCAAAGCGAAAACAAAAAATATTTGTCCGGCATTTGAAATGATCAATTCAACAACACAGTTTTTCTTCACAGTACTTAGAGTTGAGCTTTTATAGAACAATAGGTTGAAGAACGACGGGTGTGGGGCAAAAATCATGAGATTTTGGGGTTTTCATAAACAAGATGATATTTAAATTAAACATTAACCAAAATATGGACAAGATTTTTAGGAATGATTTTCCCCGCGAACAGCGACAACAGGCAGGAAATTTTTTTAGTGGAAAACTGTCTGGCTGGATGAAATCAATAACGCAAAATTCAATTATGTTGAATTATCTACACGTTCTTTTTACAAAAAATACGAGAAATCCCACTCTTTCAGTTGCAGGCCGTAATCTTCCAGTTTCTCAGACCGCCAGACACTTCCGGTACTTCTAGTTGTAAATTATTTTATTTACATGTCACCGAAAAAAAATCTTCTCTTTGACATGCCCTTCAGGCCCAAATAATTTTGGGTTTAGTCAAAGTCTTTTTATTTTCTTTTCCTTTTACCAGTAACTGGAAAATATGTCCTGAATGAAATGTGTCGTTCATTCTACAGCTCTGCACCAAGCAAAATTAGAATTTATGTTTATGTGTGTGATCGAACCAAAATGCTAGGGAAAATTTAAGACGAAGCATCTTCCCCCGTACCAATAGTTTAGGCGCGCAAATGCCTTACAAAATCATGAAAGAACAGGAAGTACGCTTTTTAGAGCTTTTGACACTGATCAGTAGCGTTTGACAGGTCTGCTGATAAACGATACGCCATATTTGACTAACGGAAGTAAAAGGCCCACTTGTACTTAAGGGTCATTTTAGATTTTCAGTACATAAGAGTCATACTTGGGGTCCTGGGTCCTGGATCCTGGGGTATGGTTTTTATACTATGCCGTTTTTAGCCAAGGTTGTTTTCGGCCCGGAAAAATACAATACGTATGCACAACGTATTTTATAATTGTTTTGCAAGACTTTGTTTTTGACAACGTTAGTGTTATTTATTACTGTTTTTCCGCATCTGAAGTTCACGTTGTCTTAGGCCGTTCTCTGAAAATTTGCAAAATGAATTTTTTTCTGAGATCTTTCAAAAAGTACAGAAAGTTGGACTTGTTGTTGTACGTATGTATTTGCGAATACAAACTAACTTTTCAAAATATTTCAATGCTTTTCCCGGTAGCTACTTTTACTCCAGAACATCATGCAAATATCGAGGAAGAATAGTAATCTATCCTCACCGAACCCTATTCTCTTCCTTCCAATTGGCTAAGATATGGAGAGTGCGAAGGAGGCTTCGCTGTTTGAAAGGTAGAGAGTAGGCGAGACCGTCGCTGCGGGAGGAGTGGAGGGGCAGTTTATCTTATATTGCGAGTTGCTGAAGAAGGATTGCTAAATCACATGCATCGAGTTTTATAACCCAGTTTTATAATTCCCTTAAGGGGTCATTGCCTTGCTGAATGTATCCCCAGGGGGTATTTAGATTGTCTTCCCTTAGCCTCGTTATAGTGCAATCGCTTAGGAGTCAAATTGTGCACTTTATGATACAAGCATGAAATTTGGCACAAGTACAGAGTTTGATGCGCCAAACAAAATTAGAAACAGACCCAACTCAGAAAATGCCCCCGATAGCTATTTTTAGACTGGGGTACTTGACCCCAATCCCCAAAAGCTTTTTTTCTATAACTCGGAAACAATTAACGATACAGAACTGCAAATGAGTACAGTTACATATTTTAATATGCTTAATACAACGAAAAACAGATCCATTCAAAAAAATTCCCCCGAAAACTATTTTAAGACTGGGGTACTTGACCCCAGCCCCAAAAATATTTTTTTCGATAACTTGCAAACTATTTCCGATACGCAACGGAAAATGAGAACAGTTACATATTTGGTATGCTTAATACAACGAAAAGCAGATCCATTCAAAAAAATTCCCCCGAAAGCTATTTTTAGACTGGGGTACTTGACCCCAGCCCCAAAAGTATTTTTTTCTATAACTTGCAAACTATTTCCGATACGCAACTGAAGATGAGTACAGTTACATATTTGGTATGCTTAATACAACGAACAACAGATCCATTCAAAAAAATTCCCCCGAAAGCTATTTTTAGATTGGTGTACTTGACCCCAGCCCCAAAACATTTTTCCTCTATAACTCGGAAACTATTTACAATACAGCACTGAAAATTAGCAAAGTTACATATTTGGTATGCTTAATACAACGAACAACAGATCCATTCAACGAAATTCCCCCAAAGTTATCTTTAGACATGGGTACTCGGGTTTAGCCCTCTATAGGGTTTCCAACTCAGAAGTTATTACGATTCGAAATTCGTGTGACGTCATCAAAACGCAAAACTGATACCTTGAGTCTTAACCGTTTCGTGCATAAATCTTTCTTTTGATGTGTTCAGTGTTACTTTTAGGATAAAAGCATCATGTTCTCGGTCATGTACGCTAATTTTTGTCATTTCAAACCTTAAATTATGAAGAATGCTCGTAATTTCAATTGCGATGCAGCTAGGGTTCCGAACTACTATGAATGTTGAAAAAGATGCAAAAGATAAAACATTTTCTGCTTACTTTCTCTGAGAATGGTAATATGATTGAGCTAGATAGATCTAAGCACTAAAAAGTGGATCTCAAGGTAATCATATACCAAAAATAGGGGCACTGCTTACAAAAGTTGAACAGGCGCAGTTTGATACGTAGTCACTTGGTTAGGAAGAATGCTAAAAGAAAGAGGGGAACTGCCATTGAGGGTTGAGTTTCATTGCATAGACGAAACTCCATATCATCAATAGGTATGACCATTTTAGTCGACAAGATTGGCGAAAGACAAGAAGAAATTGCGCAGTCACTTGCCAGCTACTTGCGATTTTTCTGAAATGAACTGGAGCGAATCTTAGCGAAGCCAATCGACCGATTCAGTTTTAGTTCAATATTTCGGCAACAAAATTTGTGCCAGAATAGGAGCCACAAGCCAGATAATATCTGTATCTGCGAACTTACCCTATAAATCCTATTTAGCCTTTTTCTTACGTTTTTTTATTATTATCATTCAGTGCTCGTCTCTATTACTAAACTCCTTAATATGCAAATGAGATGTCCCTTTGTTGTGGCCCATTGTTCGATTGTGCACGAAAGGCTTTTTCCCTGGGCCACCTAGAAATGCGATTCGTTTTTTGATCGAAGCCCTTTCTGCCCAGGTAGTGCATGCGCTATTTTTCTAAATGTTTTGAGAACCAAAAGATAGTTAAAATTTCGATTTTCTCTCGGCCTCAAAAAGTTTTGTTTTTAATGGCGGCCATCTATTATGTTCTTTTCACTACAAGCACAGAGAATAATTGAATCTTTTGTTCTGCGGAAGTTTGTCGTGCTTACTAAAACGCGGAACCACCCGAAACGACCCAAAACCAGTCAAGATCACCCAAAACGACCAATAATCAGATTAAAACAACGCAATACCACCTAAAATTATCCGAAAACAGTAATTTTCATTTTTTAGGGGCCAGAAGACCCTCAAAATACTCAGATTCCAGCAAAACATCATTGCTGTGTAGTAAATTATCTTTTCCCTTTGGGCCAATAACGTGAAAAATTCAGACTAAATATTTTGCGTGCAACTCTCAGGGGTTTATTCAATCACTTTCCCAACGGTATATTTATTGGCAGCGTGCAATTGTGTCTTATCTCTCAACTTCACGCTAAAATACAATTCAATACAATACCACAGTACTGTGGTTTCCAACTCCAGCGATGTAAAAGCTTTTTGTAGAATTTTGGCATTCACCAAAGTTTATATAGTTCTTTTCTTTGAAAGAACTTCGTAACGGATAACTCCGTTCAGAGAGGACTGTATTATTACTAAATAAAATCACGAATTCTATAATAACATAACATAACATACCTCCAAAATTAATTCAGTAGATTAGATTTCGACATAAACTGAGAGCGTTCAAAGAGTACATTTCAAGAGAGCATTTTCCAAGCAAGATAAAAGACACAGATCACAAGACTTTACGAACACATGACAATGACATCACGACACAGAAACGAGGCTAAAAAATATTCAAAGTCTAAATTTCTACACTTTTTATGTCAACAAAGGTCCCAAGACGAAAGTAGAATTTTAAGAGTTAAGAATGAAATTTCATAGAACATCAGAGAGTTTCTGTTGATTTTGCAAGGATTTTCTGCCACTTAATAGAGATTTCAGGTGAATTGGACATTTCTGGGTGGTTTTGGATGCTTTTCATCAAGTCATGGTTCGTTTAAAGTGCTTTTGGCGGGTTTTGGGCAATTTTGGGTTGTTTCGCGTTTTTGGTAAGCAATTTTCACGTTTTCAGGGGTCAAAGGACGTCAAAGGACACTAGGAGACTGCAATACATTTTGGAAATTTACTCATATTCTTTCCGTTTTCAAGACGAGTTCTTGCTTTGATTATTTCCATAAATCGCCACGCTAAGCTTTGTGTTTTACTGTTTCAATGCATAGGAAACACTGCTAAGAGGCCATAAATTTTTCGGGTTTCAACTTGAATGTTCCTTTGAAAATTCAGAGCACAAACACACAAAATGAAAATCGTTCCGATATAGTGAGATATTTATTGTTCATTAAGGACATTTAAAATTAAAGTCTGCGATGAGATAGGGATAGGATTTTCGAATTTACGCAGCAGTAATACTACTAATTTTGCGTCTTAAGTTGACACAAAAGCGTTTGGAATATTCTCAGTAGATCTGGGAATTTGGTGGCAAAAAATTTCATTAAGCATTTACCATCGGACTGTTTGACTTTTATTTAGGCTGTTAATAATAGGATTTTCGAGTGCAGACAGGGCATAGAAACTTTTTGCTGCATTAGAATTCAAGTGGATGGAACACAGTCAGAGATATCCTTAACCTCCGTGACACACTGGCTCACTATCCCTCCCAAGGTTTTGTTTTATAAAACTTAGCTTATTTTTGACCTTCAGCTTTCATATTATAATGATGATGATGATGATGATTTTGATGACATGAAGATAATGATGATTGTGATGATAATGATGATGATGATAATGATGATGATGATTATTATTATGATTTCGATGGCATGATGATGGTGATGATGATGATAATCTGATTATGATTATGATTATGATGATGAGGATTAAGATGATGGTAATGATGATGATTATGATGATGATGATGATGATGATGATAATGATGATGGTAATGATGATGATGATGATGAGGATGATTCTAATGGTTATTATATTGTTATAGTTGATGATGGCGATAATGATAATTTTGACGGTGATGATAACTGTGATGATGATGATGATGATAATGTTCTTTTTTTATCCACAGGGGTATTTAGACTCTGGCGAAAGTTCAGGCTGCAAGGCAGCTGAGTGGTATCTTGTCTTTCCAAGGCTAAACTGGTACTAATATCCACCCGCATCGCGGGTGTCAAGGTAAAAACTCACCCGCATCGCGGGTGTCAAGGTAATATCTCTGCTATTATTGGAGAACTCATCCCACAAAGCCGCACTTACAAAGTTATACATTTGTCAACGTAACAACTTGCGAACTGCGTCTCTCACCTTGAAGCTCTAAAAACGTAATCAAAATTATTTGCAAAAGTCAATTCAAATAGCTTATCGATTACTGTTATTGTAATCTTGTATAAATCTCTGTATTATGCCTATTAAGACTGATAAAAAGTGGCACACTTCGTACTTTAGCACGAAAGTGAACGGATTTTTCTGTGTCTCGGGTGAACCGTAGTATTTGAATTCCCCTCCAATCCCCCACCAAGCCTGGTTTCCAAACTAGCAATATCCGTGCCTATGCCTTCGCCTACTCCTATGCCTTCATCTACACCTTCGCCTGTGCCTATGACTTGGCCTACAACAATGCCTCCATCTATACACATACACCTGTTCCTGTGCCTTCGCCTATGCCTTTGCCTTCGTCTACACCTGTGCCTATGCCTTCGCCTACACCAATGCCTACATCTACACCTACACCTGTGCCTATGGCTTTGCCTATGCCTTTGCCTTCATCTACACCTGTGCCTGTGCCTATGCCTTAGCCTAGACCTATGCCTTCACCTACACATACACCTGTTCCTGTGCCTTCGCCTATGCCTTTGCCTTCGTCTACACCTGTGCCTATGCCTTCGCCTACACCAATGCCTACATCTACACCTACGCATGTGCCTATGGCTTTGCCTATGCCTTTGCCTTCGTCTACACCTGTAGCAATGCCTTCGCCTACACCTATGCCTTCATCTACACCTACACCTGTGCCTATGCCTTCGCCTATGCCTTTCCTACATCTACACCTACGCCGGTGCCTGTGCCTATGCCTTCGCCGATGCCTACACCTATACCTATGCCTTAGCCTAGGCCTATGCCTTCACCTACACCTACACTTGTTCCTATGCCTTCGCCTATGCCTTTGCCTTCATCTACACCTGTGCCTATGCCTTCGGCTACAACAATGCCTTCATCTACACATACACCTTTTCCTATGCCTTTGTCTATGCCTTTGCCTTCGTCTACACCTGTGCCTATGCCTCCGCCTACACCAATGCCTACATCTACACCTACACCTGTGCCTATGGCTTTGCCTATGCCTTTGCCTTCGTCTACACATGTAGCGATTCCTTCGCCTACACCTATGCCTTCATCTACACCTACACCTGTGCCTATGCCTTCGCCTATGCCTTTGCTACATCTACACCTACGCTGGTGCCTGTGCCTATGCCTTCGCCGATGCCTACACCTATACCTATGCTTTAGCCTAGACCTATGCCTTCACCTACACATACACCTGTTCCTGTGCCTTCGCCTATGCCTTTGCCTTCGTCTACACCTGTGCCTATGCCTTCGCCTACACCAATGCCTAAATCTAGATCTACACCTGTGCCTATGCCTATGCCTTCGCCTATGTCTTTGCCTATACCTATACCTGTGCCTTAACCTACACCTGTGCCTTCATCTACACCTACACTTGTTCCTATGCCTTCGCCTATGCCTTTGTCTACAACTTATCGACATAGGTGTCTGCCGTCTTCTCGAACATTTACGGCTACATAATTCAAATTAAAGACCGTCGTCATAAAAAAGTAATTCGCTCTATCTGGCTCAATCATATTACCATTCTCAGAGAAAGTAAGCAGAAAATGTTTTATCTTTTGCATCTTTTCAACATTCATGATAGTTCGGAGCCCTAGCTGTATCGCAATTGAAATTACGAGCATTCTTCGTAATTTAAGGTTTGAAATGCAAAAATTAGCGTACGTGACCAAGAACATGATGCTTTTATCCTAAAAGTAACGCTGAACACATCAAAAGAAAGATTTATGCACGAAACGGTTAAGACTCAAAATATCAGTTTTGCGTTTTGATGACGTCACACAAATTTCGAATCGTAATAACTTCTGAGTGTTAAGCCAAATCGAATTGGTGTTTTATAATTTTTGCTCCATTTGAGATGTTCTTTCTGACCATATCTTAAAACACAAAATTCAAAAGTCAGATTTTCACTGACCGTAACTTTTCTACATCATCGATGACGTCACAACCATTGATTTGCCAGAATGTTCCCATGTCTTAAAATGACCACCAACCACCAAAGAGTCCAAAACTACTTTAAAATTTCCGGTTACCCAGTGTGCTAGAATGTTGCCAAAAATGCCCTGTCTAAAATCTTTTGGGGGCTGGGGTCAAGTACCCCAGTCTAAAAATAGCTTTCGGGGGAAATTTTTGAATGGGTTTGTTATTCCTTGTATTAAACATATTAAAATATGTAACTGCACTAACTTTCAGCTGCGCATCGCAAATAGTTTCCAAGTTATAGAAGGAAACTCTGAGGGGGCTGGGCCCATGTACCCCAGTCTAAAAATAGCTTTCGGGGCCATTTGCTGAGTTGGGTCTGTTTCTCATTTTGTTTGGCGCATCAAACTCTGTACTTGTGCCAAATTTCATGCTTGTATCATAAAATGCACAATTCATACCGATTTTGGTGTTTAGCGAACCCACTATTACAAATTCAGAGATTTGCATTAGAATACAGTATAACTGCGGTCTCAATAAATCAAAAATTTTGATCCGCTAAAATTATATTAATTGTGCGAGACAGAACCATGAAAAATGCAGGAAGTTGTAGAAAAATTGACAAAAAATAGGATGGTTCTTTTTGCTGAATTTTTCGAGAGGTTAATGTCGAGGTATTTTAGCAATTTCAGACACCAGTATCCTGAACCCAGAACCGGGATCAACTCAGCGACTGAGCACTGCGGAAGAGCGGAGTTATTCCAAGGTTAAATTGTATTATGGAGTTCTTGAGAACTTTTTTTAAATTTTTTCTGACATCTCGATGTATCATTCTCTTGTATAAGTACAATAATTTCCATGTATTAACCCTTTATTTACCACCATAAGAACTATTCAAGATAACGTAATATTCATAATAAAGGAAAAATAACAATAGACCGAAACAATCCACCACTGTACTCATCGTATCCCTCCACTGTACTCATGGTATCCCTCCACTGAACTGAACATTTACCAAGGTACTCATGGTATCCCTCCACTGTACTCGTGTTATCCCTCCACTGTACTGAACATCCACCACTGTACTCATGGTATCCCTACACTGTACTCATGGTATCCCTTATCTCTCCACTGTACTCATGGTATTCCTCCACTGTACTGAACATCCACCACTTTACTCATGGTGTAGAAAATATTCAGGAAAGAGACCTCTCATATTGAATTGAACTGAATTTAATTATTATAATTTATGTCTTGAGGCGTGTTTCACGTCACGTGCTTCGAGAACTGCTTCGAGCACACTTATTGCATTCATCTTGAGTTAAGAGTTTCGAAATTATAATCTTGAATTATCTTGATAGAAGAGAGTTCTATTATTAACAAAGAAAAACGTATTGTTTTATCAAACAATCATAATGACCCTGTAGGCTGTAGGCCGTCCACAAGGCCAAGATGTTCGTGGCCCTGCATTCTGCAATCAGGCCGAGTTTTCTTGTTTTTGTACAAAGTTGTATATAGACGAAAGAAAACGTTGACTATATTTTTTTTGACTGTACTTCTTTTCTGAAGTCAATTCTCAGAGAATTTACCAGTTTTTGGAAAATTCTACACATGGTATCCCTCCACTGTACTCATGGTATCCCTCCACTGAACTGAAAATTTCCAAGGTACTCATGGTATCCCTCCACTGTACTCGTGGTATCCCTCCACTGTACTCGTGGTATCCCTCCACTGTACTGAACATCCACCACTGTACTCATGGTACCCCTCCACTGTACTCATGGTAGCCCTCCACTATACTAATGGTATCCCTCTACTGTACTGAACATCCACCCCTGTACTCATGGTATCCCTCCACTGTACTGAAGATCCACCACTTTACTGCACACCCGCCACTGTACTGCACATACGTTATGTGTGGTGAGTGTGGGGGATTATCTCTGAGTAGCGTTTGGGTTGCTCAGTAGTGTGGGGGGATACCATCAGTAGTGTGGGGATGTACAGAAGTGTTGGGGGTACCACGATGCACGTGGAGAGTCATCTCTGAGTAGCGTGGGGATGTTCAGTAGTGTGGAGGGATATCTTTGAGTAGGATTGGGTATTATCATGTTAATCAAACTTAATCAGTTGAGAAACAGTGTTCGAAGACTGGGGCTCGGTAACCCGCGTCTTTGTACGAGCTAATAAATTGAGCGATTCTTTCAAGATTTGGAAATTTACTAGAATGAAATACTGGAAAGAAATTTTTCATCCGTTTTTTTGTTTGCTAATCTTTGAATCCACGATGCACTACTACTTGCCTATAGCCAGGCTAAAGATTTGCATCGTTAGGAACTGAAAGACTACCACTTGCCTGTACCGAGGCAATAAGGTTTATCTTGTTACAGAAGCACTACTATTTGACTATACCGAGGCAATAAGGTTTATGTTGTTACAGAAGCACTACTATTTGCCTATACCGAGGCAATAAGGTTTATGTTGTTACAGAAGCACTACTATTTGACTATACCGAGGCAATAAGGTTTATGTTGTTACAGAAGCACTACTATTTGACTATACCGAGGCAATAAGGTTTATGTTGTTACAGAAGCACTACTATTTGCCTGTACCGAGGCAATAAGGTTTATGTTGTTACAGAAGCACTACTATTTGACTATACCGAGGCAATAAGGTTTATGTTGTTACAGAAGCACTACTATTTGCCTATACCGAGGCAATAAGGTTTATGTTGTTGCACTACTACCGAGGCAATAAGGTTTATCTTGTTACAGAAGCACTACTATTTGACTATACCGAGGCAATAAGGTTTATGTTGTTACAGAAGCACTACTATTTGCCTGTATCGAGGCAATAAGGTTTATGTTGTTACGGAAGCAATACTATTTGACTATACCGAGGCAATAAGGTTTATGTTGTTACAGAAGCACTACTATTTGCCTATACCGAGGCAATAAGGTTTATGTTGTTACTGAACACTACTATTTGCCTGTACCGAGGCAATAAGGTTTATGTTGTTACAGAAGCACTACTATTTGACTATACCGAGACAATAAGGTTTATGTTGTTACAGAAGCACTACTATTTGCCTATACCGAGGCAATAAGGTTTATGTTGCTACAGAAACACTACTATTTGCCTCTACCAAGGCAATAAGGTTTATGTTCTTACAGAAACACTACTATTTGCCTCCACCGAGGCAATAAGGTTTATGTTGTTACAGAAGCACTACTATTTGCCTATACCGAGGCAATAAGGTTTATGTTGTTACTGAACACTACTATTTGCCTGTACCGAGGCAATAAGGTTTATGTTGTTACAGAAGCACTACTATTTGACTATACCGAGGCAATAGGGTTTATGTTGTTACTGAACACTACTATTTGCCTGTACCGAGGCAATAAGGTTTATGTTGTTACAGAAGCACTACTATTTGACTATACCGAGACAATAAGGTTTATGTTGTTACAGAAGCACTACTATTTGCCTATACCGAGGCAATAAGGTTTATGTTGTTACAGAAGCACTACTATTTGCCTATGCCGAGGCAATAAGGTTTATGTTGTTACAAAGGTTTATGTTGCTACAGAAACACTACTATTTGCCTCTACCAAGGCAATAAGGTTTATGTTCTTACAGAAACACTACTATTTGCCTCCACCGAGGCAATAAGGTTTATGTTGTTACAGAAGCACTACTATTTGCCTATACCGAGGCAATAAGGTTTATGTTGTTACTGAACACTACTATTTGCCTGTACCGAGGCAATAAGGTTTATGTTGTTACAGAAGCACTACTATTTGACTATACCGAGGCAATAGGGTTTATGTTGTTACCGAAGCACTACTTTTTTGCCTGTACCGAGGCAATAAGGTTTATGTTGTTACAAAACACTACTATTTGCCTATACCGAGGCAATAAGGTTTATGTTGTTACAGAAGCACTACTATTTGCCTATACCGAGGCAATAAGGTTTATGTTGTTACAGAAGCACTACTATTTGCCTATACCGAGGCAATAAGGTTTATCTTGTTACAGAAGCACTACTATTTGACTATACCGAGGCAATAAGGTTTATGTTGTTACAGAAGCACTACTATTTGGCTATACCGAGGCAATAAGGTTTATGTTGTTACAGAAGCACTACTATTTGACTATACCGAGGCAATAAGGTTTATGTTGTTACAGAAGCACTACTATTTGCCTGTACCAAGGCAATAAGGTTTATGTTGTTACAGAAACACTACTATTTGCCTCTACCGAGGCAATAAGGTTTATGTTGTTACAGAAGCACTACTATTTGCCTATGCAGAGGCAATAAGGTTTATGTTGTTACTAAACACTACTATTTGTCTATACCGAGGCAATAAGGTTTATGTTGTTACAGAAGCACTACTATTTGCCTATGCCGAGGCAATAAGGTTTATGTTGTTACAGAAGCACCACTGCTTATACCGAGGCAATAATGTTTATGTTGTTACCGAAGCACCACTGCTTATACCGAGGCAATAAGGTTTATGTTGTTATAGAAGCACTACTTTCTGCCTATGCAGAGGCAATAAGGTTTATGTTGTTACAGAAGCACTACTATTCGCGTATACCAAAGCAATAAGGTTTATGCTGTTACAGAAGCACTACTATTTGCCTATACCGAGGCAATAAGGTTTATCTTGTTACAGAAGCACTACTATTTGACTATACCGAGGCAATAAGGTTTATGTTGTTACAGAAGCACTACTATTTGACTATACCGAGGCAATAAGGTTTATGTTGTTACAGAAGCACTACTATTTGACTATACCGAGGCAATAAGGTTTATGTTGTTACAGAAGCACTACTATTTGCCTGTACCAAGGAAATAAGGTTTATGTTGTTACAGAAGCACCACTGCTTATACCGAGGCAATAAGGTTTATGTTGTTACAGAAGCACTACTATTTGCCTATACCAAAGCAATAAGGTTTACGCTGTTACAGAAACACTACTATTTGCCTATACCAAAGCAATAAGGTTTATGTTGTTACAGAAGCACTACTATTTGCCTATACCAATGCAATAAAGTTTATGCTGTTACAGAAACACTACTATTTGCCTCTACCGAGGCAATAATGTTTATTTTGTTACTGAACACTACTATTTGCCTGTACCGAGGCAATGAGGTTTATGTTGTTACAGAAACACTTGTATTTGCCTATACCGAGGCAATAAGGTTTATGTTGTCACAGAAACACTACTATTTGCCTCTACCGAGGCAATAAGGTTTATGTTGTTACAGAAGCACTACTATTTGCCTATGCCGAGGCAATAAGGTTTATGTTGTTACAGAAACATTACTATTTGCCTATATCGAGGCAATAAGGTTTATGTTGTTACGGAAGCACTACTATTTGCCTATACCAAAGCAATATGGTTTATGCTGTTACAGAAACACTACTATTTGCCTATACCAAAGCAATAAGGTTTATGTTGTTACAGAAGCACTACTATTTGCCTATACCAAAGCAATAAAGTTTATGCTGTTGCAGAAACACTACTATTTGCCTCTACCGAGGCAATAAGGTTTATGTTGTTACTGTACACTACTATTTGCCTGTACCGAGGCAATAAGGTTTATGTTGTTACAGAAACACTAGTATTTGCCTATACCGAGGCAATAAGGTTTATGTTGTTACAGAAGCACTACTATTTGCCTATGCCGAGGCAATAAGGTTTATGTTGTTACAGAAGCACTACTATTTGCCTATGCCGAGGCAATAAGGTTTATGTTGTTACAGAAACACTACTATTTACCTATATCGAGGCAAAAAGGTTTATGTTGTTACAGAAACACTACTATTTGCCTATGCCGAGGCAATAAGGTTTATGTTGTTACAGAAGCACTACTATTCGCCTATGCCGAGGCAATAAGGTTTATGTTGTTACAGAAACACTACTATTAGCCTATATCGAGGCAATAAGGTTTATATTGTTACAGAAGCCCTACCTTTTGCCTATGCCGAGGCAATAAGGTTGATGTTGTTACAGAAGCACCACTGCTTATACCGAGGCAATAAGGTTTATGCTGTTACTGAACATTACTATTTGTCTATACCGAGGCAATAAGGTTTATGTTGTTACAGAAGCACTACTATTTGCCTATACCGAGTCAATAAGGTTTATGTTATTACAGAAGCACTAATATTTGCCTCTACCGAGGCAATAAGGTTTATGTTGTTAGAGAAACACTACTACTTGCCTATATCGGGGCAATAAGGTTTATGTTGTTACAGAAGCACTACTATTTGCCTATGCCGAGGCAAAAAGGTTTATGTTGTTACACAAGCACTACTATTTGCCTATGCCGAGGCAATTAGGTTTATGCTGTTACAGAAACACTACTATTTGCCTATATCGAGGCAATAAGGTTTATGTTGTTACAGAAGCACTACTATTTGCCTATGCCGAGGCAATAAGGTTTATGTTGTTACAGAAGCAATACTATTTGACTATACCGAGGCAATAAGGTTTATGTTGTTACAGAAGCACTACTATTTGCCTATGCCGAGGCAATAAGGTTTATGTTGTTACAGAAGCACTACTAGTTGCCTATGCCGAGGCAATAAGGTTTATGTTGTTACAGAAACACTACTATTTGCCTGTATCGAGGCAATAAGGTTTATGTTGTTACAGAAACACTACTATTTGCCTATGCCGAGGCAATAAGGTTTATGTTGTTACAGAAGCACTACTATTTGCCTATGCCGAGGCAATAAGGTTTATGTTGTTACAGAAACACTACTATTAGCCTATATCGAGGCAATAAGGTTTATATTGTTACAGAAGCACTACTTTTTGCCTATGCCGAGGCAATAAGGTTGATGTTGTTACAGAAGCACCACTGCTTATACCGAGGCAATAAGGTTTATGCTGTTACTGAACATTACTATTTGTCTATACCGAGGCAATAAGGTTTATGTTGTTACAGAAGCACTACTTTTTGCCTATGCAGAGGCAATAAGGTTTATGTTGTTACAGAAGCACCACTGCTTTTACCGAGGCAATAAGGTTTATGTTGTTACTGAACACTACTATTTGCCTGTACCGAGGCAATAAGGTTTATGTTGTTACAGAAACACTAGTATTTGCCTATACCGAGGCAATAAGGTTTATGTTGTTACTGAACACTACTTTTTGCCTGTACCGAGGCAATAAGGTTTATGTTGTTACATAAACACTAGTATTTGCCTATACCGAGGCAATAAGGTTTATGTTGTCACAGAAACACTACTATTTGCCTCTACCGAGGCAATAAGGTTTATGTTGTTATAGAAGCACTACTATTTGCCTATATCGAGGCAATAAGGTTTATGTTGTTACAGAAACACTACTATTTGCCTATGCCGAAGCAATAAGGTTTATGTTGTTGCAGAAGCACTACTATTTGCCTATGCCGAGGCAATAAGGTTTATGTTGTTACAGAAACACTACTATTAGCCTATATCGAAGCAATAAGGTTTATATTGTTACAGAAGCACTACTTTTTGCCTATGCCGAGGCAATAAGGTTGATGTTGTTACAGAAGCACCACTGCTTATACCGAGGCAATAAGGTTTATGCTGTTACTGAACATTACTATTTGTCTATACCGAGGCAATAAGGTTTATGTTGTTACAGAAGCACTACTTTTTGCCTATGCAGAGGCAATAAGGTTTATGTTGTTACAGAAGCACCACTGCTTTTACCGAGGCAATAAGGTTTATGTTGTTACTGAACACTACTATTTGCCTGTACCGAGGCAATAAGGTTTATGTTGTTACAGAAACACTAGTATTTGCCTATACCGAGGCAATAAGGTTTATGTTGTTACTGAACACTACTTTTTGCCTGTACCGAGGCAATAAGGTTTATCTTGTTACAGAAGCACTACTATTTGACTATACCGAGGCAATAAGGTTTATGTTGTTACAGAAGCACTACTATTTGCCTATACCGAGGCAATAAGGTTTATCTTGTTACAGAAACACTAGTATTTGCCTATACCGAGGCAATAAGGTTTATGTTGTCACAGAAACACTACTATTTGCCTCTACCGAGGCAATAAGGTTTATGTTGTTACAGAAGCACTACTATTTGCCTATACCGAGGCAATAAGGTTTATCTTGTTACAGAAACACTAGTATTTGCCTATACCGAGGCAATAAGGTTTATGTTGTTACAGAAGCACTACTTTTTTGCCTGTACCGAGGCAATAAGGTTTATGTTGTTACAGAAGCACTACTATTTGCCTATACCAAAGCAATAAGGTTTATGTTGTTACAGAAGCACTACTATTTGCCTATACCGAGGCAATAAGGTTTATGTTGTTACTGAACACTATTTTTTGCCTGTACCGAGGCAATAAGGTTTATCTTGTTACAGAAGCACTACTATTTGACTATACCATGGCAATAAGGTTTATGTTGTTACAGAAGCACTACTATTTGCCTATACCGAGGCAATAAGGTTTATGTTGTTACAGAAGCACTACTATTTGCCTATGCCGAGGCAATAAGGTTTATGTTGTTACAGAAGCAATACTATTTGACTATACCGAGGCAATAAGGTTTATGTTGTTACAGAAGCACTACTATTTGCCTATGCCGAGGCAATAAGGTTTATGTTGTTACAGAAGCACTACTATTTGCCTATGCCGAGGCAATAAGGTTTATGTTGTTACAGAAACACTACTATTTGCCTATATCGAGGCAATAAGGTTTATGTTGTTACAGAAACACTACTATTTGCCTATGCCGAGGCAATAAGGTTTATGTTGTTACAGAAGCACTACTATTTGCCTATGCCGAGGCAATAAGGTTTATGTTGTTACAGAAACACTACTATTAGCCTATATCGAGGCAATAAGGTTTAAATTGTTACAGAAGCACTACTTTTGCCTATGCCGAGGCAATAAGGTTGATGTTGTTACAGAAGCACCACTGCTTATACCGAGGCAATAAGGTTTATGCTGTTACTGAAATTACTATTTGTCTATACCGAGCATTACTATTTGTCTATACCGAGGCAATAAGGTTTATGTTGTTACAGAAGCACTACTTTTTGCCTATGCAGAGGCAATAAGGTTTATGTTGTTACAGAAGCACCACTGCTTTTACCGAGGCAATAAGGTTTATGTTGTTACTGAACACTACTATTTGCCTGTACCGAGGCAATAAGGTTTATATTGTTACAGAAACACTAGTATTTGCCTATACCGAGGCAATAAGGTTTATGTTGTTACTGAACACTACTTTTTGCCTGTACCGAGGCAATAAGGTTTATGTTGTTACAGAAACACTAGTATTTGCCTATACCGAGGCAATAAGGTTTATGTTGTCACAGAAACACTACTATTTGCCTCTACCGAGGCAATAAGGTTTATGTTGTTATAGAAGCACTACTATTTGCCTATATCGAGGCAATAAGGTTTATGTTGTTACAGAAACACTACTATTTGCCTATGCCGAGGCAATAAGGTTTATGTTGTTACAGAAGCACTACTATTTGCCTATGCCGAGGCAATAAGGTTTATGTTGTTACAGAAACACTACTATTAGCCTATATCGAGGCAATAAGGTTTATATTGTTACAGAAGCACTACTTTTTGCCTATGCCGAGGCAATAAGGTTGATGTTGTTACAGAAGCACCACTGCTTATACCGAGGCAATAAGGTTTATGCTGTTACTGAACATTACTATTTGTCTATACCGAGGCAATAAGGTTTATGTTGTTACAGAAGCACTACTTTTTGCCTATGCAGAGGCAATAAGGTTTATGTTGTTACAGAAGCACCACTGCTTTTACCGAGGCAATAAGGTTTATGTTGTTACTGAACACTACTATTTTCCTATACCAAAGCAATAAAGTTTATGCTGTTACAGAAACACTACTATTTGCCACTACCGAGGCAATAAGGTTTATGTTGTTACTGAACACTACTATTTGCCTGTACCGAGGCAATAAGGTTTATGTTGTTACAGAAACACTAGTATTTGCCTATACTGAGGCAATAAGGTTTATGTTGTCACAGAAACACTACTATTTGCCTCTACCGAGGCAATAAGGTTTATGTTGTTACAGAAGCACTACTATTTGCCTATACAGAGTCAGTAAGGTTTATGTTATTACAGAAGCACTACTATTTGCCTATGCCGAGGCAATAAGGTTTATGTTGTTACAGAAGCACTACTATTTGCCTATGCCGAGGCAATAAGGTTTATGTTGTTACAGAAACACTACTATTTGCCTATATCGAGGCAATAAGGTTTATGTTGTTACAGAAACACTGCTATTTGCCTATGCCGAGGCAATAAGGTTTATGTTGTTACAGAAGCACTACTATTTGCCTATGCCGAGGCAATAAGGTTTATGTTGTTACAGAAACACTACTATTAGCCTATATCGAGGCAATAAGGTTTATATTGTTACAGAAGCACTACTTTTTGCCTATGCCGAGGCAATAAGGTTGATGTTGTTACCGAAGCACCACTGCTTATACCGAGGCAATAAGGTTTATGCTGTTACTGAACATTACTATTTGTCTATACCGAGGCAATAAGGTTTATGTTGTTACAGAAGCATTACTTTTTGCCTATGCAGAGGCAATAAGGTTTATGTTGTTACAGAAGCACCACTGCTTTTACCGAGGCAATAAGGTTTATGTTGTTACTGAACACTACTATTTGCCTATACCGAGGCAATAAGGTTTATGTTGTTACTGAACACTACTTTTTGCCTGTACCGAGGCAATAAGGTTTATGTTGTTATAGAAGCACTACTATTTGCCTATACCGAGGCAATAAGGTTTATGTTATTACAGAAGCACTACTATTTGCCTCTACCGAGGCAATAAGGTTTATGTTGTTACAGAAACACTACTACTTGCCTATATCGAGGCAATAAGGTTTATGTTGTTACAGAAGCACTACTATTTGCCTATGCCGAGGCAATAAGGTTTATGTTGTTATAGAAGCACTACTATTTGCCTATGCCGAGGCAATAAGGTTTATGTTGTTACAGAAAGACTACTATTTGCCTATATCGAGGCAATAAGGTTTATGTTGTTACAGAAGCACTACTATTTGCCTATGCCTAGGCAATAAGATTTATGTTGTTACAGAAGCACTACTATTTGCCTATGCCGAGACCATAAGGTTTATGTTATTACAGAAACACTACTATTAGCCTATATCGAGGCAATAAGGTTTATGTTGTTACAGAAACACTAGTATTTGCCTATACCGAGGCAATAAGGTTTATGTTGTTACTGAACACTACTTTTTGCCTGTACCGAGGCAATAAGGTTTATGTTGTTGCAGAAACACTAGTATTTGCCTATACCGAGGCAATAAGGTTTATGTTGTCACAGAAACACTACTGTTTGCCTCTACCGAGGCAATAAGGTTTATGTTGTTATAGAAGCACTACTATTTGCCTATGCCGAGACAATAAGGTTTATGTTGTTACAGAAACACTACTATTAGCCTATATCGATGCAATAAGGTTTATGTTGTTACAGAAACACTACTATTTGCCTATGCCGAGGCAATAAGGTTTATTTTGTTACAGAAGCACTACTATTTGCCTATGCCGAGGCAATAAGGTTTATGTTGTTACAGAAACACTACTATTTGCCTATGCCGAGGCAATAAGGTTTATGTTGTTACAGAAGCACTACTATTTGCCTATGCCGAGGCAATAAGGTTTATGTTGTTACAGAAGCACTACTATTTGCCTATGCCGAGGCAATAAGGTTTATGTTGTTACAGAAACACTACTATTTGCCTATGCCGAGGCAATAAGGTTTATGTTGTTATAGAAGCACTACTATTTGCCTATGCTGAGGCAATAAGGTTGATGTTGTTACAGAAGCACCACTGCTTATACCGAGGCAATAAGGTTTATGCTGTTACTGAACATTACTATTTGTCTATACCGAGGCAATAAGGTTTATGTTGTTACTGAACACTACTTTTTGCCTGTACCGAGGCAATAAGGTTTATGTTGTTATAGAAGCACTACTATTTGCCTATACCGAGGCAATAAGGTTTATGTTATTACAGAAGCACTACTATTTGCCTCTACCGAGGCAATAAGGTTTATGTTGTTACAGAAACACTACTACTTGCCTATATCGAGGCAATAAGGTTTATGTTGTTACAGAAGCACTACTATTTGCCTATGCCGAGGCAATAAGGTTTATGTTGTTATAGAAGCACTACTATTTGCCTATGCCGAGGCAATAAGGTTTATGTTGTTACAGAAGCACTACTATTTGCCTATACCGAGGCAATAAGGTTTATGTTGTTACAGAAGCACTACTATTTGCCTATACCGAGGCAATAAGGTTTATGTTGTTACAGAAGCACTACTATTTGCCTATACCGAGGCAATAAGGTTTATGTTGTTACAGAAACACTACTATTTGCCTATACCGAGGCAATAAGGTTTATGTTGTTACAGAACACTACTATTTGCCTGTACCGAGGCAATAAGGTTTATGCTGTTACAGAAGCACAACTATTTGCCTATACCGAGGCAATAAGGTTTATGTTGTTACAGAAGCAATACTATTTGACTATACCGAGAAGCACTACTATTTGCCTATACCGAGGCAATAAGGTTTATGTTGTTGCACTACTATTTGCCTGTACCGAGGCAATAAGGTTTATGTTGTTACAGAAGCACTACTATTTGCCTATACCGAGGCAATAAGGTTTATGTTGTTACAGAAGCACTACTATTTGCCTATACCGAGGCAATAAGGTTTATGTTGTTACAGAAACACTACTATTTGCCTATATCGAGGCAATAAGGTTTATGTTGTTACAGAAGCACTACTATTTGCCTATGCCGAGGCAATAAGGTTTATGTTGTTACAGAAGCACTACTATTTGCCTATGCCGAGGCAATAAGGTTTATGTTGTTACAGAAACACTACTATTTGCCTATATCGAGGCAATAAGGTTTATGTTGTTACAGAAGCACTACTATTTGCCTATGCCGAGGCAATAAGGTTTATGTTGTTACAGAAGCACTACTATTTGCCTGTACCGAGGCAATAAGGTTTATGTTGTTACAGAAACACTACTATTAGCCTATATCGAGGCAATAAGGTTTATGTTGTTACAGAAACACTAGTATTTGCCTATACCGAGGCAATAAGGTTTATGTTGTTACTGAACACTACTTTTTGCCTGTACCGAGGCAATAAGGTTTCTGTTGTTGCAGAAACACTAGTATTTGCCTATACCGAGGCAATAAGGTTTATGTTGTCACAGAAACACTACTGTTTGCCTCTACCGAGGCAATAAGGTTTATGTTGTTATAGAAGCACTACTATTTACCTATGCCGAGGCAATAAGGTTTATGTTGTTACAGAAGCACTACTATTTGCCTATGCCGAGGCAATAATGTTTATGTTGTTACAGAAACACTACTATTAGCCTATATCGAGGCAATAAGGTTTATATTGTTACAGAAGCACTTCGTTTTGCCTATGCCGAGGCAATAAGGTTGATGTTGTTACAGAAGCACCACTGCTTATACCGAGGCAATAAGGTTTATGCTGTTACTGAACATTACTTTTTGTCTATACCGAGGCAATAAGGTTCATGTTGTTACAGAAGCACTACTTTTTGCCTATGCAGAGGCAATAAGGTTTATGTTGTTACAGAAGCACCACTGGTTTTACCGAGGCAATAAGGTTTATGTTGTTACTGAACACTACTATTTGCCTGTACCGAGGCAATAAGGTTTATGTTGTTACAGAAACACTAGTATTTGCCTATACCGAGGCAATAAGGTTTATGTTGTTACTGAACACTACTTTTTGCCTGTACCGAGGCAATAAGGTTTATGTTGTTACAGAAACACTAGTATTTGCCTATACCGAGGCAATAAGGTTTATGTTGTCACAGAAACACTACTATTTGCCTCTACCAAGGCAATAAAGTTTATGTTGTTATAGAAGCACTACTATTTGCCTATACCGAGGCAATAAGGTTTATGTTATTACAGAAGCACTACTATTTGCCTCTACCGAGGCAATAAGGTTTATGTTGTTACAGAAAGCACTACTACTTGCCTATATCGAGGCAAGAAGGTTTATGTTGTTACAGAAGCACTACTATTTGCCTATGCCGAGGCAATAAGGTTTATGTTGTTACAGAAGCACTACTATTTGCCTATGCCGAGGCAATAAGGTTTATGTTCTTACAGAAAGACTACTATTTGGCTATATCGAGGTAATAAGGTTTATGTTGTTACAGAATCACTACTATTTGCCTATGCCGAGGCAATTAGGTTTATGTTGTTACAGAAGCACTACTATTTGCCTATGCCGAGACAATAAGGTTTATGTTATTACAGAAGCACTACTATTTGCCTATGCCGAGGCAATAAGGTTTATGTTGTTACAGAAGCACTACTATTAGCCTATATCGAGGCAATAAGGTTTATATTGTTACAGAAGCACTACTTTTTGCCTATGCCGAGGCAATAAGGTTTATGTTGTTACATAAGCACCACTGCTTATACCGAGGCAATAAGGTTTATGCTGTTACTGAACATTACTATTTGTCTATACCGAGGCAATAAGTTTTATGTTGTTACAGAAGCACTACTTTTTGCCTATGCAGAGGCAATAAGGTTTATGTTGTTACAGAAGCACCACTGCTTTTACCGAGGCAATAAGGTTTATGTTGTTACTGAACACTACTATTTGCCTATGCCGAGGCAATAAGGTTTATGTTGTTACAGAAGCACCACTGCTTATACCGAGGCAATAAGGTTTATGTTGTTACAGAAGCACTACTATTTGCCTATACCGAGGCAATAAGGTTTATGTTGTTACTGAACACTACTATTTGTCTATACCGAGGCAATAAGGTTTATGTTGTTACAGAAGCACCACTGCTTATACCGAGGCAATAAGGTTTATGTTGTTACAGAAGCACTACTATTTGCCTATACCGAGGCAATAAGGTTTATGTTGTTACAGAAGCACTGCTGCTTATACCGAGGCAATAAGGTTTATGTTGTTACAGAAGCACTACTATTTGCCTATACCGAGGCAATAAGGTTTATGTTGTTACTGAACACTACTATTTGCCTATGCCGAGGCAATAAGGTTTATGTTGTTACAGAAGCACCACTGCTTATACCGAGGCAATAAGGTTTATGTTGTTACAGAAGCACTACTATTTGCCTATACCTAGGCAATAAGGTTTATGTTGTTACTGAACACTACTATTTGCCTATGCCGAGGCAATAAGGTTTATGTTGTTACAGAAAGACTACTATTTGCCTATATCGAGGCAATAAGGTTTATGTTGTTACAGAAGCACTACTATTTGCCTATGCCTAGGCAATAAGATTTATGTTGTTACAGAAGCACTTCTATTTGCCTATGCCGAGACCATAAGGTTTATGTTATTACAGAAACACTACTATTAGCCTATATCGAGGCAATAAGGTTTATGTTGTTACAGAAACACTAGTATTTGCCTATACCGAGGCAATAAGGTTTATGTTGTTACTGAACACTACTTTTTGCCTGTACCGAGGCAATAAGGTTTCTGTTGTTGCAGAAACACTAGTATTTGCCTATACCGAGGCAATAAGGTTTATGTTGTCACAGAAACACTACTGTTTGCCTCTACCGAGGCAATAAGGTTTAGGTTGTTATAGAAGCACTACTATTTACCTATGCCGAGGCAATAAGGTTTATGTTGTTACAGAAGCACTTCTATTTGCCTATGCCGAGGCAATAATGTTTATTTTGTTACAGAAACACTACTATTAGCCTATATCGAGGCAATAAGGTTTATATTGTTACAGAAGCACTTCGTTTTGCCTATGCCGAGGCAATAAGGTTGATGTTGTTATAGAAGCACCACTGCTTATACCGAGGCAATAAGGTTTATGCTGTTACTGAACATTACTTTTTGTCTATACCGAGGCAATAAGGTTTATGTTGTTACAGAAGCACTACTTTTTGCCTATGCAGAGGCAATAAGGTTTATGTTGTTACAGAAGCACCACTGGTTTTACCGAGGCAATAAGGTTTATGTTGTTACTGAACACTACTATTTGCCTGTACCGAGGCAATAAGGTTTATGTTGTTACAGAAACACTAGTATTTGCCTATACCGAGGCAATAAGGTTTATGTTGTTACTGAACACTACTTTTTGCCTGTACCGAGGCAATAAGGTTTATGTTGTTACAGAAACACTAGTATTTGCCTATACCGAGGCAATAAGGTTTATGTTGTCACAGAAACACTACTATTTGCCTCTACCAAGGCAATAAAGTTTATGTTGTTATAGAAGCACTACTATTTGCCTATACCGAGGCAATAAGGTTTATGTTATTACAGAAGCACTACTATTTGCCTCTACCGAGGCAATAAGGTTTATGTTGTTACAGAAACACTACTACTTGCCTATATCGAGGCAAGAAGGTTTATGTTGTTACAGAAGCACTACTATTTGCCTATGCCGAGGCAATAAGGTTTATGTTGTTACAGAAGCACTACTATTTGCCTATGCCGAGGCAATAAGGTTTATGTTCTTACAGAAAGACTACTATTTGCCTATATCGAGGTAATAAGGTTTATGTTGTTACAGAATCACTACTATTTGCCTATGCCGAGGCAATTAGGTTTATGTTGTTACAGAAGCACTACTATTTGCCTATGCCGAGACAATAAGGTTTATGTTATTACAGAAGCACTACTATTTGCCTATGCCGAGGCAATAAGGTTTATGTTGTTACAGAAGCACTACTATTAGCCTATATCGAGGCAATAAGGTTTATATTGTTACAGAAGCACTACTTTTTGCCTATGCCGAGGCAATAAGGTTTATGTTGTTACATAAGCACCACTGCTTATACCGAGGCAATAAGGTTTATGCTGTTACTGAACATTACTATTTGTCTATACCGAGGCAATAAGGTTTATGTTGTTACAGAAGCACTACTTTTTGCCTATGCAGAGGCAATAAGGTTTATGTTCTTACAGAAAGACTACTATTTGCCTATATCGAGGTAATAAGGTTTATGTTGTTACAGAATCACTACTATTTGCCTATGCCGAGGCAATTAGGTTTATGTTGTTACAGAAGCACTACTATTTGCCTATGCCGAGACAATAAGGTTTATGTTATTACAGAAGCACTACTATTTGCCTATGCCGAGGCAATAAGGTTTATGTTGTTACAGAAGCACTACTATTAGCCTATATCGAGGCAATAAGGTTTATATTGTTACAGAAGCACTACTTTTTGCCTATGCCGAGGCAATAAGGTTTATGTTGTTACATAAGCACCACTGCTTATACCGAGGCAATAAGGTTTATGCACTGAACATTACTATTTGTCTATACCGAGGCAATAAGGTTTATGTTGTTACAGAAGCACTACTTTTTGCCTATGCAGAGGCAATAAGGTTTATGTTGTTACAGAAGCACCACTGCTTTTACCGAGGCAATAAGGTTTATGTTGTTACTGAACACTACTATTTGCCTATGCCGAGGCAATAAGGTTTATGTTGTTACAGAAGCACCACTGCTTATACCGAGGCAATAAGGTTTATGTTGTTACAGAAGCACTACTATTTGCCTATACCGAGGCAATAAGGTTTATGTTGTTACTGAACACTACTATTTGTCTATACCGAGGCAATAAGGTTTATGTTGTTACAGAAGCACTACTTTTGCCTATCCTATCGTTACCATGTCTACGTTGTAAGCATAGAGTTGTTTCATGCTCTTCATGATTAAATTGACTACCGCGTTTCCGGCGCGGGCAACTGGCTGGATCCGCCCCTGACACTCGTGTTTCAAAATTTGTTGTCGTGTTTGTTAGTGTTCCCTGTCTGAAATATCCACCTTCAGCAGACTGTCAAAATATTGTAGAACATCCTAGTTTATTATTTTGGATAATTCTGGTATATTTGTAATATTGATTTTATTTTATTGTTACAATAATAATTACTTCCGCTTTCTCGAACTTGCTGATTCAATACGTTTCTACAAACTTATAAAACATTGCAAAAAATATAAAAGAACACTGCTGTATGAGGTTAAGTAAGTTATTCTTAATATTACTTTTGAATGATGAAACATCGTTATTACGTGAATACCTTCAATATTTGCTTGTTTCCACCTGTTCACCAACGTTCGCATGTTTCCACTTGTCTCCACTCGTGTTCGCTTGTTTCCACTTGTGTTCACTTGTGTTTGCTGTTTCACTAGTGTTCCAACTTGTGTGGTGTTTTAGACTTGATCGTTTGATTATGTAGGTTCCTCTTTATGTTGTATAAGCAGTCCTGTTTGCCAGTGGCTTAGATGATGCTATTTATATGCATTTTCATCCTTTAAATAATATATTTTTGTTCTTGCAGACATGGCTGTTTATTTTGATTATCAAATTTGCTCTCCTTCTTTGGCAAAACATAATATTATAGCTTGTCACTCCCACTTCGGGTTGGTTGCAGTTTCTTCACAAAATGAGCAAAAAGCTGGAGGATCAATAACATTATACTTAGATGAGGTAAGTGCTGATCAACATTCAAAGGGTGTCAAATATCTTAACAATAATAATGCTTTTTTGCAAGGAAGCAATTCTGCAATCTCAAGAATAGGAAAATATTTGTAATTTGAGAGGAAAAATATCTGTTTATAAGTTTTTGACAACATTTCTCTTCGAATTGCGATTTGTGTAAAAAACAGTTTTAACGTTTGGATTTTCCCTGCAGTGCAGCGAAGAACATATAGACACAGGGCGTAGAACCACACATTTAAATATATTCTTGTCAAAACTTACCGAAAACGTTGTTTGAATATAACAAATATGGCTTTGTACCAGGCTGCCGTTGTTATCATGTCCATTAGCAACAATATCTGGTAAAACGAAGAATCAATGGAGTTCGATGTAGCTGTGCATTTATTTTTGTGCCTGTACTTCAAAGGATCAAACAAATGCTCTGTCAAAATAGTGGATGTTCAAGAATTTCGTAGATTCCTAGAAATCAAACGCTGCTCTTAAATGAATTCCAGCAGCCCATGAATGGTTTGTGGTGACTAACTTGGTTTCTCGTGAATATGCTGCATTATTTAAAAATGTCGGTGATGCATAGAGTAAAAATCAAGCGTGTTCCAACTAGTTTCGGCAGCTAAGTAGTTTTTGTTTGCGGAGAAGGCTTATTCAAGTAGGGTGTTCTCGAGGGCGCTGAATTCAATGGTGATATGATGATAGTGTAAAAAACGATATGCCAGCTCTGCTTCTTCAGAAACCAAGTTACAAGTCTACTTCAAAACAGCACAGTTTGTGTCTAGCTCGTCGGTTAGAGTTATGGGAGTCTGGAGACCTTGATGCTATCATGCGAGAAGCAAGGACGATTCAGAGTAAGCTGAAGTCAGGTACACCTTATAATGACCTAACGGAAGAAAAGCTATCCAAAATGTTTTCCAAGCTTATGCTTAAAGAGAAAGTGAATTCAGCTTTAATACTTCTTTATAAGTCAAATCGTGGAAGTATAATGCCACTCACACAGTCAACCATAGATGAACTTGTGAAAAAACATCCGATAGCAGCTGATTTAGACGATTCGGTGCTAAAACAGGGACCTCTGCCATTTGTGGATCCAGTGCTTTTCGAAAATCTTGATCAAACTACGGTCATGAAAGCAGCTTTACGCACTAAAGGATCGAGTGAACCCTCTGGTTCGGACGCAGATGGCTGGAGAAGAATTCTTGTGTCAAAAAACTTTGGCAAAGTAGGGTTGGGCCTGCGCAATGCGATCGCACATTTTGCTTGGGATATCTACGTCAGTCAAGCTGTTAGCTCAGATCTTGAAGCTTATACTGCTTGCCGGCTGATTCCACTTGACAAATGTCCTGGCGTTCGTCTTATAGGTGTTGGTGAGGTAACTACTCAGGCGAATTATTGGCAAGTGTGTAATTTCTCTGATAAAACCAGAAATTCAAGATGGTGCTGGGGATCTTCAGTTATGCGCAGGTCAGCATGCAGGGTGTGAAGCTGCAGTCAAAGCCATTTCGGATATCTTCAATGAGGAGTCCGACGATGCTCTACTACTTGTAGATGCAAATAATGCAGTCAACGCATTGAACAGAAACGTACTTCCGCACAACATTCATTACCTGTGTCCTAAAATATCAACATATGTCAGGACACTGTTACAGTGCTCCATCACGTCTGTTCGTTATCGTTGGTCTGGAAATTGCTTTTAGTGGAGGGACGACACAGGATGCTCCTATGGCTATGCCTGTATATGCAATTGGCATTACTCCGCCCTTAAGCTTCATAAAAAACCCTTATGATACTGATATCAAACATGTTGCTTTCGCAGATGACCTTGGTGGTTCAGGTGTTCTACGATCGGTTAAATTGTGGTGGGATATGATTGCAGAATATGGTCCAAAATAAGGCTATTACCCAAACGCATCTAAGTCCTGGTTGGTGGTTAAAGAAGATAAAGAAGCGGAAGCAAAAGAAATTTTCTGACAAACAGAGATAAAAATAACTGTAGCTGGCCGAAAGTATCTAGGTGGATTTGTTGGTAACGAAGCTGGACAACACGAATATTTGACAAACCTAATTGATTCCTGGAGTGAGCAATTATGTGTTTTATCAACCATTGCTCGTAGTGGGCCACAAGCTGCATATGCTGCCTTCGTTAGTGGTTTTAGATATCGTCTAACATATCACATGCGTGTTATTCCTCATGCAGTGAGCAGCTAAAGAAGTTTGATCATATTCTTGACACACGTTTCATCCCTGCTATTACCGATGGCCACTCATGCTCTGAAGAAGAAAGACTTTTGTTGTCTTTACTTGTCAAGGAAGGGGGTCTTGCACTCCCAATCGTTTCAAAGCTAGCAGCTTCTGAGTACAGTAATTCGAGATCCATTACTTCATCGTTATCGAATGCAATTAAGTTGCAAGGACAAGATCGAAGTCAGATACCAAATGTAACCAATGAAGTGAGGAAAAACATGATCAAATTTCGCGCAGCTGAACAATCTACACTGCTTGATCAATTAAAAATAAATATGAGCAAGGACAAACTCAGAGCAATTGACTTGGCATGCATGAAAGGGGCTTCTAGCTGGCTCACTACTCTTCCTCTGAAGTCTGAAAACTTTTGTCTGAATAAACGAGAGTTTTCTGATGCTTTAAGATTAAGATAAAGATGGCCTCTGAAGTACCTTCCTAATATTTGTGCTTGTGGCAAGCGCTTTGACGTGGATCCCGCGATGACTTGTATGAAAGGCGGATTTATCGACCAGAGACATGACGAAATCAGAGATACGCTTGCTTATTTGTTGAAAGAAGTGTGCAATGACGTGCAAATAGAACCACATCTACAGCCACTTTCCGGAGAGCGTCTTCCAAATAATGCTAACACCACAGATGATGCCCGCTTAGATGTGAACGCACGAGGATTCTGGCAGAGAGGTCAGCTTGCATTCATGGATTTAAGGGTTTTAACCCTTTTGCAAAAAGCCATCTCGCACAGAAATTAGGTACTGCTTTCGTCGCCAATGAAAATGAAAAGAAAAGACACTACAATCACAGAGCAATCGACATTGAACATGGCTCGTTTAGCCCGATAGTACTGACCCCTTATGGAGGTTGTGGTAGAGAAAATGAGAAATTTTTATGTGAACTTGCAAGCAAATTATCCGCCAAGAAGGATCTGGAGTTAAGCAATGTAGTACACTGGATCAGAACAAAACTTTCATTTTAACTCCTGAGATCTGCCATTCTTTGCGTTCGTGGTTCGAGATCAGTTCGTCCTAAAGTTGTTGTTGCCGTCAATGAGATCGAAATAGTTTCTGCTGTTGGAAAAATTAGACATTAAACAATTGAAACAACTGAATTTTTCATTATTTACCATCCTTTTTAATGTTTTAATGCTTTATTGTTCATATCTATCAATTTTATTTTGATGAAGGTGGCATATGGTGATAGTTGACATAGTGGAATTTGCATATTTGACGTCATAGTTGCCAATTTAGTTCATTTGTTGGCCAGTTATAAGTTCGTCCAGGACGAAATGGAAATTATTAGGCACATATTAATATCTACTGATATGAGTATTATGTAAAACTAGCCCTTGCCCCAATGCGCGCTGCAGGTGCTTCGGGCAGGCTTTTGCACTTTGCAGGTCATCAGCGACAGCAAAATTTTAAAAGACTACATCAGCTAAATTAGGGGACGCAATCGAAGCTGCCAAACAGCGATATCTGTTGTCGAAAACCAAAAAGTGCTGACACGGCTACCCCACAATCTGCTGAGCAGGTTGAAAGTCAGAAAAGTATACCACTGGCACCTTTAGAGGAGTGACTAAGGCAATATCGGTTGCCATGGCATTTACCATTTTAGTATACACAGACTAGCCCTTGCCCCTCTCTGACCACTTCCCCTGAAAGCCCCTGCCTCATAAGAACCTCCAACTTATAAGGTTTGTGATTTTAAGTTATTGAGACTTGAGATCAGTTTCAAAAAAACGACAACAGATTTTAGCTTAAAAGACATGTTTCGGATTCATCATCCATCTTCAGTTAAATTAACGTTTACACTGTGTGATTATTTATAACAAAATTAATTGGCAATTTTACAAAAAACCGTTGCAATATTTGAAAATACAAAAGGCAACTTAAAATTTGAAATTTGAAAGTTTAAAAATACAATAGTAGCTAATGACAAACTAACCAATAGTAAAAGACACATTATTTGTTCAAGGCACATGACGAACAACACGAAAACAACACAGGGAAGAAAATTAAAAGTTCAAACCTTAATTGACATGAAACAATTGTTTATTTAAATCCGGCTTTTTCCAGAGAATATGGAAAGCTTCTTTGATCTTAAGATGGTAAAACGTTTCTGCAGAATCCAGAATACTGAAGCAGTTCTCGTTTGAGAGACTACGACAAGATTCAGAACCCTGCAGATGCTTGTATACGTGAGAATTCTTATCCCTAGATAAATGTTCACGAACTCGTGTGGAGAAATGACAATTGATTTCACCAACGTAAACGGAATTACATCCCGCACAAGAAAATTTGTAAACAACACGAGAACGGTAGCAAAGCTAGACAAATTCAAATATGGTAACTTGAAATAAAGAGTGGTTCCTTCAGAATTTTGAGGAGGCGTAGCCATTTGCTCGGAGACTTGAACTTTATCCAAATAGTTGTTAACGACTTTATCAATTAATCTAGTAGGGAAAAATTTCTTTTGTAAAATAGATATAAGTTTCTTTAAATCCTCATGGAAGCCTAACAAAGTATTATTTATCTTATACGTTCTGTCCAGTGTCCACCAAGGTGCGAATAAGACCCAATTTGTAGGAGAAAGAAGTGAAACCAAAATAGTTAGTTAACAAGCCCGTGTAGGTTTTCTTACGGTAAATTGATGTTATGGGGTGGAGGAATCCCCGGAATCCTTGTTGTCGATTAAAACATCAAGGAAAGCTTACTTCTTATTCACCTCTTTCTCTATGGTAAATCTTATGTTGGGGTGCTGGTTGTTAATATAATCAAAAAACAGAGAAGCATCCTGTTCTGAATTAAATAGCAAAAAGTATCATCCACGTATCTGCGATAATAAAGCACAGGAGGGCCCTTGTACCTGTCAAGCCAAGCCTTTTCTTGGTGCCCCATGAAAAGATTAGCTAGAACAGGGGCAAGGGGCGAGCCCATGGATACCCCATCTACCTGGTCATAAAAGACTCCCTTAAATAAAAAATGTGTTTTTGCTGTGGCAAATGAGAAAAGTTTAGTAAGATCATCCTTAGACAGCTAAAGATTAGAGTTACCTTCAAGATTATAAGTGACTGCGATATCTATAGGCTCGTGAAGAGGTATATTAGTAAAAAGGCTTTCTACATCGAAAGAAACCATGAACTTATTAGCAGTGTCTAAAGTATTTACAAAAGAAAATGTATCTGAAACGGTGTACTCATTAGGTAAAAGAGGTTGCAAAAGACTACAAAGAAATTTAGCAAGCTCATAATTATAAGTTCTTACAGAAGATACTATGGGACGAAAAGGAGGAGCGCTGTTAGGGGGCCTAGTTTTATGCATTTTAGGGAGACCATAAATCCTAGCTGGTTGTGAACCTGACGGATAAACCTTATCATATATTTCTGTTTCCAATTTACCTTTGTTTTTAAGATTCCTAAGAAAGCGCTGCAATTGGCCTTCTCTAGTAATAGTAGGGTCGACATCAAGTTTCTTAAATTTACTAGCATTGTTTTTAATTTGAAAAATACCGTTATCATAATCGTTCCTGTTTAACACCACTACACCATTTCCTTTATCCGGTTTGAGAATGACAATGTCCTTATTTCTTCTGAGGTTCTTCAGCACTTTGTGTTTCTTGAGATCGGTAACAGTGGGACGATATGATGCCACATAAAGATGAGCCAGATAGGATAGGTCAGCTTTCAGTCTTCCTTCTCGTTCCTTATCAATAAGATGACTACGCATTGACCGGTGAACATTTTCGAAACATGCAAAAATGTCAGTTTTATTTATGCTAGGAGGGACGATTGAGTGTGTCAAACCAAGTTTCAGAGCTTCTTGTTCTTCATCAGTGAGTTTATAGGTTGAAATATTCGAAATGGTTTCGTTAGGTGTGAAAGGTAGAATCTTATTCCTGGTTAGATTTCTAAGTTTCTTTTCATGTGTTTTGATAACTTTGGATACTTCTCGGTTAACGTTATGATCTACTACCCTTTTGATGACGAAAAACTCAACAGAGGAAAGAACACCCTTTACCTTTTCGATCGAACGAACAGTTTCTAGCTTTCTCAGTTCCTCAAATCTTTTCGTAACTGCACTTCTCAGTAGACGTTTACGAATGGCAGTAACATCTCCAGTTGAGGTATTTGGTAGAGGAAAGCAGACGAATTTCAAAGTGGTTCAAAATACGATCAAAGAACACATTGAAACCTTGACAGTTCTTCAGAAAATTCACATCCAGGTTAGCCTTGCGAGATTTTGAAAGGAGAGCTTCTCCAATTTGCGAAAGTCAGACACAGTAAGACTTCCTTTCTACCTCTAATAAGTTTATGGTCTCTTCGATGTTGAAAGCCTATTCACTAACATTCCACTTGCAGAATCTGTCGATCTCGCTGTTAAGTACATTTCTGAAGGTAATCCTAGTCTTAAGATATCTAAGGCCGATCTTAAAAGTTATTCATTTTCGCTACAGCACAAACTCATTTTTATTTCAAGGGTTTATTATGACCAGATCGATGGAGTAGCCATGGGATCGCCATTAGCACTGGTTCTTGCCAATCTTTTCATGGGACACCATGAGAAGATTTGGTTGGAATCTTATGTAGGGCCTAATGTCTTATTCTATCGCCGCTACGTGGACGATACATTTTGTTTGTTCCGTAACGAAAATGACGCCTTACTTTTCTTTGATTTTATTAACAAACAGCATCCTAATATTAGATTCACTATGGAGAAGGAGGTTGATAACAAGATTCCTTTTTTACATGTTCTTATTGATAACAGTAATCCTAACGCATTGCTCTTAGCTTCACCTCGTTTTCTTACAAAACTGGTTTAATCAAGGCTTTAGTTGATAGGACTTACAAAATTAACAGCACTTGGCTAGGTTTTGATAAGGATATTAAAAGTCTCGTTACTACTCTTAAGAAAAATCTTTTTCCATCTTATCTCATTGATAGGGTAGTTAACAACTACATTGATAAGATCCATAACTCTTCTCCATCATCACAACTTTCAGCCACCTCACAGAACATCGCTACTAGCTATTTTAAGTTACCTTTCATAGGACCATACTCTAATATGACTCAGCGTAAAATAAGAACTTTAATTAATCGTTACTGTAAAGATTTAGATATACGGATTGTTTTTACTTCTTTTAAAATTCGTAACTTGTTTGGGGTTAAGGATTCCATCCCTGGATCACTTAAGGCACGTGTTGTTTACAAATTTGTTTGCGCAGGATGTAATTCTGCATCGTATGTTGGTGAAACCAGCCGACATTTCGCAACACGTGTCCGTGAACATCTATCCCGGGATAGGAATTCTCACATCTTTAAGCACCTGCAAGAGTCCCCATCTTGCCGACCTCTTTGTAACTCAGATTGTTTTAAAATTTTAGATACTTCTAACACCACTTTTCAGTTAAAAATTAAGGAAGCTCTACATATTAACTGGGAGAAACCCACCCTCAATAAGCAACTTTTTCATTATAATTTAACTTTATCCCTTTGAGCTTTGTAACTATGTTTTTCTAGTTCTCATTATCTTTCTTTTCACAGTTTTTTGATTAATCTTTACCGATCTTGTTACGCTTTTGTTTTTCAACGTGTCGCTTTGTTATTATAATGATGTATTTTTGCCTTTATATTTCACAATTTTGTAGTGTTCAACATTGTAACTGAAGATGAATTAATGTAATTCGAAACATGTCTTACAAGTTCAAAATGTCGTCTGTTTTTGAAATGCCTCATTAGTCTAGCCTTATTCAGAAAGTTAAGATTTGTCCCTAAAAAAACTCTTGTAGATGTAAATGAGAATTATGATTTTGAAAGCACGCTTCTTCCAGTCGTCATTATGCTCCTATTAATTTTCATGAAAAAACTTCTGACAAAACACGTTAAAAATGATATCAAACGAATTTTAGAATGATTCGTAAAGCAAATTTTAGTCAGGTGACGCGATTGTTTCCACAGGCACCACTGACGCACATAAAGACTTGTTAGCCCCATTTTCCTGATAACTGAAAGTTAGTAATTCTTATAAAAGACCATCTGTTCTAGGGTGAGAACCTTGAAGACTCGACAATTCAACGATCATGCAAATGTTCTGCAATGAAGTGGCACCCTTCCAGGAAAATTCTTGCAGCTGGTTGGGACAATGGAGAGGTTTTGGTATGGAACGAAAGTGACCACGAAGTGCATGAAACAAGCCTGCACCATAGGTCACCTGTTAAGGTCATTGAATGGAATCCATCCGGCTCAAAACTTGTGTCTGCAGATATGGTAAGTAAACTGAGCTTTCTTGTGTTTTCACGTGAAATGCGCCTGCATCACACTGCATTAATGATGTAATCTCTTGCCACAAAAAGAGGCACAAAACTTCATAGAAAAATGACAGACCGTTTTGTTTGCGGCCAACGGTCTCTCACAGTTTGAAAAGATCATGGAAAGGCCGATATTTAAGCATATAGGTCAACTTATTTTTATTTTTCTTCACGGCCTATGTCTATCTTTCAATACACAGCACGCCCCGATTCAGCTGCTAGAAAATGGAATATTGGTTTAGCTAATGGAGATGACATAGTTCAAGTGTTTGACTGCATTAAGCATGCATGATTTCCTGTATATTGTTTTATTCGCAAGGCTCTTTTATTGTTTCAAGCGTTTTGCAGAGCTGGCAGCAAAGGGTTAAAATCAATTGATTTAGTTTAGTAATACATGTTAAAAACCAACGTCGTTCCCAGGGTGAATAGGTCTCTACATATTCGACCCTTGTATCGGCCTTGTCTATTCGCAATTTGATTGGCTGTTCAAACAATAGAAATTTTTAATGGAACGTCACAGTTTCTTCAAAATTTCACACCAAAATAGGCCGAAAACTATGTGAATAACATCTATAAAAACCAAAAAATGATGCTACATGAGATACTGTATCTTGCCTTACAGTTATCAAAGAAATTCTTTGCATTTCCTTTCTAAGAACATCTGCTTTCGGAATCTACATCTTGTTTTTATGCCTAAGCCAAAATGGCCAGTATTTTGGAAGATTTTGTGGCCTATATCATGGCCAAACTCGATTTGACGGTTGAGATTCGAGGAACTCCGATTTGGGGCCCATGGGACGAGGTTGGTTAAAATATACCTTTCAAAGTTCCCAATGCCTTGGTTCGAGCTCCCATGTTTTCTTTAACATAAAAATAAATAGTTTGTTACTCTCTGGAACTATCCATGAAGTTGGGGAATGACGGTGAACTTAAATGGTTCGCTGATAACTTTATCAAATTAAGTACAGAACAATGTCTCTTCATAAGACTATCGAAAAGTTTTCATCAAACTGTCACGGTGATTATCCGTTACAGCATTATTGGAAATATAGGTAAAAAGATTATGAGGAAAAATTATAACCTTTTAATGAGGGTAACAAGAAAGTTATTAAGATCGAGTACCCGGTTGTTCACAGCTTCTACTATAGCTTATCACTGATTAAAATGCTTAATCCGATTAGATTACGTTGCCCGATTAATCCGGAGTTATCTGTAGGTTAAATGTAATTCTGCTTTGCATCATTATTAATTTTTCACCAATTATTAAATCCAAAAGAATAACTGGCGGGATTACTGTATGATCAAGTAGTACCGCTACAAGAAGGACGTCCTTGGAACTCGAGGGGGAGGCTATCTGAGCCTAGTTTTGGACGGGGACGTGCCATTTCAGTCCAAAATTTGGACCCATAATTCCGCCCACGTCTGAAAAATTGTGACCCATAATTCCGCAAACCTGATAAAAATTGTCACCCATAATTCCGCAAACATGATGAATGTTATGCCCAATTTTCCGGAAAGCAAAGAACATTTTAAGACAACAAAATCATCTGATGAAAAGCAAGTAATGTTTAAAGGGCAACCTTGCTGATAGGCCAAAGAGTTATCAATTCTGACTGCACATTTTGTAAATGATAAGCTTAATTTTTCAAAATTTCTCCAGATTAGTACCCATAATTCTGCATGTTTCCTCAAATGGTACCCAAAATTCCGCACATGCTTCTAAAAACGATATCGATAATTCCGCTCTTTACAGAAAAAAGTACCCCTAAATAATGGCATGTCCCCGTACCCCCAAAACTGTTAAGTTACCCCCCGAGCCTCGGAATTATCACCTGAACAGAAATATTTTAGACGTTACGGACGAACAGCTCCGCGCTCGCTATAGATTTGGAAAAACGTCAAAAACTTCATCTTAGATTGGAATTGAAGACGCATTAGAAAGGAAAACTAAAAGAAATCATGGATTACGACCCATCGACTAACTATTTATCGCTTTGCGATTTTACGCGAGTGACAGCTCTTGCATGTAATTGGGGATACTATTGGCGTAGATTAGTCGACAGTGTCAAGAGTGTTTTTCAATGTATCAAGACTGCTGGCGAAGAAATCGTAAAGGCTTCCATTCCATAAATGTTCAAGGAGTTTGTGATCATAAAGGTTGGATTATTTGAATATGTTTTGATTTTATTTACTGTATATTCTCTGTGCATCATTTGATATGAGTTGATTTACTATACGGAATATTTACACTTAAAAATCTAAGAAACTATTTTCAACAACTTTTGCTGCGCATGCTTCAACTCTAAATAAATTTGTAAACATCATTTTTGAACTATCAGTCAAATAGCGGTTTTTTGTAGTTTACTTTGATTATAGGATGTCAGAAAAGTATTATTCCACTCAAAATGTTGTACACTATACGTGACAACTACATAGAATATAACAAAAATTGTTCACTGAAATTTAGCTCATTTTAACTTTTGCAGGCATGTTCACCAACGTCATAGCTCGCTGGCCGGGAAGTTTATACGACAGTCATATATTTCGAACATCAGCAGCAAAAGAATACCATGAGGCGAATAAACATTCATTAGACGGTGGCACCCTACTTGGCGACGCAGGCTATGCATGCAACCCATATCTCATGACACCCTATGGCACTCCATCCTCCTCAGCAGATGAGCGATTATAACATTGCTTACACCAAAACAAAAGTAGTTATTGAGCAAACGTTTAGCCGTTGGAAAAGAAGATTCCATGTACTCCATCCTGAGATAAAACTGGCACCTGAATGGGTCTGCATCATAATTGAAGAGCCCCCGTAAGAGTACGATTTGAGGCCAAGGAACGGGACGATTTTTATTGTTCGCAGCATCTAAGCACGGCGTAAATGTGGATTAAGGGAGAAAGGTGAGCCTCGTTTTCACCCTTTAGCCTCTATCCTATACCCCGTCAGTTGGTACGTCTTCCACGGCATTGCCCTCCGACCCGTCAGTCTATTACTGCTTTCGTTGAAGTACGTTGGTTTTTTTAAACTGATATCGATTTCTTCGCCCTGAACAATAAAATGCAGCGTTCTTCTAACATAAATCGTAAACCAGACGAGCTCATGTCCCTTAGGGCAAGAGAGAAGCTATTGCAAAAAGGCTCTTTGATTATTTTCATAATGGGCAAGCAGACCGTGCATCCTTACCGACGAACAATGAAGAGCAAAGGCAAGCGGATTCAAATGAGAATCAACCCCCAGCAAGGCAATAAACAGAATGCATGCAGTCAAGTAATATTATTATTCTGAACCGAGAAGAATTGAGGAATATAATACGAGAAGAAGTTCACTCATTGCAGCAGCAGACGATCCAAAGGGAGCAAATTTCTGTGCCAGAACCAACAGCAGTTCAGCAACTCTCACCTACTTCATCCATTGTGGCTCCAAATCAACATCCCAGCGAAAGGAGACAAGAAACTAGGACAAGTCAGAACCCAGTCCTTCCTATGCCAACTCTGGAAGAACTAGGTATGAGCTTGCTTCACGATAATTCATACTCTAAAGCTAAGAAGCTCCCTCCACTCCCGGCAAAAATCCATAAAGCCCTCCAAGCCAAAGAGTATGTTGATTTCAACAACCTTCTTCTTCAGTCCCTCCATGATATCGCCCAGCAGCAGTCAACATTTTACCTACAACTAATTAAAGATAGCCCAAATAACAATACGTCAGCATTAGCGTCAAACAAGAAAAAAGCCAAAATGACAAATTTTCTAGGGTGGCTAGAAGCTTGGAACGTTTTTGTCAGGGGTATGACCTCTTTTCGTCCCCATTCCACCTAAGAATTGTTGTCTTATCGAGAAGCAATCTGTAATATAAACAAAGCCTATCCTTTCAACACCTAGTTCCGTTTTGATATTGCTTTCCATGAACACGGCGATCACAGGACTTCCCTTGGATCGTCACGACAATTATGTTTTCGATTAATTCGTTCGTTGCCCCTCAGCCGCCACATCACCTTCACCAGCGATATTTCAAAGCTGCACTAGTTTTCTTCCACACCAGCCCCTCCCAGCCACAAGCCATGTAGATTTTTCAACCAAAATCGTGGCCGAGACCCAAACTGCAAATTCCCACAAACATTCAGCAACAACGGCTGCGGAGGAGCTCACCCAAAGAGCTAATGTCAACGAGCAAGTAAATAACTTTTACAACATTATGGGGTCCGTCATTTCGAGGCGAACGGCTGCTGTTTCATTGTGACAATCGTGCAATCATCTACATATGGGCCGCTCAAAGCACAATATGCCCAACCATGATGTCGTTACTTACCGTCTGTTTTTTATCGCTGCAAAAAAGGAGTTCAAAATCAACATCATGCACATAGCAGGAACAGATAACAGTATCGCAGATGCTCTGTCTCGCTTCCAATTGGCCCTGTTTTGTTAATTAGCACCACACGCCGAACGCACAGCTCATTTTGTACCAAAAGAAGCATATAGAATCTAAGAACTCATTACTAGTAACTGTTTTGGGGTTGCATCTTGGCGGTAGGCCACACAGCTATGTTGCATCGTTTATAGTTAGGTTATAACTTTTACTTATTATTGCTTTATACCTTGTCAATATGTGCTTACTTATTCGAGGGGCCTACTGCACCCTTCTTATGTGTACCCCTCGTCAAGGTGCGATCTCAATGACTGTCAAAACAAAGTAAATATTTGTGTCCCTTCTATTCGTCTGCAAATCCTTTGAGTAACATTATTAAATAAGCGAGCTGCACTACGTTAATGTATCTGTAGCAGAGGGACGTTTTGGTTGTGGTCCCCCTCCAGTTCTTCTTATTTCTTTTCCATCTCTGAACATTCACGCTTTGCAGTGGCAAGATTTTTCCATTTGCCTCTGAATTTTTGAGAAGTTCGGTGTGTCACTCCAACAGCGTTGACGAAAGCTGTGATTTCCGTCCAAATTCTGTTTTTTCTTGGCATTTGTAACAGTGTCAGTGAATTTAGACTTGAGAGTTGCTATGTTTTGCTCTATCTCCTCTGTTAAAATACACCTTTTCAACTTAGAGCCTCGTTTCCAAAATTTACGAAAATTTGTTCGTACAAAAATTTCGACCCTAAATTCTGACTGAGCACCTTCATTTTAGTGTAGAGGGAAATTTTTACATCTCTAATCCTTGCGATGTTGACTTTATAGCGATTAAAAGTTTGAAAATTTATAAAGGGTTTGACCGTGAAAATCGCTTGGGGTGAAAATTTACACCTCAGTCATTTTCACGGTCAAATCCCTTACAAATATTCAACCTTTTTATCGCTATTAAATCAACATTGTAATGACTAGAATCGTAAAAATTTGCCTCGACACTAAAACGAAGGTGCTGAATTTGAATCTGAAGTCGAAATGTTTCTGTGAGGCAATTTCCAAATTTCTTGAAAACGTTGAAAAGGTGTATTGCAAGTTCAGGTGCTGAAAATTTGGCTTTCTTAGTTTGCGCTGCTTCGCTGCTTGTCTCTGACTTGCCACCATTTTTTAAATCAAACTTTTACCTTGCGCTAGGTACCACTTTTCGGTGGAGAAATCGGTACTACGATTTTTAGATTTAGATTTTTCTATTAGTTTAAACAAGTAGTTGAATATTGGAAAGATAATCTTAGGAGGTCCGCGTGTTGTTGTTGGTGTACTAGTTAAGTTTTAAATACAGGTTAAATCAAGATTCAAGCTGAGTTGAAACAACTAGGACGTTAGCTTATACTCTTGTTGTTGCTGTCTCTAGCTCACGTTGTATCTTTTTGAGTTGTTCATTCCACATGTTCATTCAATTACATCTTGCCGCAGTCTGTGATTTCACTCCTAGTCATCAACACCCCGTAGCATAGTCGCGCCGCATTTCCGTAGCAAGAGACAGTTGGGATTTTGCTTTGTTTAATATCTGGTGTTCTGTGTGTGCTGTTCATTCTGTGTGGTTTGCGGACATGCTGCAGTTTACTCGATCATCTACCCCCTATCCCCTTTTCTTCGTTTTTGAGTTAATGATTTGTTTTGTATTTGATTTCGTCAGCAGTCTTTCTGTTAAACAGGAAATTTCGGTTTGAATCACCGACCGTACAAGCTTTAGGTAGGCAGGCAACAAAAGGCCGGTGCATCGCACGCCCAGTTTCCGAAAACCGAAAAACTTTCTGACTGGAGCATTTCGCTTCGCATCTGGGTATAACTTCCGCCTTAGTCATTTGTTTTGGTTTGCTGCTGACGTTTTGTAATAGGACTAGTTTTTCAGGTAGCTAGTCTCGTTTTCAAGTTTCAGTTTTTCATTCATTTCATTCATTTCTACGTTATTTTTCTTCACTTATTTTCTTCTTGTAAGTGTTGCTTACGTTATAATACGGTATATCTTATCGGTATCTCTAAGTCGCATTTGTTTAAGGGTTTAATGTCAGAGTTCATGTAAGATAATCTTCGGTGAATCGTATTTGTACATCCGTAGTACAGTTAGGTATCAGTTGTTAAGCCAATACAGGCACTCCCTACGTTTCCTGCCATTAAGATGTATTGTACCAACAAATAAGCCGCTTGTCATTAAGTATATTCGTATTGTAATTAATTTTAGAGTCGTTTATGTATAAATAGAGCATTCGCGTTCGCTAGAGAGAGAGTGCGGATTCGACAGAATGTAGCAAAGACGAAAAGAGCTAGAGAAGATATGGCGAGTTGGACTGTTTCAGTCTAGGATAAGTAGGCCGGCGCAAGAGGCTTGTGAGAGCTCTTGTTGCCTATATATATTGTTATCATGTTATGTGTCTTTACGTGTCAGTGCTTGTGAAAGGCTGTCACTAACTACTTGTATACGTAGCAGTGTTTGTGAAAGGCTGTTACTATAATTATTCATTGTTCTTGTGGCTACGGCTCACAGCATTATCCTAGTACTTACTGTAATTTAATCTGATGGTAAAAGAAAAGTTCTGCAAGTTCACATTGTTTGTGTTTCTGTTGGCATTCGATGGCATCTCCTCGCTTTTTATCTATTGACCGCTCGATACGGCCGGGCTGAAAACCCACAAGTTTACAGTTTATACTCTTACGAGTGTCAGACGAAAAAAACTTTCAAGTATACCTGAAAATGTTTCCGCTGTTTATCACGTTCTAAAAATTCTAAAACTCACAATGACTGGTGCATTTCGGTCCGCATATAAGTATAACTTCCGCCTTCGTCATTTGTTTCGGTCTGTTTCTGACGTTTATAATCTGAAGAGTGTCAGATGAAAAAAGCTTTTTCAAATGACACTCGAAAAGTGTATCCGAATATGTTTCCGCTGTTTATCGCAACTCAAAAACTATTTGATTATAATCTTCAGTTGTATGTTAAGGTGACTTATCTCTCTGTTAACCACTGAAGATTCGATTCATATGGATTGAACAACCGATCTATGGCTGCCGTTTGCTTCCTCCGTGTTGACTATATTAGCGCTCACGCCACACGACAATGCCTTTGTAGCTGAATTGCCAATGCAGATTTGTTCATTTCTTTCATCTTTTCCTAAACTATATTTCCACTGCTTCATTCAGATACTGTGGTGATTTTGGTGATAGCTTTTGAGAAATTTTGTCTCATTTCTTAATTTTTCTCTGTACCTTGTTGTACACTCATTTTTTTTTATAATAAACCGTTTATAAGAAACCGTAGGGCCAGATTTTCAAAACTTAAGAAACTTTGGTAGGAGATTTTGTGTGAACCAAAAAAGTTAAAAAACTTTTCATATTTTTCTTAACGAGAAAAACAACTGCCACACTTCTGTCCCACAGAGTTAAATGCAGGCCCTCCCCGAGTTTTCTTTGACGATGATACAGATGATTACATAACATTTGAAGACATTGACGGTGTAGAGATTATGCTATTGTAAGAGAACATTAGCTTTTAACGTGTTTGGTTTTGTTCCTAGTTCAGTTTGGTTACATTTAATAAGATATTTCAGCTGTTTGCAATGAAATTTGCATTTATTTTTGCTTCTCTATATCCAATTCATGTTTGGCAGTGATAGAAAATATGAAGGTATATGATGGTATAAGAAAATACGACGGTATATGAAGGAAAATTAGGTTTTTATGTTAAGAAACTTGCTAAGAAACTTTTCGTACCATAATTGGGGTGAAAGCTAAGAAACTCTGGTACGAAGATTTAGCATAGTTTCTTATAAAAAAATGAGTGTATGCCATTTTAATCACTTCTTTGTCAACTTTTGCTGGTTCTGAATTGTTTGTCTCCTCTTAAATCTCTCTAGCTATTTTTGGTTAATAGTGAGATAATTGTTGTCAGTAAAGGGTACATTGTAAATTGTTTATCATTATTTTTTTGTTTATCTGTTGGTGGATTTTATTTGTTACAGAATGGAAACATAAACATTTGGAAAACAGATCTGAAAGGGCGTCTGCAGCAGTCACCGATGTATAAAAACAATGTCGATTCAGGAATCACTCAGATTGTTTTTCAGAATTCTACATCTGGGGAAATGTCTATGTAAGCTTATAACTATTTTTTCTATGATAACTTGAATAGTGGTTATCACTTGCGCTATTCGGGCTCAGGGTCTGTAGTTTGAATCCACGCTAGGGAGCTCAAATTGCAATGTGTAAAAACCTAAACCTCTGTGACACCGAAACAAGGTGTAAAATTTGTACCTTAGTATTGAAATTCTAAAAACCCTCAGCACGATTGTATGGTTTCATGCGAGTGGATATATACTCCCTAGGGAGTATAGCAACAACGTGATCCAGGCAAATTATACGCAGTTATAGAAAACAGTGCTATAAAGCCATGACCTTGACCTTTATAAGTATAAAGAAAGGTTTACCATTTACAAAGATTAGTTTGGTCATTTTTTCATGGTGTAGCTTTTCCTCTAGTAAAGACAGTGTTCCAAAGAACCAAGCATCTAATCCTTTGCTTTCTTTGAAACAATTTTGCGACATAATTAAATAGATGCATGCTGTAAAGGATTCATTCATTCATTCATTCATTCAAATTATATCAATTGAACAGAATAAATGATAATTTGCTTTTTTCTTTCTTCAGCTTATATCTAATGTCAAAGTTCAGCAAGTTATCTTGTTTTTTCTGCATCTCATTATAAGCAGTATTTTCTCTTATTCAAAAAGAACAAATAGCAAGGGCATAGGATCAAATCATTTATTCTCATTTATGAAATGATCAAATGAGAAGACCTTTTGATCAATATCTGTTCTCAGCAAATAATGTCTGGAATACAAAAAAATACTTGTCCGGCATTTGAAATGATCAATTCAACAACACAGTTTTTCCTCACAGTACTTAGAGTTGACCTTTTATGGAACAATAGTTTGAAGAACAACTGGTGTGGGGCAAAAATCACGAGATTTCGGGTTTTTGATAAACAACAACACGTGGATAAACATTTACCAAAAAATGGACAAGATTTTTAGGAATGATTTTCCTCGCGAACAGCGACTAGTTGATGAGGACTTTAATCAGTTGCATTGCAGGCATTTTGTGCAAGTATCTGTATTATTCGCAAATGATAAAGGTAGGCACACAAACTGAATGCACAATTGGAATATAAAAATTGACAAAAACACAAAAGCAAGGAGAGTTTTTTGTATGGTGATAAAAGCAGAAGGTAGCAACTTTTGGAAATAACATAAAAGTAACCTTAGGTACAAATAACATAACAACAGGCAGGTAATATTTTTGGTGGAAAACAGTCTGGCTGGATAAAATGAATAACGCAAAATTCAATTATGTTGAATTACACGTACTTTTTACAAAAAATACGAGAAATCCCACTCTTGCAGTTGCAGGGTTGCAGGCCGTAATCCTTCAGTCTCTCAGACCGCCAGATAATTCCGACTTCCGGTACTTCTAGTTGTAAATTATTTTATTTACATGTCACGAATAAAATTCTTCTCTGTGTCATGCCCTTCAGCCTTCAGGACTTCAGTCCCAAATAATTTGGGGTTTAGTTAAAAGCTTTTTATTTTCTTTTCCTTTTACCAGTAACTGAAAAATGTGTCCTGAATGAAATGTGTTGTTCATTCTACAGCTCTGCACCAAGCAAAAATTAGAATTTATGTGTATGTGTGTGATCGAACCGAAATGCTACGGAAAATTTCAGACGAAGCATCTTTAATCTTGCATTACAAAATCATGAAAGAACAGGAAGTACCCTTTGTAGAGCTTTTCAGTACATAAGGGTCATAATTGGGGTCCTGGGTCCTGGGGTATGGTTTTTATACTATGCCATAGGGTTCATATCAAAAGCAGGTTTGAAATTTTAGCATCTTTTTCTAATATTACCTTCAAGCGATATGGCGGCTGCAGCTAAAGCTGCTGTCAGTGGAGATGAAAGTGCGTTGGATATGTTTACTTGGTCGAAATCCAGTTCAAAGTCGAATTTTAACTTTGGATCTTTAGACACAATTCAGATGTACTTTGGAACTCTTGAGGGTGAGAACAGTTGTTTTTAGTCTTACCAGTTGATATTCGGAGTTATTGTATTTCTTAAGAAATCGAATACGGCATGCATGTTGGCTACGATAATTTGTATATATTTTTTTATGTTTGGTAAGGGACAGATTTTGTACCGGTCTAATTTTTAGCCCCTTGTGCTTGGTATTGAGATGCGGATTCCACACAGTCCCACCGATTGTCAAGTAGGAGAGCCATCGCCTTCGCTCTTTCCTATTTCTGCTTTAAACTTTGTTTGGGTGAGTGGGACACACCCTTCTTTGGTGTTTCACTGGTGCCCATTGAAACAAGTGCTTGATTTATTAAGAGTTCTCTATTCCTTGACTATGTGGGCGATTTGTTAAAGTTGCTGCCTTCTACCACACAGCAGATTGTCGGAGTTAGACCCACGTGACACTTTTGGATTTTTGTTTTTATGTTATTCTAATATCAAAAAGGCACTTCCACAAAATTACTATTCTTTTTTAATTATTTCGCATTTTGTCTACATTTTCGGTTTCGTCATTTCAATTAAGTTTTATTTTCACTCCATAAAATTTTGTTTGAAAGTTTAACCTCAGTTCAATGTCGAAATGAGTTAAGTTCAATTAAACATAAGGTTAAAGTTTATAACCGAAAAATTACGAATACCGTAAAATCTTTATTTAGCCCCCAGGTAGCTTATTTCACTGCGGAAGTTTTTAAGGGGGGGGGGACTTTTTAGAGAGGGGGGGGCTTATTGAAGAGTGAGGCATAATAGATCATTTAGCATATTTTGGACATTTCAGAATAACATAAGAATTAATGTGATTATTTTCTCAGGTGGAGTTTACCATATTGATGAAAGTGGACATTGTTCTGAAACATTTATCGTGGATGGTCCTGTCAAGGCCTTATTTTATCACAATGTCCGAAACGTTTTAATATCGATCACTGAATCTCTGCTTCTGACCCAGCACAGAATAAATGCAGATGGTGATCCTGTAGAATTGATGAAGGTGGGTAGTACGCATTTCTGCTTCTGGCTTACCGAAGAGGTCTCTAATGTCCTTTATTATCGTTACTTAGATCATATCTATTGCAATCAATGTATCATCTTTTAGTTGACTAATCGACTTTGAGAAATAATTCATCATTTATCCTGAAGCCGAGATTGTATTGAAGCGCTGATTGATGATGTCTCTTTAGCCAGAGGACACCATCTCCAACCCTGATATCCGTTGCAAATTTGCTTGCACAGAGGTGAAATGGTAATGTTTGGTCGAAATCCTGGGTCTTGTGACAATTTTATGTCGACCTTGTTTGAATGATGATCTAGATATTTTCAAGTATGCTCTACAAAATGAGCTTATGGGTACATTTATTTTTTATCGACGTTTGCCGGAAACTGCGTCCCAAAAAGTTGTCCAAAAATGATTTTATTTGCTCACACAGAAAAGTAAGTCAAACTCACCGTTATGTTACACCATTCGGCGCTTCTTGAGTTGGACTTTGAGATGCTGTACAAACTCAAACAAAATTATGTAGCTGTAACGTTCCTTTAACAGAAAAATAATACCTAGCCCCCTATAGCAACTTTGTTTTCATCAACTATGGTCCTTCCTATGACAACTATTATCCCAACAAAAATCTAGCATTTACCTCTGACCTGAAATTACATCATATGATTGCCCTACCCTATTCCGCAAACTCATCAACATCAATAAGCCCAGTCATATCAAGATGTAATATACCTATCACAGTATCACAGTCATCACTTCATCTGCGTGTCATTTGCATATAGAAACAATCACTATATGAAAGCAATAACGAAAGAGTTCACTTCCTAAATTTCATAGATTACACATCTCTCACTCATATTACAAGGAAATGACGGCAAGATTGAGCTAATGAGCTAATTTCTTACTAATGAACTTTTATTCTTAGTCACACTGTGATACCTCTAGTTTATAGGCCTTAGTTTGTCATTAGCTTTTTATTTGTTTCATTCGTTCTCAGATATTTCTTAATATTGTAACTAATCTCTGTTCGTCACCTAGGACATAGCGACTATTGGTTCTTGGGTATTTCTTTGACTTCATATTTCTCACGCATTTGTATTGTTTCCTTTTTGCTTTCTAATGCTTTGTATATATAGAAGTATTTCGATTAGCTTTAGTAGCAAGGAGAGAGACATGAAAAGTATGTCGAGGTAAGGTTCTACGTTTAATGTAGGTAACCATTAGGCTGGGAGTGCGAAAGCTCTTGTGCCTTAGTTTTAAGTATTTTATTGTATGGACCGGTACTGCTTGCTAGTGGCTGTACTGTACCACTCGTGTATGTAAAAAGAGATATACAGTGCTGGCGAGAGGCTGTAATGCACTTCGTGTTGTTATTGTCTGGCTCAGAGAAGCCCTAGTTTCGAATGCCGTTTAGCGATGGTGAGTAATTTAGTAATCTTGGAAAGTCGATAATGTGGAGATCTCTCTCAAGTGTGTGTCTCTTTGTGTCCACGTATTCTGGAGAATTGGTACGTGGGCACGTCTTGTGCTTCAATTTATGCGAAAATATTCACGAACAAGATTTAAGGCAAAATATTGACCACAACTTCAAGGGATAGTGTAGGTACCTCTTCGATGGAAACCCCTTTTTGACTATACATATATACGTGTATACGCCTTCTTGGCATGTTTTTGACAAACTAGATAACTTTTACCCGTCTCTTACTCACATATTAACAGTACAATCTAGGCAAGACAATGCTGGACCTTATATGGCCTTAACCCGTAAAAATCACACATGCTACCCCCACACCCCCGATATCAATGTTGAGAGAGTGTTGAGCAACATCAATTCGAAGCTCAATCACAGGTCGATGTTCAACGGCAACATTGAATCTAGGGGGACGGTGGTTGCAATGAAATAGCTACCATATCAATAGGCACAGACAAAATCGAAAGTTTTTATTATAGTCCAAGCTATATTTGCCATGATAGTAGCTGCACACAAATACTGAAATTTGAGATATTACACTCCAATGAAAATATAGCATCGCGGACAGCATAGCAATGCTAATCAGGGGCCCTATACGTACAGCACTTTACGAAACGACCTAATAACGCGTGCTCCCCGTAATATGCAAACTCGTTTCAACATAAAAGCTTTAGGAAAGAAATCTATCAGCCTATCAGGATTCTACGAAAGCTTTCAGAAATCTACGAACGAATCTAGAGGATCTAGAGACCTTCTGCAATCTATGAAAAACGACTGTGCCAATAAATACCGTAAATTGCCCTTCACCTTCACCATCCTTTGAGTTATAACACGATAGAAATATGTTCGATTTTCCACATATAATGACAACTCCTTGAAGGTGATGGAGAATCCCGGACTTTGCATCAAACCGGTATTGGCAGTCAAGCGGAACAAAAAAACGATAAATCTTAGTACTAACAAAGCCAGATAAACGGTCCATGAATAATGAAGGCTACAGTGGCATGCATTGTAGCTGCGATTAAAATTGAAAGGAATTTTCTTTTTTACATCATGTAAACGAAAATCAGCATTTACCAAGGCCCATTGTGTAGGGCATATTTGAAAATACTTTAATCATCTTGCAAAACAAGGTAAAAAAATTGTCACAGGACACTAACTATCGACTCAACTACTGTAGATAGTAAAAGCCTTCAGATAGACCAAGAAGCTTGAAACTCCAGATTTGAAAAGCCTCAACATGAATTCAAGCCAAGAAGATCTTGCGAATCGCAGCTGATTTTTGGTTTCCAATATTTTGTTGTAATGAGTTTCAAATGTAATTTGCACAGTGTTGTAAAAGATAACTCTGCTAAGTGTATCTGATTTACAGTACTGTGCATGATACATCTCATTACTGCTGCGTTCGTTGGGTATAACAGATTTAGAAAAGTTTTAGGGTTTTTTTATTAATTTTTTTTTATCTTATGCATCATGATGATTTAAGATTTTTTCTTTCTGCTAAACTTTCCCAGCCTAAAGCTTTTATCATGTCACTTTGGCTAGCTATCCTGTGGTACTTGCTGTATACTATTCTAGCATTTTTTCGTTGAACCTTTTCAAGATTTTTTATATTTTCCTATTCATGGGGATCCCCTACCGAGCACGAATATTCCAGGATTTGCCTGACAAGTGTTCTATAGTATGCATCTTTCACCTTTCACACCTGAGGGCAGCCATTCAAGTTTCTCCTGAGGAGGCCTAAGCTACTGTTTGCTTAAGAAGATACATTTTTTGTTTGTTGAGGGTGATGCCAACTTATCTTTGTTGGAAGCTTCTTGAAAACTATGGTCTTCTATTTTGTATCTAGAATCTAAAGGTTCTCTTTTCTTTCTTACTCGTACTTGTAGGACTTCACACTTCTTGGGGTGATAGCCAATCGTCGCACCATTTCTGTAGGCTGTCAAGATCGTGCTGTAGAGCTGAGGCGTTTATTTTTTCTATATAGCTTTTTCTATAAAGTTACCAGCAAAAAGGCATACTTGAGGTTTTACTTTCTTTTGGCAAGTCATTAATGTAGCCAGAAAAGAGGATTGGCCACAATACCAAACCTTCGGGGCACTTTTAATGCAAAATTTACTTCATTGGATTTTTTTCCTCAAAATAGCTACTCTCTATGTGCGATTAGAAATCAGAAGACGTGGCATTTATGTCACCTCGAATCCAATAGTTATCTATCTTTGCCAGCAGAGGTTGGTGAGGCATTTTATCGAACGCTTTCTGAGAGTCAAGATAACATCTGTTTGTTCTCCTCGATTGAGTGGTTGGGCTATTTTATGGATCGTTAAATATTCGTCTCCCTGAAAAGGACATTAGATGACCGAAAGTAAATTTTCGCTGCTCAAATAGTTTATTTCAGTATTACCAATACTTTAGAAACGCAGCCTTATTGCAGTAATATGCCCTACGTTCCCTAATTTTCTTCTGTAATCCCTCCGCCCACTGTTGGTCTAAGATAAATGACCAACCACAACATACAACAAGACGTAGGAATGGTGTAAGTTTTATCCAACGCCGACTGTATTATAACTAAAATTTAATACTCACCTGGATCCACCTCAGGAAGTGGGCGTTTAGTGCAGTATCCCTTGAGCTGCCTGAACTAAAAGTACACCTTTAAGGTCGGTAATTGAAACGGGAAAACACAATTTCCGGCCAATGCACCTGTCACCGCGGAGAAAGAGGCGCGGGAAAAGGGAAGGAAAGAAGCAGAGAGTAGAAGGGCAGAAAGAAAAAGCAAGCAGAATATGGGAAAGTAGAATTTAGAACTTCAAATGCTAAATTGAAGAGAGGGCAGGGAGGTGTAAAGTCATGACGGCGAGAAGACATCTTGCTTAGAGCCGTCAAATTCGATAATGCAACATCATATTTTGCATCTTGAGTTTTATTCAAAAAGCGAAAGACTCTTTCAAACGATCAATGCCCAATGTTGATCTTGTTGATATGGCGGAAGAGCTATTTAGTAAATTCATCCTCCATGAAATTATGATGGATTGAATGGGGAAATACCCAGAATAGATACCAGATCCCATAAGGAAAGAATCCACATAGATACTCTATATTCCCTAGCATTACCTAAGCAATAACAAAAGTCTCCCGGTGGCATTAACTTTGGTTAAACCGGCATATAGCTTCAAATTTAAACTTCTTCATGGGGTCACGCTGCTTAAATATTTAATCTTAAATATATCTTAATCAAGTAAAATACTTCTGTATATACTAAAATGGTAAGTGCCTAGCAACCGATTTTGTGGCAGCTCATCCTCCCAGGCCGTCAAGGCTGCCCTGAAGGGACTTTTTCCACTACCTGCCGCCCGTAGGGTAGGCGAGCCATTGCCCCTTTGTTTTTCCATGCCCCTGTAGTCTCTGGGGTAACTGGGGCTAACCCATCTTTGAAGTTCGTCATTGGTGCCTGTTTTAACCATCGCCCAATTGTTTTCTGCAGGAGCATTATCACTGATTCGCAACAAGGCATGGTAGCTCGGTGGGTAAGGCGGCGTGTCTCGTTAGCTACGATGCATAGTCGGGAGTTCGATTCCCCTCGGGAGAACATCTTTTCCTTACGAATCTTTTTATTTCTTTGATTTTCGTGTTGGAAATGTTTTCAAAAGGCCAAGGAGACGTCTGGTAACTTGCTTTCCCTGTAATTTTTTAGTTCGTTAGACATATTTTGTTAACGTGTTTTGTTGTTCCCTTCCGTGAATTCAAGGACCACTAGGAGATTCTTCTCCGCTATGCTATACGGCTGTGTAGCCGATTGGTTAAGTGCTTGCCTGCTACCCAGAATGGCTGGAGTTCAAATCCTCTCAAGGGAAAAATTTTGATGTTTTTGTTTTTGTGATTTAAATAGTTTACAATTCTTTTCAATGTCTAAAAGTCACTTTGACAAAACTAGAATGCTATTTGGAATGACTCGAATCTTTACATCAATTTTTTCTCTTATCTTTTCAATAATAAATTTATTTTCAATTTATGTCTCGACACTAACTTTCATTTCCATTTGGTCTTTATTTTAATTTTAATTTCATCTTCGATTTTCATTTAAAGTTTTATTGCAGTTGAAAAACTTAGAACAATATTAAAATTTATTTTAAATTAAAGACTAATTTCACTTTTACTAATATTAACATTAAGGTCAATACTCTTAAGTACCAAATAAACGGGAGGTCCTAATCGTTAAGGGGGGGCTTTTTCGAATTTTTATAAACAGGGGGGTCATTATAAGGTCCGGAGTTGGAGGAAAATTAATAAACGTAGTTTCACCTTTTCACAAGTGACATTTTTCTTCCAAAATTAATAAATAGGGGGTCCTAATCAGGCCCCACAGGTGGGGAAAAAACTCAAAATTAATAAACGGGGGGACGTTTTTTTGGCATCTAAGAGTATGAATATGAATTAAGATGATGATAAAGTTTGAGATTGACATTATTACATGTGGTGATAAACAACAACATTTACATTAATTGTAAGTTCCAATGTTATTTCAGATTTACATCAGGATTAACATAAAGGTTCAGATTAAGACTGATTTGAAAATGAGCTTCAGTTTACAAATTATGAATAACTTTAAGTTTAAGTTCAGAAATGAAAGAATGATATTTAGACGAAGACTTACACAGACTAAGACTAATATTAAGATGGAGTTCAAGATTTACGAAGGCTAAAATTAAGATTAACATTAACATTAAGATTAAGAGTAAGATTAGGATTAAAATTGAGATTTAGGTCGCGGTCACACTAGACTGTTCGTTGCTAATCTGCAAGTTTGCTTGCTCAAAAAAAGACGGTCACATCTGTTCCTCCCTTTTTCTTCGCGTGAAACAAACTGTAAATACGTGCATAACTTAAGCGGCCACTCGACTTGAACTTATGACATCTAAGATCTCGCGCCAAAATTTCGTATTGCTCATAATGGCATCCCATTTCCCGCTAATTCTTTATACACTGTAGTTCACTATGGAGGCGTATAATTTGTTGTTTCTGTTCTTTGTTTATCGATTTCTCAGCAAAGTCAGAGAATATTCTATGCGTAGGAGACGTATGTTTATCAGAAAGGCATTTCTTCTTGCAAAGAGGCAGCAAAGTCGTTATGATAGGTTGCTTAATAGCAACCTTGCTTTCTTTGAATTATTTGAAGCTAACTTGTTAAGAGAAACAAAAGGTTTTGGTCAATAGAGCGGCCTCAGCTGTGGTTTGAAAATACCTGGGGTAATTTAGAGTTGGAAGATTTGGATGATTACTGGCGACAAGAATTTCGATTTTCAAGGAAAACATTCTGTGACATAATAGATATCGTTATGGCTGATATGGAGAGAAGAGATACAAAATTTCGTAAAGCGATATCGATTCAGAAACGAGTAGCAATAGCTTTGTGGAGGCTTTCAACTGGCAATTCGTTTAGATCAACCGCTGCTGTGTTTGGTGTGGGAAAATCTAGTGCCATCCAGATAACAAGGGAGTTCTGCGTTATTGTTTCAAAACGTGCAAGACATTATATAAGACTGCCTACCAACGAGAGAGCAACTGCAATAGCACTAGAAAAATTCTCTAAAAATTGCAAATTGCCACAGGTTATGGGAGCAATCGATGCAACACACATTGAAATTATTGCACCAGAAGATAACCCCACAGACTACTTTTGTCGCAAGCAAAAATACACGGTAAATACCCAAGCAGTTGTTGGGGCTGACGAAATGTTCCTGGATATTGCAACAGGCTTTCCAGGCAGTATCCATGATGCAAGAGTACTTCGCGCCAGTAAAATTTACCAAAAGGCTGAGAGTAACGAGATATTGATTAGTCCAGTTATGCGTTTAAGCAATCAACCCATCAGACCCCTTATAATAGGTGATGGTGCCTATCCATTAAAAAACTGGTTGATCAAACCCTATCCATACAACGGGATACTGACAAGGTCTCAGAAGAAATACAACAGAACTCTTTCCTCTGCAAGATCTATTGTAGAAAGGGCATTCGGGCTTCTTAAAAGCCGTTGGAGATGCCTTCTTAAGCGTCTTGATAACAAAACATGCAATGTTGCAGACACAATAATAACATGTTGTGTTCTGCATAACATATGTCAGCACAATGGGGATTCGTTAGTAGACGAGGAGTTTCTAGCAAGAATAATGCAAAGAGAACGTAACGAAAATAACTATATAAACGAAACTGATACTGAAGCAACTGGAGAAGATCTTAGAACATTGATGGAAAACTTTTTAAATGAATAAACGTTTTAAAACTACTTCTACACTGTTTTGTTTCTTAAAAAAAAATCACTTCTTGGCTAGCAAAGTTGCAAGTTGCATAAAAAATTCACGGTCCCTTTGTTTTTCTTCGGCAGCTGCCTTTTGATGCTGCTCTCTACTGTAATTTAGCCAAAAGTTCTCGACTTTGTCGATCAGATTCTGCTGCAGCTTCCATTTGTCTTTCCTGAAGTTCAAGAAATCTGTCCTTAAAGCTCTCCTTCGATCGCTTTGCTTTGCCTGCTCCTTCATTGTTAGCCTTCGCACGCTTTTTCCTCCATTCCCTACAGCTTCAGGTATCTGAACGTCCTCTTCCTTATTCGTTTCATTTTCCTCTTGATCGTCATCGTTGATATTGTCAGCTTCAGCTTCGGCTTCAGCCTCAGCTTCAGCTTGCTCGTATTCTTCCCCAAAATCTACACCAACTTCCTTGACCATGGCTAATTCTACCACTGGTCTAACAGACAGAACCTCATCAAATTCATTATAAAAAGGCGAAAATTCAGGAGAAGCACCACTTTTTTGTTGTTTTCTTTAGCTTTTTTGTACTGGTCTTTTAAATTTGCTAGCTTCTTCTTTGCTTGATTCATTGTCTTAGCTGGGCCGCACTCGTTTATTTTTTTGATTATTGCACTCCACACTATTCTATTTCGGCTACTTTCCAATTCAGCAATTTTTCTTTCCAATTCGCCACGAGAACTGCGGTTTGCTTTTCTGTCCAACGTCCATTCTTTCCACCTTTCTCTTCGATTTCAGGCCGCCTATCTCCATTAGTATGACTTGATGACGGAGAAGGAACTGCTTGTGTACTAGGCTCTTCATAACGGGCATTCATATAACGTTGATACTCTAAGTGTTGCATGTATATATGATATTGAAGCCGATTATTTCTCATTTCCATACTTTGATCTGTATTTGAACCGTCTGAAAAACTATACAGGTATGACATTGCCAACAAAAAACAAACGCTCTCACTATAACTGATCTGAAAATCTTTGTGTTGTGTAAAAATGTTTTGGGCTTCGTGTTTTAACTTAGAAGTGATCTCGCGTGCATAGTCTTAAAAGGAGAATCTTATTTATTTAGTATGCCTCTCAAGTGATTAGCAAAGTTCTGGGATGCTCCGGAGCATGCTAGAGGATTAGGAGGATTACTTTTGATGTTTCGAATTGCCGCCCCGATTGCAGAAATGCTCAGAACAGCCATTAGCAAACCACAAGCAAGAACAAGCATGCTTGAACGCCTAGTGTGACCGCGGCCTTAGATTCCAATTCAGGAAGAAGTTAAGATGAAGATTCCACTCAAGTTCAAGACTAAAATTAAGACTAGACTAACATTCAGATTAATATCAAGATTTAGATTAGCAGCAAATAAAGGCACCTCAACGCACAGTGCCTTTTATGTGGAAGTTGTTATTGGTGGAGTTCATCAGAGGCGGTGGTCCTCATGAGGCGGTGGTCTTATACGGGCAAGGGCTAGTCTTATATACTAAAGTAGTAGTAGTCATGGAGACAGATTTTGTCCGAGATCATCCTCCCAGGGTTTTCAAGATCCAGTGCTCGCTCTTGCACCTTTCCCTGCAGCCCCTGGTGTAGTTAATCCATCGAGCCTTCTTTTTCAAGCTTCTGCTATCGTTTCTGGGGTAATTGGGGCTAACCCTTCTTTGATCTGGGCAGGCTGGTGCCACTAAAAACAAAAGAACGATGTGTTCACTGTGGGATCAATGCCTTTTTCTTCACACCTCGACACTTTGATTAGCGTGGCCTGTTTGTAATCCTGTTTTGAAACAACAAGGTCAGGGGATCGATTCCCCTCATGAGAGTATGGTTGCTTTTTATTTTTGTTTATTTCTTTTATTTTATTGACAAACATTTCTGTAAAAAGGAAAGGCAAGTCAATGAAGACTAAAATCATTTATTTCCTATAATTTTCTTCCCCAAAAAACACTAAAGATCATTCTATTTGGTTTCTATTACGTATATATGTCGTTCTAATTTATTTTCCGGTAAAATCAATTTTACAAAATATTCGAAATTAATGGGAATCCCGTGATTGGAACAAGATTTGTATACTATTCTTCAGGTTAGGGGAACCTCTTGGATGTCTTCCAAACGAAAGTCTAAAGTTTACTTTGCGAATTTCTTCTAAAGTCGTTTCACAATATTTTTGTTCTGTTTCTTATCAAAATCATTTCTCTTTGGCTTCATCTCATGAAATTTCATTTACAATTACAATTTCCAGTTGCAAAAATCACACCCGACAATACAAATATTGCCTAACGATAGGGTCAGAGCAACTGGACTAGAAAACAACTAAGGCACATCAACTAAGGTTTCCCCTGCCTGTCAATAAGAGAACCTCGAAACAAAAAGAACTAGAGTTCAGTTACCCCTGCATACAGAGCATCGAAATGATTAAGCCATTCGTACCTACTCTCATTGGGGCTAAGGGTTTTTTCGTAATCCATGCCTACTACGACTTGAATCCTGCTGCACAATAAGGATACAGGTCTCCTTGCATACTAAGCACCCTAAACTTCCAGCTACACATGCCTACTTTCATGGACACTAAGGTTTCTTTTGCAACCAACGCCTACAAGGACTTGAAATCTACTGCAAACTAAGGTTTAAGGTCTCCTTGCATACTAAGCACCCTTAACTTCAAGCGAAACATCCCTACTTTCATTGACACTAGGGTTTCTTTTGCAACCAATGCCTACGAGGACTGGAAATCTACTGCACACTAAGGTTTAAGGTCTCCTTGCATTCTAAGCACCCTTAACTTCAAGCGAAACATCCCTACTTTCATTGACACTAAGGTTTCTTTTGCAACCAATGCCTACGAGGACTTGAAATCTACTGCACACTAAGGTTTAAGGTCTCCTTGCATTCTAAGCACCCTTAACTTCAAGCGAAACATCCCTACTTTCATTGACACTAATGTTTCTTTTGCAACCAACGCCTACGAGGACTTGAAATCTACTGCACACTAAGGTTTAAGGTCTCCTTGCATTCTAAGCACCCTTAACTTCAAGCGAAACATCCCTACTTTCATTGACACTAAGGTTTCTTTTGCAACCAATGCCTACGAGGACTTGAAATCTACTGCACACTAAGGTTTAGGGTCTGTTTGCATACTAAGCACCCTTAACCTCAAGCAAAACATGCCTACTTTCATTGACACTAAGGTTTCTTTTGCAGCTAACGCCTACGAGGACTTGAAATCTGCTGCACGTTAAGGTTTAGGGTCTCCTTGCATACTAAGCAACCTTAACTTCAAACGACACATGCCTACTTTCATGGACACTAAGGTTTTTTTTTGCAACCAACGCCTACGAGGACTTGAAATCTACTGCACACTAAGGTTTAAGGTCTCCTTGCATTCTAAGCACCCTTAAATTCAAGCGAAACATCCCTACTTTCATTTACACTAAGGTTTCTTTTGCAACCAATGCCTACGAGGACTTGAAATCTACTGCACACTAAGGTTTAGGGTCTCCTTGCATACTAAGCACCCTTAACTTCAAGCGACACATGCCTACTTTCATTGACACTAATGTTTCTTTTGCAACCAACGCCTACGGGGACTTGAAATCTACTGCACACTAAGGTTTAAGGTTTCCTTGCATACTAAGCACCAGCACACCAAACGACCCAAACTGTAGATTGACAATAAGTTTACGTAGCTACTTTGCAATCCGCACCCAAAGTCAACCAGGCATTAATGGTCCAAGGAACAGGGTACAGCAACAGTACTAAAGAGCAACCGAGAACACCCACCTAAAATCCAGCTGCACACCAAGGTCTAGGCATTTCTTTTCATTTCTTAGCACCCAAATATTGACTCACCCGTATTAAGCTACCGTCATTGACACCAGGCTCATTTTCACTAATATCCCTTCCATACAAAGTTTACTTAAAGTTAAAAATGGTGTCATTACGGTCACTAAAAGTGTCTTTTTGGCATGTATAGAACGTTAGCAGACTACTCCCGTCCGTAATTCATGGAGACCGACGTTGTTCTCCACTTGAAGCACTGTAGATGCTAAGGCTTTTCCCACTTCATGACTAAGCCATTCCTGCAGACAGTCACTGATAAGTTAAAACTAAGCAGTCTCAAAGCTTCAAACCGTTCATGCCATACCTCGGTGGGAAAACACTTCCCAATACCAGACTTGCATACAATCAAACCATACTCATTTCCCGTGCATACCATGACCATCTCATTCACGTCACTTTGTAACATTGGAGCTTTCTTCTACGCTAATCAAGGCAACATAACACACCATTGAAACAGTTTTCACTCATACTTTTGTAACAGCGATTGTGCCTCTAATAAAACTGATTTATTCTTTAGAGTGACCACGTTCATAAATAACCGTTGCAAGGCGGAGGTCCAAGGTTGAAGTGAATTAGACATTCTTTAGTTTAGGCCCTTCCTTATCATTTTAGGCCATTTCTATAGCAATTCATTCATTCCGTTGTTTTCCATCACTCAGCGACGCATCTCATTATCTCGGCATCACCCCACGTCATTCGCTACACCCACACATGCCTGCATTACATCATCTCACCAGGTCATTCTCGCATCACTTCAATCATTGCCTTATTTGTCACACTTTTCGATTCTCGTTGCATTTCCTTCAACATCTATTTTCCTTTTTGTAACGTCCATATTCTCAACCAACTTCCGTGTATCGACTTTAAATACCTGTGTTTCTTTGTAAATATTTAGTTCAGTAGATAGCTCAGTAGATTGTTAATACGTAATATTCGTCTCTTTCTCTGGTCTTTCTCTGGCTCCGTGTTCGTTGCACGTTAAATCAAACATCAATCGACGAAAGACAGTTCCTCTGGAGTTCACAAGCAGTTATATTAGTAAAGCAGGAACACACGCATCTGTTTTACTAAATTGGTGACCAAACAACGTGACAGCTTCAAGAACACGTATTCGTCTTTCGCCGATTTCTTCTCAAGAAGAAGCAACACAAGCACTCGACTCACTGCAGTGCCTGCACGCAACCATCATCATCACTGGCTTTTCTGAGTTCCCAGACGACTCACTGTTCTGAACTCATCACAGCATTTCTGGTTCTTCGTTACCCAACTCACAAAACCTTGGTCAACAGCACTCTGGTTCCTGGTGATCCAACTCACAAAACCTTGTTCAATGGCACTCTCTGGTTCCTGGTGATCCAATTCATAAAACCTTGGCTTCAACAACACGCAGGTTCTTGGTCAGCCTACTCACAAAACCTTGTTTCTCATGAACAAAAGCAGATTTTTATCCAGACTCTGGCGATTCACCATCCAGCTCACTCGATCTGTCGATCTGCTCAAAGACATCAAGCAAGCATACCGGTATTCAAACTTTACACTCGAACTTTATTGAACATTTATAGCTAATTTTTGCATTTACTCAATCGAACAATTTACAACAATTTTAAGTATTTCATGTAGCCGTATATCATAAATAACAATAATATTAGCCAATATTTTAACTATGTAATGTAGCTTTGTAACTCAACTCATCAGCTACCTTTCACTGCATCACTCATTCCTTCAAACTGTTTAAAGAATGCCTAATTTCATACAAAGTTTCACCCTACGTTTTTGAATGCATCTCAATCGTCTGCATTCTATGGGGGGAGCTCTTGTAGTGAATTAGACATTCTTTAGTTTAGGCCCTTCCTTATCATTTTAGGCCATTTCTATAACAATTCATTCATTCCGTTGTTTTCCATCACTCAGCGACGCATCTCATTATCTCGGCATCACCCCCACGTCATTCGCTACACCCAGACATGCCTGCATTACATCATCTCACCAGGTCATTCTCGCATCACTTCAATCATTGCCTTATTTGTCACACTTTTCGATTCTCGTTGCATTTCCTTCAACATCTATTTTCCTTATTTGTAACGTCCATATTCTCAACCAACTTCCGTGTATCGACTTTAAATACCTGTGTTTCTTTGTAAATATTTAGTTCAGTAGATAGCTCAGTAGATTGTTAATACGTAACATTCGTCTCTTTCTCTAGTCTTTCTCTGGCTCCGTGTTCCTTGCACGTTTAATCAAACATCAATCGACGAAAGACAGTTCCTCTGGAGTTCACAAGCAGTTATATTAGTAAAGCAGGAACACACGCATCTGTTTTACTAAGAGGTGACCCTCTATATTAAAATGGTAATTTCCATGGAAACCTATTTTTCAACCATCCCCCTGCCCCTCTGGTAAGTGCTTCACCCTTCCAACTTGCATCCTGCTCTGCCAACCGTGGGGTAGGCGTATCATCGCCCTTTCGTTTTTCCGAACTGCCATGGCTTCTGGGGTAACTGGGGCTAACCCTTCTTTGATGTGCGTCATTGGTGCCTGCTTGAACAATTGCTCGATTGTTCTCACTAGGAGGATTATTACTAAATCACAGCAACGCACAGTGGCACGGTCGGTAAGGCGGCGTGTCTCGTGAGCTGCGATGCAGAGTTGGGATTTCGACTCCTCTCAAGAGAAAGTCTTTACCTTTCTAATTTTTTTATTTCTCTTACTTTCGTGTTGGAAATGTTTTCAAAAGGCCGAGGAGTTGCCTGGTAACTAAAATTTGCTTTTGGTTTAATTTTTAAGTTCGTTAGACATAATTTTTTATCATCTTTCGTTCTTCCCTTCCATGAATATTAGGACTACTAGAAGATTATCGCCCATTACGCAAACGGCTGTGTAGCTGAGTGGTTAAATGATCCCTTGCTACCCGGAATGACTGGAGTTCTAGTCCCCTCAAGGGCAAATTTTTGTTGTTTTTGTTTTTGTGTTCGAAATTGTTCAAAAATTTTTTCAATGTCTTAAAAGTCACTTCGACAAAACTAGAACGCTTTTTCGAATGACTCAAATCTTTAGATCTATTTTTTCTCATATCTTTTCAATTATAAATTTATTTTCAATTTATCTCTTGACACCAAATTTCATTTCCCTTTCGTTTTTAAATCAATTCTAATTTCATCTTTGATTTCAATTAAAAGTTTTATTGCAGCTGGAGAATTTAGAATGATATTAGAATTTATTTTAAATTAAAGATTAATTTCACGTTTACTGATATTAATATTAACGTCCATAAACTTAGGTTCAAAATAAACGGGGGTCCAAATAAATTGGGGGGTTCAAAAATTTAATATAAGCAGGGGGTCTTCCTTATAAGGTCCCAGGTGGGGGGGGGAAATTTATAAACCTAGTTCAACCCTTTCACAAGCGAAATCTTTTTTTCGAAAGTTAATAGATTGGGGATCCTAATAAGGTCCAGGGGATGGGGGGGAATCAAAGTTAGTAAATGGGCATCCAAGAATATGAAGATTAATTCAGATTATGATAAAGTTTGAGATTGAAATTATTGCATGTGGTGATAAACAACAACATTAACATTAATTTTCAGATTCAATGTTATTTCAGATTTACATCAGGATTAACATAAAGGTTCAGATTAAGCTGATTTGAAAATGAGCTTCAGTTTGCAAATTAGGAATCACTTTAAATTTAAGTTTAAAATTGGGAGACTGATACTTAGACCAAGACAAACACAAGCTAAGACTAATATTAAGATTGATTTAAAGATTTACTAAGACTAAGATTAAGATTTACATTAACATAAAGATTAAGAGAAGATTAAGATTGAAATTAAGGTCAAGATTCTAATTAACATTAACATTTAGATTAAGATAAAGGTTAAGATTCCAATTCAGGTAGAAGTTAAGATTAAGATTTCATTTAAGTTAAAGACTAAGATTAAGACTAGACTAGCATTAAGATTAAGATTTAAATTTAAATTAACAGCAAAGATATCCACCTTAATGCATAGTGCCTTTTGGTGGAAGTTGTTATTGGTGGAGTTCATTGGAGGTGGTGGTCCTCATGAGGCGGTGGTCTTACATGGGCTAGTCCTATATTACTAATATGCTTAAATGCAAATCATGTTGACCATTGTTCTGCTCCCCGTACTGAGCCTTATAAACAATTCAACCGAAAACGCTTTTTCCCTGGGCCACCTAGAAACGTGCTTATTCTTTTAATCGATCCAGTTTCTGACTGGACGCTGTTTTAAGATTTTTCTAAGCGTTTTGAAGCCTATAAGTTGGTTAAAACTTCGATTTTCTCTCGGCTCAAGAAAGTTTTCACTTTGATGGCGGCCATCTATTGTTCCTTTCACTGCACGCACTGTGATTCTTTTGTCCTGCGGAAGTTTTTTTTCTTAATTGGTGAGCTGGCATTTGGCCTAAAATTATTTCAGTATTTCAAATGGAGGAAATTGCAACACTACTCGATTTTCTTACTCATAAGTACTGCTGTAGATGTCTCTTAAATTTTCTTCAAAAAGTTGGATATTATTTCTGCTGTTGATTCCAGGATTATTTCTCATGATTTATCACACATCCCAACTCTTTGGATTTTCTTCCGCTCAGGGGAAATGAAACTAAAATAGGCCTTAAAGTTTTGTGGGTTCCTTGAAAAAGTCATAGTTCAAACACAAAAAAGTCGAGATTTAGTGAGTAGAATATTTTTTAGATGAAGGACATTTGAAATTGAAGTTTTGGAGTTTTCTGTTGGATAGGAGAAAAGGAAGGATTATTGAATTTACCCAGGAATAATTTTGCATAAGATAGGATTTTAATTGCCTAAGTGCACTAGACAGGTCAAAAACATTTTGTGACATTATAGTTCAAGTTGAAAGAAAACCCTCACCTCCATGTATACCATTTGCTAACTATGGAATGGTGATAATGATGATGAAGATTGTGATTATGAAGATGATGTTGAAGATGATTTTGATGACATGATGATGGTAATGATAATGATGATTATGATGGTGACTAAGATGACTTTGATGAAATGAGGAAAATTATGGTGGTGATGATGATTACGAAAACAATGAGGATAATCGTAGTGAAGATGCTGATGATGATGATGATGATGTGATTATGATTAAGATGATGGACGGACTCAACAGTAAATATCCAAATTTTTCCCACAGTTTTGTATCTTTAAACATGATTGTTTTAATTTTGCAAATGATGTTTATTTCAGAAGACTAGCTTTTAACTTTAAGCCTCCGACGCAGGCAGCCAGTTTTACCATAGTACCAGATTAGCCTTGGCAAGACAAGATCCTTCCTTCCAAGAATTCCTCACCTTCACGGGAACCATGTGACCTGTCTACCATCGCTGAACTTACGCTATAGAGTCCGGGGAGGTTAGTCCTCTATGGCATCCCCTAAATCTCCCCGGACTCTAGCGTAAGTTCAGCGATGATAGACAGGTCACATGGTTCTCGTAAAAGTGATAAATTCTTGGAAGGAAGGATCTTGTCTTGCCAAGGCTAATCTGGTACTATGGTAAAACTGGCTGCCTGCGTAGCAGGCTTGAAGTTAAAAAATCTTACTAATATTGTAACCACTGTGCGCAATACCTATTGCAAGTAATGCATAATGTATTTAGATAGAAAGATAGATAGGCGGGCAGATAGATGGATGGGCAGATAATCCCGAAGATTGTGCATAAAAATACAGCAAGGACTTTTTTGAATAATTAGCAGAGCGAGTTCTTTGTTCGATCTAAGCATTTTGGATTCTAATCTTTGGAATAAGAAACTAAAAGCAGTTTTATTTTAAACAGAAATAGTTCGCTTTCTTTTCTTTGACTCTCCGGTCAATTTTATTTTATAACGCCGTACAAACGAAGCTTCACTATCTAAATAGTGCATCTCAATCCGCATCTGATTTTTTATTCTGCCCAAGTCAATTTTTTTAGTATCTTTACAGTATAGCTTTAATTTAATGTCTATTTGCAGGTTAAACTAAGTGGGCAACCGTCCAGATGTAGCATCATATGGGCTGGCAATGGAATTATTGCTTCTGCAAGTTCGGAGCAAGCAGTCAGGTTAAAATGAACTATTTTTGTTGATTCATTGATTAAGTATTTCATGCAGACCAATGCTTTGACAACTTAAGAGCATATTTTATTATATTATCATTCTTTTCAGAATATTGGATGTCGACAATGACGAGAACTATGTTCTCACACTTGATGGACATAAAGGATTTCAATCTGGTGAAAGCATTCATTGTCTTGCTTATTCTGCGCAAAAAGGTACCCTAGAGAAATTTTTGCCTTATTCATCAGTGTTAGGTCCACATGGTTATTTGTTACCTTTGGATATTGTCTCTCAATGAAGTCACTTGCGCCGCCTGTTTCCAATCGCCACTTATCCTCATTATTACTAGCACCATTATGAATTAAGTTGAAATCTAGGCATAATGGCAACACGCAGCAAAACAAAAACTAGCCGCAGGTTTGAAAATTTGTCAAAATTAGTTAAAAAGAGGGATCCGCAGCAAATTTTATTTTTGAATTGGAATAGTCACTTATTTGATGGAATGAAGTCATAATCTAAAGAAGCTCGGTGTCTTTCTGTGTTTTCTACTTCGATTTATGGAGCAACCAGAAAATGGCCTAGCCAGGATAGGTGCTCGTAAAATCGCATGTTTGATAGTGCCACGGTGTGATAGATTTTAGCCTTTTTTGCTTTTCAGATAATCGAAAATGGATTTACATGTCGCAAAGGTTTCATAGCCTATGACCTCCGTTAAGCGAAGTTATGTGAGCTTAAAGATGGAGCTTCACATACCCGCTTTGTGACGAGACATACTTGGGTTCAACAGTTTTATGCCTTTTCATTGGCTTAACTTACAGGGGATATCTCCTTAAGTCTGTTCTCATTTGCTACTGTACAAAATTGCGTCAATAATGGCATGATTCGGGTCCCGTAGACGTTTTTGTAACAAGGGTTGCGATTGGTGCATTCAAAAATCAAATTTTGCATAACAATAGCAACATTTTAAATAAATTGCGTAACTGAAGTACGTTTCCTGACAACAGGATTTGCTCTAAATCACTACCGTTCCTCTCTTAAATAAGGGTAACAGACCTAAACGGAATGCTAGTGCCTAGTGCAGGACACCCACACCTTTCGTATCACTGTAAAATGCATAACAAGTGTAACCGCGTATCAGACATGATAGTCACCACTTTTCATGACAAGCCTTTGATATTTAGTAGGGCAACGTTTTGGGAGGATCCGTCTCCCATCATCGGGCAATGTGGTTTCTTTCCTATTTATTGAAAAGATCAACTTTAAAGGTGTGAAATTAACCGTACCTTGGAGGAAGCTCAATTTGGCGCTCAATTTCTAAAATTTGTGGTGTCAAAATTGCCCTCAGTGCAACTTTTGATGTTATTCTAACAGACTTTATTCAGCAGGTCCAGTTAGTTTCACACCTTTCGACCCTACCTTTGCAATAAATAGGAAAGAAACCACATTGCCTGATGATGGGAGACGGATCTCTCCCGAAACGTTGCCCTACTAAAATTCAAAGGCTTGTCATGATATGTGGTGACTATCATGTCTAATACGGTGTCAGAAACAGCCTTGATAAGTCATCGATGAGTCACAGTTCTCCACCTGTTTTTAAAGATAGGTTTTCACCAGCTGTACTGTTTACTTGCTCCAGAGGCTGAAGAACTGTTAGAAAACGAACTCAGAAGGAATGACAGAATGGGAAGATTATTTTATAAAATGAAATACCCCCGGAAAGGTATTGTCTAATAGTGGAAAATATACTTAGAGCTATTCCACTTTATTGTGGTAGAAAATGGTAGAAAACTGTCAGTTTTTTAGATGTCAATCTCTCTCCTTGGGTATGCGTCTTCAGAGCGAGTTGCATGTCCCAGCATTTTTGGCGAGGATTGTAGAATTTCTAAGAAGAATTTGTCTTTATTTGTCATTAAATATATATATTTTTGTTCTACTGTTGGAATGTTAATTAAATTGGGGTAAAGATCATTAATTCTGTTCAAAAATATTGTATGTTTAGTTTCTAATTCTTACAATTGAAGAGGAAATGTACTTCATTTTTCACCTTGTTCATTGAGGACTTGCAAAATTGTTGATTTTTTTCGATTTGGAGTCTACAATGTCTTCCTTTTTCAATAGACCCAAGAGGTGAGTTCCTTTTTTCCACTTGCATGTCCCATCACAAAGCTCCAACTTTAAACTCACATAACTTCGCTAAATGGAGGTCAAGGGCTATGAAACTTTCGGGGCATTTAAACCCATCTTCGATTAGCTAAGAAAGAAAAAAACGGCTTTGATCTATCGTCCACGGGCCCAAACTTACGATTTTGCGAAAACCTATTTTCGCTAGACCACTTGCTGGCCGCTCCACAAATCGAATTAAAAACACATAAAGACACCCAGTTTCTTTATATTATGGCTTCATTTCATCAGGTAGGTGATTATTCCTACTAAAAATTATAATTTGTTGCGAATCCCTCTTTTTAATTAATTTTGACACATTTTCAAACATGCGGCTAGTTTTTGTTTTTAGTGGGTTCGCTTAACACCAAAATCGGTATGAATTGTGCATTTTATGATACAAGCATGAAATTTGGCACAAGTACAGAGTTTGATGCGCCAAACAAAATGAGAAACAGACCCGACTCAGAAAATGGCCCCGAAAGCTATTTTTAGACTGGGGTACTTGGGCCCAGCCCCCACAGAGTTTCCTTCTATAACTTGGAAACTATTTGCGATGCGCAGCTGAAAGTTATTGCAGTTACATATTTTAATATGCTTAATACAAGGAATAACAAATCCATTCAAAAAATTCCCCTGAAAGCTATTTTTAGACTGGGGTACTTGACTCCAGCCCCCAAAACATTTTCGACAGGGCATTTTTGGCAACATTCTAGCACACTGGGTAACCGAAAATTTTAAAGTAGTTTTGGACTCTTTGGTGCTTGGTGGTCATTTTAAGACTTGGGAACATTCTGGCAAATCAATGGTTGTGACGTCATCGATGACGTAGAAAAGTTACGGTCAGTGAAAATCTGACTTTTGAATTTTGTGTTTTTAAGACATGGTCAGAAAGAACATCTCAAATGGAGCAAAAAATTATAAAACACCAATTCGATTTGGCTTAATACTCAGAGGTTATTACGATTCGAAATTTGTGTGACGTCATCAAAACGCAAAACTGATATTTTGAGTCTTAACCGTTTCGTGCATAAATCTTTCTTTTGATGTGTTCAACGTTACTTTTAGGATAAAAGCATCATGTTCTTGGTCACGTACGCTAATTTTTGCATTTTAAACCTTAAATTACGAAGAATGCTCGTAATTTCAATTGCGATACAGTTAGGGCTCCGAACTATCATGAATGTTGAAAAAGATGCAAAAGATAAAACATTTTCTGCTTACTTTCTCTGAGAATGGTAATATGATTGAGCCAGATAGAGCGAATTACTTTTTTATGACCACGGTCTTTAATTTGAATTATGTAACCGTAAATGTTCGAGAAGACGGCAGACACCTATGTCGATAAGTTGTAGACAAAGGCATAGGCGAAGGCATAGGAACAAGTGTAGGTGTAGATGAAGCCACAGGTGTAGGTTAAGGCACAGGTATATTTATAGGCAAAGACATAGGCGAAGGCATAGGCATAGGCACAGGTGTAGATCTAGATTTAGGCATTGGTGTAGGCAAAGGCATAGGCACAGGTGTAGACGAAGGCAAAGGCATAGGCAAAGGCATAGGAACAGGTGTATGGCATAGGCAAAGGCATAGGAACAGGTGTATGTGTAGATGAAGGCATTGTTGTAGCCGAAGGCATAGGCACAGGTGTAGATGAAGGCAAAGGCATAGGCGAAGGCATAGGAACAGGTGTATGTGTAGATGAAGGCATTGTTGTAGGCCAAGGCATAGGCACAGGCGAAGGTGTAGATGAAGGCATAGGAGTAGGCGAAGGCATAGGCACGGATATTGCTAGTTGGGAAACCAGGCTTGGTGGTGGATTGGAGGGGAATTAAAATACTACAGTTCACCCGAAACACAGAAAAATCCGTTCACTTTCGTGCTAAAGTACGAAGTGTGCCACTTTTTATCAGTCTTAATAGGCATAATACAGAGATTTATACAAGATTACAATAACAGTAATCGATAAGCTATTTGAATAGACTTTTGCAAAGAATTTTGATTACGTTTTTAGAGCTTCAAGGTGAGAGACGCAGTTCCCAAGTTGTTACGTTGCAATGTATAACTTTGTAAGTGCGGCTTTGTGGGATGAGTTCTCCAATAATAGCAGATACGAGCACTGAATGATAATAATAAAAAAACGTAAGAAAAAGGCTAAATAGGATTTATAGGGTAAGTTCGCAGATTCAGATATTATCTGGCTTGTGGCTCCTATTCTGGCACAAATTTTGTTGCCGAAATATTGAACTAAAACTGAATCGGTCGATTGGTTTTGCTAAGATTCGCTCCAGTTCATTTCAGCAATCGCAAGTAGCTGGCAAGTGGCTGCGCAATTTCTTCTTGTCTTTCGCCAATCTTGTCGACTGAAATGGACATACCTATTGATGATATGGAGTTTCGTCTATGCAATGAAACTCAACCCTCAATGGCAGTTCCCCTCCTTCTTTGAGCATTCTTCCTAACCAAGTGACCACGTATCAAACTGCGCCTGTTCAACTTTTGTAAGCAGTGCCCTATTTTTGGTATATGATTACCTTGAGATCCACTTTTAGTGCTTAGATCTATCTAGCTCAATCATATTACCATTCTCAGAGAAAGTAAGCAGAAAATGTTTTATCTTTTGCATCTTTTCAACATTCATAGTAGTTCGGAACCCTAGCTGCATCGCAATTGAAATTACGAGCATTCTTCGTAATTTAAGGTTTGAAATGACAAAAATTAGCGTACATGACCGAGAACTTGATGCTTTTATCCTAAAAGTAACGCTGAACACATCAAAAGAAAGATTTATGCACGAAACGGTTAAGACTCAAGATATCAGTTTTACGTTTTGATGACGTCACACGAATTTCGAATCGTAATAACTTTTGAGTTGGAAACCCTATAGAGGGCTACACCCAAGTACCCATGTCTAAAAATAACTTTGGGGGAATTTCGTTGAATGGATCTGTTGTTCGTTGTATTAAGCATACAAAATATGTAACTTTGCTAATTTTCAGTGCTGTATTGTAAATAGTTTCCGAGTTATAGAGGAAAAATGTTTTGGGGCTGGGGTCAAGTACCCCAGTCTAAAAATAGCTTTCGGGGGAATTTTTTTGAATGGATCTGTTTTTCGTTGTATTAAGCATATTAGAATATGTAACTGTACTCATTTTCAGTTCTGTATCGTTAATAGTTTTTGAGTTATAGAAGAAAAAGTTTTTGGGGATTGGGGTCAAGTACCCCAGTCTAAAAATAGCTTTAGGGGGAATTTTTTTAATGGATCTGTTGTTCGTTGTATTAAGCATATTAAAGTATGTAACTGTACTCATTTTCAGTTCTGTATCTGCGTGCCGTCATTATGCCAAAATTTATCCCTACTCGGGAGTACAGAATAATCGTCCCCCCCCCCGCTTGTTAATTTTTGAAAAATATTTCAACCCCTCCTCCGCTCTTATTCCAATCCACCTTTTATTATTTGAAGATAGTTTGCTAAATGAATAAATTGAATTTTAATTAAAATAAGTTTTTCTTTGCTGTCCGATGAGTTAACTGAGTATATAGTACGGATTTTTATCGCTATATTTCAAGATAGCTTTTGTTGGTTATGGTACGACACCATACGAACATAAGAGTTCTGTTATGCTCAAGCAATTGTTTTGTATTTTCCAACCGTCTGTTTATTCCAACTGCCCCGTTTATTAAGTTTTAATAATTTTCTACCCCACCTGATTATTCCCATCCCCCAATTTTTCGGTACTTCAGAGTAATTCATAATGGCGCTAGTAACCATGAAAAGACTTATGGTATATCTTATATACAGAGCAATAATATTTAATTGCAATAGCGAAAAGGGAATGGATCTGAGAACATCTGCCGGATTCTTAAAGTATATCAAACCTTTTCATCAGAATTTGACGTGTAATTACCTCTCATCTGATTTTACAACGGACATCCTGCCTGCAAATACTCAAAAATTGCAAATAACAACCACTTTACATTTATTTTATTCTGATTTTTGACAAATTAGCTCGTTAATGATGTTCTAAATAGGCAATCCCCCTAATAGGGATGAACCAAAGTGGAAATTAAACAGCCAAAACACACGTTTCTGGGAAATGGTAGTGGGTTTAAATTTGTTGATTATCTTGTCGATTTTGCTCTTTTTAGCTTACAAACTATGTTATGTACCTCTTGCATTTTAATATTTGGCTTGAAATTGATTCACTCAATCTCATCCCCAGGGTGAATAGTCCTCTACGTGAAACCTAGCTGTCCACATTCGACCATGCTATCGGTCCTGTCTATTTGCAATTTGACTGGCTGATCAAACAATAAAGATCTTATGTGACGTCACAGTTTCTTCAAAATTTCACACCAAAATAGGCCAAAAACTATGTGAAAAACGTAGAGAAACTAAAATATGATTCTACATGCGATATTGCATCTTGCCTGACGTTTATCAATTAAATTCTTTGCATTTCCTTTCTTAGAACATCTGCTTTCAGAATTTACATCTTGTTTTGATTCCTAGGTAAAAATTGCCAGTAGTTTGGGAGATTTTTGTGGCCTGTACCGGTTTCCAAATCGATTTGATGGTTGAGGTTTGTGGATTCGATTTGAGGCCTGGAGACGAGGTTGTGATTCGCTGTCAATCAAAATTTTACTATCTGTCTATCACGAATTTCCCTTTTTTCTGTCTGTCATGTTAACTTTGCAGCTCGTGCATAAAAAGTTCGCAGCTTGATTTGGCAACTCGAAAATCGTGCTTTTCTTTAATAGAGAGGAACAGAAAAGCTGTGATTGTTTGCAAACTTTTTCATTTTGGAGTTATGTTTAGACATCATGGTAAGTTTTGATGTGTTGAATTTGTTGAAGCAATCTTGGCTGGTGGAACAAACATGGGAAGAGTTGCAATGTGGCATTATAGAGGGGAAAAATAAACGTCAAAGTGAAAGACAATTACAGCAAAGCGTTTGGGAGCTGCTTGCACCTTGTGATGTAGGATACAATGCAAGTGATCTGCAGGTATGTATGCTATTTGTAACAGTGTGTGCGTTATCCAACTTGATTGTGCCTTGTTTTGCTGTCTTTTCTTAGTAACTGTTAAAAACTCCAGGGCTATATACTCAAGTTCCTATCATAATAATTTTCACTCCCTTTCTTCTATTTTGTGATTACCTGCTTTTGAATACTTGTTGATACTTTCTGTTCTGTTCAAATTATGGGTAGTTTCTCTCAAGTGGAAATTTTGGGAACCCATGGCAAAAGAAAAATCGATCCATTATTCTACTTGAAGCGTTGAGAAACCCTGCCGTATAAGCTCTCTAATCATTTCAATTTTATTATCAGTGGGGAGCAGGAAGAGGATTTTTGGCTGTGAACTGTACTACAACAGTAATTCTTTTAAGTGAAGCAGTTATGAATGCCCATTTCAACCAGCAGGTTTGTCGGCCTTTTTGTATTTTGAAGCAACTATAATATCAATTACTGTTTCTTATTTTCAAAGTCCAAACAATCTATCTAAGAAAATTACAATCGATTGATTAAATTCCTTTCAAAGAGGTACGAATCCAGGATCGAAATTCTGAGATGAAATTATTGCTAAGAGAATCTTGACATTCTTTTCTTGGTATTGCTTTATTATTCAATACAATTTTAATTACAAGAGAAAATTTAGTTATGTTAAGTCAAAGTAAATTAAGACTAATAATAAGACTAGGACTAAGATTAAGATTAAAATAAATATTCAGATTAAGATTAGGATAGAGAGTAAGATGAACTTCAAGTTTAAGATTAAAATTACAGTTATCTTTAAGAATACAAAGCAGATCAATGATCTGATTGTGGCAAACTTTTAATTTGAGCTGAAGTTTAATTTTTTTGAGCTCCACATTAAGCTGACATTACGTTTCATTTTCAAGTAAACACAAGGTTATGTATTAGATAAGATTAATGTAATGTTTCCGTTTTGGGCTGACTAAGTTTAAGGATAAAGAAAAAGATTAAGATTAAGATTTAGGATTAAAATATTTAGGAATAAAGCTAAATTTCAAGTTTCCGTTTAAAGATAAGATTTTAAGTTAACTAAAATTATAGAATAAGATTAAGATTAAGATTAAGATAAAAATAGAGGTTAAGATTAAGTTTAATATTAAGTTAAGATTAAGATTGAGATTAAGATTCAGATTAAGATTGAGATAGAGATTAAGGATAAGATAAAAAATAACATTAATATTAAGATTGAGTTTTGAATTAAAACTGAGATTGAAGACTGAGACTTTAGCATTGAGATGGGTATGAAAGCTTCTGTTTAAGTCTAACATAAATTTTAGTTTAATATTAAGATAAATCTAAAGTTTCAGCTTTAGACTAACATTAGGATTAAGATAAACATTGATATTAGGGAGACTTATATTCAGATAAACAACAAGTTAAATGCACAGTGCACAATAAGTTTGCTTTGCTTATTCAAGAAATCTTTCATAAAAGAGAATTAGAATAAAGTATTAGAATAAATGTAACAATTACATTAGGGACGTTATGATACCATACAGAATTTAACAGTTTTCCAGCTGATGTTTATGTCAAGATTCAGTCAAGTGGCATTAATCGGTTTGTGAAAACGATTTCTCCCTTCCAATCAAAATGCCATCCCCTCATGTCAAAAGTGGCATTTTATCCTGACAATAACCCTGTCCAGCACAGAAGGAATGGACAAAAGGTATTGTTAAAACCTGGACCGTCGAACAGGACATGAGATCATTAATGATAGTAAGTCTGAGGAACAGACCAAGGAACATGACACAGGGTAATTAATAATTTCAGGACTAAGGAACATGCTATGGATAGAGATGTGTGGAACTTTAGCTGTTTAAAAACTAAGGATGTCAAAACCTGGACCAACAAACTTGCAGATGCGCAATGCTCATGAATAAGGTAACCAACCAACGAATGGGACTGAGGATGACGAGAAACTTCAGGGTGCCGGAACATGCCAGAGAAAGAGAACTGCGGAAAAAGGACCAACGAGTGGGACAGGATACCATGAATCATTTCAAAAATTTTAAAGAACATGAGAAAGAAAGAGGACTGTGAAACGAGACGCAGAAATGGGACTGAAAAAAAAATGAATAAGTCCAGGACTAATGGCCCTGGACAGAGAAAGGGCTTTTAACGAGACAAAGGAATGGAACAGAAGACCACAAACGATTTAAGGGACCCGCTAAAGAGGACTGCAGACCAGTATTATTGTAAGTCTAAGGGTGTGAAAACTAGAACCAAGAAATTTCCTTATTAACGTTTACAACATGATTGGCATTATAAACATTTACAACACGGAGAAACAAGACAATGGAACGTGAGTGAACGCCATGAATAATTTCATGACCAACAAACATGCAGGCAAAATAGGACTGTCGAACAGAATAAAGCAGCGAGATTGAAGGCCGTGAATAATTTTATGACCAAGGAACATAGCAGTGGACTAAGCCAACACTCATGAACGGACCTAGAAATCATAAAGATCAAGATTGAGAAGGAGCGAACTGAAAAGCATGAACACTCTGGAACGCTGACTATTTGAAGTCTGGTTACCCTATTGTGCATTGAGGACCTTGGAACTTGGGACCTGCAACAGGACCTTGGGCCTCAACGAAGGAAAAGGACCTTAGACTCGACTCAATCCAAGTAATAGTACCCTGGACTGAACCAAGGAGAAAGACTGACAGCCAAAAAGTGGAATGCAGGCTAGCATGAGGTCAATGGACCAGGACAAGACATGGGAATGGAATTTCTTAGCAACAACTTGCAGGCAGGTCCACTTAGACGTCGAGGTCCTTGCGAGGTCGTTGTCAGAAATGGGGAATCGCTAGTCCTCTATTACTAATATGACGACATGGAAATTAGATGCAAATAAGGCTGCCCATTGTTATTTTTGATCGTTCAATGAACATGAAAGGCTTTTTTCCAGGGCCATCTGGAGATGAGGTACTGTTTTATCAAACCCTGTCCTGCCTAGACAGTGGGGTATATCTTTTTGTGCCTTTAGGTTGGTTAAAATTTCGGTTTTATGTAGTTTCGAAAAGTTTTATTTTCAGTTGTGGACGCTTTTGTTAGTGCCTGCTGATTCTTTTGTCATTCTTTTCGTTCACTGCAAAAAAAAACTTTTACACTGTCAGTCTCAAAACCAATATTTAAGTTCTCTCGGCTTTAAATTGGAACTGTTCGTTGGAAAATTCGCCTAAAATCACTACAAAATTGTTGGTATTAAACGCTTTCTTAAATGCATTGCCGTATTGAAAATCAAACCTCTGCCAGTAGCAAAGCAACAAAAACATAGTAGCTTCTCGTATTCAAACTTTGACAAACAACGTCAGCCTCCATCACGGAGACTTTATAAGTCATTCTAGTTTTTGTGTTTGAATTTTGAGTCATTTCATTTCTTTGCGTACTTGACATTTGTTCTCGGACGAGCATCCCTGCCAAAGAAGTGCTTTATTGCCCCCCCCCCCTCGCCTGAGTGTTGTTATTAAGTTTCGTCAGAGTGATATGATCATAAGATTAACAGATTTCAAGTCTATTGATTAGCGCTTTGCAGCTGCATAGCTAATCATTAAAAAAGGCCAAAACCGGTTGGTAGTTGGTACCGTCACAGGTTTTCGTCATGTGACTGATGGGGACATGATTGATATTCACCAATTACGAGATTGCCTTTCAATGGACTTCAAATCTAAACCCTAGATAATATGTGCGCAGAAAGTTTAGGACATGTTGGTTGGTTATATCAATGGCAGCCTTTTGAAGATAGTTGTTGATGAAGAAGTAAAGTGGATTTATTTATCTACAACAAATTAATTTTAACAAGGGAGATAAAAATAAAGGTTAAAGCTTGGAATAGACAGAAAATCACAATGGTAATTCAGAAGACGTTATTGGCAAACATTCTTTGAAATGTGTTGGCCACAAAGTTTTTGGGCCCAGTCAGTCAACGGACGATGTCGTTCCTATATCATCATCGCATGGGGACATAAGATCTGAGGTTCAATAAAATAAATTTTGAATCCATTGTTTCCAGACTAATGCATGTTTAGATCTTTTTTATATTTAGATGCAAAGTGTTTTATAGGCTTAGCCTCCCCTTAGAAATATTATTTGTCCCTTTGAAAATGGCCTTCACTGAACTTTCCCTTGGAAATCACCAATGATATTTTGACGGTACATGCAAATTTTGCTCATTTTTCGTTCCTTAGGCTGGCGCTCTACAAATCTCACCTAGTCATCTCTGTGTTGAATTCTTTGACAATAATTTTGTTCACGATTTGAAAACTGATATTCACATCAAGGGCGTCTTCGTAACAAAGGTCAGTTGTTTTCATTTTTATTCATTTTTATTGAACTAAGATTGTCAACTGTCTGATCGTTACTTTCTTTCTTTTCTGAGTAGTTTTAATACAATAACAACAACAATAAGATTAATAATAGTAATAATAATAGTAATAATAATAATAATAATTACATTTTCACCATTAAGGTTCATGTTGTTATCGCAATCCATTACAAAAGAACTACAATTGCTGTCTCTAACTGATTTACAAGATTATTTGGCTCAATTTAGAATGCAGAGGTAGTGATATCTTCAAACGGAAATATATCATTTATAAATACATTAAGTACATTAAGCAGTTGTTTATTTTATATCGTCTTCAGGCTGAAAATGGCAGTTTAATAACAGATATTCAATTGACAGAAGTAGATTTACGTGTACCTTAATGAATTCTATCACAATGCAATACACGGTCTAAAAATGTATCTGACATTTTTTTCAGCCCAAATCAACATGTTATGCATTTATTCTCTTTCCTCTTTAAGGAGCACACCGCTATTTGGAACGGGAAAAAAGTAGTTGTCTATGATGTATCTCAGAATAAGTCATTTGTAAGAGCCGCAGGTAAGACCTTCCTTTCGGCTTGCGAGGTATAATCTATGAGAAAAAAACTGAAAGAAGTTTTTGCTTCTGGCAATATATTGTTTATTTTTGTCAATCTGTCATTTGTATAACCTTAAATGTAAAGCATTGCGGGAAGACTGCTTGGGAGAAAAAATAACAGCTATGAAATGCATTATAATTTTAATACCTCAACTTATATTTTGCATTGTTAAGTGGAAAAGTTTGAATGAAAGTCAAATTTTAACTTTTTTTGTTATTTTAATTCTCTTTTTTATTCATTTATTTTCATCTGTGCTCTGAAGAAGCATTGTTTGATAGTTCAATTTGATAAAATAGTTTATTTTTTGCCTTCGTGCTGAAAATAGCTACACTGATTCTTATAAATTGGACAGCCCAATTAATTTGAAGGAATCTTTTTTACATTCACCCAATAAGTTCGAAATTTGTCAGAAGTTCTCTGAATTTGTTACTGAAGCTGCCATCATTTTCATATGTGCTAAATAGAGAACGAATGTTTGCAAGATCAACAACAATCTGTTTTTGATTTGACGAGAGGAGCATGCTATTGAGAGCCCTCTGTTGCGCGAGATCTTCATCTTTAAGAATGCGAAGAATTGAAAAATAATAGTGAATATAGTGATTATTTCAACGATGAAGACTTTCTTCATGGTATTGATATCCAACAGCTTTGCCATCCTCTGCTCCCTGGAGACCTTGCTGGACTCTAGCGAAAGTTCATGCACGTCCGCGTCATTTTCGGATCAGCTTCACAAAGATACCTTGCTGTTAGCTGTAGCTAAAAGAGTAAATCATTTATATAATGGTAAAAGACTTTAACGATATGGAACCTCAAAACAACAGTACACGCTTTATACAGCTGGAGTAAGAAATTGAGTAAAATTGAATTTTTCTTCACCCCATAATTTATTGGGGCTCATTGACCCGTTTTTCCAGGGGAATGGGAGAAAAAGTTGCATTTCAAAGATTGTGCACACATTTTCATGATAATGCTAAAAGAAAGTTGCTTTGTTGCCAGGGACGCCGGAGAAGGGGGCGCGAGAGGGCAAGCGCCCCTCCTGCCCTTTCTTAAGGGGGGCAAGGGGGGCAAAAGTGCCTATTCAATGTAAATCGATAATTGACTTTGACAACATTATTGTGCCATTCGAAATGTGTACAGATGGAGACATGGCCAAAAATTGTCGTATAAAAACATTATTTACACTCATTGAAAAACTTTTGTTGCATTTTAAGCCAATCTAAAGGGCGTGGACACAAAAAATTTTCTAGGGGAGTACCACCAAACTCCGCTAATTTTTTATCATTATTGCCAGTACGTTCCTGGCCGCCCCCCTTGCCCTACCATTGCTCCGGCGTCCCTGTTTGTTGCTTTATACACATTTAGATAACAGTCCTCTTCCTTACTCCTGAAATTACCCACAGTCTTCAGTCCCGTTCCTTAGTCCTGTTCCTCAGTCCTGAAATTACCCACGGTCTTCAGTCCCGTTCCTTAGTCCTGTCCCTCAGTCCTGAAATTACCCATTGTCTTCAGTCCCGTTCCTTAGTCCTCTTCCTTACTCCTGAAATTACCCACGGTCTTCAGTCCCGTTCCTTAGTCCTCTTTCTCAGTCCTGAAATTACCCACGGTTTTCAGTCCCGTTCCTTAGTCCTGTCCCTCAGTCCTGAAATTACCCATTGTCTTCAGTCCCTTTCCTTAGTCCTGTTCCTCAGTCCTGAAATTACCCACGGTCTTCAGTCCCGTTCCTTAGTCCTGTCCCTCAGTCCTGAAATTACCCATTGTCTTCAGTCCCGTTCCTTAGTCCTCTTCCTACTCCTGAAATTACCCACGGTCTTCAGTCCCGTTCCTTAGTCCTCTTTCTCAGTCCTGAAATTACCCATGTCTTCAGTCCCGTTCCTTAGTCCTCTTCCTCAGTCCTGAAATTACCCATGGTCTTCAGTCCCGCTCCTTAGTCCTCTTCCTCAGTCCTGAAATTACCCACGGTCTTCAGTCCCGTTCGTAAGTCCTCTTTCTCAGTCCTGAAATTACCCATTGTCTTCAGTCCCGTTCCTTAGTCCTCTTCCTTACTCCTGAAATTACCCATGTCTTCAGTCCCGTTCCTTAGTCCTCTTCCTCAGTCCTGAAATTACCCACGGTCTTCAGTCCCGTTCGTAAGTCCTCTTTCTCAGTCCTGAAATTACCCATTGTCTTCAGTCCCGTTCCTTAGTCCTCTTCCTTACTCCTGAAATTACCCATGTCTTCAGTCCCGTTCCTTAGTCCTCTTCCTCAGTCCTGAAATTACCCATGGTCTTCAGTCCCGTTCATTAGTCCTTTTCATTACTCCTGAAATTACCCATGATCTTCAGTCTTGTTCTTTAGTCCTGTTCCTCAGTCCTGAAATTACCCATGATCTAATTCATATTCTGAAATACGAAAATGGAAATATGGAAAATGATATTTTATTTTTTTCAGGCTCCTTCAACTCGGACTCTGTAATGGTGGCTGTGCACGAGCAAAATGTGTATGTGACGGAGCCCGGGAAAGTTACCGTGCGAACTTTTCAGGTTAGTCATATATATTTATATACATATGTGTACATATCTAAACTACAACTAATGAAATTGCGATAAACAGCAAGAACCATCTGGGCATACTTAACAGCTTGTTTTAATTCAGCACTCCTCAGAGTATCAGCGACAGAAACAGACCGAAACAGTAAACTAACGCGGAATTTATACCAAGCTGCGGCTCAAAGAGAAGCTAAAATTGGCAGAGTTCAAGTGAGAAAACGAACTCTTTCTGTCTACGCTGAACAACCTTTTGGTTTTGTGTGGACAGATTCCAAAACGTTGACATCTAGCTCTGCCGATTATTCGAAAACAATACTCGTAATTTTCTGCGCACTATGGTTGATCTAGTAAATGTTGTTCTGTGGCAGAGTCATCTTTCAGAGTGGGTTGCTACCTGCAATGCCTGCCGTAATTGTTGGAATGTATGTGCCGAAATTCTCTGTCGCTGCCCGCTATTGCTTCACCCTCTTCCTCCTCAAGGGGAGACGGGGTATGAAGCTTGTGAGTATGCTAGATTTACCGAAAATTTCAATGATTCATACAAATAATCTGGGGCGTTCCAACTACGTTTGGCAGCCATTGTAAAAGATTTTTCTTTGAAAGGGCCGATTAAAATGTTGGATAGTGATTGCATCAGGAGGTTTCCGTGGGGCGCTGAATTCAATGGTGATAGTTTAAATTGGGAAATTTGCGCATTTCACGTAATTATGGCAATTTTGTTAATTTTCGCGCCAATTTTACCTTTCTTCCACAAAGAATTGGAAATTAATGCACCATATGTAACATAATGTGTCTATTGGTTTGAGTTTTTGTGTAAGTAAAGTACATCGTGTTAATAGTAGAAGTGTCTTACAAACCCAACATCTTATATAGTTGTGCGAAGAAAACAAATGTGACCTCTCGCCATTTCCAGCAGGTTTGATATTAAAACTTCAAATCTCGAACATGAGTAGTCATTCACAACGCCTTTTTGCTCATGGATGACTGGACATCATTTTGGTACCATTATGACGTCAGTAGCCCCTATGACGTCATTGACCCCCTTATGATGTCACAACCACACCCAATCATCATCATTCTGCTGTCTTAGCGTAGACATATTGCATAATTGGCGGTTTTGTGGCTATTGAACCCCCAACTCATAAAGTTATACAAGCTGAAAAATAGAATCCAGGACTGTACTGATCATAATGGTGATGACGTCATGATAATTTCAAACAAGATTTTCTCAAAACTGGTAGGTTGTATGGAAATACAGTCAAAGACAATTTTACTCAGAGTTTCAAGATCTAAGTATTGCAGTAATAGATTTTAAAAATGCAGCTTTTTTAATTGACTTAATTAAGCCTAATTAGGCATTAATTAAGGCTACTTCCGGTGAAAATTTTTGAAGTCCCATCTTGGATTCGGGTTCCACGCCCCTTTTCAACATATTTCAGTGAAAAAACTAAAGGTTAACCTCTTTGCTAGGCTGTTGCTGAAATAGCCCTGTCTAATTTCATTGGGGTTTATAGCTCAGTGGCAACTTCGTTGGCTCATCTGGTCATGCAGCCCAGCCTCGAGTCCAACTTATTGTGTTATGCCACTTGTGATCAAATCGATCTTGTTAAAATGGCGGCAAGCTGTGTCCTAGGTCTCAAACAAGATAATCCGCTAAAACGATTCAGCAGCTTCCGTTCGCATGACATCGGCGTGAAATATTCGCCATTTCATTTGCTTTTCAGAGTTAAGGATTTGTTTGTTATTTTTGTTTAAAAAAACTCAATGAAATCGTTGAGTATAGCGCCCAAAGTCACACAGCATACGGCTCTCCACCCATATGTTTTCATGTTTCGTGTATGGTGGCCTTCTTCAGTACTGTGCATGTTTCTGTATGCTTGTTTTACATGAACAGCAAACACTAGGATAGATTTTTCCACAAGTTGCATACAATAATCGATGGGATTAGGACCAAATAATGCATCATCAGAGAGCCAATAACTACGATTACGATGAGCTGAAGATCTGAATGAAATCGTTGATTAACCCTTCAAGGCATACAGTTAGTTGAAAACTAATATGACTAATCAAGAACAATTTTGAGATTGGCCCAGGTAACAAATCAAAACCAACCTGTGAAGTTGAGTACAGCAAGTACATTTCTTAGCGAGAAATCCAATCGAAGAAATGTTAGTTTATGCAAATTAGCGTTAGCTACCATTACAGTAACTAAAAGTATGTAACGAAGCCCTAGGCTCTACTTTCATATGGATTTGAGGCCTTTGAAATTCCTGGTAAAACGAAATATACTTTTTAGTTTCTCTTTTTTTCTATTTCAATATCTTATGTTGTAGGGGACCATAAAACAAGAACTTGCTTTCAGTGAACAGGAAGGAGACCCATTTCTCTTGAACGCTTGTGGCTCTTTTATCGTGATAGGCTCTAGCAAATCTGTTATCAAAGTTTTCGACTTATCGAGAAGGTAAGCTCTGTTATCAGTTATGCTAGAATTTCAGTAGTATTTTTAGGAGTCTCGAGGAACATTATTTATTCTTGAATACATGACATCTGGTCCGTGTGGAAACCTATTGTGTTGTCCATCATGATTTAACGATAAGAATAAAGAGAATTATAACAATTCTCAACACACTACTGTATTTTTAAAAATCTACTTAAACCTAGAAAAGCCATCTGTATTTTGGCGATATAGGTTAAAATATAGAAGCAGACACGGCCCATATAATTTCTGCTAGAATATTTCGTTATCTGTATAACCTAATATGCAGTTATGAAAATCAGTTTACTCCATTGTTATGGCCCATTGTTGGATTGTGTACGAAAGGCTCCAGTCCTGGTGCACCTGAAAATGCGATTTTGTTTTTGATCGAAGCCCTTTCTGCCCAGGTAGTGCATGCCGTATTTTTTTTAATGTTTTGGGAACCAAAAGATAGTTAAAATTTCGATTTTATCTCGGCCTCAAAAAGTTTCGTTTTTAATGGCGTTCATCTATTATGTTATTTTCACTACACGCACAGTGAATCATTGAATCTTTTGTTCTGCGGAAGTTTGTCTTGCTTACTAAAACGCGGAACTACTCGAAACGACCCAAAACCAGCTAAAATCACCCAAAACGACCAAAAATCGGATTAAAACAACCTTAAACCACCTACAATTATCCAGAAATAGTTATTTTCATTTTTTAGGGCCAGAAAACCCTAAAAGTACTCAGATTCTAGCAAAATATCATCACTGTATAGGAAATTATCTTTTCCCTTTGGGCATTTAACGTGAACAATGCGCTTTGTTGCTTATTTTCAGATTAAATCTTTTGCGTGCAACTCTCAGGGGTTTATTCAATCACTTGCGGCTTTAAAAGCCTGGATTTCACATAAAATCTGAATTGTCGTACGATTATCGCACATTCGTGAGACGTGAGAATTTCTTTTCGCATGATTATCGCAAGACCAAGAATACGAATTGTGACATTTTAGTATAAGCAGAGCCTTCACGATTACATTAGTGATGATGATGATGATAATGATTTTGATGACATGAAGATTATGATGATTGTGATGATGATGATGATGATTATTATTATTATTATTTTGATTTTCATGGCATGATGTTGATGATGATGATGGTGATTATTATTATTATAATTATGATTTTGATGGCATGATGCTGTGATCATTATGATGATCTGATGATGGTAATGATGATGATGATAAGGATGATTCTAATGGTGATTATAATGTAATAGCTGATGATGGCGATAATGATAATTTTGACGGTGATGATAACTATGATGACGATGTTCTTTTTTTGTCCACAGTTTAATACCATTTTATCAATTCTCTTATGTGTTAACCATTACAAGTAGACTAGCTTTTTGACTTGACGCCCGCCATGCGGGTGAATATTAGTACCAGTTTAGCCTTGGAATGACAAGATACCACTCAGCTGCTTTTTAACTTGCTGCCTCTTAACTTGCAGCCGTCTGAACGTTCGCTAGAGTCCGGAGAGGTTAGCTCCTCATGACATCCCACAACCTCCCCGGACTCTAGCGAAAGTCTTCAAATCACAACTAAAGGAGATATTTAGCAGAATTTGCTATGACGCAGTAGAAACTAACTCATAACAGAGACAGACTTTCAACGTTGCAATTATAAGATGATCGACATTCTAATTTCACAGAGCTAGTATTTATAGAGTTTTACATATCATGTGATTCACGGCGTAGTTGCAATTAAAACGTCCCTGAGTTAGCTAACAGAAAGTATTTGGGCTTGTCATGAGTATTTATTGTCCTACATATATACAGAAAGTTCACAGCGTGCAACAGGACATACTTAGTGTTTACATGAAGCACTTTATTGTTGTTGAAACTGTTCCTACTACAGATACCTAGGGCGTTGGTCCTTCGACATATTCTATGATCACCTCATGTAACGTAGCTATGAAAGTGCCTATGACACCAATTTTTCGATGTCCGTTTTTTCCATTTCCTGAAAATTTCATCTTTGCTGATCAGTTTGGTGCAAAATTTATTGGATTTCATAATCCAAAGAGGTTTTAAGGCCCGGTTACACTATTAGATATACCATTAGATATTCCATATATAGAGCATCTAAAACGAGAAATAGGATATCTAACAGTGTAACAAGTGGAAAAACATGTTGCAAGTCCACTTTTCGAAGTTTGGCTTTCTCAGTGCTTCCAACACACTCTTCCATGCAGGTTTTCTATTGATTTTGGTAAAACATTAATAATATTCGCGATGTAAATTGGTAAACTGCAGTTTTCGAATAGAAATTACAAGGAATGGCCTGAAAAGTCCACTGTTGCTTCAAAACTTGCACGTCATTACATCATCAGACAGTCGGCATCTTTATGTGTGCATTGTTTTACATTAGATATAGGGAATAAAATCAAATCGATTTGTTCCAGCTCGATTAGATATGTTTTTACTTCTTTTTAGTCCCTCATCCAATATCTAATGGCACTGTTAGATATCTGATCAACATGATATTTTTGGTATGTCTGGCGAATATCTCATTAAATATGTAATAGTGTAACCGGGCCTATACATCGCCTTAAAGTGGGGCACCTCGTGTGAAATTTTGAAAAATTTGCGACGTCTCAAGGATGACCCGAAGTCGTCACAGGTCGTGATTTACTACTGATTTTGTATAGGGCGCGCAAGAGTGCCCTATTTTTCCCTCAATTTTGACGCCCAGAGAAATTTTTAGTCAAAAATAAATGTAGCAACGTAAATTTAATATACTTTGGAACTTTTCTGACTTATTTCTGGGGTTACGAGAAATCTTGAAAGAAAATTACGGCAATTTGAATCTTAGTGGGTTGAATCTTTTATTGAATTTTTTTTTCCGTAATAACCAATAAACTCGCTATTTACAGAACCAAACTACAGTGTAAAAATAAAATAAAAGAATATAATCAACTAAAACATCCCAATTCATCAACTAAAAGCGCTCCATATTATGGCTGAATAGTTGCAGCACTGTTGGCCAGCAGAATGTCTCCAATCTCTCCAACTGGGATGGCAAATTTACGGGAACGAGGTCCTCTTATGCACATGACAGTTGATCTCAACAGACTGAAACAAATTTTTCTTTTCACCCAAGCCGAAGTTTCACCAAAAGATAGCTTATGTTTTTCAGATATTATCTCTGACAGTCTGATATAGAACCGCCGAGTTTCTCTGCTCATGCCACCATTAGTAGTGAATACAAGTGGTGTGAAACTGCCATTTTCATTATTCAAAATGCGCTCGTTATACTTCCGTTTCTTTGATGACTGATTGATTTCATCGTTGTGCTAAGAGACTGACAACGGTAGCTTGGAGCGAAGGGATAAAACACCCTTACATCCAAAAATGCTCTTTGCATTCGTTGCCAGAAACCGTGCACGCAGATATCCGCTCGCAGCTCATCGTTACCATTTGGTGAAGGTTGAAGGACAGGCTCCTTACTGACATCTTTGCAGACAGAAGATAGTAGATCTGCTGTGACATTAACGAGATCATTATGCCTCAAAAATACAAAGCCACCAACTTTGCAACATAACGCATGATCAACGCTGAATTTGCTGCGACAAACACACTCATCAGGGAGCCTTTGTAGCTGCCAGCCATAACGTAGGTAGATGGCATCGAAAAATTCTCTTTTGTTGACATTAAATTCTTCCGACTTAAGAGGCAGTGAGGAGAGCCATAGTGAGGCTCCATCGGATTGGGCGATTTCATTGGTTTTCAATTGCTGAGGTGACATAGCAGTACGCAGGTTGGCTAATAAGTTGCGATGATACTCTTGCTTTGTAAATTGTGCTAATTGAATTTCTGAATCAACAATCATATCTGGGTTAGACCTATTTTGACTAACGATCTTGTTCACTAGAGTGAGCGTAGACTTACGCGAGGTGTTATACTCAATGTCAGACATTTTGGTGATGATCGGAATACTAAGTCCACCTAATTTCACCGGCAGCGATAAAAGCTCACAATCCTCGTCACTGCATGAGCGGTTTTCACATAGAGCTGGAATAAGTCGATTTCTAATTACGTTTTCAACTGGTTGAAGGTCGTTGCTGATGTTTGGGATTGTCCGTAAAACATAGTTAAACTTATGACGATATCCAGCAGTAAAAGCACAGTACGCAGCTTGCGGGTGAAATTTAGCAATTTCACAATTTCATCTTTTATTGAATTGAATACTTTTCGAATAAGCTGCTTGAATTTCTCAGTAGACTGTTTGTGTTTATATATAAAATACAAGGAGTGAAACTTCTTACTCAGTGCAAGCACAAAAATGTTCTTTATTCGCTCGCATTTCAGCATCGTTGCTCCAAATGTCTGCAAACGCATATCAAAATGTCCGTCAATTATAGAACTAAAGCCCCAAATACTTTGTTTCGACTTCAAATATCTTTATCAATGAATATTTTCCCATTTTCCCATGCAAGTCTACTCAAATTTGCTTTCTCCCTAGGGTCCGGCCACCACTCGGCACAAAATCGCTCGATTTTCGAACGATTGCGTCAGCTGGCCTTGTTCTGCCGTAAACAGCGTTTTGATGTGAGCCCCCTTCTTTTATTAAATAATCGAAAACTACAATCTAAATGTTCGTGCTGAAAGGGGGGCTTGACGATCCAAACTGAAAAAATATTCATCATCACTACTGCTTTAGGACGGCTGACGAATTTACATTTAAAGGAGTGACTTAATCGATGCGGCTTTGCTTTTGTCGCCGTCGTTGCTGCGAACAACGGGTGCTTCTGCAAACTTTAGCAAAATGATTCGTTGCCCCGAGAATGACATAACACCTATATCCTTTTGCAGGGCACTGTCCTGTATGCGGTAATGAGCTACCACAATTTCCTCGTTTAGCGATTCGCGGTGCTATTATTCTAAGGTTTTCGTTTTGCCTGAGGCCGTGCGAATGTCGGGGGACGTCTGCGAGGTCTTAACGACATTTGCTCTCTCTGTTGTGATGTTTCCTGTATTTGCTAGATTTAATGGGGTTGCCATCCCTGTCACTTGACTTTCACTTGCTTCCCTGCCCCTTGATTCGGCAAAGAGAGTTTCCAAGGTCAAGTCATCTTCTCGAAGGTCGTATCGACGGAGTTGCGTTGATAATCAGTGCTGTATTTTGGTGGACTTGATTTCGTCGTTTATTTTAACAATCTCGCAATGTTCTCCTAATTTACAAAGTCGTGTAGCATATTGGTTCACTGTTTCATCGGGTTGTTTTACAACTTGAAGAAACTGAAAAATTTCGTAAGCAACATTCTTCTTTGGCAGGAAATAAGTGTCGAGCTGTCTGTCATATTCATACTGTTCTAATCTTGTTAGGGAAGCCAGACAGCAAGGACCTACGAAGAATTTCTTCGACCATCTAAGTGGCATTGGGAAGCTAAAATGTATTAACTGCAATTGCAATGGAACCAAAGTCAGCATACTTTGTCAAAAGGTAAAAACAACTTTACGTGGTGTACTTACTTTTTGTGTATCAAAAAATTTATTTTCGATTTTTACGATGAAATATATTTCATAGCAAGAATACGCATTCAAGTGAGCACCGACTAAATTACATAGCTTCATTGAATTTCCTTACACTTATTAGTTCTTACAGTGTGTCCTCGTGCGTAGATCATACGCGAGTGTTGTAAAAAGACTGCAGCAAACAACTCGTTAAAAACTTAAAGCTGATTTTGTGGGACGTATTTCATTGCATTTTCACATTATTTCATCGTCTACGATCATTTCCGATTTAAACCAGCTAAAATATATGGGAAACGGCCTGGCGTGTCCTAATTAATCGTAAATGATTTAATTTAAGGAATAAAAATGTTTGTTTCTTCTTACGAAATGCCATGAATTCCGACGAATTACGAAGTATATAAGAAGCAGAGTTACTTACGTTATGTAAGATAAAATAAGACTTGCGATCTCATCTTTTTGAAGTTGATTTGGACACGTCGCCCAATTTTCAATGATTTGCGATTTATATAACTGATGCTGGTGTGACGGATATCATGCAAAGGATAGATATAAAACGGCATTGTCTGTATTTCTTGTGCAGGCAAGAAGCTTGATGAAATATAAGGAATGAAAATTTCTGTAATGGCGTCGGTAGTCTCGAATACATGTTTGCTTGGAAAAATTTGCAGAGGGTTGCGTGTTGTATTTTATATTATCTAGCTACAATGTTTTGATCAAGAGTTGTCCTCATGTCAACAAATGTGTCTTACTCTTTTTCTATTCGAAATTTAATGAGTTTTCTAGCTGAAACGTTTGAACTCTTCAGTGGGACATTGTATTGATATTTTAACTGTACTGTTAATATCGCATTTGCCTGATTAACTCTCTGAAAAAGGGATAGACAGTTGACAGATATAGCTTGACATCGTGAAAGCCGACGTTTGTCAAGATATGTCAAACAACTGGCGACAGGACCAGTTTCCACAACAGTCTCCTATTTGAACTTTGCTTCAATCAGCCAAATCTCTTTTATAACACTCTCCTAGTTTTACATAGAATCGCTTCACAAGTATCTGTTATTGCGCCTTGGTACTGATAGGTCGCTAATAACAGAGACTTGTTCAAGAAACAGTGCCTGAAAACGGACCAAAATCAACAGCCTTGTTTTCAATATTTATTCCGAAATAAAAACATGGCTAGGCCTAACGGCGTCAGATTCTTCTTACTGTGACGCATTAAAATAACAGAAAGACTGGTAAGTCAGCAACGAAGGTTGCATAAAAAGATTTGCCTGCATTTTAATTGTATGATTAAATTTATTAAATTTCTTAAATTTATTTACACATCCTCAATAAATAAGTTTACACCGTTTCTCTGCAGCATCAATGAAAGAATCCGCCATAACACCTTTCTTTGTTGCTTTGAAATATAACGGCAGTCCAGTTCCATTTCCATGCAAAACTGCTAAAAGTTGATTTGCTTAAAAACAATACCTATTGTTCCAAACTGAAATACTCGATTCTGGCTAGGACTCCATTTTTTCGGCTCCGCTGGAAATTTTTGTCCGGTTTTTGAAGCTCCTTTCCCACCAGTCTCTCATCCTGAGCTACCCTTTCTAATGTTAACCCCCCTCTTGCAACCAGAAATTATTCCTCTCCCAAAATTGACAGGTAAACAGTGACTGGTACCGATCTTCCCTACTGTTGTATTTCAGATATAAACACCGGTCATTACGTCATGAATTCTTAACTGAATCGAGGCTGTAAAGTTGTTCCAGAAAGTGCCCTATTTGCAAACTTTTTGAATATTTGCTTATGTGATTTCCATTCTCCGAACCAAAGCCTGGCGTTTAATTTGTGAATACTTCTTAGCTACACAGGAGGAGAAATCCAGTTAACTTGATTTTCGTTTGTTCGATAGCCTTCTGGTGCAGTAGACCCTTGTCTTTACATTTGGGATATTGATTCAGACCAGATCCAGAGCTTTAATATATTCACCGGCAAAGGTCGTGTTGATCTGGATGAAAGTGCCTTAAATGCTCAATCATCACTGACAATGGAAATAACAGGTATTTGCTCACTTTCTTCTTTCTTTTTGCGGTTCATAGGACTTAATGATCGTTAGAAAAGCAGCTTATTTACGTGATATATGTTTCCTGTTTGATAGCTGTTTGCAGTAACATTGAACTACTGTTGGTAAGTTGGTACTGCCCTTGAAAAACACGTCTCAGGTCTAGAAAAACTTATTGAAGATATCCTAACTGAACTTAATTCTTTAACTCTAAAAGCATAATTGGATCAATACAGGCTCTAAAACTAGGCAAAGCAAGTATTTAGAAAAATTCTTCAAAGGTGTTTACACAAAACCTGATCGAAATATCTGCCAAAATTGTTGATGTCGCAACAAAGCTCGACACGAATGCGGAGAAAAACGAAAATTCAATGAAACGTATAAACGATCTCAAAAGTAATATAAAAGATAATGCCAATAAAATTACAACATGGACAGCAGAATATAATGCAACTCAAAATAACATTCATATTTTTTACTCAAATCTTTATGCAACCAAGTCTTCCCCTTCTACTGTGGACCCACATCCGACAAGCGGGCTTCCTGAAGAGTCAGTGCGACAAAGACAGTATACTGCAGGGAGAGCGAAGTGCGGGAGGCGAAACGACCAATGAAAAGCGAGTTTCTGATGTGTGATGCAAAATTCGAATTGCGCTCCGGGATAAAGTCGAGCTGTGTCGTGAAATTTTGGCCGTGTAGAATTGTTTTTCTGTTTTCCACTCCACAGCGTACAACTACATTTATCCGAATAATAGCCCTTTTAGTACGATGGTGAGACGTTGGCCTAAGCTATAACAATACTCTTAGCTGCTAGCGGCTTCCGATTTCCACTCAGGAATGTCAAAGGATGCTTGCGCTTTGAGCATAAAAATGCTACCTCATGCATGGTCAGTCTATGTGTTTAAACTATTCTTGCCATATTTTGCCACATGGGAGATATTGAGATATGAAGATATCTGAATCGATTCCTGGATTCTGGCCTTGATTTTCTATTATGTTGTTTTTGTATTTATATTGAAGATACTGTGCAAACAGTAATCAAAATACAAACATAGTCAACAGATAGGCCTTCCACGCACACGAGAACGCCGCAATCCGATCTAGTTTGGCTCCGCTATCCCTACTTTTTTGGATCGGATAAAAAAACCGTTATTTTTGGATCGGATCCATTTCGCTCTCCTGTGAACCCCTGGATCAGATCCAAATTTGTACAGATAGAAAACGAGGCAAATTTCTTTGAGGTTATTTGAGGTTGTTTTCGCCATCAAAACTTGCAATTATCTTTCGAATTTAGTTCTCTCTCAGCTTTCTTTTTTTGGTATAAACAACCTTCGGGCAACCTTCCCCAGCAAGGCTCAGAATTCTATGGCAATGCTCTCTCCTCAGATGTGCTGAATAAAATTCATTTTTTGCTAACTGCAAGTTGTCATAGTTTATTGCTAGATTTTTAGAACTCTCGAGAGTTTCTCTATTGTAGGCCGAAAATTTTTCGCGGTCAAAGCCTTTATGAAATCGGGAACTTTGAATGCTCATAAAATTAAGAACACAAGCGCTAGGACAGTGAAACTTTGTACCTAGACTATGTTTTGGCTGCTCTATAAGATTTTCATATCAAAAACTCGATATCATGTGATTTCGAACAATTTTAATGCCGTGTGACGTCATACCGAAATGATCTATAATAATATTATACATAAGGCAAGTAATTATATTGGAATTAATATTAAATTAAAATGGCAAGAGTTTGAATAAGGTCCTCTTCAGAATGCGACTAAAACAGTAATGAAGCTATCTTAAGAAATTTTTTCTGGAATATAGAAAAGCTATTTTTACAGAAAATGTTAATGACGTGTTTAAATGTTTAGTTTAGTGCCGCATGTCCGGCTTTAACAAGTCTGCTTTCATAGTGAATTAGTGAGTCACTGTCTGATAACGATATGAATACATAAACTTTGAAGTAGGGTTCTTGTAAATGATTATGACGAATTCCACGCTGATTTTCATGACGTGAGAATATACAAGATTAAATTCCAGAGCGGGCTTCTCATGTGTGATTGTTCATTCTTGAACGTGAATACGTAGGTTGGCCAATGTATGTCATTTTGCTTTCGCACATGATGCATGATAAAAAATAAACTACAATTTTACTTTTTCATCTGATGTGTGATTTTATCCCAAACCTTCTTTCTCTTTTCTCTTAATGTAACATTTTCAATGTAACTTAATGTAACCTTGCATCCGTCATGAATTCAAAAACAAAGCAACTCCTTGCCGTAAAAAGCACCTTTACTGGATCTCTGACCAGTATAGATAGGAAACCAACCTTTTGCGCACCAACAAGTGAAAAAGGCAACTACTAAGTATTTCGCTGCTGCCAACCCTCGGTTGGTTTTTAGCTTTGCGAAATTTCTATTATCCAGTCAAAGGGATTGGAAACCTACCACACAAAAAAGCTTTTTTGAATTCTCGAGCCGGTGTGATGACAGTCACATAGGTCGCACTTCCCAGAAATAGGATTAAACAACATTTCCCTATCATATCCCTCATTACCATTTTCGGCATAGAGGGCAAAAATCTCGCGGGCACAAGCAGCCCAAATTGTGAATTATTTTGAAGCGATTGAAAAGGCAAGATCTTTGTTTAATTTCAGAGTTTTGGAATCTACCCACGTCATAATCAGCTTTATGGGAACAGAAAGTGTTTGTTTTCTCGTTTGAAGTTTTTAATTATTTTTATTGGCCTTCCCATTGTATTTCTCCATCTGATTGGTGTTTAAAACAAAATGCCTACAATCTTATTAAAGGTCTTGAGAAAACATAAAGCGTGAATAGCTGCTTTATGAGTGTGTTATTAAGTGCACAACTTAGCCTTATTGTCCCCCTGCTTTATCATTTGTATCATTCATTAAACCCATCACAACCGTAGATTATCATTTCCCTATATGCGCGCTAGTTTGATGAACTGGCTAGCAATGGAGTGATGCCAAATAGCATATGAGCCTTTTTGACATGGACAATCGACTTTCGCCATATTTTGTCCGTCATTGGATTTTCAGTCACGGCACTTACGGAAATTAGGATCTTTGGTAAGTTCGACTTGGCACTTTTGGTAAAGTGGAACTTTTTTTAAATTGTGTAGTTTTTGCAAGGCATTCAGCAAGGAATGTAATAGGTGCAAAATTTGGGACAACTGTTTAATTAATTTTCATGCAACAAACGCTTTTGGGTAGGGTTTCAAAAATGTCCATTAGGTACACGTAAGTTTTGATGTGGAAATAGTATTCTGTTGTCATTATGAAGTCACGAATGTTAAAGTTATGTTTAAGAATGTTTATGCCGACATTTTGGCCCTAGTGGGTTTCTTTGTTACTCTTGCTCTCGTTCCACCAGGCGGGTACTTGTAGATGTATTTTGTTATTCAGATGCTTTGAAGCATGGGGCATCCGACCATTGTGTCGTTTGTGGCAATTTACCAGACCCTTTTTTTACGTTCAAGACAGTTTTCATCAAGGAACTGCTAATTTGGATTCAATTGGTTTGAGATTCAATGAGATGGCTAAGATTAGTAATCATTGACTGTATCTGCATAAAAACGTCAATTTTTGGCACTTCTGACACTGTGACGTTGCGGCACATATTCTAAGTAGACAATATTTCCAAACTTATGTATGCTAACAACTCTATGGAAAATTTGCTGATTGTTACCACACTTGGCAGATCTTATCTCTTAACAACTAGAAAGGTTTCTGCAAGATTTGAGTGATATTAACCTGGTCTCCTCAGACCGTGTTCTTGGACGCAGGAACATGGGGGTGCCCTTTAATGAACGGAGCATATACTAGTCGTAGCCTCGAAATGCTATTTAAGGGAGATTAGCTGATGAGTCTGAAGGGGGCTGGTATGGTTGAATATATTATAATTGTGACATACAACATTGCATCAGTTTGACACCATACTGTATACCTATAATGCGTTGCGCTTCGTTTAACGTTGGTTGGTACTACGCCCTTATTTCTTGTTGTATTATTTATTATTATTTCATACAAACATTGCAGCATTCAGTTAGAATAATGATTTCTTGAGTTATTTAAGGTATTATATCATGCAAAATTAGATTTCTAACATTATAATGCGCGTTTTCGTTTCCGATGTCTGACTGCTTTTCGACCGGCCTAAATTTGAAATTTGATGATATCAACGAAGCACCAAGTTGCATCTGTCTATAAATATAATTTTGTGCTTGGCTGTTCTTTGTTTCTTCTCTAGGAAAAAACCAGAAAGAAAAACATTGACACTTTTTAGATATGAACTATTTTTGGGTACTGAGAGCCCCTTTTTATGTGGTAAACATGAAGATTTTAACTTCTTGCTTGATAATTTTCTCCCTCAGCATCCTGTAAAAAGTGCATTACCTTCAATATCACTTCCCCCCCCCCCGCACTTCGTGCTCCTTGGTTGCTTCCTATTGCTTCCTTCATATGTATGCTTCCATACTGTATCTGTAAATGGTATTTATAGTTGGGCTTAATTTCAGTAGGACTTAAAGACGTTCTTCAACAATTTATAAGTTGGTTTTAAAATGCAAATTAGGGCAGTTTTGAATCATATGGCAAAGTATTGCTTTCAAACCATCCGGTTTTCTTTTGTTAAGGAAGATATGACGGGATAAAGGTGCCAAAATTCTTCTTTAATTTTCCTTGAAGGTCAGTCCCACTTTCATTTCCTTGAAGGTCAGTCTCACTTTCATTTCGGTATTTGGTAGAGACCTGCAATTCATACTATAGCAAAGGCAACTTGAACATTCCATGCAATTACCTCACAAAAGAATGCAGCGACTTTCTACTTATCCGTGCATCAAAGTGAAAAGCTTTCTTTGTTTCTGACTGAAAAAACCTTTTAGAAATTCAAAGGTTATTCAAACAGTAGAGGCAGGCATTTCATTGCAGAATTCAATGACATATTCAAGAAGGCAATTAAGAATAAGCGCAAAGCCGTTCAATTTTTTATTTTCCTCTAAATTGTGTCTTATGAGTCGTGATAATCACGAACAAAACATCAGTCGTTGTTGCCCTGCATAAGAAGGTTTGCAATTTGCATTTCAGGTATTTCCCAAATAAAGATACCTTCAATTACGTCGAAAGTTCTGAACTGAAATCGAGGCTTCTGTACTTGAAACCCTTTTATTTGCAACATTGTTAAAGAATTCGAGGAAAATGATTACAGATTTCGATTCTCTGTCTCAGAATCTACCATTTCCCATACTTTTTCACTATGTTAAAATCAAGTTGAACAAGGTCTTTAATTATTGGTTGGATGTTGCATCAAAACGCATGCACTTCAAAGAACTTTGCCCGTTTCTTCAAAGACAACTGTGAAGGCAAGCCATCAGGGTTGATAATATTTTGGAAGTAAGAATAATTTCAATTAGTAATAGACATTTTAAGTACTGGTTAATTGGGTACAGTAACACGTGTAATTGCTTATTGTCAAGTTTCTGATAGTTAGATAGTGTTGTATGCAGTGATATGTTGCCTGATATTTCCTTTATAATACTTATCTTCTTACGGGATTTATAGGATGAGCCATAAGTAAGGTGAATACAAGAGGTTTTTGCTTCATATCTCTATTTATATTATCTTTATAGGAAGGCTACCAAAAACAGTTGTTTGGAACCAGTCCGAGCCAAACTTGTTTGCCTGTGAAGCTTATTCTGACAGCAGCAACAAATCTGAGAAGCAATTAAAAGGAATAAGAGATTCGCTTTCAAAATTAGAAAAACTCTCAAGTGATGTCAGTGTAAGTAAGATTTTGTTTACCGTTCTCTTCTGAATGAATAATCGTCATATTGTTCCTGTAAGGGTTGTTGCTTTTATTTTGAGTTTTCCGATTTCATTTTAGGACTGTTCTCAGATAATATCTTTTTCTACACACCTGAAAACGGAATAATAGTACAGGATCATTTTTTGATGGAATCTTCACATTCTGGTATTTTTTTTTAGAAACGCATTTTTGTAAAATTTTCCTATTACTTTCAACTGTTTTAAAAAACACCTCTGACCCCCTACAAAATGTATTTGCTCTTTTCTTTTCTATTTTCACTATTGCAATCGTTGAGTATTTCACGATACGACAAGACGATTTGTTTGATAATATCCACGATGTGCTTCTCTTATTCTCTCAGTTCTCTCATTCTCCCTTGCAATTATAAACGATATTCCTTTGTAAAATTCTAAAGGAAGAAGGAAAAGAAAAAGCATTCAATTGGCGGGTTTATAGGAGATCTGCTATCATTGCTTCTTAATACAGCTCACTCCGCACAGAATATGTTTTTGCATCATTGTCCTTTCATGCGCATTGAAGCTCTTTAAAGCTTGATTAGGCAATCAAAGTTGCCTATCTCTTGTTCATAAACGAGGCAGATACCGTTTTTTAGCTGAATCAATAGAATATTCTCTCGAGAGCAACTCGTGATGAAAAATTATAGGTCTTGTAGTATTTCTCTTTTCTAAAGGAACGATGTCAATTATATACTAGAAACTTTTTTATTTGTTCTAATGATGTACGCTTAGTGCTCGCTTGATTCTGTACGCTTTTCTCTTAGTTAACAATATCATCAACCAATACACTCAAACCATGCACACCTTAAACAACGGTGTATTCTCCCCGTTATATGTATGAACAACTGAGAGATATCGCGGCTACCACTTTCTTCCTAACATGTTAATATTTATTGTTTTAACAGGACTTCTTGGAATGGAAATACCTTTTTTTTACTTTATCAAAAAGGTAAGCCATGCTCTTGTCATTAACATTCTGAGGGGAAAATCACTCTTGGAACAACTATACGAGAATTTTTTATTTCAGAAAGATTATTAAATTTGTTGTCGTAGCCCTTTCGTCTCTAATGTTTCGTCTTTACTTCCAAATTATATTATCTATTCCTTTATTATATTATTCGATATAAGAAGAAGAAATGCAAACCAGAGGCAGAGAAAAATGACTGGACACACAATAGTTCAAGAATGTTTAGTCCTCAAAAATCAGCAATTTTCTTCCGACACTTGTTTGTTGTGGGCAATGAATAATAAGCATCGTTATTCAATTAAATAGAAAGCGAGAGGCAAAACCGTTGTTTTTTTTCGTACACCATTTGCAAAATCATATAGCTAAAAACACTTGTTGAATCACAACATCATTAACAAATTATGAAAAGTAAAACAAATTACAAAAAACTAAATAAATAGGAAGAACGATTGAGTAATTCCATGGTTTTGCCCCTTTGATTACAGTTGTGAAAAATGCAGGTGTTTAATATTAAGCTATTTATGACACAAGCCGATCCATTTTTATTATGATTTTTAATTATAGGATTAGGAGTGGGATAACTAGTACTATAGATATTAATTTTTTTGCTTTTTGTGCTATTTTTGTGTATTTTTAGTCAGTTGAAATTGATGGCTCCACGACAATCGGCTCACAGCAATCAAGTAAACATTTGATTGCAAAAGTTACAATGAGAGATTTTGTTGGTCTTGAAAGTGCTGATAATAAAGCTAAAGAAGCAATGCTGAGGTTTAGTTACCTTTCAGCAACTGGAAATATGGATGAAGCCTTTAAGGCCATTAAGGTTATTAAAAGGTATTTTGTTAAGTTCATCATTTATACTCTTCATTGCCCTATACATTTCGGCAATATATAACATCGCCTTTTTCCCATTTCAAGCAATAGCGGAAGTCTTTGGCAAAGTTAGACCTTTGTATTATTAAGATGTTTTTGAATCTGTCAACTTCAAAACCAAAAAGCAGATTCTGTGTTGACAGAAATAAATGCGACAAATACAGAATGATCTTGAGAACACAATGTAATACCGGTCAGAATAGATGTTTTGTTTTTGGCAGACGGAAAAATGACAAAGCGAATGGCGATAATTTAGCCATAAACTGAAAATGAATACTAAATAATCTAACTCTAGGGAGGATTGTCTGGAATTCTTACCAAACAAACGAACTTTCGACGTGTGATCTTCATAGTTGATACCTTTGCTAATACATTGAGAATCATTTGCTTATTCCAGTGACATTTTTTTCCTCTTCCACTTGTCTATATTTTCTTTTTTGGCTGAGTGATGGCGGGTTATCCTGTAGAAAGAAATTGTTAAACTGTGGAAAGAAATGTTAGCCCTGTGGGGGGAATAATTTCTGTTTTTTTTTTCAATTTGCATATCATCAAGCTTCGATTAACAGGATTACTTGAGTGTCACTTTTCCGCTATCATTCTTGCCACTTTTTGTAATGGGGAGGGAGGGTGGGGAATAAAAACCATGCACAAATATTTGGTAATAGTTTCCAAGTTGATTCTTTGACAGTCATCTTTTGAACGTCTTGACCTTCAGAAGTGTGAAATGCTGAGCACATGGAATGGAGAGGGGGACTTGACACGAGTCCTTAACGTTAATCTTCATTTTCGCAGACGCCAATGGCCCATTTGGTTTCGAGAATTTTCGGTTTAGAAAATTTTGTTTTAAAGCATGTCCTGTCCTATTTTCCATGAATCATGGGAACTGATAGTAGTTATTTGTTAAGTAAAATGATAACACAATCAATAAGAACATAGATTTTTGCTTTATTGATTTGAGTCAGACAGTCATCATGTATCAGTATATTCATGAGCAACTGTCCATATTTTAAGCTGCAATGAATTAGAGAATGCTGTCGATTTACAAGGTTGCTTTTATATTTCAATATAAAATGTTTGCCCGCAAGTTACTGTGAAACCATTTTGCTAAATCGCGGCAAGCTTCAAAGGGTACGTGTGAGATTGAAAGTTTAATCAGTGATAGACAGGGAATTTTTGGCAACATTCTAGCAAACTGGATAACCGGAATTTTAAAGTAGTTTTGGATTCTTTGGTGGTGGGTGGTCATTTTAAGATTTGAGAATCAATCAATGGTTGTGACGTCATCAATGACGTAGAAAAGTTTCGTTTTCATCTGGTTATTTCGTTGACACTCTTTTCTAGGACCAAATTTAACTGGTGAGCAAAGCAATGAAAATAGACTGACTTGTCTGCCCCAGCATCAGTCACATGACGCTGAACTCCTTCATCTTTACCAGACATATTACTGGCTCCATCAAAACCTTTCCCAATCAGATCTTTCAACGATAGTCCAAGGCCTTGGAGAATTTCGATTATAGTTTTAGCTAAATCTTTGCCTTTCAAAGAGTCTACGCGCACAAGTGATATGCATCTTTCGAAAATAGTACATCGAAAAACGTACCTTACTATAACAGACATGAAAGCTCTTTTGTGAGAGGTAGCCTCATCGCATTGAATAGAAAAGTATTTCGAAGACTTCACTTCTGATTTAATTATTCCTTCTATAATGTCACTCACAATGCTTATCATTTCATTCTGAGTGGTGTGTGAGAAGTAGGAAACATTTTTTTGGGTGTTCCTCCATCCATTTCTTTAATGGCATGTGGTGCTTCGCAAGAAATTTACGTTCTTCAAGAAAGTTGCCTTGGTTCAAAGACTCGCTTGATTCATCTTTTGCCCTAAAAGCACTGTTTTGTTTGGCCAAATGCCTTATAACATCAAATATTACCTCTATAATTGCACGGTTTTCCTCCCTTTCCTTTTCTTTTCGTGAAACTGCTGCTTGTGCTGAACCGGCAAGTTGTTCGTGAACAGAAGGAGACTCGCTTTTGAATGACTGGAATCTGTCCATTGAGAGCAGGTGCATCCGTGACTGTGCGTGTTTTGCCAGCCTTCCAGTATCTCCAGTAGCATTCTTCCATTAGTTAATGCCCTCCTCAGTAAATGTAGGTTCTGAGCATTCAACTAAAAATTAAATCAACAATAATTTTAGGAATCGGTATAATATCAAACTAATTTAATTACAGCCATACAAGCAGCGAAGAAAGATATAGGCTAATTTTAAATTAGTAAGTCTTTCTTACTTAGAACTAACAAAGTAGTACTTAATAGCCGTTTAGTTTTGAGATCTGTAGAAAACTTACCAAGCGTTCCAAAACATCTACAATAGAAACAGAAGACAGCGTTTTTTTTTCTGAATACTCAAGCCATGGATATAACTCATACCAGCGTCGTTGAATGAAAAGGTTCGCTTTCCACTTTCGGTTTTTGGATACTCATTAACAACTGGCCTGATTGGACCATATGTAACAACTAAAGAGCGATTCACTTCATTCACTACTTCACTTTCTTTCTTTAATTTATGGCCTAGCCATTTATTTAATTTATTGAAAAAACCTGGATTTGTCGCCATGATTTGAATTTGAATTTAATATGCTGCTCTGTCGCTAAAGAAGTTGTCTTTTATTTTCTACAATGTTTGTGGTCGCCATACTGGTTTTACAATTAATCAAAATCGTAATCATAATCGTAATTGTAAACTTAATCGTAATCTTAATCTTATCTTAATCTCAAACTAAATGTTAATTTTTAATCTTAATCTTGATCTTATTATTAATTTTAATGTAATCTTAATCTTAATTTCTGATCTTAATTTCAATCTTTTGCTGATCTTCAAGTGGGATGGCATCTTAAACCTAAAATCAGTCTTAATCTTCTTCCAAATTTGAAGTTTTATCTTTATCTTTAATAAGTTTAAATCTTAAGTTCAACAACATTTTATACAGAAATTGGAATGAAAATTAACTTTGAAATTAAAATTAAAAGTAACACTAAACCTTCTGAAAAAATACGTTAAAAATAATATCAAAGGACTTGAAACATTATTCCAAAAGCAAATTTGAGTTACCAGACATCTCCACGGTCTTTTAAAAATATTTCCAACACGATAATCACAGAAATAAAAAAACTTGGATGGGAAAAAGATTCTGGCCTGAGGGGAATCAAACACCAGTCGATCTCTCGACTCAGCATAGCAGCTAACAAGACATGGTGCCTTACCGACTTTGCTACCATGCCTTGTTGTAATCTTGGGATAATACTCATGTGGAGAACAATTGCGTGATTGTTCAAACAGGCATCAATGACATAACAGCACATCAAATAGGGGTGAACCCCAGTTACCCCAAGAAGCCACAGCAGTTCAAAAAAAACGAAAAGGTGATGACTTGCCTACCCCAGGGGTGGCAGGGCAGGGGAATAGTCGGAAAATCGTACCACTGCCCACAGCGCCAGAGCGACTGTGACAAAGTCGGTTTCCATGAATACTCCCATTTGAGTATTTACAGATTAGCCCTTGCCCGTCTCTCACCACCACATCACAAGGATCTCTGCCTCAAGAACCTCTGCCTCAAAGACCTCCATCTGAAGAACCTCCACCTTGAAGAACTGTGCATTCAAGTTGTTGAGAAAAGCAATTCTAATCATGTTCCTTTTCAACACTCATGTTCCTAATATGTATCTCTACTAAGCTCCTTGTTCCTTGTCTTGCGTCTTTTTCCTTTGTCGTAGTCCAGGGTCCTGTTTCCCTTTGCGGATGTTTTTGTCGCCCTTCAGAGAGCTCCAATTATTTGGCTGATGACTTCAATGACCGTTTTAATGTAAACATTACTGGACTGTTAAACGAAAACAAAGAGGTGATCATTGCTGGTGATTTCAACGTTGATTATCATAATAAAAACAGCTCGCCCGCATTCAAATAAATAATTGATTTAAACAGTTTGATCAGATTTTTGTAAACAAACCTTTTTTCCCTTCAATCAGTACTGCCATAACTAGTTTCAGTGATCGTGACCTTGTATTTTGTCGTAGAAAAATGAATCAAGGGGCAAATCACTTTCCTTAGAAGTGGACGAGATTTTTTGGATTTTCACAAAAAACCAATAGAACTTTCTGAAAATTATTAAAGGAATTTATAAAATCATTGAAGTATTTTCAAAATAACAATAAGATTTTTCAAAAGTGGACGAGATTTTTCGGAGTGATTTGCCACTCGAAATAAATGCAATGGAATTTTCATATCGCACCATCAAGTGTCGCAACTACCCAAGATACAACCCTCATGATCTCAAAAACGATGTTCGTGATATCGGCTGGTCTCCAGTGCACAAAGAACGGACAACGTTAACGAACCCGTTCCTTATCTTACAATTAAACTGAAGGAACTATTCAAGAATCACGCACCTATCATTGAAAAATATTTAAAAGGAGAACCATGTAACTGGATTGATGAAAACATCGAGAGAGAGTTGAATAAGCGCGATAAACTTCTTCGAGCAGCTAGGAGGAAAATCTTCTTCTGGGTTGAATACAAAAGTCGACGCAACAAATGTACTACTATGATTCGAAATGCCAAGTCCAAATATTATCAAGATACGTTAGATGAAAACCAAGTGAACCCCAAACACTGCTGGAATACGACGAGAACGATTTTTCCAACGAAAATTAAATTGGCAGAAGGAACAGCATTATCCACTGACCGTGCTCAAAGTTTTGCTGATTATTTTTCAACTGTCGTTCGTAAAGTGAAATCAGTATCATTTCCATTGACGAATTTCACTTGGCGGTATTTTCAAAAACGTTCTATACGAACAAGACAGATTTTCAAATTCACCTATGTCTCTAATATATACGTTCTCAAATGAAACCAAATGAAACCAATGAAACCAAACACTTCAAAATCAAGAGCAATTCGAGCTTTAAAGCACAATGCCAGACCAAAAACATTAAGAATAATGCGGCTTGTACTTTTTGGGCAGAAAAGGCCTCTCTTTAAAAAAGAAACGAGTTTCTAGGTACAGCAGCCCGGGAGCTATTCGTTAATTTCGTTTATGAGGCTAAGTACAGAGGCAGAACAATAGGAAACTCGGTGATTCAATGAAACGATTGTTTTCATTGTGCACATAGAGAATAGAAGAAATTACTACCTTTTGTTACAAAATTCCTGATTCCTAGGTATCTATCTATCTATATATCTATCGATCTATATATCTATCCAGGTAGTTCTTTTTCATCCGGTTTTTTCCGAAAACGCCTACATCATGTTTCATTCTTCAAACATAAAAACAAACCTATCACTTCTTAAGACCCTCTTTTTCGCCAACAAGTATGCCTACGTGGGGGTAACTTAACAGTTTAGGGGTACGGGGACGTGCCATTATTTAGGTTCTGTACCTTTTTCTGAAAAGTGCGGAATTATCGATATCGTTTTTAGAAGTATGTGCGGAATTATGGGTACCATTTGAGGAAACATGCAGAATTATGGGTACCAATCTGGAGAAATTTTGAAGAATTAAGCTTAGCATTTACAAAATGTGCAGTCCGGACTGATAACTCTTTGGACTATCAGCAAGGTTGCCCTTTAAACATTACTTGCTTTTCATGAGATGATTTTGTTATCTGAAAATGTTCTTTGCCTTGCGGAATATTGGGCATAACATTCATGTTCGCGGAATTATGGGTCACAATTTTTATCAGGTTTGCGGAATTATGGGTCACAACGTGGGCGGAATTATGGGTCATGGACGTGGGCGGAATTATGGGTCCAAATTTTGGACTGAAATGGCACGTCCCCGTCCAAAACTAGGCTTAGATACCTTTGAATTGGTTCCCTTTTCATCAGAACAGCTTGGATTCCTTATCTGCTCGCGAGTTCCTCTTCACTAGTGGCATCCTGCTGCTGAACCAGCCTTATGCGTCATCATAGAGACAGCATAAGGCTTGAAAGCCAGCAGCTATGGAAACAAAATCATACATCAAAGCTACAACGGACTTTATTATGCATATTGCAGGTTTGAACGATAAGAACATAAATCTGAATGACGTATTTCTGGTTACGATTTATGTTACTTTCCCTGGAAAAACGGAAAGACACATCAATTCCCTCTTCGTGCATATTAAATCTTATCAATTGCATACTAACAAGCAATACGATGAAATTTTCAGATAAATACTATCATCAAACAAAAGGAAAAGTGATTGGAACGCCGATGGTAGCTGATTATGCTATTTTATTCATCTCAGCACATTAAAGACAAAATGATCCACGCGTACAAAAAAGAACGCTGCCGTGTGCCACTTTCATGGGTCCGATATATAATTGATATATTCTTTCTCTGAATAGAATATTCTAAAACTGAGGTAGTATTCCTGAATACAAAAATAATACAAAAAACCGATGACGTCCTTGAAAACTATAACATAGAGAAAAATATTTTATGTCGCTGTGTAAAGGGCACTTTTGATCTAGAAATGCTTGCGGGCTGTCATGGCGGGCGCGCAGGGTCAAAGTTGGCTGTGGACGGAGTTTTCGGGTCATCAAAATGACCAACAGTTCGCATCACGTGTCTTTTCCACCTCATTCTCTCGCATGAAAGATGTGAATTTCAAGTTATTTTATTTGCAACACTTTAGTTAGAGAAACGAATAGTTATTTTGACAAAGTTGTCGGAGAAAATATTCTTGAAAAAGCTCAAGTTTTCAAAGTTCTGAACAACAAGATTTTTTAAAAAATGGACCATGGAACAAGAAGAGTTTGGAGGAATTAGTTGAATTTTGTAAGACAATAATAGAATTTTGGAAAACAATAGGATTGTTCAGCATCAGTTAGCCAACGTTTGACAAACACAGGAGTGACACGAAGAATGTCGGGCATTCAATACTGAATGGGATCTATGAAGAAGGATTGCAGAAAGTTCATAACGTGAAAGTAAAACCGCACTCTGGAGCAGCAACGACGAACATAGTGGACTATATCAAACTTGTTGCAGGAAGAAAACCTGACTGTGTTATTATACATGCAGGAACAAACGACCTTACCAGCAACGAAGATCACTGGGAAATTTCACCCAAATCCTTGAAAGCATCAAACGCCACTCCTCCCAGACGGTTATAGCCATATTAAGTGCTGTTTGTGAGAAAGAACAAACAGATCTTAATGCTAAACTGAGAGGCTTGGCAAAGAAACAGCATATTGGACTCATTGACAACTTTAATTTAGATGCCTCGGCCGAAAGAAATTAAACTTAAACCAAAAGGATCATTCTTATCTTGCCAATAATTTTATAAATTCCATCAAGAACTTTTGAACTACAGAACTAGCTGGCCCGGAAAAAAAAAGCTATATAAAAATGCAAACAATAAAAGAAATGATAATGAACGCTTAAGATATAATATCCTTATTAAGGATGCTGTTTCTAAGTATCCGATAACAACTAGTGAATTTGGAAATGTGGCTGACCCTTTCCACGAACTCAAAACCCTTCGCTTTAGATGTGCAAAGAATATGAAGATGAGCTATAAGGAACAAATTTGATAATTTTTCCATGATGATGAAAGATAACTAGGACAATCTAACTATAGCAGAATCAAAAATTGACTCATTGTTTCCTTCAAGCCGATTCATGATAGGGAGATACAAAACTCTGTGTAGATCGGTTATATTATAGAAGCGGTGGTATTCTAGTCTATTTTAGGGAAAGACTCATTTCCAAGGAACTTACATTCACGAAGGCACCTGATATTCAAATAGTGTCACTGGAAATAAACATAAGAAAGCAACAATGGTTGGTTTTAGCGATATACAGACCACCAAACCAGGATCTGAAGTATTTTTAGAGCATCTGTCTGAAATATTGGAGAGCTTTCAAAGTTATGAAAATTTAGTAGTCCTTGGTGACTTAAACGCTGAACTTGGTGACAAAAATATGTCACTCCTAAGTGAAGGTCACTTCTTATATAATTCGATTAAAAGTGCAACATGCTTTAAATCATCAAAGGGTCGTTGTATTCATCTAATTTTAACTAATCGCCAACATTCATTCATGCATTGAAAGTCGTTTGAAGCAGGATTTAATGATACCATCCTAAAATCGACATTAGAAAAAGTTGATCCAATAACAATTACCTACAGAGACTATAAAACTTGTTGGTCTCAGGAATAGTTTGAAAATGATTTAGCAAGTAAAATGCTCGTTTCCCTTGCAATATAATACGAACAGTTTGAGATAATTTTTAGGAATACCCTTGATGCAAGTACTCCCCAAAAAACAAAAATTGCTCGAGCAAATAACAAACCCCACAAGAAGAAGGACTTAAGGAAGGCCATCACGAGAAGACCTTGACTAAAAGATATTGCCAAGAAGACAAAGAAGGTAGAAGATATTAAAAGATGCCGAGATCAAGGGACTGTCGTTGTAAAAATGAACAGAAACGCGAAACGAGAATATTATAGATCAATTCAAGCTTAATCAATAGAAAATGACAAAAAGTTTTCGAAAACAGTAAAACCCCTGTTTTCAGGCGTCAGCCCTATGCGCAAGAAAATCAGTTTGGTTGAAAATGGGAAAATCCTGTTAAATTACGAAGAAATTGTTTTAATGAGTACTTCATAAATATGACAGATGAATTGGGTATTGATCTATCTCTGAAGAAAAGATCCCCGAGAATATGACACCAGCACAATTGATAGTTAGAGCGGTGAATAAGTACGCACGACATCAAAGTATCAGAAGGATCAAAACCTTTTATTAGAATAATGAAAAATGTTAATTCTCTCACCTAATTCCAAACGAGTCCATGGGGCAGATAGAGGCACTAGATACAAACAAGTCTAACTGTGGAAAACTCCGTACCAGCATAATAATAACAACCACAAATATTGTTTGCCCATACCTGAATAACTGCATAAACTCTGCAATATATAAGAGTCAATTCCTTAGCGAACTTAAAGAAGCAAATGTCTCTTCTATATTCAAAAACACTGATATAACCTTGAAATCGAATTTGAGACCAATAAGTGTCCTATTATTAGTATCGAAAATTTACGAGAGAATTCTAATAGAACAGATATCACCTTACGTCCAAAACAAGCTATCAAACTTGTTATCTGGTTTTTCAGAGTCATGCAGCACCCAGAATGCATTAATTAGGGATGCTGGAATTATGTAGAAGATGTATGGCTATCTTCGGGAATTGTTTGTACAATGCTTATGGACTTATCAAAGGCCTTTGACAGTTTATGGACTTATCAAAGCTTATGACTGTCTGCCCCATTACCTCATCATAGCTAAATAATAGGTCTATGTGGTCGATAGCGGTATCCTTCAGCTCATTTGTAGCTACCTAGAAAGCCCGTACCAAACAGTTAAAGTTTCAGGTATGAAAAGCTCACCACATAAAATCAAAATCGGTGTGCCACAAGGATCTGTACTAGGACCCATACTCGTTAACATCTTTTTAAATGACCTATTTCTGATTAACCTAAAATCAGACATATGCAATTTTGCTTATAATAATACTACAATTCTTGCATGTTGTTATAATCATATGGAAATAATATGTAGACTAGAAGATGACTTAGCTCTTTTGTTAGATTGGTTTTCCAAAAATGGGATGGTACCGAATCCTAGAAAGTTTCAGCTAATGTTCCTTTGTCCTAAAAATAATAGATATTTACGCCTTTATATAAATGGTCATAAAATATCATGAGCAGAAAACATACAACTTTTAGGAATCCATATTGACAAAAAACTATTATTCGACGTGCATATTAAAGGTCTCTGTTCGAAGGTTAACAAAAAAGTTAGTGCCTTTGCAAGACTTCCCTTTCTCAATCTACAATGCCTGCCAAAAGTCCTTGGAACACCCCCCTAATTTCACCAGAATGTGACTCCTCTTTCTTTTCTTGATGGAAAAAACTGAAAATCAGCCCCCTCCCCCCCAAAACAATGTTGTTCGTATTTTGTACACTCTGAGCTTTCATAAGATGCATCGCGGGTTGTTGTGGGATATTCCAAACAGCAGGAAATCAACATTTTTGAGGGGAGGTTTCAATGCTGCCAGTGGAGTGAAAATAGTCCAAGTGTTCCAAGACTTTTGGCAGGCATTCTCTGAAATTTATATCTTAAACGGAAAGATAGAAAGCTGGGAGTAGCTCCCAACCTAGGGTAATCGATGGTGCTGATTTCTTTGGTAGCAACGAAAATTGTTTTTTTTTTACCTCAGAGGCGGTATTAAGGGGGCAGCCCCTTTATATGGGAATTTGTACTGTTGTTGCTAATATATTCATAATAAATACATCTATACATCATTTCTATATTTGTAATAACGCGATAACATAAGTAATGAGTTTCCTACAGCTTGATGGTCAGGGGCAAGGCACCTCTGCTTCAGATCGAGGCTATGGCTATGGAAAGATAGCAGGCAGGACTGCCAGTCTTCGGTACGCAAAACGAGCACGCTCAACAAGCTCGAAGCGGTCAGAAAATCGTCCTTCTAAACACAATGTGTCTGGGAACGTTTCACAATATAGCTAGGGTGGGTTGCAGGATATGTGCAAAAAATTTTATTAATAAACGTACCGCTTCGTCCATAATTGGGCGACGCTTAACGCTCAACAGAATTTGCGAATAGAATTCTGATCTCCAGTACTCTTTCTATTTGTAAAACTGTCGTACGTGAGTATTTCCTCAGCAAGGTGAAGGATATTGAAGACATGTGTCTCTGCTGATAAATGAAAGTATTTGGAGAATTTCTGTGATTTCAGGCAGAGAAAATTCATTAATAGTAATGAATAAAGGCCGAAAATGTTTGTTTATCGTTACTGTTGAGCGAGTCATGGAGTCATGATTAGTGAACCTTGATAAAGCATGCCTTGCGGAGCTTCGCCACTACTAAGGCAATGTACGTGCAGACAGGCCATGTCTTAGGAGTAAATAGAATAACTAGACAGGGTTTTTTCCGCAACAATCTAGCAAAGAGGGTAACCTAGGGTTTCTAAATTAAAATCTACTAAAAACAGGTCGGAGAACACGAATCCAAGATGGGCCCTCAAAAATTTTCTCCGGAAGTACTCTTAATTAACGCCTAATTATGCCTAATTAAGTCTATTTAAAAAGTTGCAATTGTTGAAATCTGATAACTGCAATATGTAGACCTTGAAGCGCTGAGTAAAATTGTCTTTGATTGTATTTCAATAAAACCTACCAGTTTCGAGAAAAACTCGTTTAAAATAATGATGACGTCATCATCCCAAGGCTCAGTATGGGCTTTTGTCAACTCGCGTAACTTCACAAATAGGGGTCAAATCGTCAAAAAACCGCTTACAATGCGATACCTTCATGTATGACAGCATGATAAGCATAATAAGCCCCACCGCAAGTTTGGAAAAGCGAAGAAAGGGGTTCACTGCATAAACAATAGGAATCCCATTATGAATACTGTATAGCAAATTTGACTTCTCGCCATTTCCAGCAGGTTTAATATTAAAACGTCAAATCTCGAACATGAGTAGTCCTTCACAACGCCTTTGGGCTCATGGATTACTGGGCATCATTTTGGTTCCTTTATGACGTCACTTGCCCCTATGACGTCATCAGCCCCCTTATGATGTCACAACCACACCCAATCATCATCATTCTGGCGTCTTAGCATACATCTATCGCATATTTAGCGGTTTTGTGACTATTGCACCCAAACTCATAAAGTTATACAAGCTGAAAAATAGAATCCAGGTCTGTACTGATCCTAATGGTGATGACGTCATCATAATTTCAAACGAGTTTTTCTCGAAATTGGTTGGTCATTTGAAATACAGTCAAAGACAATTTTACTCAGCGTTTCAAGGTCTACATATTGCAGTAATCAGATTTGGAAAAGTGCGAATTTTTTGATTGACTTAATTAGGCCTAATTAGGCATTAATTAAGGCTACTTCCGTTGAAAATTTTTGAAGGCCCATCTTGGATTTGTATTCTCCGACCTTTTTTAGGTAGTTTTAATTGAAAAAACCCAAGGTTACCCTCTTTGCTAGATTGTTGCGAAAAAAACCCTGTCTAAACGAGAGGAAGAAATATTTCAGAAAACAAAAAAAACACACGCATGTCATTGTAGAAGCATTGTGGCGAAGCAATGACCACAGGAGGGGACTGTTTTTTGGCTGTGGATGTCGAACTGACGTTTGAACGTGAAAATACGCCAAAGAACACTCATCATTTCTGTTTCATGCTCGTCGATCATGGAACTTCTCACATATGAGATTGGAACTTTTGCTGTGGCAGACACTGGTGTGTCTTTGCTGAATTCAGTGTCTTGGCTGTATGTTGTTTTCGATGCAGCGAAGTGGACAACATGGCCTTCTAACAGCAGGAGCATATCACTCCATGGCGAAATGACTGGAGACCATGTAAAGTCATTCAGAAAAATGACTACCTTATCTTCTGCACCAAGCCAGGCGTACGAACAAGTTGCTGGAGACAAAAAAAACGTATTGTAAACAACCCTTAGAGGGTCAAGAATGAACGTTTTGCCACAGTTCGCGGGACCAGTAATATATATATTACGGCCCTTGCCGTGACCCATGACAAGCAACTTTATTATGGCATCAGCAAAGACTGCCTTATCGATGGAATTTTTGTCTAAGATGTCTAAGGCACATGCCAGCCATTCACCCTTGCAGATACATGGATTGTTTATTTGCTGTTGCAGTATTTCAAGCCTTGACATCTTAGACCGCTGGATTTTTTCACTGGCTGTCTCGACTTCCCATACTGTGTCCAAGAGCTCCTTGACTTTCTTTTCGCTCCTGTTCAAGACAAACTCATACAGACGATGATCACCACTCTTTAATGTTGACTTAGCTAGAGCAAGAAGACCAACGCGTGCATGAATTTTCTTGGACACGATAATACTAGCAACTTCGGTGTTTGACAGACGTTTCAACTTCTTCGACTTTTGGTGTCCTTTTGGCCCTACCTCTTGCAGCGTTAGCTCTTGTGGCATTGGCAGTTCTTGGCTCTCTTACTACCTCAGGATGGTTGGGACTTTTGAGAACTTGGTCGTCTTCCTTCATGACGTAATTGTACGCAGAGAAATAACCAGCATGATCGGAAAAGTGGACAACGATATTATAATTCTCTGTTATATGCTCTTTCACTTTAGCCCAACGCTTTGCCTTGTCCAGAAGAATGGCGATGTGGAAATGATAACTGCCGTTCTTATGCTGCTCCTTACAACATGCCCATTGAATAACTGTTGACTTTGTAGCAGACTGGAATGATTCTACAATAGCGGACGCAAACGTTTCTCTATCGAACAACTCTAAATCGGCATGACTGTATGCTATTAAATAGGCTTGTTTAACACTATTACTTGCTAAGCTTACTAAATCTTTGTTTTCATCGTAACCAGCCATATCGTTAATATTAGAAGTCAATTACACTTTCTAACTTCAACTACTGTTGTTTTTATTGAAATTCAAATTTCCAGCGTTAACCCGCCCCTAGCATTGCCTTGATTTCAATATTTCACACAGCCTCGATTTCAAGAGCATGGGCGTGGCTTTCATTAATAAAGGCCCTCTTCCTCTCAAATGATAACTGCTCTGCTGCTTCTCCTTCACAGAATAGCAGTCGTGATGCATGATTTTAGATATTGCAACACCTTAACTATCAGTCTATCAGATGTGTAATTATTTTGACAATTATCAGCAGTAAATCTTGATGCACTGAATAGAATCTAGCTGCTTCATGCGTATAACTGACGTCCGCGTTCTCCACTATCTATATGTGCTGTTTTACTGTTTGGAAGACTACAAATCTGTTTACTGAGCATATTGGGAGCACTGTGCCTCTAAAATGTTCTGCTGTGTCTTTTTTGCACCTCAATAAGCAAGATAAAGGAAAACAGACAATTCAACCAATGAAAAGGCCCCCAAATTACATCATACACTTAATATGGAATAAACCGTAAAAGATACAATGTTAAAAATATCAGAAATGAGATCAGCACCATCGAAAACCCCTGGTTACCAATCAGTATGACATTTGTACCTCACTGTTTTCGATATAAAATCAGACAATGCCTGCCAAAAGTCCTTGGAACACCCCTAATTTCACCAGAATGTGACTCCTCTTTCTTTTCTTGATGGAAAAAACTGAAAATCAGCCCCCTCCCCCCCAAAACAATGTTGTTCGTATTTTGTACACTCTGAGCTTTCATAAGATGCATCGCGGGTTGTTGTGGGATATTCCAAACAGCAGGAAATCAACATTTTTTGAGGGGGGAGGGGTTTCCAATGCTGCCAGTGGAGTGAAAATAGTCCAAGTGTTCCAAGACTTTTGGCAGGCATTCTCTGAAATTTATATCTTAAACGGAAAGATAGAAAGCTGGGAGTAGCTCCCAACCTAGGGTAATCGATGGTGCTGATTTCTTTGGTAGCAACGAAAATTGTTTTTTTTTTACCTCAGAGGCGGTATTAAGGGGGCAGCCCCTTTATATGGGAATTTGTACTGTTGTTGCTAATATATTCATAATAAATACATCTATACATCATTTCTATATTTGTAATAACGCGATAACATAAGTAATGAGTTTCCTACAGCTTGATGGTCAGGGCAAGGCACCTCTGCTTCAGATCGAGGCTATGGCTATGGAAAGATAGCAGGCAGGACTGCCAGTCTTCGGTACGCAAAACGAGCACGCTCAACAAGCTCGAAGCGGTCAGAAAATCGTCCTTCTAAACACAATGTGTCTGGGAACGTTTCACAATATAGCTAGGGTGGGTTGCAGGATATGTGCAAAAAATTTTATTAATAAACGTACCGCTTCGTCCATAATTGGGCGACGCTTAACGCTCAACAGAATTTGCGAATAGAATTCTGATCTCCAGTACTCTTTCTATTTGTAAAACTGTCGTACGTGAGTATTTCCTCAGCAAGGTGAAGGATATTGAAGACATGTGTCTCTGCTGATAAATGAAAGTATTTGGAGAATTTCTGTGATTTCAGGCAGAGAAAATTCATTAATAGTAATGAATAAAGGCCGAAAATGTTTGTTTATCGTTACTGTTGAGCGAGTCATGGAGTCATGATTAGTGAACCTTGATAAAGCATGCCTTGCGGAGCTTCGCCACTACTAAGGCAATGTACGTGCAGACAGGCCATGTCTTAGGAGTAAATAGAATAACTAGACAGGGTTTTTTCCGCAACAATCTAGCAAAGAGGGTAACCTAGGGTTTCTAAATTAAAATCTACTAAAAACAGGTCGGAGAACACGAATCCAAGATGGGCCCTCAAAAATTTTCTCCGGAAGTACTCTTAATTAACGCCTAATTATGCCTAATTAAGTCTATTTAAAAAGTTGCAATTGTTGAAATCTGATAACTGCAATATGTAGACCTTGAAGCGCTGAGTAAAATTGTCTTTGATTGTATTTCAATAAAACCTACCAGTTTCGAGAAAACTCGTTTAAAATAATGATGACGTCATCATCCCAAGGCTCAGTATGGGCTTTTGTCAACTCGCGTAACTTCACAAATAGGGTCAAATCGTCAAAAACCGCTTACAATGCGATACCTTCATGTATGACAGCATGATAAGCATAATAAGCCCCACCGCAAGTTTGGAAAAGCGAAGAAAGGGGTTCACTGCATAAACAATAGGAATCCCATTATGAATACTGTATAGCAAATTTGACTTCTCGCCATTTCCAGCAGGTTTAATATTAAAACGTCAAATCTCGAACACGAGTAGTCCTTCACAACGCCTTTGGGCTCATGGATTACTGGGCATCATTTTGGTTCCTTTATGACGTCACTTGCCCCTATGACGTCATCAGCCCCCTTATGATGTCACAACCACACCCAATCATCATCATTCTGGCGTCTTAGCATACATCTATCGCATATTTAGCGGTTTTGTGACTATTGCACCCAAACTCATAAAGTTATACAAGCTGAAAAATAGAATCCAGGTCTGTACTGATCCTAATGGTGATGACGTCATCATAATTTCAAACGAGTTTTTCTCGAAATTGGTTGGTCATTTGAAATACAGTCAAAGACAATTTTACTCAGCGTTTCAAGGTCTACATATTGCAGTAATCAGATTTGGAAAAGTGCGAATTTTTTGATTGACTTAATTAGGCCTAATTAGGCATTAATTAAGGCTACTTCCGTTGAAAATTTTTGAAGGCCCATCTTGGATTTGTATTCTCCGACCTTTTTTAGGTAGTTTTAATTGAAAAAACCCAAGGTTACCCTCTTTGCTAGATTGTTGCGAAAAAAACCCTGTCTAAACGAGAGGAAGAAATATTTCAGAAAACAAAAAAAACACACGCATGTCATTGTAGAAGCATTGTGGCGAAGCAATGACCACAGGAGGGGACTGTTTTTTGGCTGTGGATGTCGAACTGACGTTTGAACGTGAAAATACGCCAAAGAACACTCATCATTTCTGTTTCATGCTCGTCGATCATGGAACTTCTCACATATGAGATTGGAACTTTTGCTGTGGCAGACACTGGTGTGTCTTTGCTGAATTCAGTGTCTTGGCTGTATGTTGTTTTCGATGCAGCGAAGTGGACAACATGGCCTTCTAACAGCAGGAGCATATCACTCCATGGCGAAATGACTGGAGACCATGTAAAGTCATTCAGAAAAATGACTACCTTATCTTCTGCACCAAGCCAGGCGTACGAACAAGTTGCTGGAGACAAAAAAAACGTATTGTAAACAACCCTTAGAGGGTCAAGAATGAACGTTTTGCCACAGTTCGCGGGACCAGTAATATATATATTACGGCCCTTGCCGTGACCCATGACAAGCAACTTTATTATGGCATCAGCAAAGACTGCCTTATCGATGGAATTTTGTCTAAGATGTCTAAGGCACATGCCAGCCATTCACCCTTGCAGATACATGGATTGTTTATTTGCTGTTGCAGTATTTCAAGCCTTGACATCTTAGACCGCTGGATTTTTTCACTGGCTGTCTCGACTTCCCATACTGTGTCCAAGAGCTCCTTGACTTTCTTTTCGCTCCTGTTCAAGACAAACTCATACAGACGATGATCACCACTCTTTAATGTTGACTTAGCTAGAGCAAGAAGACCAACGCGTGCATGAATTTTCTTGGACACGATAATACTAGCAACTTCGGTGTTTGACAGACGTTTCAACTTCTTCGACTTTTGGTGTCCTTTTGGCCCTACCTCTTGCAGCGTTAGCTCTTGTGGCATTGGCAGTTCTTGGCTCTCTTACTACCTCAGGATGGTTGGGACTTTTGAGAACTTGGTCGTCTTCCTTCATGACGTAATTGTACGCAGAGAAATAACCAGCATGATCGGAAAAGTGGACAACGATATTATAATTCTCTGTTATATGCTCTTTCACTTTAGCCCAACGCTTTGCCTTGTCCAGAAGAATGGCGATGTGGAAATGATAACTGCCGTTCTTATGCTGCTCCTTACAACATGCCCATTGAATAACTGTTGACTTTGTAGCAGACTGGAATGATTCTACAATAGCGGACGCAAACGTTTCTCTATCGAACAACTCTAAATCGGCATGACTGTATGCTATTAAATAGGCTTGTTTAACACTATTACTTGCTAAGCTTACTAAATCTTTGTTTTCATCGCAACCAGCCATATCGTTAATATTAGAAGTCAATTACACTTTCTAACTTCAACTACTGTTGTTTTTATTGAAATTCAAATTTCCAGCGTTAACCCGCCCCTAGCATTGCCTTGATTTCAATATTTCACACAGCCTCGATTTCAAGAGCATGGGCGTGGCTTTCATTAATAAAGGCCCTCTTCCTCTCAAATGATAACTGCTCTGCTGCTTCTCCTTCACAGAATAGCAGTCGTGATGCATGATTTTAGATATTGCAACACCTTAACTATCAGTCTATCAGATGTGTAATTATTTTGACAATTATCAGCAGTAAATCTTGATGCACTGAATAGAATCTAGCTGCTTCATGCGTATAACTGACGTCCGCGTTCTCCACTATCTATATGTGCTGTTTTACTGTTTGGAAGACTACAAATCTGTTTACTGAGCATATTGGGAGCACTGTGCCTCTAAAATGTTCTGCTGTGTCTTTTTGCACCTCAATAAGCAAGATAAAGGAAAACAGACAATTCAACCAATGAAAAGGCCCCAAATTACATCATACACTTAATATGGAATAAACCGTAAAAGATACAATGTTAAAAATATCAGAAATGAGATCAGCACCATCGAAAACCCCTGGTTACCAATCAGTATGACATTTGTACCTCACTGTTTTCGATATAAAAATCAGACAATGCCTGCCAAAAGTCCTTGGAACACCCCCCTAATTTCACCAGAATGTGACTCCTCTTTCTTTTCTTGATGGAAAAAACTGAAAATCAGCCCCCTCCCCCCCAAAACAATGTTGTTCGTATTTTGTACACTCTGAGCTTTCATAAGATGCATCGCGGGTTGTTGTGGGATATTCCAAACAGCAGGAAATCAACATTTTTTGAGGGGGGAGGGGTTTCCAATGCTGCCAGTGGAGTGAAAATAGTCCAAGTGTTCCAAGACTTTTGGCAGGCATTCTCTGAAATTTATATCTTAAACGGAAAGATAGAAAGCTGGGAGTAGCTCCCAACCTAGGGTAATCGATGGTGCTGATTTCTTTGGTAGCAACGAAAATTGTTTTTTTACCTCAGAGGCGGTATTAAGGGGCAGCCCTTTATATGGGAATTTGTACTGTTGTTGCTAATATATTCATAATAAATACATCTATACATCATTTCTATATTTGTAATAACGCGATAACATAAGTAATGAGTTTCCTACAGCTTGATGGTCAGGGCAAGGCACCTCTGCTTCAGATCGAGGCTATGGCTATGGAAAGATAGCAGGCAGGACTGCCAGTCTTCGGTACGCAAAACGAGCACGCTCAACAAGCTCGAAGCGGTCAGAAAATCGTCCTTCTAAACACAATGTGTCTGGGAACGTTTCACAATATAGCTAGGGTGGGTTGCAGGATATGTGCAAAAAATTTTATTAATAAACGTACCGCTTCGTCCATAATTGGGCGACGCTTAACGCTCAACAGAATTTGCGAATAGAATTCTGATCTCCAGTACTCTTTCTATTTGTAAAACTGTCGTACGTGAGTATTTCCTCAGCAAGGTGAAGGATATTGAAGACATGTGTCTCTGCTGATAAATGAAAGTATTTGGAGAATTTCTGTGATTTCAGGCAGAGAAAATTCATTAATAGTAATGAATAAAGGCCGAAAAATGTTTGTTTATCGTTACTGTTGAGCGAGTCATGGAGTCATGATTAGTGAACCTTGATAAAGCATGCCTTGCGGAGCTTCGCCACTACTAAGGCAATGTACGTGCAGACAGGCCATGTCTTAGGAGTAAATAGAATAACTAGACAGGGTTTTTTCCGCAACAATCTAGCAAAGAGGGTAACCTAGGGTTTCTAAATTAAAATCTACTAAAAACAGGTCGGAGAACACGAATCCAAGATGGGCCCTCAAAAATTTTCTCCGGAAGTACTCTTAATTAACGCCTAATTATGCCTAATTAAGTCTATTTAAAAAGTTGCAATTGTTGAAATCTGATAACTGCAATATGTAGACCTTGAAGCGCTGAGTAAAATTGTCTTTGATTGTATTTCAATAAAACCTACCAGTTTCGAGAAAAACTCGTTTAAAATAATGATGACGTCATCATCCCAAGGCTCAGTATGGGCTTTTGTCAACTCGCGTAACTTCACAAATAGGGGTCAAATCGTCAAAAAACCGCTTACAATGCGATACCTTCATGTATGACAGCATGATAAGCATAATAAGCCCCACCGCAAGTTTGGAAAAGCGAAGAAAGGGGTTCACTGCATAAACAATAGGAATCCCATTATGAATACTGTATAGCAAATTTGACTTCTCGCCATTTCCAGCAGGTTTAATATTAAAACGTCAAATCTCGAACACGAGTAGTCCTTCACAACGCCTTTGGGCTCATGGATTACTGGGCATCATTTTGGTTCCTTTATGACGTCACTTGCCCCTATGACGTCATCAGCCCCTATGATGTCACAACCACACCCAATCATCATCATTCTGGCGTCTTAGCATACATCTATCGCATATTTAGCGGTTTTGTGACTATTGCACCCAAACTCATAAAGTTATACAAGCTGAAAAATAGAATCCAGGTCTGTACTGATCCTAATGGTGATGACGTCATCATAATTTCAAACGAGTTTTTCTCGAAATTGGTTGGTCATTTGAAATACAGTCAAAGACAATTTTACTCAGCGTTTCAAGGTCTACATATTGCAGTAATCAGATTTGGAAAAGTGCGAATTTTTGATTGACTTAATTAGGCCTAATTAGGCATTAATTAAGGCTACTTCCGTTGAAAATTTTGAAGGCCCATCTTGGATTTGTATTCTCCGACCTTTTTAGGTAGTTTTAATTGAAAAACCCAAGGTTACCCTCTTTGCTAGATTGTTGCGAAAAAAACCCTGTCTAAACGAGAGGAAGAAATATTTCAGAAAACAAAAAACACACGCATGTCATTGTAGAAGCATTGTGGCGAAGCAATGACCACAGGAGGGACTGTTTTTGGCTGTGGATGTCGAACTGACGTTTGAACGTGAAAATACGCCAAAGAACACTCATCATTTCTGTTTCATGCTCGTCGATCATGGAACTTCTCACATATGAGATTGGAACTTTTGCTGTGGCAGACACTGGTGTGTCTTTGCTGAATTCAGTGTCTTGGCTGTATGTTGTTTTCGATGCAGCGAAGTGGACAACATGGCCTTCTAACAGCAGGAGCATATCACTCCATGGCGAAATGACTGGAGACCATGTAAAGTCATTCAGAAAATGACTACCTTATCTTCTGCACCAAGCCAGGCGTACGAACAAGTTGCTGGAGACAAAAAAAACGTATTGTAAACAACCCTTAGAGGGTCAAGAATGAACGTTTTGCCACAGTTCGCGGGACCAGTAATATATATATTACGGCCCTTGCCGTGACCCATGACAAGCAACTTTATTATGGCATCAGCAAAGACTGCCTTATCGATGGAATTTTTGTCTAAGATGTCTAAGGCACATGCCAGCCATTCACCCTTGCAGATACATGGATTGTTTATTTGCTGTTGCAGTATTTCAAGCCTTGACATCTTAGACCGCTGGATTTTTTCACTGGCTGTCTCGACTTCCCATACTGTGTCCAAGAGCTCCTTGACTTTCTTTTCGCTCCTGTTCAAGACAAACTCATACAGACGATGATCACCACTCTTTAATGTTGACTTAGCTAGAGCAAGAAGACCAACGCGTGCATGAATTTTCTTGGACACGATAATACTAGCAACTTCGGTGTTTGACAGACGTTTCAACTTCTTCGACTTTTTGGTGTCCTTTTTGGCCCTACCTCTTGCAGCGTTAGCTCTTGTGGCATTGGCAGTTCTTGGCTCTCTTACTACCTCAGGATGGTTGGGACTTTTGAGAACTTGGTCGTCTTCCTTCATGACGTAATTGTACGCAGAGAAATAACCAGCATGATCGGAAAAGTGGACAACGATATTATAATTCTCTGTTATATGCTCTTTCACTTTAGCCCAACGCTTTGCCTTGTCCAGAAGAATGGCGATGTGGAAATGATAACTGCCGTTCTTATGCTGCTCCTTACAACATGCCCATTGAATAACTGTTGACTTTGTAGCAGACTGGAATGATTCTACAATAGCGGACGCAAACGTTTCTCTATCGAACAACTCTAAATCGGCATGACTGTATGCTATTAAATAGGCTTGTTTAACACTATTACTTGCTAAGCTTACTAAATCTTTGTTTTCATCGCAACCAGCCATATCGTTAATATTAGAAGTCAATTACACTTTCTAACTTCAACTACTGTTGTTTTTTATTGGAAATTCAAATTTCCAGCGTTAACCCGCCCCTAGCATTGCCTTGATTTCAATATTTCACACAGCCTCGATTTCAAGAGCATGGGCGTGGCTTTCATTAATAAAGGCCCTCTTCCTCTCAAATGATAACTGCTCTGCTGCTTCTCCTTCACAGAATAGCAGTCGTGATGCATGATTTTAGATATTGCAACACCTTAACTATCAGTCTATCAGATGTGTAATTATTTTGACAATTATCAGCAGTAAATCTTGATGCACTGAATAGAATCTAGCTGCTTCATGCGTATAACTGACGTCCGCGTTCTCCACTATCTATATGTGCTGTTTTACTGTTTGGAAGACTACAAATCTGTTTACTGAGCATATTGGGAGCACTGTGCCTCTAAAATGTTCTGCTGTGTCTTTTTGCACCTCAATAAGCAAGATAAAGGAAAACAGACAATTCAACCAATGAAAAGGCCCCAAATTACATCATACACTTAATATGGAATAAACCGTAAAAGATACAATGTTAAAAATATCAGAAATGAGATCAGCACCATCGAAAACCCCTGGTTACCAATCAGTATGACATTTGTACCTCACTGTTTTCGATATAAAAATCAGACAATGCCTGCCAAAAGTCCTTGGAACACCCCTAATTTCACCAGAATGTGACTCCTCTTTCTTTTCTTGATGGAAAAACTGAAAATCAGCCCCTCCCCCAAAACAATGTTGTTCGTATTTTGTACACTCTGAGCTTTCATAAGATGCATCGCGGGTTGTTGTGGGATATTCCAAACAGCAGGAAATCAACATTGTTTGAGGGGAGGGTTTCAATGCTGCCAGTGGAGTGAAAATAGTCCAATTGTTCCAAGACTTTTGGCAGGCATTCGATGGTGCTGATTTCTTTGGTAGCAACGAAAATTGTTTTTTTACCTCAGAGGCGGTATTAAGGGGCAGCCCTTTATATGGGAATTTGTACTGTTGTTGCTAATATATTCATAATAAATACATCTATACATCATTTCTATATTTGTAATAACGCGATAACATAAGTAATGAGTTTCCTACAGCTTGATGGTCAGGGCAAGGCACCTCTGCTTCAGATCGAGGCTATGGCTATGGAAAGATAGCAGGCAGGACTGCCAGTCTTCGGTACGCAAAACGAGCACGCTCAACAAGCTCGAAGCGGTCAGAAAATCGTCCTTCTAAACACAATGTGTCTGGGAACGTTTCACAATATAGCTAGGGTGGGTTGCAGGATATGTGCAAAAAATTTTATTAATAAACGTACCGCTTCGTCCATAATTGGGCGACGCTTAACGCTCAACAGAATTTGCGAATAGAATTCTGATCTCCAGTACTCTTTCTATTTGTAAAACTGTCGTACGTGAGTATTTCCTCAGCAAGGTGAAGGATATTGAAGACATGTGTCTCTGCTGATAAATGAAAGTATTTGGAGAATTTCTGTGATTTCAGGCAGAGAAAATTCATTAATAGTAATGAATAAAGGCCGAAAAATGTTTGTTTATCGTTACTGTTGAGCGAGTCATGGAGTCATGATTAGTGAACCTTGATAAAGCATGCCTTGCGGAGCTTCGCCACTACTAAGGCAATGTACGTGCAGACAGGCCATGTCTTAGGAGTAAATAGAATAACTAGACAGGGTTTTTTCCGCAACAATCTAGCAAAGAGGGTAACCTAGGGTTTCTAAATTAAAATCTACTAAAAACAGGTCGGAGAACACGAATCCAAGATGGGCCCTCAAAAATTTTCTCCGGAAGTACTCTTAATTAACGCCTAATTATGCCTAATTAAGTCTATTTAAAAAGTTGCAATTGTTGAAATCTGATAACTGCAATATGTAGACCTTGAAGCGCTGAGTAAAATTGTCTTTGATTGTATTTCAATAAAACCTACCAGTTTCGAGAAAAACTCGTTTAAAATAATGATGACGTCATCATCCCAAGGCTCAGTATGGGCTTTTGTCAACTCGCGTAACTTCACAAATAGGGGTCAAATCGTCAAAAAACCGCTTACAATGCGATACCTTCATGTATGACAGCATGATAAGCATAATAAGCCCCACCGCAAGTTTGGAAAAGCGAAGAAAGGGGTTCACTGCATAAACAATAGGAATCCCATTATGAATACTGTATAGCAAATTTGACTTCTCGCCATTTCCAGCAGGTTTAATATTAAAACGTCAAATCTCGAACACGAGTAGTCCTTCACAACGCCTTTGGGCTCATGGATTACTGGGCATCATTTTGGTTCCTTTATGACGTCACTTGCCCCTATGACGTCATCAGCCCCTATGATGTCACAACCACACCCAATCATCATCATTCTGGCGTCTTAGCATACATCTATCGCATATTTAGCGGTTTTGTGACTATTGCACCCAAACTCATAAAGTTATACAAGCTGAAAAATAGAATCCAGGTCTGTACTGATCCTAATGGTGATGACGTCATCATAATTTCAAACGAGTTTTCTCGAAATTGGTTGGTCATTTGAAATACAGTCAAAGACAATTTTACTCAGCGTTTCAAGGTCTACATATTGCAGTAATCAGATTTGGAAAAGTGCGAATTTTTGATTGACTTAATTAGGCCTAATTAGGCATTAATTAAGGCTACTTCCGTTGAAAATTTTGAAGGCCCATCTTGGATTTGTATTCTCCGACCTTTTTAGGTAGTTTTAATTGAAAAACCCAAGGTTACCCTCTTTGCTAGATTGTTGCGAAAAAACCCTGTCTAAACGAGAGGAAGAAATATTTCAGAAAACAAAAAACACACGCATGTCATTGTAGAAGCATTGTGGCGAAGCAATGACCACAGGAGGGACTGTTTTTGGCTGTGGATGTCGAACTGACGTTTGAACGTGAAAATACGCCAAAGAACACTCATCATTTCTGTTTCATGCTCGTCGATCATGGAACTTCTCACATATGAGATTGGAACTTTTGCTGTGGCAGACACTGGTGTGTCTTTGCTGAATTCAGTGTCTTGGCTGTATGTTGTTTTCGATGCAGCGAAGTGGACAACATGGCCTTCTAACAGCAGGAGCATATCACTCCATGGCGAAATGACTGGAGACCATGTAAAGTCATTCAGAAAATGACTACCTTATCTTCTGCACCAAGCCAGGCGTACGAACAAGTTGCTGGAGACAAAAAAAACGTATTGTAAACAACCCTTAGAGGGTCAAGAATGAACGTTTTGCCACAGTTCGCGGGACCAGTAATATATATATTACGGCCCTTGCCGTGACCCATGACAAGCAACTTTATTATGGCATCAGCAAAGACTGCCTTATCGATGGAATTTTTGTCTAAGATGTCTAAGGCACATGCCAGCCATTCACCCTTGCAGATACATGGATTGTTTATTTGCTGTTGCAGTATTTCAAGCCTTGACATCTTAGACCGCTGGATTTTTTCACTGGCTGTCTCGACTTCCCATACTGTGTCCAAGAGCTCCTTGACTTTCTTTTCGCTCCTGTTCAAGACAAACTCATACAGACGATGATCACCACTCTTTAATGTTGACTTAGCTAGAGCAAGAAGACCAACGCGTGCATGAATTTTCTTGGACACGATAATACTAGCAACTTCGGTGTTTGACAGACGTTTCAACTTCTTCGACTTTTTGGTGTCCTTTTTGGCCCTACCTCTTGCAGCGTTAGCTCTTGTGGCATTGGCAGTTCTTGGCTCTCTTACTACCTCAGGATGGTTGGGACTTTTGAGAACTTGGTCGTCTTCCTTCATGACGTAATTGTACGCAGAGAAATAACCAGCATGATCGGAAAAGTGGACAACGATATTATAATTCTCTGTTATATGCTCTTTCACTTTAGCCCAACGCTTTGCCTTGTCCAGAAGAATGGCGATGTGGAAATGATAACTGCCGTTCTTATGCTGCTCCTTACAACATGCCCATTGAATAACTGTTGACTTTGTAGCAGACTGGAATGATTCTACAATAGCGGACGCAAACGTTTCTCTATCGAACAACTCTAAATCGGCATGACTGTATGCTATTAAATAGGCTTGTTTAACACTATTACTTGCTAAGCTTACTAAATCTTTGTTTTCATCGCAACCAGCCATATCGTTAATATTAGAAGTCAATTACACTTTCTAACTTCAACTACTGTTGTTTTTTATTGGAAATTCAAATTTCCAGCGTTAACCCGCCCCTAGCATTGCCTTGATTTCAATATTTCACACAGCCTCGATTTCAAGAGCATGGGCGTGGCTTTCATTAATAAAGGCCCTCTTCCTCTCAAATGATAACTGCTCTGCTGCTTCTCCTTCACAGAATAGCAGTCGTGATGCATGATTTTAGATATTGCAACACCTTAACTATCAGTCTATCAGATGTGTAATTATTTTGACAATTATCAGCAGTAAATCTTGATGCACTGAATAGAATCTAGCTGCTTCATGCGTATAACTGACGTCCGCGTTCTCCACTATCTATATGTGCTGTTTTACTGTTTGGAAGACTACAAATCTGTTTACTGAGCATATTGGGAGCACTGTGCCTCTAAAATGTTCTGCTGTGTCTTTTTTGCACCTCAATAAGCAAGATAAAGGAAAACAGACAATTCAACCAATGAAAAGGCCCCCAAATTACATCATACACTTAATATGGAATAAACCGTAAAAGATACAATGTTAAAAATATCAGAAATGAGATCAGCACCATCGAAAACCCCTGGTTACCAATCAGTATGACATTTGTACCTCACTGTTTTCGATATAAAAATCAGACAATGCCTGCCAAAAGTCCTTGGAACACCCCCCTAATTTCACCAGAATGTGACTCCTCTTTCTTTTCTTGATGGAAAAAACTGAAAATCAGCCCCCTCCCCCCCAAAACAATGTTGTTCGTATTTTGTACACTCTGAGCTTTCATAAGATGCATCGCGGGTTGTTGTGGGATATTCCAAACAGCAGGAAATCAACATTGTTTGAGGGGGGAGGGGTTTCCAATGCTGCCAGTGGAGTGAAAATAGTCCAATTGTTCCAAGACTTTTGGCAGGCATTGTAGATCAAGCAAAACTAATATGCAGCTCGGTCATCTTATCTAACTTCAATTATTGCCCTTTGTTGTGGACTTTTTATGGCAAACAGTATTATATATTCAACCCATAAACGCGCTCTTTTGGAGCTCCACCATGTATCCTTCTTTGATATGCTATTGAGTAGAAACAACAGCCATACAATGCACGTAATAAGTGAACAACAACTAATGATGTACAAGACAATGCATCAGCTGAATCCATCCTGTTTTTGGGAGTTTCACGAAAATAAATAAATGAGATATATCTTGAGAATAAATGACGTCTGTAAACTTCCAAAGTTCAAGACATGTTTTGGCTGTCAGACAATATCATTCAGAGGGAGTCTCCTTTGGAACACCATTAATGACGAAATTAACATGATTCCAACTCTTGCCATTTTAAAAACAAAATTAAGTCCTGGTCTTGTAATGCACCTGTAGAGTATGTTCTGAGTAATTAGCTGTACACATAGTTCTTTTTTTTTTGTATCAGAGTTAAATATTTCGTAAGTTGGATTTAACTATACGCTTTAGTGACTTTACACATGATATCCAGCAATAAACAATGCAAAAATGAAAAGGAAATAAATATCCCAGAGCAACAGAGATTGGAAGACACTTTTTCAACAGCCAAGACTAAAGTTTTGATAGGAATTCTGAACCGGATAGCCTGTTTGCCAGTTATTGGTCTCAAACGGGTCAAGCTGGTTGCCAACCAAGCACATGCGCTGCCTGGGTCGCCTGTTTCCATCGCAAGCAGAGCACACTTGCCTTGAACCAAACAAAGTAATTGAAACTTTTGCATTTATGTTGCCTCAGTAGAGGAAAAGGACGGTTTCTGGGACACAAAGGATGCCGCCACCACGTGACCTGTCAATCAAATGCTGTGATCTGTCGATCATTGATCTGTCAATCAAAACCTCGTTTCCGTGAAGCCTCATTTTTAATAAATCTCGTTTTGAAGTAGCCTCGCTTTAAATTTAATTTCGCTTTCGCGCAACCCCTCTTCAGAAAGCTTGTTCACATTTCATGAGTATTTTGTTTTCAAACATTTCGAAAATTTAGATTTTAAAGCAATCAAAATAATGATGTAAGGATATTAATTGCTTGTGCGATACCTAGAAATGCAAGGCCAGTTAGCTCAGTCGGTAGAGTGTTGTGCTAATAACGCTAAGGTCGTAGACTCGAGACCCACACTGGCCATTCGACTTTCTACTTTAAACAACCAAGTTATTATTACAAGCAAACCTTCATGTTTATTTAAGATTTCTGTTTGTTTGCGCGCGCTACGATTTTCACACAATAAAATCTCAAAGATCTTTCCTCATAACAGTGCATTAGTGATAGGCCTATTCATGTTTTTAAAGAGTTCATTTTAAAGAGTTTTGTTTTTTCCAATACTCTTTGCCTTTCCTCCCACATTTTAACTTGCAAGCATTGACAGAAGAGTTCCAAGTTTTTTATCCATATTCCATTCATTTCTCAACATTATGATTATAAAAGTTATCACCAGCAAAATCATCTTTGATGCCAGTAAATACTGTAGCTAACACCTTTCTGCCTCTCTTGGAGCATCTCCTTCTCAAACGAGCTCTGTCTTTCCATAATGACGATTAAATGCAAGCTGGTCTGTTCATATCCAGGTTTGTTACTGCGTCAAAAAGACATCATCATCGTCGTCGTCTGTTCCATTTTCATCATCTGCATCCATTGCTGTCTGACGCATGATTAAGAATTTCTTTTATCAATAGCATATTGAAAGGCTTCTTCAAAACTCATACCATCTTCTTCCTTTGCCTTTCTCGTGGTTTCAATGACTGCTTTGACAACTTCATCACGTTCGAAACTTTTACTGGACAGGATGTTGTTTATCTGCTGCAATTGCCATTTTTGTGCAAAATGAGGAAATTTGAAAGAGTTAAAGATCGATAAATTGTTTGCCTTTTGTTACTTGTTTTGAGCGTTCCTTTATCTGTATATGGTATGTTGTTTTATTGGTATAATTGTTTATTGGTATATTGGTACATTGGTATGTGTATTCACTCCATATCACGGTACGAAGAATTCTTCGAGACGAGTAATGGGGAAAAAATAATGGGGAAAAAGTAATGGGGAAAAAATACCTTTTTCCGTGTAGAGATACTTTTGCCAATCTTATACAAGGTTGCAAAAAAGCGTCAACCCTGTACAGCATCTGTATTTAAAAAAATGTTTTTTATTGAAGCACAGTCATATATATACCGTATCTGATATAAATCGGAGGTTTTCATGTACATCCGAAAATTTTGCTTTCGTAGAAACCAAAAAACATGTTAGCAGGCGCAGGTCCCATTTGACTACCATACAAGCACCGTTCCGTTGTCGGTAAATTTCGTTGTTGAAGCTAAACTCAAATAATCGGATGGAAGACTCTGTAAATCCAACAAATAACGTATCAGGGAGCGCCCCTCTGTATAACACATTAGAACAAATCCCAATGGTCTCGTCCAGAGGTACATTTGTAAAAATAATGCTTATGTCAAAACAGCTCAAAAAGAGCTTGCAGGGTCTAGATCTTTTCTCTATTTACTATTTCATTTTTTCAGGATGAGGCAGAGAGGCTTTACAAAGAATGCAAAAGATATGATTTGTTAAATATGTTTTATCAAGCTTCAAACAGATGGGCAAAGGTAAAACATTAATCAAAACGCTACTTATCTTTGCTCGGTTTTGGATCAGTCTCTTGTCAGTCGTGTGCTTCACAAGGCTTACTGTATAAAACGAAATGAAAAGAAACAAAGCGAAAAGAGTTTGGGTCACACATTATCAAATCTAGATTTTAATAGATTTGATCTTTTCCCTTATCTTTATACGTTATGAGTAACGCCATTCTTGAACACGTCTTATTTTAAGATCCAAGCTTTCTATCTATCATAGAATATACTGTGCAAACATATGGACAGTAACTGAATTGAGAAATGACGAACGCATCCTTTAGCAGATTTAATTTCCAATGTTCATATAACGTGATATTCGACAAGAGTATGGAGTCTCTGGCTAGCCTTTCCACAAAGTGTTTTGTAATGTTGTTTCAAAGACAGAGATCGATCGAAAATTATTCCAAGAAGGTTCTCCTCTGCACTTTCTTTCACGCAGGCCTTTCTTTGCATCAAGCATCGTGGCGTGACATTGCATTTGTCGTCATTTATTTTCTAAAACTGTTTGGAAAAAAGCATTATGAAGTGACATTGCATTTGTTGTTACTAAAACTGGAAATCTCTGCAGTTTTTTAGGCTAACATTCTCTTAATCCGTGGTGACCTTTTCAATGCTCGGACCATACGCATAAATAGTTGTGTGACCCGCGTATTACAGATTACGATAATATTCCATCGTTGCTTCCTTCCTGTCAATGGAGAAAAGGAAGGCTTAGCTTTTGGCTGCGCTGCCTTGGTACACTTCGAAATAAAAAGTTATTAACGTTGTCCCTCTCTTAAGGAGTTAAAAAGTGTCTTTAGGATTATTCGCAGACGTGATTCGTTTTATTTCCTACTAAAATCTCAATACGTTGAACAGCTGAGCACAGACTATCAAGCTGGTCCATGTATCCTTCCGTATTTCATTGACGTAAGTGGTAAATTTGAAAGTAAGTAATCCTGTAATCTTCCATACTTTCTAGGTTATGTGTTGTCCTATGACAGAATTTAAGGATTGTTTGTTGCTTGGAAACTGGGGGGTGACCGCTCTCTTTGACGAAAATCGTGTTGACTCATATGCGTAGGAAGACTCTAAAAAATTTCCTTGGGTCGGGGTTTGAATGAGTTCAGATATTTGATGTTTCTTTTGGACTAAAAGATCCCTACTTGTACCAGGCTGCTAAAATTTATTATCCTGTAAATGCGTTTGAGAAAACCAGGAGCAATGTTTTCTTCAACAAGGAAATCAATATCAGCTAAGGAGCTTGTTTGCTCCTTTTCAAAATTAAATATAAGAGATGAATGCAAGGCGTTGAGTTGCGCTTATTTGGTTCGTCTTTTTCCATTTTTGCAGAATTATGAAGAGTTTTGCATTACTTCGCAAGATTTCGTTTCGTTCTTTTGGTTTCGCTGATTATAAATTAACTCTCATTTCGTGATAAAGAAGCGTAATTTATTCATTAAAGACAATTTTTTGTGAAGATTAGCGCGGCTGCCTGTCCTTTTTTTAGGCACTGGAAACAGCTGAAAGTTACGACAGGATTCATTTGAGAACAACATATTATAACTATGGAAAATACCTCGAGTCAGTTGGAAACTATGCTGGAGCTATTCAACAGTAAATTATTTTTTTTAATTGACAATGCCTTATTATTGCCGTTTTTTTCAACAATAAACAACACCAAATGAAATATAAGAAGAGACGATGAGAGAGGCCCAATACTTTCTGAGCTGTTTCAGTTCCAATCTTCATAAACATCAAAATACATGTATACGACGAAACGACCTATTTAAAGCCACCTTTCTCAAGTGAAGCAGAAACAGTTAAACGATACTCGAACATCCTAAAAAGCCAGTGACGTAGCCAGACATCCAACATTGCCGTGAGAAAAGGGCGTGGTCAAAGATTAAATTAGGGCGTGGTTTTAAGAAAACTGATTCATACCCTTCGACATTTTTGCATTTTTTTTAGCCTATATAAAACCAATCTTGGCGATGATTGGGGACGACCGCAAACCCCCCGTGTCCCCCTCCTTGGCTACCCCACTGTGAAGAACTATGACTAATAACATTAGTCCCAAAATACACAATAAAACAACAACCAGACAAGATCTTTGTCAAGTACCTTTCCACAGTCTGCTTAACTTAGACTTTTTAGTCCTTTTCAGCTACATCTTCTCTTTGTAATGCTCTTTTAATGCACCCTATGAATATTGTCTTTCTCTCTGAACTCTCTCTGAACCCGCTCTTCAAATATAGTTAAATAAAAGCTCTATATACGGTTAAATTACGGTTAAATTACTTTCCAAGCATGACAGAACGTTCTAGAAACCAACAAATATGCAATTTTATTTAACATAAAAGGAAGTAACGAGGGCAGGGCATTAGCCAAGTAAAACCAATAAGGCGTGATCACAATTGTAACAAGAGAACGCAATGCTGATTTTCTCTCCATGACGCTGCAAAGATACCTAGAAAATTGGGTTGAATAATGTGCTAAATAGAAAGTAAATCAAACAAAACAGTGGTCCGTGACCTACAGTATACTATTTCAGAAGTATGAAATTTGGACAAATGCTTAAAAGTAGAGGCATTTGGCTCAGAATAACAGTTTTGTTAACACATTTCTATGTCTTGTCTACTTTGACATACGAATTCTGAAATTTTACTATAACAACAACAATGAGCAAACAAAGAGAAGAATTTGAATTGTGCTATAGGAAATATTGAAAATTTCATGTACAGAAAAAATGTAAAGACGTTATTTGTATGATAAATATAGAAAGGAACTTGTTAGGTAGAATAAGAAATAGATAAGCCAAGTATTTTTTTAAGACAAAATGGACTACGGAGATTTTGGTTCGAGGACAAATAAAGGGACAAAGATCAAAGAAGACCGAGATGGAAACTGACTGATAGCATTAAACAGTGGACGGGATTAAATTATGTAGAATGTAAAATAGCTGCGCAAAAGCAACGACTGGAGGTTGATGGAACCTCATGAAACTAAATCCATTTTGAAAAGTTCTATCGGAGTGCAGCTATCGATTTGCAACCAAAAGAATTATTAAGCAATGTATATTTTCAGAATATTGCCTCTGCAAGGGATTTGTTTGATAAATAGTTTTGTTTCACTTAGATAATATGAAGGACTATTTAACAAAAATGGGAATTTTCCTACTTTGCACACAATAGTAGAATATTGAAGACAGTCAAATGTTATGATCAGTATTTGAATCTGGCAATAGCTTGGAAAATATCAGTGTTGTATTTATGATATGGTATAACGCGAATCGAACGTTGAAAGTGGGGTATAAAGCCACTTTTTTCAAAATTACGGCTACATGTGCGATTTTCCACCTGTTCTGCCGATTTCTCCTCGTTCCATTGTTTGTAGAGTGACAGCGAATCGAACATAGAAAGTCGGGTATAAAGCCTCGGATACATATGGTATTACCTAGCGAATACCTGTAATGCATTTTATCAAAGTTCTGACGGCGAGTAAACAGAATGGGGTCGAGGTTGATTAAGAAAAAGACAACAAGTCATATTTTTGCTAAGTTATTGCTCCAAGGAAGTTTGGTAGTCATTGTAGCTCTGATCGTTAGTCTACAAATTTTTTCAATTGAGATTCCCATTTACCTCCTTTTAGATGTTACCCTCATGACGCCGTTCCATCGTTTCCCACCCCGGATTTAAGAGATAGCCAAACTGTGTTACATATTTATACTTATTACAATTTTACACTGTTTTTTTTTTCCTTTTGGAAGGTGAACAAGATAGGATATGCTTAAGAAGGAGATTATTGAATTGAATTGAATTGAATTGAAGCTTTGACTGCTTCAAATTCAAATCGCTGAAAACTAAATGTAGGGCTTCCCTCTGCAACAATCTCCATTCAGAAGCAAAATTCTTGGTTATAAAGATTTCAAATTTGACTTCAAATTTGATATCGTATATAATCCAACCTTTCTACCTTTCAATGTTGGAAAGCAAATGCCAAATTTATGGCAGCAAAAGCTCTCTTATAAACGGTCAACTCAACGCAATCGAAATGATTTAATTTTGAAGAGATGTAACTTTCTATTGACTATTGAAATCCAACTAATAGTTTTTGAGTTGTAGAAAACTTCAGAATTGCGATAAGCAGTGGAAACATTCTCGGGCATACTTAAAAGCTTTTATCGTCTGACACCCCTCAGACTTTGAGCGTCAGAAAAAGACCGGAAATAAACTAAGGCTGAATTCATACCCTAATGCACCAATCAGATAGAAAAGTTGTGTTTTGGCTTTCGGCGGGAAGAACAGTGAAAATAAATTGAAGAGTCCAAGTGAGAAAACGAACACTCTTTCTGTCTACACAGATCGGCTTTTTGGTTTTGATGTGGTTGTAATTCATAAACGCTTAGATGAAACTAGCCCTGCCAACTATTCGAAAACAATCCTCGTTGTAATTTTCTGCACACTCTTGGTGATCTAGTAAATGTTGTCATTTGGCAGATTTATGTTTAAGGATGGGTTGTTGCCTAGAGTTGTGGGGTGGTTGCTCCTTTTGTCGAAAGTTGTAGTGACGAATGTTGGTAGGAAAGCAGTTTTACCCTGTCTCTTTGTCTTTTGGAAGTGCTTCCTACATACCTGGCATGACACCAGCACGAAAACTCATGAATAACCAAACTTTTCTGTGTGGTAGGTAAGCAATCCTTTTGAATGGATGGTAGAATTTTCCAAGTGCTAACAATCAACCTAGGGTTAGCATCAGCGAAACACCATAGGAAACACTTAGTAATGGTCTTTTAAATTTGATCTTCGAATAGCAACGAGTTCCGCCTAGTTTTTTTGGTCTGTTTCTGACGTTCATACTCTTAAGAGTGTCAGAAGAAAAAGCTATTTCCGATCTTTATCACAATTCTGAAATCCAGCTAATGGTCTCTAAGTATTTAAATATGTAGATTTAGTAACACAGCATTGACGTGTGCTTTCCTCATTTTTTATTCTGGTTAAAAGATTGCAGAAATTCTCATTTAAACATCGTAATTGTAAATGGCATACTCACTGTTAATGTCAATAAGATATCGAAGACAAAGTTTCTTGGGTATTTTAACATAATTTTATTTATTTGTCAAAATACCATAGTTCATTTCAATGATCTTGTCAAATTACTTTGCCGATTTTTTTCTTAAGGTTTGAACGCTCAGATACCTTTCGCTTTGAAGTTCCTCGCATGCTTTTTGAAGATACTGCCCAGCTTGAAACATATGTGTTGAAGTCTAAGGACAGGTAAGCGTTTCGTTGCGATAATTTCTAGATATTTCTTCTTGTTATTGTAAGGCCTAACCTTTATTGCTCGCCAAAGCAATAAAGCCCAAGAAAAATTTTGAAAACAATCCAAATGTTATTCTCTATGTAATGACACACGAATCGAAGCTATTCTACGGAACCGGAGAATACTGGACTCCGAAAAATAATTTGTAACAATATGGTTGCATCATGTAAAGGGTTAAGAAATTTGTGAAAAGAATTGCTTGAAAATAGATGTTTTCCTTACCGGAAGAAGTTCATTTTTATCAAGAAAACATCACAAGTCTATTTTTCCAGAACAAGTCTTTAGCCAGCAATCTTGCTTCTTGTCTTTATCAGTCGATCTACCTGGCTGATTAAAGAGTACCGACTGACTGTCAATCTTATTGTGTGGCAGATCTTTAGTATCTATGATATGCCTTGTCATCCAACTTTATAAAGTCTATTTTTTTATAATTTAGACCTCTTCGAAAATGGTGGGCTCAGTATATGGAGAGCGTGGGTGAAATGGACGCTGCTTTGCAGTTTTATGAATCAGCTCAAGACAATTTATCCCTTGTAAGGGTGAACTGTTTTTGTGGCAATGTGCTTAAGGTATGTATTCAAAATTTTGGTGGAGATTATCGCTATGACTTCCAAATAGGGATACTGAGGACAAGGAATTTTGTATCTTAATCATACACAGTAGCATAATTTGCTTAAAATCAATTTTAGCTAACAGAATTTTTGTGTTCTCTTATCAGCTAATAACCAACGAACTACTAATATCTACCTACTTTCATACTTCAACTAAGTCTACTATTTACGAGGTTTACTCCTATTTTTGAATTAATTGCTGTGGTTTGTTGATGGGAAAATCTAGTTATATAATAAACTATAATGATAATAATTATTATTATTATCATTATAACTATAATAATTATCTAGTTATATATTAAATCTTGTTATATGATAAACGAGGCCTTAGCCGGGGAGTTATTCCAATTGAGGCCCAACAGGGATGGTCCAGTCAGTTAGAGGGTCATAGCGAATGACTACCAAAAGGCCCAATTTAAAGAAATAAAGAAATGATACTGCAACTTTGGGGTATTTTTGTATGGTTGCTGCCCTGTACATTTTATTTTCTAGTATTTTGGGTTCAGATTACAAGCTTTTGTTTATTTGAATATGAGAAAACTTTGACAGAACTTTTTTTGCTGGATTGGATGCTGGGTGCTAAACTCCCACGGGGGGGGGGGGTTAAATGTCCTAAGCAAAATAACGTATACGTAATGCCTATGATGTTCCGGGAATTACCTACGTGAGTATGATGCTATTGCTAATGCCTCTGATGGAACTGCTACAAGATGTTCCCCTATATGGTTAGAAGTACAATAGAGTAAACTAAATATGATATTCAATGTAAATATGTTAATATATGCTAAACACAACAAACTTTTTGTTTTATTTTAATGCAATTGTATTTATGAACTAGCTCTTCTCAGTCTTTTCGGGAGACCTCTTCTCAACCATCATGCTTGTGAAATTTAGCCAATTCTCGATAATTCTTGTTCCTAAAGGACAATACACGCTCTTCTCTTTTCAGGCAGCAGATATTTGCAACGAGACAGGAGATAGATCTTCTTGCTACCATCTCGCCCGTCACTTTGAAAGTCAGGTATCGATTGAACATGATGCTCTACCTTAATTTGCTTTGTGACGTAGAATTAATAAATATCAAAGGTAAGCTTCATACCAAAATTGCTTCTGTGTATAGGCCATGTAATTTTATTTCAATCTGTCGTTTTTGGCAAAACTTAGTTTAATTAGCGCACCTGTCAGAAACTGGACAAGAAAATTTGTAAAACTATTTTTCTAAAAATTCCATTACTGGGCAATGCTCTCTGTACCATTCATTCGAAAGGATTACGTGTCAATCAATCAAAATTTGGTTATTCACGACCTTTCGTGCTGTTATGGTTCCATGTACTTAGGTCACACTTCCCAATGCTTTGGAGGTAGGATGAAGCAGAATTTTTTTCTACAAAAATTCGCCTACACAACTTCCGGCAAAAGAAGCAACTACCCTGCAACGCTAGGCAACAATCAGCCCTTAAGTATTATTCTGCCATAAAATCTTAACATAAGTCCCACTCTCCGCAAACAGCAAGCGGAACCCCCGGAAAAAAATTAGGACCAGGTAATATAGACGAAAAAGCATTTGAGAGAACAGTAACGAAAACAAAAGGGGCTAGTTGACCATCAGGTTCAGATGCTGATGGGTGGAGAAGAATGCTTACCCACCACAGTAGTGCTTATCCACCACAGTACGCAAAAAACCCCACCACAACAAGCATAATAACCCACCACATCAAGCATAATGACCCACCACAGTACTGCTTATCCACCACAGTACGCAAAAACCCCACCACAACAAGCATAATAACCCACCACATCAAGCATAATAACCCACCACAGTAGTGCTTATCCACCACAGTACGCAAAAAACCCCACCACAACAAGCATAATAACCCACCACATCAAGCATAATAACCCACCACAGTACGCAAAATACACCACCACAGTAGAGCTTTTCCACAACAGTACGCAAAAAACCCCACCACAGTACGCAAAATACACCACCGCAGTAGTGCGTATCCACCACAGTAGTGCGTATAGATTCGCTAGCGTGATTAAGATTGACATTGTTATTGGCAGAGTTCATGGGAGTTGGTGGTCCCCATTGCATCTCTTAGACGTGCAATGGCTGGTCTGTATATATGAATATAGGAATAGTCATGGAGACCCATTTTGTCTTGACCGTTGTGCCGAAGTTGGCAATGTCCGGTGAGCTGTAATGCTATGTTTGGAGTTTGACTCCCCTCAGGAGGAAATCGTTTCCTTTCACATTTTTTTTTTATTTCTGTGATTTTCGTGTTGGAAATATTTTCAAAAGGCCCAGGAGACGTCTGGTAACTAAAATTTTCGTTTGGTATAATTTTTAAGTTCGTTTGATGTTTTCAACGTCTTTTTTCCATTCCATGAATATTAGGGCCAGTAGGAGATTTTTTCGCTGTATTCTGAGTGGCTGGATAGCCGAGTGGCTAGAATGTATGCCTTCCACCCTGCACGTCCTGAGTTCGAGTCCTACTTTAGGCAAACCTTATTGTTTTTGTTTTTATACTTTATGGTTTCAAATAATTTCACTTTTAATTTGATTAACATTTTTGTTTCATATTTAGCTTAAATTTTTATTTGGATTTCAATTTCCAAGGTTAAGATTAAGATGAAGACTGATGATTAAGATTTATTTTAAGTTTCAGATTTAGATTAAGGATGAGTCTTTATTGAACTTAAGATGTTTAATGTACAATTTTATTGAACTTAAGATTTTTGCGTCCAAAAGGCTCTTGCAAAAATGAACGTGACCTAAACTTTTCCTAGTGTCTGGGTAGATTAGTCCTCCTCTGTTTCCTGAAAACCTCCCCGGACTCTAGCCTGGCAATAGTTCAGGTCATGTTCATTTTCGCAAGAGCCTGAGGTAACATGCTGCTGCACAGTGAAGGTCACGTGATTGTAGTTCAAGAGGTGAATTCTTGGAAGGAAAATTCTTGTCTTGCCAATGCTAATTTGATACTACTTGCTGTGTGTGTATCAGGCTGCAAGGTAAAAGACAACTGAGTCATATCTTGTCTTTCCAATGCTAATCTGGACCAATGTTCGCGTGCATTGCGGGTGTCAAGGTAGAAAACACGCCCGCGATGCAGGCGTAAGGTAAAATTTTGAACCAATTCGCAAACAGGGCGGTTGACTCTTTGTAAAGTTTTTTTCATCTTGAAATTCGGAAATGATCTATTTTGGTTCTTTTACAGGGGGATTTCAAAAGTGCGGTGCACTATTTCTCTCGTGCACAGGCCTACGGCAATGCTATCCGCATAGCAAAGGTTGGTATTTTCAGTGACAGATGGGCGCTGTTTAATCTCTGTAAATTAGTTATGCGCATTTGTAAACTGGAAGTACATATTTTCAAAAAAACCTAAATTTCCATGGTCCTCTTTGCAGGAGCATGAAATGGACAATGAATTGATCAACCTAGCATTATTAAGCTCTCCAACAGAAATGCTTGAAGCTGCCAGGTATGGGTACATTGTAGTTCAATTTCCTTTCCTTTGATTTTATCAAGTAAATAAAATAATCATATTCATTATTTCTTTAGATACTTGGCTGACAAAAATGGCTTTCAAGATAAAGCTGTCATGCTTTATCAAAAGGTAGGATGTCGGCATATCTTTTAATTCCAACGGGATAATGCTCTCACTTGAGATAAAAAAGCGGTATTTGGATGCAGCTGAACGTCAGCAACAGGCAGCAACAATTCATGTATGTCAAAAAAATATCTCGACGCAAATTAAACAACAACACAATTGCCTCTTGATAATGTGGCTGAATATTCTCTCTAAAGGCCCGGTTACACTATTAGATATTCCATTAGATATTCCATATATAGAGCATCCAAAACGAGAAATAATATCTAATGGAATATCTAACAGTGTAACGAGTCCATCAGATATTCCATTCATTTTGGCGCTGCCTGAATTCAGTAAATCGTCATCTGAGCAGAGAAAAGACGTTTTTTCGTTGAATTTGATATATTTAATCATGTTTCTCTCCACTATCGAAAGTGGAACCAGAAATAAGTGGAAAAACATGTTGCAATTCTACTTTTCAAAGTTTGGCTTTCTCAGTGCTTTCAACACACTGTTCCATACAGTTTTTCTATTGATTTTGGTAAAACATTAATAATATTCGCGATGTAAATTGGTAAACTGCAGTTTTCGCATAGAAAATACAAGAAATGGCCTGAAAAGTCCACTGTTGCTTCAAAACTTGCACGTCATTACGTCATCAGACAGTCGGCATCTTTACGTCTGCATTCTTTTACATTAGATATTCGGAATAAAATCAAAACGATTTGATTTTATTCCCAGCTTGATTAGATATGTTTTTCCTCCTTTTTAATCCCTCATCGAATATCTAATGGCACGTTACACTGTTAGATATCTAATCGACACACTATTTTTGGTATGTCTGGAGAATATCTAATAGAATATCTAATAGTGTAACCGGGCCTTAACACTTAAAGGGAATCAACAGATATAAAAGCGACTTGCGTCAGAGGACTAGACAGTCTATAAACAGCTCATTGTGTTTCGCTAATGAACAATTGACTGACTCTGTTGTGTGGTGTAAAAGATCTTTACCATTACAAATTATAATTTGAATTCAAAGCAATTCAAAGGGCTATTTTTTAAATGCTTGGTCTTATCTCCGCTGATTCCCTTTTAAAGTATTCACATTTTGGACAAGGAAGTAGAAGCTTGGGCAATTGACTTGTTTTTAATCACCTATTAGATATTCCATTAGATATTCCATATATAGAGCATCTAAAACCAGAAATAATATCTAATGGAATATCTTACAATGTAACGAGTCCATTAGATTCTCCAATCATTTTGGCGCTGCCTGAATTTAGTAAATCATCATCTGAGCAGAGAAAAGAGGTTTTTCGTTGAATTTGATATATTTAAGCATGTTCCTCTCCACTATCGACAATGGAACCAGAAATAAGTGGAAAACGTGTTGCAAGTCAACTTTTCGAAGTTTGGCTTTCTCAGTGCTTTCAACACACTGTTCCATACAGTTTTCTATTGATTTTGGTAAAACATTAATAATATTTGCGATGTAAATTAGTAAACTGCAGTTTTCCTATATAAAATACAAGAAATGGCCTGAAAAGTCCACTGTTGCTTCAAAACTTGCAAGTCATTGCGTCATCAGACAGTCGGCATCTTTATGTCTGCAATCTTTTACATTAGATATTCGGAATAAAATCAAATCGATTTGATTTTATTCCCAGCTTGATTAGATATGTTTTTCCGTCTTTTTAATCCCTCATCGAATATCTAATGGCACGTCACACTGTTAGATATCTAATCGACACACTATTTTTGGTATGTCTGGTGAATATCTAATGGAATATCTAATAGTGTAACCGGGCCTTTAGAGCATGGACCTAAAACAAAAATAGACAATTTGGAGTTTAGAATCGCGAATCGTCTTTTGAAGATTATGCCTACGCCAGTCGCTAGTATATGCAGCGGTCGTGGGGATAAAGATAATTCTTCATCGTCACACACTTATTGGTCGTGACTGTGTGACTTGGTGTCTTGGTCAAATGTTTTTTCGTTGTCCAGCCTCATCTTAAACACCACAAAGGATTATGTAATGCTTCGCGCAGCCTCGTCTATGCAACTAAGAAGAATAAATAGTGCTTCCTCCAGTCTCATCTGCAGCACCACGAGGAGTTACGTACTGCTTCGTCCAGCCTCGTTTATACCACCGGGAAAGTTTATGTAATGGTTCTAGCAAATGCAGGAATCGAGATATAGCCAAATATATGAAACATTTAAAACATGGAATCCTCCCATATATTATTGGACTACCAAAATTTGATCAGAGCATTCAAATTCATTTACTTGGAGTTGGTTTGGTACACTTTCGGTTTTACTTCCGTTCCATTTCAGTATTCCATTTCAGTATTCCACATTTCATGTTTTAAAGATAGCCCTTCCCAAATTTGAAATTAGATCATATCAATGAAACATGTCGACTGGACACCATTCTATAGCCAGAGAAATATAGATGAGGCATGGGCATAAATGAAAAATATTCTCTCTGATATGTTCGGGCGTCATGCCCCTAAGATATCAAAGAATGTTAGATGTAAACCGGCACCATGGCTTAACAACGAGGTAAAGACTCTCCCTATAAAAGAGATAAACTGCTCAAAGCGTACAAGGAAAGAATCAGACATCTCGGCATATAAGCGAAAGAGACACCAAGTCAATATTGCAGTAAAGAGGGAAAAAACTGACTACCACAAGAAATTATTGCAAGAAGGTTCAAAGGATCCGAATAAAATTTGGACGACATTGTAATCGATATACTCCATCAATACAAATGACAAAAAGTCTATGAAAGCTTTGGGTGTTGATGGCCTCAAAATAAGAGATCCACACATGATAGCCGATGCCTTCTGTTCCTTTTTCACAAGAATTGTAACAATTTAAAGGAGAAATCCTTTCCATTTTGTAACGTAAGTTGGAAAAGGCCAATACAAATGTCTACAAAACTGATCAAAAATTTTTATTCAAGATGGTATCGAGACAGGAGCTTAAATAACAGCTGAGGTCAGTTAAAAGAAATAAAGCATAAGGGTTAGACAATCTACCACCAGGCCTAATCAAAGATTTAGCTGAATTGATATCTGCACCATTAGCACACTTAATAAATTTGTCGCTGAGAACTAGCATCTTTACAAGTTACTGGAAGGTAGCAAAAGTTATTCCAACCCATAAGTCTGGTGGAATTTCTAACCCAGATAATAGTACACCGAGTTTGGCTTCAGACCAAAACTATCCACAGAATACGCGGCAACTTTCTTACTGGATAGCATCAGGAACAGTGTTGACGAGGGCAAATTAGTTGGAGCGGTCTTTGTGGACTTAAGCAAAGCCTTTGACACCGTGAATCACGCAATGTTGCTAGATAAACTCCCTCTATATGGAGTTCAAGTGCAAAGAACTAAAGTATTTTAAAGATTACCTGTTCTTCCGAAAAGAAAAGTAGCTTATAACAGTTGGTTTTCAAAGCAGAACTCATTGTTGACAGGAGCACCATAGGGATCAATATTGAGTCCGTTATTATTCTTACTATTGTTCAATGATGTTGTGGACGTAATTTAGCATTCGAGTATCTTGAAATATGCTGACGACACAGTCCTTATGTTGCAGACAAGGACATCAAGTCTGTCAAAGCCAAATTTTCAAAGGACATGGATTGTTTAGCAGACTGGCTGAAGAGTAACGAACTTGTTTTAAACTTAAAGAATGGTAAAACAAAATCTCTTCTCTTCGCCACCCACAAAGGATTGCCAAACAAACTGAGCCACTCGAAGTTAAGCTGTCGCATCAAACTGTCATCAGTAACACAACTGAATACAAGTATCTTGAGGTTCGCTTGCATAGTTCACTAAACTTAAATTCGAATTTCAATACTTTTTTCAAAAAGGCGTCTGGTAGTCTACGACTTTTAGCACAAATAAGATCGTATCTTGATCGAGCCACAGCTGCTACAATTTATCATTCAATGATACTGCCGACATTACACATACAACAGTTGAAACACACTAATACCCAGTTGAGCAGGCTCTCGTCACTTCACTCACGTGCGTTGAAAATAGTTTCCTGAGAATCAAGAAAAAACCAGAAGCTTACGTTAGTCGTCAATGCCAACAATACTAGGGCTTGCAAGCTTGTACAAAGCAAGGAATCATGTAAACAGTATAACAATTACTTCACGTTGCAGGAGAATGAAAAGCGGACCCGAAACAATAAATACACATTGAAACTACCAAGGATCAAAACTGACTGCGCACGAAAACCCTTTATGTTGATTGGTGAGAAGGTGTACAACGAACTACCTCTGGAACTTCGTAAAATTGAAAACTTTAAGAAATTTGAGAAAGATCTTAAAGAACATTTTAAATTACATTTATTTGATAATCATATCTGGAATTTTGAATGTAAATAGTTTAGATCTACTTTTTATATTTCTGTACTCTTACTTTTATCAGATTCATTCTTAATTGTTATTTTTAAGGTAATAGCATTAAGGCATAGGGCACAGAACACAGGACAAACATTGATAATAGCAGTTTTTAACTCGTTGATGTGTAGATCCTGTCAGAACATTCGTATTTTTATTATTATATTATTATATATACGTGTCATTTTCGGATTTGCTTTGGTTGTTTTTGCCCTAAGAATGTCAAAAATTCACACTTTTTAAATATGAACAATTTTAGGGTTATGAGAGCCCCTTTTTTGTGGTAAACTTGAAAACTTTTATCTTCTTGCTTGATCGTTTTCTCTCGGAAACCCGTAAAATACAACAAATTTACCTTCCATAGCACGTTTCCCCTCCAGTTACCTTCCATAGCACGTTTCCCCTCCAGCCCTTCGGACTTCCGGGTAAAAGAAATTTCCAGAGTTGCAGTCTCGCAAAATACAACAAATTTGTTGTTTCTACATCAATAAATAAATAAATATCGACTAGTCCATTTTGTAAATGCGTTTCGAACCTATCACAAGTCCATCATCAGCTAGTGAAACTTGTGAAACGTACATACAAAATGGACTAGTCGATATTTATTTATTAATTCATGTTTATGTCAAATTAACTGGTGATGTCGAACTAACCGTTTATGTCTTCTTGGAATTAAAAAATGGAAAAGTCAATATTTATCGTCTGTTTCTTCATACTTAAATTTATTAGAAGTCTGTGGTTTCCTTTAAATGTTCCTATTTCTAAAATAAAATAAAATAAAAAAATTTGAAATATGGAATACGAGAACGAAGCATTACGTAATGCTTCGTGGTGGTATAAACCAGGCTGGACGAAGCAATGCCAAACTCCCCGTGGTGATGTAGACGAGGCTGGAAAAAGCATTGCGTTATTCTTCGTGGTGGTGAAGACGAGGCTGGAAGAGGAAAAGATGTTCGGCGACGACGGCAGGTTATGCCACCACGACGACAAGTCATTCCATCACTACGACTTAGTGTGCGATAACGACACATTATTTTTGTCCCCACCACCGTTCCATACTAGTTAACTCTCGAGATCCATTCGCCGCCACCTTATTTGAGTAAAATGTTGTGAATCATAGTATAAGACGCTTTTTGAAATCTAGTAGTAACCTTGCAAGGATAAATTTGTAATGTTCATTATTTCCAAGTGGATAGTGCTGTAGATCGAGGATGTGACTGTTGATTTGATCTTACAAATCGTTGATAAGGGTAGTGTAAAGGTGTTATTTTTTTTTAAATTTTCATTCTAACTTGGATATGCGAGTGCTAGGTGATCCCTGCTACAGGATTCAGACTATCTTCAGTGGTTAATGACTCTATCTGTTTTTTTCCCTGGTGCTTTTTATTAAATAATTTATGCAGCATTAATAAGAGCACCATTTTCATTGACGGGGTTGAACGTCATAACATTTGCTTGAATTCGACGCCTTTTCTTCTTTTCCATTTAAAGTACTGGTTTTTTTACCATCCCAAGATTTTCTCTCTGGGTACTGGGACCTAATTTCTTGAAAACAGGGTGAAAACACAATTTTCACCACAAGTATTTGAAAAATTAATGAACCTTATAATTATATAAGAAAATTCGAACAAATCTTTTGTTCAAATTTCAAGTAACTACAATCCTCGCCAAAAGGCTGGGACACTTCGAACTTTTGTAAAATGCTCGCTCTAAAGACGCATACCCCGCTCCCCCCGACTCAATGTTGGTGAAATCGATGTTGACAGTGGTCCCAACATTGATTCGGTGGGAGGGGGTCTTATTACCCAAATATGTTGTAATGGGACGGGGTTTTTAAGGTAAAACATACTTATAACATACTGTCCCCAATATTTTTGGCGAGGATTGTAGCTTCAGTCGATTTCGAACCTGTTCTTCTATTATATTTTTCTTAAGTACAAACATTTGTAGAGTTCCATTTCTTTGCTGGTGACATAATAGAGCTGATGGCTTATGCATAACAAGTATTACGTCCGAAGGGCGCCAACTCCTGGTCAGCAACTACTTCGAATAAGCATTCCTTTTGTAAAGAGTGGTATGATTAAACTGCGGAAAGTCTTATCACGAAATTAATACGGATATTTTCCATGGTGTTTTGTGTTTACTTCTTTACGTTTTAGAGTGGCAATGTTTCGAAAGCCATAGATTTGGCTTTTCAAAGTCAGCAGTTTGGTGCCTTGCAGCTAATTTCGGAAGACTTGGATGATAGAACGGACCCTGAAATGCTTAACAAATGTGCTGAGTTCTTTATTCAGCATGGTCAATTTGATAGAGCTGTGACTTTGCTGATTATTGCGAAAAGAGTAAGTAGACTTATTTTATTTAATATTCTATATGTAAAAATCTTGTAAATCAAGATCGCGGTTAGGCATATCTTTGAGAATCCTATAGCTAAATTTTAACAAAAACATTCTGATTTCGTACGTTTCAAAAGCAGGGAAGACTTTCGCCCCTGCTATCGGATTCAATGCCAGCAGGTTTTCCTAGGCTAAAATGCCCTTTGCACAGCGGCGGAAACGGTTTGCCCCCATGCTAAGTCGAAATGTTAGTAATAACGGAGCAAGAAGCACCCAAGGCGAAATGAAATTAATTGCCTTGGTCAAAATTGCGAATGGTGTCTTCATTCTCGAGAACGCACAAAAATTTAGTCAAGAAGGAAAGAAGTCTGAATGTCAATGTTGAGAAATTGTTTTGCATTTAGCATTGTCTATTGGAAGATTAACTATAGATCGAGATAGAAATAGTTTTAAATCTCTTTCGGTTCAGCATAAATCTATCTTTTTCTTTTAAGTGTCAAAGCACTGTGATTATTTCATTTAGTTATTCTCAATAATTTGATGCAAAATAATACTAAAACCACTCAGTTTATACGACCTCTGGAAAAACGTGGAAAAAATATGCCAACCCTAAACTAATCATGCTTAAGAAAAATTTCTATGCTAAAATGATCTTTCATTTTTATGTTTGAAGGATGTTCTCTATGTAGGAATTTCTATTCTCTATGTGCACAAACAAAACAATCGTTTCATTGAATCACTGAGTTCCCTATTGTTCTGCCTCTGTACTCAGCCTCATAAACGAATTTAATGAATAGCTCCCGCACTGCTGTAACTAGAAACGCGTTTCTTTTTTTGAACGAAGCCTTTTCTGCCCAAAAAGTGCAAGCCGTATTATTCTACATGTTTTTGGTCCTCCAATGTGGTCAAAATTTCGATTTGCTCTTGATTTTGAAGTGTTTGCTTTCATTGCGGACATATATTGTTAGTTGAACTCAACCCATTGTGCTCCTTTGTTCTACAAAAGTTGTTTAACACTCAATTACAAGCTACTTGCGTAAAAGCAATTTGTCCATGTATCTCTAAAAGCTGGAACAGAGAATGAAGTCAGCAACGATCGGGAATGAGCGGGAAACAGTGGTTTTCTGCGGAACGTGCGGGAACGGAGGGGAATAAGTGCGAACACGCACGAGGAAACATGTAGATAAAGCGGGAATCAGTGGCAATTATTGCTAACAGGAGAAATGGCTAGGCGACTAGGGAACGAAGTTGGATCTGGTAGGAATCAGATGTGTCGAGGGGGTACAGCTTGATTTGGATTCAGTTGGAATCAGGTTGAAATTGCGAGAACAGGGCCGAAATTTGTGGCAACTCTATTCTGTTCATTGCAATCTCCTAGGCATGATCTCATCCTTCAAACATGGCTAATGGGTACCTTTAATCTACTTTTTTCATTTTTCCTGCACAGAAAACTTAAAGACTTTCATATTCGGTTTAGCAGTTATTAAATATAAAAATACTTGCCTTCAGCACGCAATTAAGCATCAAACGTAGAAGACCGGCAGGTCATTTTACATCTAGCCTCTCGCGCTTTGCACTCCCTGACAAAAACCCGTTATCTGCGCCAAGTTTAGATTTGTGCTGACATCGTTTATACATGGCAGGGGACCTCTTGTGACTGATCTCGTAAAATGATTCTATATTCCTGTCAATATGGTTATCCTATTTTCCCAATTTTGTTTGGACATGTGTTATTCGTACGAAATTCGTCCCATTTCATATTTCTTATTCCTATCATAAACCAGGAATTCGTTTATCCTATATGATGCCAAGGAAAAAACTTATGATTGACGGCGTGAAGTTCCAATTCTAGTCGATGTTCTTGCCTAAGCTAAAGTATTAATGAATGCGTATTTTTCGTTTTATTATAAAGGGAGGGGTCTTTACAAAGCTAATGAATTTACCTTTTCTAGTTTGAGGATGCTCTTGAAATTTGCGTGGACAATCACGTCACAATCAATGAAGATTTAGCAGAGAGAATGACGCTCCCCAAGGACCATCCTGACTCTGATTACAGAAACAATCTTCTTGAACAAATAGCAGAATGCGCATTCAGTCAAGGTTCTTTTCACCTGGCAACAAAAAAATTTACCCAAGCTGGTAACAAGATAAAGGTAAATGTTGCATCTTTGTCATTCAGAACTTCTAGTCTGTTGCTAGTGCTTTATATTCTGCTAAAATTGTGAAAATCTAAAACTTATAGCTACCTCGTTCAGAACTATAGTAAACACATCATTTTTAACCATATTTAACAGAACTCTGTAAGCCTGACTGGAAAAGTTATTAAGAATGCTGTGTCATGAGATAATCTTTTGAAGGTAAAAGGTTTTGAGGCTAGGGGCGGCTTTCAAACTTTCTTTTTCGTTGTCAAAGATCAATTGCTGAAGTTTTTACGCTCTAAATTTTACACCCAAATTGTGCAAAAATATGAAATCTCTGCTGAATATTAAAATTCATGAATCTTGTCTGTGCCATTTTATCATTTCGTGCAATCTACCTGTTAAAACTGATATTTTAACCAAGTTCTACGTAAAATTAGACGCTGATTCCAAAATCAATTATCCAACTGAGAGTTACAACACTGCTGATGTTTATAAATCAGTAATTCTACTTTACCTTGTATCAATATTCTTAATGAAGTTGAAATAAACTGTACACCAGAACTTGATGAACCAGGAGCTTCGGAAGGGCCTAGGATCAGGACCCATTAGAGGACCCAATTTGTGTTTTTTTTCAAAATTTTCTTTTTATATTTGCTGTAGCCAGTTATGACATAGCCGCGATCCATGTTTCTTGGCACTTTGCATAGGTTGTACTTTCCTCAGCGGTTCGTTAGGTAGAAATATCTAAGCTTTCGTCAAAGGATGAAGATAGGGGTAAGACAGGATGAAATATGAGAACAAGTCACTGAACGCAATGTTTCTTGCACTTTGTAAAAAAACAACTTAGCCTTAACGTTAACAAATCAGAAGAGACCTTGTAGATGAAAAGAAATTATGAACATCAGGCTCCTTGTGGATCATAAGACAACACTCTAAGAATGAAAGTATTTTGTAAAGTTAAACGTTTGTGTTCAGTGAATTCCACATGCATAAAGCAGTATACTGGAAGAGAGCATTCTGTTGTGGTAGAAGATATATTACCAAATTTAACAAGCAGCAGTGCCGTTTGATTGAAATTTTTTCTAGCTTGTTCCCCCCTGACCAGGACTCATGTGAGATAGACCCAGGCCCCCACGAAAATCCACGAAAATCCTCCTTTAAAGCAACATACCACGGTCCATTTCAAGCGTCATCGGATGGGCTGGGAGGGCACATGAGTCTTGGTCAGGTGGGAACGAGTTGGAAATAATTTCAATCAAATGGCACTGCCGCTTGTTTAATTTTGACATTATTATCCACTCGTTCCAGACCCCCGACCTCAGCCCTGAAATAGAAGGTGTATCTTAATACAGAGAAACACACCAAAAAACAAGGAATACAAGGGTCAATCAAAATTTTGCTTTCAATATTTCAATATAACATAACTGAAAAATTTTTCATCACAACTCACAATTTTTCATCCTGTGGAAATGCTGTTAAGTTCAAAGGCTGCTGATGGAAAGAGGGCCTTGATGTCTTCATAACTTTGTCTGGAGCAATATGCATATAAGTAATATCCAAAACATGAAGTGTTTGGGCTTGATCAGGAGTTCCATTAGTGTGGCTAATTTCTTACTTACTTCAGGTGTCGGAAACTGAATAACCCCACTGAAAAATAGACATTTCATAGAAAATAGACATTCCAGCAGAAGTATAGACAATGGACCTTTTCAGACTATTTTAAGCTTTGATATTGCATAACCTGAAGCGTTTTTGATTCGAGAGTTGAGAGAAAAATGTGAGTTCTAGTTTTGATATTATTTGCTCACATATATTTACTCATATCCTTTCCGTTTTCAAGAAGAGTTCTTGCTTTGATTATTTCCATAAATCACCAGGCTTAACTTTGTGTTTTGCTGTTTCAATGCATATGAAACACTACTAAGAGGCCATACATTTTTCGGGTTTCAAGTTGAATGTTCCTTTGAAAATTCAGAGCACAAAACACAAAATTTAAATCGTTCCGATATAGTAAGATATTTATTGTTCATGAAGGACATTTAAAATTAAAGTCTGCGATGAGATAGGGATAGGATTTTCGAATTTATGCAGCAGTAACACTACTAATTTTGCGTCTTAAGTTCACACAAAAGCGTTTGGAATATTCTCAGTAGATCTGGAAATTTTGTGGCAAAAAATTTCATTAAGCATTTACCATCGAACTGTTTGACTTTTATTTAGGCTGTTAATGACAGGATTTCCGAGTGCAGACAGGGTATAGAAACGTTGCATTAGAATTCAAGTGGATGGAACACAATCATAGATACCCTTAACCTCTGTGACTCACTGGCTCACTATCCCACCCAAGGTTTTGTTTTATAAAACTTGGCTTATACTTGACCTTCAGCTTCATTATAATGATGATGATGATAATGATTTTGATGAAATGAAGATAATGATGATTTTGATGATGATGATGATTATTATTATTATTATTATTATTATTATTATGATAGTAATGATGATGATGATGATGAGGATGATTCTCATGGTGAATATAATGTTATGGTTGATGATGGCGATAATGATAATTTTGACGGCGATGATAGCTATGATGATGATGATGATGATGATGATAATGTTCTTTTTTTGTTCACTGTTTAATACCCTTTTATGAATTCTCTTATGTGTTTACCATAACAAGTAGACTAGCTTTTTAACTTGACGCCCGCGATGCGGGTGAGTTTTTACCTTGACACCCGCGATGCGGATGAATATTAGTACCAGTTTAGCCTTGGAAAGACAAGATATCACTCAGCTGCCTTTTAACTTGCTGCCTTTCAACTTGCAGCCTTCTGAACTTTCGCTAGAGTCCGGGGAGGTTGTGGGATGCCATTGGGAGCTAACCTCCCCGGACTCTAGCGAAAGTTCAGAAGGCTGCAAGTTGAAAGGCAGCAAGTTAAAAGGCAGCTGAGTGATATCTTGTCTTTCCAAGGCTAAACTTGTACTAATATTCACCCGCATCGCGGGTGTCAAGGTAAAAACTCACCCCCAACGCGGGTGTCAAGGTAAAATTTACCCACTAATCTCTGAAGAATAGGAAGCAAGAATACAAAATTTTAGGATGCGCGGCCTGATATGATATACACAGCTAAGATCACCAAAGAAAGTAAGTAGGTGGAATTAGACATACAAAAACGAATGATAATCATAACCCCAATTTCAGAGAAGCCGACAACAAACTTTTAAATTGTCTTTAATATACCCATCCTTTGCGTTTTTGGACTTCCATCTACCATGAAGTTTGAAGAGACGATCTTTGATTCCAGCATTAGCAGCTGCGGTTGGACCTCCTGATCTAAGGCTATTTAAACCAAAATTGTTCTTTTCAAGCCCTATCTTTTCAAAAGCATAAAGAACTATTTCTCTTGCTCTGGAATACAATATTGGCTTATTCTGTGAACGCAACTTACAACGTTTATGATTCCTTTCGTAAGTCAGAGCTCTAAAGATATATTCCTCTGACAAATCTTCAATACCTACAAGAGCTATATAACGTTTCAATATAGAATAATGGCATGACGGCGAACCAGTTTTAGCTATCAATACGTAATTCCCATCTCTGTACACATCAGATTTACTTCTTTCTCTTACTATTTTAAAATACTTATCAAAGAAAGTAATGTTTGGACGCTTCATGTTGGTTACCTCATTGAACCTCAAAAATCCAGCAAAAGCTATACTACATATTGCAAGTGTACGGAGACTATAGACAAATCTTGCAGAATTTGACTAAGCATGCCATCTATCTTTTTTAAATACTTTGGTTTTAAAGTTTCTTTCTTCCCAACTGGGCGTGCTAAGACTCTTCTAGATGATTCGAGGAGTGCTTTTACGATTTTATTACTACAAGGACTTTTGCCACCAGAAACTTCATGAAGGAATTTCAAACCATAAAATACGTTAAGAATCTTCGAGAAAACTTCCGGAGGATTGAATCATGCTTACGATAAATAAACACAGCGAGCTAGATATATCAGGGAACAACTTAATTTCAGGAATTTATTTACCCATTTCCCCCATGCCTTGAAACCTTTGATGTAGGAACGTACAGTGTTGATACACTTAGATTGAAGAAGAATAGTTGGGAGGGATTCTCGGAGGCTTTGCAGTGACGGGTGAGAAAACTCGCTTGCTGGTAGAAATTCCTTTATGAAACCTATAAAATAAATAGATACGATTGTTCAAGTTTGCAAATCCTAGCAGGTTATTATGCTGATACCAGCTCACTCTGCTATACAAACTCAATCATTTAAAACTTGCAATCGCCGATGCCGGCTATTCACACAAGAATTCACATGCGTGCATGAAATCAAACCTGATTTCGTCAATTATCTTTAAAATTTCAGCATAACAGACCTATCTAAGCAAACAACGTAACCCATTTTTCTTCTCAACAGCCCTTTTCTCGGCTGATCTAATTCTTCTCTCATCCTCCGAGTCTGACGCTCCATCATGTTTAACATACTCGTCAACTAGACCCCATCCTGCTTCTGAAGAATCTGCCAAGTTAATTAATTTATTTCAGTGTTTTAATTTTTCAAGGGCACGCTCGATACCCTTGGACAATGAAACACGGTCTCCAGATGACAGAGAGTCGGACAAAATGTCAATTACTTCTTCATTAAATTTAAATTGTTCTTCGTTACCTTCGAAACGGAACTCGGACTTTGATTTCTTTAAACGTTTTGTAACTTTCTCAGCTGCATCGGATACAACACTACTTTTCAGGTTATCTGCTTTCTTATCAATGTAGCCTCGTACGAGTCTAGACTCGTGCTTTGCCCTTGGCACTCTTATTCGTCAGTGCTAAGAATAAAGCCACGAAACGAGTCGAGATCACCAGTCTAGGCTCTGCAGGACCTGTGACAGCCACTTCTGAAGCGAAGGCAAATATACTATTATTTGCTCGAAGTTTAACGAGAGCGAGAACTTCGAGCGAGAGCGAGAAAAGTAGTCACGATATGAAAGTGGAACAATTCATCTCAGTTTGTATAAATGAACTAATGGCAATGGTTGCATAGAAAACAATGATGCCAATGCATTTGCCGCAGTTGCTAAGTGAGTGAAACAATCACGAAGAGTGGTGGGGGTCATAATGAAATCAAACTACTTACTCAGTAAATCCTTGATATTGATTTTCATATAATTGTTGATATAATTTTCTGAAGAGGTTTCTGATAAGTTGCTCTTTTGTTTCAATAGCCTGCTTAATGAACGGCTGTTGTAACGGATGAATGAACGGGTGAGAACTGAATGTATAGCTGTGGTAGCTTCCTTTCCTGACAGACCTATTTGTATACAAAGCAAACTCTACGTTTAGTTTTCATTAATCATATATTGCACTGTATTTCTTAGCACTTCCTTCAAAGTTGTTCAGTAACTTTTGCAGTAACAAGGACATTTTATCTGTCTTTATAAATGTTGATTATCTCTCAGATGAAATCATGCTATTCTTGTAATCGTAAATTCAAGATTGTAGTACCGGACTGCAAGTAAATAAGAAATTAGCATCACATTTGTGCACGTCCGGTTGAACTTTTTTTTTGGTTTTGTTACAGGCCATGAAAGCATTGCTTAAGTCTGGTGATACAGAAAAGATTGTTTTCTTTGCCGGCGTTTCGAGGCAAAAAGAAATTTATATAATGGCAGCTAACTATCTTCAGTCACTAGACTGGAGAAGAGATCCTGAAATTATGAAAAATATCATTGGCTTTTATACAAAGGGGCGAGCATTTGACTCATTAGCTGCATTCTACGAAGCATGTGCAGAGGTGATTATCTTGTTGACTCTTCTGAACATTTGAATCTGTATTGTAACATAGTAATGTCTATTTAAAGTGCCCATTTCTTCCAAGATTTCTAGATATTTTGACCGACTTCCCAGAAGTCTTGTTTTCTTCATTCTAAGAGAAAAGCTGATAAAATTTTCCTTACGGCCAAGAAGAGGTACATTGCAAATAAATTTAATAACGTATGTAACTCGATCTCGTTCGTAGTTGCTAAAGATTTCTTTTAACAGGGGACCACCAATTTTTTTTGTCAAGGCTGTCTGCTGGATCAGAAGACAAGACCTTGTCTTCAAAGAAATTTATAGGACGTGCAGTAATGCAGAGAACTTTTCTGAGTAATGCCGATTATTTAAGTTGTGTGGAAGGCAATCTGTGAAGGGCGTTAAGGGCTACCTTTGAGAAATCTGGAGGACCATCTTTAGAATTGCGATAAACAGCGGAACCATTTTTCGGGCATACTTGAAAGGTTTTTTGTTTTGTTTTTGAAATGCATCAATCAGAAAAAGAAGCTGAATGGGCATTGTTTTGAAAACCAATCAGCTTTCAGCGGGAAGGACATGGGAGATTAATTGAAGTTTCCAAGTGAGAAAACTTTTTCTGTCTACACAGAACCTGCTTTTCGGTTTTAATGGGGAAAGATTCATAACGCTAAGATGAAACGAGAATCTGGCTCTGCCAATTATTCGAGAACAAACGTACTCTATTTTCACTGTATTCCTCTCTCTTCCTTTCAATTGGCTAAGATATGGAGAGTGCGAGGGAGGCTTCGCTGTTTGAAAGGCAGAGAGTATAGAGACCGTCGCTGCGGGAGGAGTAGAGGGGCAGCTTATCTTATATTGCGAGTTGCTAAAGAAACCTGTCTGGAATACGCAGATTGAATTACATAACAAAGAGAAACCTCTTGGGGGGTTCTTTTGGCCCCTGTATCCTTCGAGGCTGGTTACGTCGATTTATCTTTGCCTTAATTCGAATTCAGAGATTTTCATCCGGTGAAAATACTCCTTCTTACTTATGCACACTCTAGGCGATCTTCTAAATGATGTCCTATGGCAGAATTATGGTTGAGGGTGGGTTGTTCAGAAATTTATAGTCGTTGTGGCATTTTGCAACTTTGACTCTAAGCTTTTTTAACTTCTATGACATCCTCTGGTAAGGATGAGTCAAGGTATGCTTTTACAATAAAGCACTTTGCTTCTATTTGGATAAAACATATTTTTTGTCTGTCAATCATTCAGGTCGAGGTTGACGAATATCAAAACTACGAAAAAGCTTACAGTGCCATCACTGAAGCTTACAAATGTTTATCTAAGGCTAAACTAAAGAATTCAGTACAGCAAGAGGAAAGAATGGCAAACCTAAAGCAGAAAGCAGTGCTCATTAAAAAGTTTATGCAGAGCAAAAGGTTTGCACCTGTTTTATCCTTCCAGTTTTTACCAGCTTAAAGTTAGCTATTTTATTTTATCTTGCTTTAACAGCGTTTTTTATTATTTGTATTTTGAACTTTGCACAAACAAAAGATGTAGTTTGTAAGAGTTTTGTGGTTTTTTGAATTTTCCTCATACTCGATGAGATGAATTCTGTCACCTTTAATAATAACATAATAACCTATTTAATAACTAAATTTTTAGCGAAGAAGGGCTTTTCATGTTGCAGTAAAAGGTTTCAATTTCAAGAGTGATTTCAAGTGGGTTATATGTTATTATATGCCACTGCTTGTGTACGAAATTATTTTGGCCAGGGCATAGGATTTTGAAAAGACCAGGAAAACTCTTCCATTCACATTTTCACTAAATCCTTTCTAGTTAAAATGTCTGAATAAAACGTTCTTAGACTATTGCGTGAAAAAACGAAAATGAAAGCGAATGTTTTACAGCCAGTGTTGGTGGTCTACCATTAGGTACTACAAAAAAAAAGAAGTTTCAGGCAAGCTTTCCAAACCTATTCCATGTTAAAGAGCATGAAAAATGATTTAACGTAGTGCAGCTCGCTTACTTAATAATTTTACTCGCAGGATTTGTAGACGAATAGAAGAGACGAAAGTATTTACTTTGTTTTGGCAGTCATTAGGATCGCACCTTGACCTACAGATCCATGCGAGGGGTACACATAAGAAGGGTGCAGTAGGCCCCTCGCATAAGTAAGCACAGATTGTAGTACAGGTAGCACAGGTATAAGGCTATAATAAGTAAAAAGTACTTGCTAACTACAAACGATGCCACATAGCTGTGTGGCCTACCACTAAGATGCTACCCCAAGAGTGTTACTAGTAACGAGTTCTTTGATTCTAAATGCTTCTTTTGTTCCAAAGTGAGCTCTCCTTTCGGCGTGTTGTGCTAAGCCAAAAAACTGGACCATTTGGAGGCGAGACAAGGCATTTTCGATACTGTTATCTGTTCCCGTTTTGTGCTTGATGTTGAGTGTGCGCTCATTTTTGCAGCGATAAAAAACAGTCGGCAGTAACAACGTTATGGCTGGGCTTGAGCGACCAATATGTCCACGATTGCACGATTGTCACAATGAAACAGCAAGCGTTAACAAGACAAATAAATTGGATATAATTCTTTCCATTGAATTTTGTAGTTCTGTCAAGAAGAGGGCCATTTTTCTGCGATCCGTTTCCAAGTAAATTCCGAACCCTGACAAACTAGATGCGTCAGTATAGAGTTCTCACAATCTGGAGACAATGTCACGAATAGATGAAGAATTTTGTATTTGCCAATCCATTCCGATAAATAGTCCAACGACATTTGAATATCTGCGCGTTCTTCTTTGTTAGACATGATGACAGACAGGGAGACGTGATGACAGAGTCTCTCTACGGTAGTTGACAGATTAATTTATCAAATTAATCGTTGCTATGTGGCTGCTAAAACTTTCGAGTTCCGGCAAAATGGCACTAAAATTTTCCATCCATATCTTCAAAAACCTTTAAATTCTTAAGAGTTGACACGTTATTCTACTTTTGCAAGGTATTTCATGCAAGTAAAGTAGCCGTGCAAATAAGGACTGTAGGCTTCCGTTACTGAATGCCTGTTTTTCGCATTGTCACATTTCGACTTATTTGAACTCATTGCAAAAAAACCAAAGCGGTTAATGTCAGTCACTAAGACAAGTGGTTTCCATCCACAAAAATCTAGAGACAGAATGACGCTGCAATCAATAGAAATTCGCATACTGCTATTTTATGTCCTTAAGAAGGCTCAAAGAATTACCTAATCACCCCAGTGAAAAAGAGCCCACCATGTTTCTGTACAGTCACGATGCCGTAGGCAACCGGATGTACTGAATGTCCCACAATAACCTTCACCCCGTCCTTGGTGAAGGACCAGTAGAAAGCAGCAAGAGTGGAAAATATTTCAGAAGAGCTTGTTTAAACAGGAGGAGACACGATGATAATAAGCTTTACCATCAATCTGCAATAAGATCTGATAGACATGAGAACAGCCCGCACCGTGGATAGACTCGCTACACAAGTCGTTTGTTATTTTGTTATTTAGTTTAATTGCTGGATGCCGAAACAAACAACTTGTAATTTTACAATCTTAAAATTAGTCTTGTGAGACAACGTTTTGTCGTGCCAATCAGATTGCAGGAAATTATAGTAGAGCAATTTCATTGGTTGATTGATTCCTCCCACTTTTCAGGTCCCTTAAAAGTTTGCTTCCCACGAGAGTGCTATTGCTTTTTAGCGTCAAAAAGTGAAATTTTAGGCTCAAGCTTTGTAAATTTGTTCATTCCTACATTAACAACGTAAAAAAAATCCAAAAACAGAGGAGGGTGGACCGATCTTGTTGCCAGATCATCAGTAGCGCTCCTACGGTCGTCCAATCAACTGGATAGATAAGGTAAGGTAGGTAAGGAAAGGTGTTGTTTACCTTCCTCAGTCCCATTCCTCGGGCATGTTCAATAAGGTTCCTTTTTGCTAAAGTTCTTTCTTTTTCTCAGAATATACGACGAAAATCCAGAAGAGGCAATGGAAAATTTAAGAATCTTGCTGGAGGATCCTGAGGTAGTAAGTGCTGTACGGATTGGTGATATTTACGGTTTCATGATTGAACATCATGCAAAAGTTCAGGAATACAACAAAGTAAGTCTTCTGTTTTCCTCGACGTAATTTGCGATTAAAAAGTCCAGATTGCTAAGACTAGCCTTTATTGCTAAATTTGTATCAAACGAGTTAAATGGAAGGGTACACGATGGGCACTTCTGCATAAAATACTGCGTGCGTTATTTCCAGTGGTTGCTCACAATGCATATGTCTAGGTATTGTGGATTTTCTGTGGCTTATTTAGGCAATTTTAATGTATAATCACCCTCGAATCTAAGCTTCGCTACGTACTTGACTTTTGGTATCACTTATTTGAAGAATTTGTACATAAAGGGTTAAAAAATTTTGCTTCTATTTTTCTTATTTTCTAAGCATTCAACGGCCCTCATATTCTTGCATGCAAACATTGCATGGTTGGTCAAAAAAGTTATACTCGCTTTATATCAAAAAATTCTCTTGTCACCTTTATAGCTAGTTAGGCACTCACTTTATTGAAATGCGAGGAAATTTGACATCACCTTACTTTTTCTTTGAAAGTCCGTCACACACATTCCGTCAAATCACCTTCTTTGTTTCATATGATGCTCCAGATTCTCGAGTAAATTTCATCAATCATGTTGCATATCGGAAAGGTTTTTGAAAAACTCATGAACTTTTGCACTTTGAACGTTCACTTTTTTCTACGATTTGTTTCAAGTTAAATTTCTTATTTTCAGTACAAACGCCAAGATCTTTCAAAGAAATTCTTGCCAATTTAGACCCCACTGACACGAGAGAAAAAGATACGGATCCAGCACCTGAAGGAATCGGATATGTAGCCAAAATGGTTCCGCTTTTCTAGCGCACCCAAAACGATACGATCCCATTTCCTAAGTGGACAGACCAATGCATACCCATATCAACGAATAGCGTTTTGCGACTTTTTTGGGAATGGAACCACTCTGATCCGTTGCCTTGAAAACGTGGTCTCTATGATGATTAGTTGAACGAACCAAATCTTGATTTTGCAAAACGCGTTTAAAAACAAAGACTTTCCCTCTTTCTATTGATCCCAAGATCTATATAAGTCAGTGTTTTTTTTTAGACTGTCCCAAAATGTAATTTTATGCATACCTTACGTTAGGAGCTCTGTAGGAATAATTTAGAACCCAACGACAGAGGGAATAATGTAAAGCTGTACATGGAAGATGAAACATTCCAGATTCTCATTCCCGAGCTTTTACTGTCGTTATAGCAGATTATATGACATCCTAAAGTTAGGAGCTTCTGAAAAGGAATTATTCCATCTGAAAAAATGATGAAACATTCCAACGCCCATTACTCAAGATCTATGGTAGTTACGTCTTTGAAAACTTGTACCGGTGTAGCGAAGTACTACGTCCTTTAGTTCGATCCAAAATAAACCTATCAAGAGCACCGTAGGAAGAGATATTCCAAGTGCAAATAAAATAAGTCTCTCAGTAAATCAACCATAGAGGTTGTTATTCTTATTTCTGCTCTCCAAACTTTATGTATTAACCTTGTAATACCTTGTATTCCTGTACGAAAAGGGTTACAGTGATTCTTCAAGCCTTTGCGGAATAGAATATTCCACAAAAATTTCGCGCTGTTTGTTACATTAATAATACAAGCATCAACGCATGAGCGAGTGATTTGAGGTTCATTCCTATTTATTATTGTTTTAAAGTAAAGTAAATGTTAAACGTAGACACCCATACATAAATCTAGCAGATAATGCATATATAAGAGCATTTACGGAAGAAATATTCCAATAATCAAAGAAAAATACAACAATATATGAACGTAACCATTATTCATAGGGGACACTAAAATAACAACTATTATATTAATCTTCAAACCGTTGTTATCGAACCTGCCTTTTAGCTAAACACATTCGGAGCACTTAATGATGGAATATTCCATAAACAAGAATGCTGTGAAAAATTTTGAACAAAATGTTTCCAGAAAATTGTACATGCAATAACTCAAGTAAATTTCAGAAGTTTTAAGTTATGAAGTTTGAAGCAATGTCGCTCAAAGCAGATCAGTAAGAAGAAATTTCAAATCTTACCAACGCCAATCGTATTTGCTCCAGATGAAGTTTTTGATACTTACGTAGAAATTACCGATGATCTTTACTTAAGTGTTCAGTCTTTTGAGAGTTTGATTCAAAAAGCTTACTCTTACATGTAGATATTTTTTAGTGTAGAATGTTTTATCCCGGTACGCTCTTGAATTCAAATGCCAGATTTATCTCTGAGATAAGTAAGTCAAACTTTTACGTTAAATCAGAAAATATTCAAGTAAACTCTGAATTTTTGTTTGAGAATCACTGACTCTTTAAACCAAATTGCTGTCTGTTTTTTGCTTACATGATTTGATTTTTTCATTCCTGTTTTGCTCTTTGTTACAAGTCTTACATTTTTCATATTAGTAGCTGCTTAGCTCTTCTGTTAAAGATGTTTCACAAGTTGTATGACTGAGTATGACTGTGCTTATCTTACGTTCATATTCTGTAAATGATTGTTATTTCATCATAAGTCATATTTTGGAATAATTCTTCATTTGATGCTCCAAATCAATTTCTCTATTCATTCTTATCAAATTATTGGTTATTATGATCTCATACAAGTCGAAAATTCATTTTAAAAAGGAGTAAATTAAGTAATCCAGGTAGAAATATTTTGAACTTTGGCCAAAACTTCTGCAGGAATCTTTCATCCTAAGGTGCTCCTGGAATTGAATTTCGGAAATTAAGGTATTCAAGATTATCATTAGCAGACAAACTTGTCCAAAACGAGCATCTGAGGATTTCAAGGAACAAATGCACAGAAACAGTCATTTTGGAATACTGCTTCCTTAAGAGCTCCTAACATTGTGGTCACATATTCTAAAGGCAGAATGACAAGATGTTCGAAAATTTCTAGTCCGAGTGTCAAATTTTGACAAAGTTATATCAAAATAATTGTTTTTTGAAAATCTTGAAATTACATTTTGGGAAAGTCTAAAATCAATGGCTTTTCCATTTCCTCTCAAACTCAGAAAGATGTTATATGCCAGTCTGAATTCGGTTTCCTCTAAAGTAGCATTGCAGGTTTGACGACTTTTTTAAAGAAACAATGAGAGCTTTGTTTATCAGATTAACAAGGTGACTGACGCTGATAGCTCTGACGTCACTAGATTTTGAGCCTTTGTTCGTCTATCTTGAAATGCTCGCGCCATTGCTTATTCGCCAACGAGCTTTTTGATGTTTTAGAGTCAATATCTGGCATACGAAACCCATAGATATAAAAGAATATCTTTTCAGTTTTTTAAGAGACCTGGAATTATTTGGAACAAAATCTTAATGGGTTTTTTTCTGATAAATGTTGATATGAAATCTCTTCGCTGTTTCAGAACATTTTTCCTTTGAAATGCTTTTAAAGGTTAGATAAGAAACTTTTCTGACTGAAAAACCTACGAAACCTTCAAAGCATCTTTCTATAACATTATTTTTAGAGTTTGATATTAAGATTTGTATTAAGAACACATTCCATGATAATCAATACAATCAAATCAAATTAGTGAAGAAACACCAACCACCTCACCTTAGCCAAACACTCAATAACTCAACGACTCCAGTAAACCCACGCTGAACTCTGTTCAACCGGATCTCAAAATTAAAGAAAAAGCTTTATGCAAAATACTTTATCTACGCATTTTCTTAATCTATAAACTGTAACTTGTTATTTTTACGGCGTAAACCATTCAATACTCAACTCGATGGTGTTGTTCATATGCTTGCTTCGCAGACAGTGAACACCTCGATAACTTTAAACAGTGTTTTTTTTTGTTGTTTACCATTTTTATTGAAGGCAGAAAGTTTTCAGAAACTGTAACTTTTTTCTGTACCCTTTACTATAATTTATCTTCGTAACCTTAGTTGGTATTGTATCAATCAATGTATACGATTTTTATTTACTTTCATAAAATTTCTTTCAGGCTTATTCATTGATGAAGGAGCTAAGACAGCGAATACCATCCGTGAACATGGCTTACTATGTCAGCATGCCAACAATCGAGAAAATACATGTTACGTTGGAAATGCCTCTAGGAAGAGGAACTGGGGCCGATCTTCAAAGTAGCAGATTTCTTGATAATGAGGGAGTTGATGACGAAGATATTGTAGAAGAAGTTGCAGATGAAGATTTCAATGGACATGATGACGACTTTATTTGATTTTGTTAGAACACATCAGGGAATTATTGCCATTAAAACCTTAATCATTTCATTATATACAGCGCTATATCTTAATGAGCCGCTTTTTTGGAATGGACATCCTATGTAACGTGTTTGCAGTACGGTGGGTGTGTACTGTCCGGCCTTGGGTTTCCATACGGTGGGAGATATTTAGTACGGTGGGTGGATATCATGTTTGCTGTGGAGTTGCATCTCTGAGGACGGTGCACTCTAAAAATGGAAGCCCTACCAGGGGTTTGTTGAAACCATACTTTTCTACAGAGTGTTGGTTTTTCATGAAAACCTTTAAATTTTTAGATAATTTGCTTTTCTGCGGGGTTTCAGAAATACCTCTGTTAAAAGCCATCAGAGACGGGGCTTTTTCATGTAAAAGACCCTTTCGGGGTCCACTGCTCTGTAAGGATTTTTCAGCTTGTTCTTCAGTATAATAAACCTTAAAGTAAGAATTCATTTAATAATTATTAATAATTAGAAGTTGCGACAGAATAGAAATAGGATAGTTTCTTAGCTACAAAAGAATTTTATGAAAGGAGTACTACGAACAGAACACAAATTTTGGTAAGTCTGAAACATGATTCGGCCATGAACCTACGAAGCTTAAATTTGTGGTGAGTTTTGATTTTTTAGCATTTCTATGCTTCCCCTTTTTAATATTTTGACAAAATTATTTTTTATTTCAAACAAACTAGTTGATAGAGTAACTTTGAAAACTACAATATACAGATATGCAAAGATACAAATACTTTCAGAAGCTACTTGCTCTAAACAACTACTCGTACGACAATAGCCTAACATGTCCGCAAATGGATAAAATTCTATATTATAAGCTGTTCTATAGAAATTAACTGTATTACAGTGTAAACATCGAGTCGGGGGAGGGGTTGTCTAATTACCTAAATATGTTATAATGTGACCTGGTTTTCAAGGTAAAACATACTTCTAACATACTGTACCCAATACTTTGGCGGTTAGTTACTATATTCAAGAAAGAGAAGTTTAGCTTACTGCGAACTACTGTAAATTGAATAATGATCTTAGAACTAACAAGGTATTTATACTACAGAATCACATGACCATGAAAGATGGGGTGCACTAAGGGGGAATCTACATTTCTCCCCTCCTAAATAAACTAAGTTCTAATACAATGAACTTTAAATAAACACGTAGTGCACCCCAAGGAATACTGTCTGGCATATATCGATGTTGTCGCAGTCTTCTTGGTCTTTCGACATTATCGTTTACACTGGAATCAGAATCTGAATACGAATAATCGCTGCCGTCTGAAAGTTCACTTTTGCTTGAATTCAATTCTTCATCGGATGTTGTCTTTGGGATGGGTTTATTTTGAAATCCATTGTCGACAACAGGTAGAAAGCGATTGTGGTATACTATCTTTCGTTCCTTGCGAGAGTTCTCGATCTGAAAATTTACACCGTTCAGTAACTTAGCTATGATAGTCCATAGACCTTCTCTGCGGGGTGCCAATTTTCGGTTTTCGCCTGTCTTAAAATGCTTTACTTTCAGCCAAACTTGCTGACCCTCAGTGTAATTGATAAAACGGAGATTTCGATTATAATGTTGCTGCACCTTCCGCTTACTAATCTCCAAAGTATCTACTACATCAGAGAAGATATCTTTCAATAACAAACTGGTTGCATATTGAAAGTCTGCTGGCAGAATTTCGTCGTGCTGGTCTGGTGTGGCATTGTCGAAAGCAATGTCTTGAGGTAAGATGACGGATCTGCCGAAAACCACATTGTAGGGAACGCAGTGGGTTGCTTTGCTTTCGCTGGCGTTTAAAGCGAATACTAATCCAAGCAATACGGACCGCCATTTGATTTGTTGAAGGCTACGATTTAACAGAACAGCACGCAATAGATCCTTGACAGTGCGTATATTTCTCTCGGTAAAGCCATTGCCTTGACTATGATCAAGGGCGCCGGAAGCAATACAGTGCGGCGGGGGCAGAAGCAACAATTTTAGGGCAAACCAATAGGAAAATAAAAGAATTTGGCAATTTTTCCGAGGGCATGGGGCCGTGCTTCCGGCGCCCCTGACTATGATACGCAGAAAACCTACGCTTTTCAATTTCGAGTTTATTACAGACATGTGCCATAATTTGAGCCTTGTTCTGACAGGAGATTGAGAGGGCTGCCATGAACATAAATCCAATGTCCAAGTAAGGCATCAACTATTTTCGGTGCTGTTTGATCTTTTAAGGGTACAGCTTGGACGAATTTCGAAAAATATCGCTAATGAGCAAGATATATTGATAGCCATCGTGATCTTTAGGTAAATAGGCGATATCGATAGAAAGAAATTGCATTGGTGCATTTGGGATAAACATCTTCGTAAGTGGTGCTTTGGGTGGAGATGTGGCGCACTTTGTTTTCTGGCAGGTTTCACAGCCTTGACTAAACGACTTGATGTAATTGAACATACTTGGCCAATAATAACGATCTTTGAACAACGAATACACTTTGTTGGTGCCACAATGAGCAATGCTACCGCGTAAGGAAGGAGGAATGACAGGGCGGCTGGATTTTGTAAGCAAACCATCACTAACACGCAGCTGAAACTGAACTCTTTTCAATTTACCTGATGAATATTTCTCTGAGTTCAGAACACATTTTGTGGCATCTGGAATCAAGAGATCTCACGATTGTTCCTCTTTCAACTGAACGCGAAAACTATCCTGATTCCTCAAACTCAAAGTCGGTTGATGGTTGAACTTGACCTCCCGCTTGATTTTTCGATAGGGCATCGGCTTTGATATTGAGTTTACCCAGAATGTATTGGATGAAATAGTCTAATAGAGCGTTTACGTTCTTCTTATCGAACTAAACGTTAAGAACAGCAGAAACCTCGTCAGCAAAATTACAAGTTTCTTTGTGGCCGTCGGGCTAGTCATTGATACTTGGGACAGGATGCATCCCAAGCATCGTGAACGGTGTTCCCGCAAGCTTGACAAAAACGAAGTGGACATTCCCGGAAAAGATGCTCTGAACTTTTACAGGTGCGACATTTTCTCCCTCTTTGCAAAGGGCGATTATTTCTCTGATTTCCGGCCCTAGGCTGATAATATTTGTATAAACTCGATCGTTTAGATATTAATCATATAATATAAAACTCAATCGATAGCAAAGTTAACTAAAAGCGAATGTCCCATCTCTCACTCCTCACTCCTTGTGTCCATTTGTCTTCAATACACGTCATAACTACATCACTCCCCTTTTTTTGAAATATCATTACAAACTAATTTACATAACAAAACGATAAATATAAATACAGCGAAGCTATAAAGTATGTAAATGTAAATAAGCAAGTCCATGACCAAATCGCACTGGAACTCTTCTTTCTCTGTTAGATGTTCTATAACTATGTTCCTGTAGATTCTGTTCCCGTTCTGGATTTTTCACATGTTCATGGTCACTGCTACTTTCTGACTCAGTTGGATCTGGAATTCTCTTGAAATGTGAAACATTCCGTTTAATGCGATATTGATCCCTGTTCTCTGCGATACCTGCTGTACCATTACGTTCAACTACCTTATACGGTGATACGTTGAAACGAGGCATTAACTTGTGTTTCTTTTCTTGTCCGACAAGGACAGTTTCCCCGACTGCGATCTTACTTTCCTTAGCGTTGCGACGTGAATCTGCGTAGGATTTATTGTACTCAGAACGCCGTTCCTCGTTTTTCTTAGCTTCTTGGTGTCTGTTGATAACTTTTCGAGGCTCTAATATTGGTAAAGTTCCGCGAACTGTCCGGTTGAATAACAATTCAGCTGGTGGAACCTTGGTCGTGCTATGCGGTGTGGTTCTATACTGTAGGAGGAATCTGGAAAGCTCTTGTTGCCATTTCTTTCCTTCTGCAACAGCTGTTGTCAATGCTTTATTGAGCAGCTGCATAAAGCGCTCGACCTCTGCATTACTTTGGGGCCATTTTGGAGTTGACCGTACATACTTTACACCAAGTAATTTCAAGTAGCGAGAGAACTCTTCTCCATTGGTGGTCCATTATCGGATGTAAGTTCGAGTGGTTTTCCATGACAGCAAACATTTTGTCCAACTTAGAAATAACAACAGAACTTTTTGTAGACTTCACTATCTCGACCTCTGGGTATCTGCTATACCTATTGATAACAACAAGTAGCAATTCACCTGACGAAAGTGGTCCAAAAATATCGATATTGAGTTTTGCCAAGGTGCATTTGGCATCTCAGTCATACGAAAAGGTTCAGGAGGGTTTGGCCTCCCGACAGCTTGACAAGGCACACATTTCGTGATGGTCTCCTTGACAAATGGATCGATTGCAGGGAACCAGATCTTTTCGCCAAGAAGTGCTTTGGGTTTTTCTGATCCCTGGTGACTTACGTGGGCCAAGACAACTGCTTTCTTTTGTAAAGATTCGGGTATGACTATCCTCGAGCCACGTAAAATAATGTTTGATGTCCCGATTGATAATTCTTCTTTGACAGGTAGAAAAGATTTAACTTCGTCTGTATTCCAGTGATTCAGACGAATTGCAGCTCGAACTTTTAAAACTTTGTCATTGTTTGTGGCTTCATGATTTTCATCCAGAGTCAAATTTTACGAATAATAGAGGGTCTGCAAAAATTACTTTATTCTAATCCAAAAAGTGTGTGAAAACATAGTTACACAACTGGATTGATAAATTACACACTGCCTGAGCAACCAAACCATTAGTAAATTACTGTGTTACACAACAGTGAAATAAAAAAAAACTACACTCATGTGGTCTCAAATGTGTCAATCTTAAAACCAACCAAAAATTGAATACTATAGAAACAAGTCAAAACGTTAGAATTTGATTACTATAAGATCAAAGGTTGAGTAAGCGAAATTTATCTATTCTATCGAAATTGGTATTTCGGGCTACTGCTTTTCTGCTTTTCTTTGAAAGAGCTCTAAGCAAAAAGGATTTAAATTCTTCATCCATTTATGATTTTCATGGCATAACTGCAGACAAGTAAGAAAGAAAAACTCGAAAACTTAAATTGGTTACATTGACCCTGTGGCATTCTTCTTTAAACTTGATCACTCTTTTTACGCACTACACGCATTTTCGGTTGCGTTCGGGGCTACGTTTTCACATCAAAAAATACAAACAATATAAAGCGACAAACAAATTTTAATTCACTGATCTTGAACTTCAAAACTAGTTACAAATACTCATATCAGAATTCACAAGGCCTCCATCACTGTATGTTGAATGCAAATACTCCTATTTTCTTATTTTACCCTTTATATTACTTAAATCAAACAGGCCTGTTAAGATCGACAAAAGTAAGGAGACATCTCATAAGAGAACATGTGCTCATAATCAAAAACTAATAATGAAGGCTCGGCTACTACTTCATGTAAGATATCATAACAAGGCCCCATTCATTTCTCAGTCAATAAAACAACACAACAAAATAGCGAACTGGAAGCAGCACGATTGCGCTATAACCTCAACTGTACTGATGTTATCCCCCCACAAACATCATGTTATCCCTCCACTGTACTGATGCTATCCCCCCACAAACATCATGTTATCTCCCAACAGTAGAGGAAAAGGACGGGTTCTGGGACACAAAGGTTGCCGCCACCACGTGACCTGTCAATCAAATGCTAGTGACTGTCAAACAAATGAACGTGACCTGTCAAACAAAACCTCGCTTCTATTAAGCCTCATTTTCAATAAATCCCGTTTTGAAGAAGCTTCGCTTGAATTTTAATCTCACTTTCGAGCAACCCCTCTTTAGAAAGGTTGTTCACATTTAACGTGAAGAACATTTTGTTTTCATTTTGTTTGTATAAATCCGTTGTCTCTAGAACTTTTACGTTGCCGGTCTATGTATGGAGTAAGCAATGTTCTGTCTGCTCCACTTTTTCAATTGGTCTGTCATACGGTTAGTTTTCAGTGCTTTGCTAGTTGGCAGCGTTCGCGTTCGCGCCCTTTCATTTCTGTTTTTCCCATGGTTTTCTTTGCCTGTTTTGCGTCATTTATTTTCTGTGCGCGGGTCATAAGGCATCTTGCGCGCCTTATTAGCATGGCTCATGTGTCGCTGGCTCCTCGTTAGTCAGTTGATTAGGCACCTTTAGTTATTATCATGTTTAGCTTATTCTTTTCTATATTTGTAACAATGCTTTGTTTTACTTCTTTGCCAATTCGGCTAGACGCTTCATTTATGTATTTAAGTTCGCTCATTTCATCAGTTTATTTAACTTACACTTAACAGTTGAGTTCATGGGATATAAGTTTGCGAAAATTATATCCACGTGTTTTTCTGTGTTACTTCTGTGGGAAGTCTTCAGCCAAATTTGGGAAACCCGAATTACAGGTCAAACGTTAAGGAGGGAGTTACAATTTTAGCTTTTTTAAAAAATTTTCCTAATCCTGACTAAAAGATGCTGGAAAAGTCGCGTCTGAATAGAGTTTGTTCAGTTGATCAAACAATTCACTCATCTTTTATTGCGCTTTCCAACTCTGCTCTTCTTCTTCTTCGTAGTTGATTTTTTACCTTTTCCCATCTGTTTTATAACCTTAATTGCTTGTTGCTGTGCAGCCTTTTGTGCCTGTCTTTCCATCTAATCTAATCTAAATTTGTTTAAACACGGTAACCCCATCATTCCTAAAGGATTGCTTTTCAGGGGGCCGTGCTACTTTTTTTATATAAAATTCAATATACAATAGAAATACATAATGTACACATTGTTAAAAAATATTATTAAGTCTTCTTTTAAAAGTGGCAAGGGTAGGTACATGTTTACAATCATATGTAAGATTATTCCAAAGTTTAGCTCCACGGAAGGATATAGCTTTTTGCCCATTGCTCGTTTTTCTTAAGGGAAGTGAAAGATCAGTGGCAGTATTCCTCAGTTTCCTGACGTTTTGATGAGATTTTCTTGTGAATAATTTAGCTAGATATTCAGGTGTAAGACCGTGCAACGATTTGTACATGATTGCAGCAGCTTCTTTGGTTATTATTTCGTTTAAAGTTGGCCACTGCAGACTTTGTAACAAGGGTCTGGCTGGAGTGTCAAACTTGCTGTTTGTGACATTTCTAGCTGCTCGATTCTGTAACATTTGGAGGGTTCGCACGTTGGTCACCCCACAGTTCCCCCCAGCCGAACAACAGTAACGAAAGTGAGACTCTTACATAGTGTGTCTCTCGGTAACAACGTTTTGGAATATTTCAGAAAGCCTACTGCACGTGATACTTTGGAACGTATATTGTTGATATGTTCCTTCCAGTCCAGGTTCCTATCAACAATCACACCTAAATACTTCGAGTATTGAACGTCTTCAACGAGAGAGTCACCAATAAAGAACTTAGGGGGTTTCACAGTTTCCTTTGTAATCTTCTTAATGTTAGGACGGGAACCAGTAGTCAACGCTTGTGTTTTAAGGATATTTAACGAGAGCTTATTACCCCTGAGCCATTGTTTCAAGTGGTCAAGTTCATTGTTTAGGGTTTGATTTATGTCTTATAAGCATTTAGAAGAATAATAAATACTTGTATCGTCTGCGTACATTGTAACTTTGCCTTTTATAAGAGAATAAGGAAGGTCATTAATATAAATAAGAAACAAAAGCGGACCTAGGCAGGAACCTTGTGGAACTCCATAATGTATATCTTCAGTGCTAGAACAGACCCCATTTACTCTGCAGAACTGTTTTCTGTTTCTAAGATAGGACGTGAACCAAAGAGACTCAATATATTCCACACCATACTTCCTTAATTGTAAAATTCACGGCGAAGCCGTGAATTTGAGTTAATTATTTTGACGCCAAGTATCTCTGTGTAGTTCGTTCCGAGAGTTGATTAATGACACCTACAGGATGCGGCATTTTCACCAAATTCGTTATGCGTATGGTATTACTTGTCAAGCTGCTTTCTCAATAAACTCACCCAATGGCAGCGTGGTACTTAGTCACCTGACCAAACCCGACAAATAGGAAAGAAAACCTGAATCGCGCGCTTTTGCCTGTCAGTCAAATGGTATACAAATCACAGCTACACCCTCTCTCCCTCATTAGAATTTTGTTGTCGCGCAGAAAGTTAGAAGTTCAGAAAATTTTCTTATTTTGATTTAATCCTTGATGACCGCTTCTGCGTGCCATGAACTTGCTCAGACGGCAACAAAGACAACCGTTGATATTCCGTCCACTACTAATTATGACCCCAAGACAAAGCCTGGAAAGACAAATGGAGGAACATGATCCCGGTGAACCGAACGGTTGGAAGCATTCATTGGTGGCATTGGCATAGACACGTGATTTTAATGAACAAATGAAATCAAAGGTTGATAGACTGCAGAAGTCTACCTAGCATCTAATGCACTTATGTTAGATGATTAGTTTTGCCCTTTTCCCCTCGGCCCAGCTGACCACATTGATTCAACAACGTTTTGACTGAGAGTTTTGAATGTGTCAATCAATCAACTCTCTTCCCTCCTGAAGCTATTCGCAATCGTTTCTATTCACGCCTTGCAAAATGATCAGCAGTTTATATCATACGATGCACCAATGTATGTACATTTTGAGATCCGCTTCACTTGGATTGAGGCGTGGCTCTGCAGGACAATCATATGGGTCCCTTTCATCCCCGTTCTTGTCATGCTTCAAAATAATGTCACGATTCCTGGAGTCGTATCGTTTTCCTTGCGCAGACAGTTCTTCTACCCCCCTCTTCGTGGTTGAGCGTATCTCCGCATTGTTGAGTTACGAGGCAGTTGGTGCTTTCACCCCTTGTATCTCCAATGCTCTAACAGCAAGGCGTTTCCAAGTTTTTCTCCACGAGATCGCTCCATTTGTGTCTGAGGGCCCCCCTTCCCCCTCTTTCCGATGGAAGTGATCTCGGCATCGTCTGCTGCGGGGCCCTTTCATCCCCCACACCAACGATGCTCCAAATTATGTTTCACCGGTTTCTTCAGAGACCGCTCATCGACGCTTGAGGAGCCCTTTCATCCCCCTCTTCGCGATGCCAGCATGCCTCTGCATCACAATGTCACGGGGCCCTTTCATCCCCCGTACTTGTGGTGCCCTAAAACTGACAACGCAGCATTTGTCCCCTTTTCCAATTTTCACACTTTTTCATAGACTTTCATCGTTTCTTAGGCATCGAGTATTAGGGGCCCTTTCATACCCCTTTTAAGGTACTCGCTCGACCTCTAAGCGTCCTAAGCGTGGGGCCCTTTCATCCCCCATCGTCTTCAAAACAGCTTCAAAACAGCTATAATGCAAATATTGAATATCAACGACGTTACAAACTTGCATATATCACAGTGTGGTTTCACCTCGCACTGCCATCTCTAAAATTGAGGCTTCTTGTCACAGGCCACTTCCTGTGTAATCCGTCAAAAATGGTTATGGGCATGTTGTTGAGTACTTTTGGTGTTACTGTATATTCTGCCAAGGTTTCTCTGGTGTTTTAAAGCGCTCCTGAAGCGCCGCCGCGGCGAGAAATAGTTAGTGTAGTGTTAAAGTAATCAAGTCTGGACTTTTAAAAGACAATTCCGTTAGCTTGTGCTAGCTAACTTATTATCATCTTCGTCAAAACTGTTTAGTTTTTAAATTTTATTATGGCGCATCATAAAATTGAAGTGATTTACGGCCCCCTTTAAGGTACTCGCTGACCTCTAAGCATCGTAAGCTTTGGGTCTTCAATGCTCATTGCCGATGCTTAGCTAAGCAAACATCACACAAGATAATCTTATTTTCAATCGTTACCCTAATGCAAAATTTTGTGCTAGGAACTCTAAAACAGGGGAAGCTTTATGCCAAGAATCACTTCCGTGTCCTCCCACAAAATCAACTGTTGTTTTCTTTGTGTTATCTGTTTGTCCTGCGTACATGAAACCTTAACGCGGCGGGAAAATAATTAATTTAGATAGTAAAATATCATGATCCACAGTGTCAAATGCCTTTTTAGATCAATAAAAATAATCGCATTATAGTTCTCTTTATCCATGTTAAGGTATCAGTCATCTGTGCTATTTAAAAGGCAGGTAACAGTACTATGGAGAGCTCTGAAACCAGATTGATTAGCAAATAAGTGTTTCTTTTGGTCTAAGTAATCGTATAGTTGGTTGTGAATAAGTTTTTCAAAGACCCTGGACAGTTCAGGAAGAACTGATATTGGGCGGTAGTATGATATATCATCTGTCTGACCGCTTTTAAAGATTGGGGCGACTCGTGCAGTTTTCCAGCAATCTGGAAAGCAGCCGGAAGCCATCGAAAGATTAAAGATATTGCAAAGAGATTGGGAAATAACAGGAAGTGCAATTTTAAGAAAAAAGCCAGAGATGACGTCGGTTCCACTTCCTTTTGAGGGTTTGAATTTTCGAAAAACTCTTTCCAACTGAATAAAATTGACAGCTCAAAATTTAAACGTTGTTTTTTGTTCATAAACTGCACATTTACCTGAACGAAGGGGGTTTTCAGTTATAGGTATCTTTCTACTGAGTTTTTCGCCAATGATGCAAAAAGGCGTTCATATTTTCTGCAATATCAAGGTTACTAGATATATGTTTCCCATCTATGTTCAAGGATTGAATGTGAGTGGTTTTAGATTTCATATTGATGATTTGATTCATAGTTTTCCAGGTATTCTTAACATCGCCCTCACTGGAAGCAATTTTTTCAGAGAGATATTTACGCTTTAAATCTCGAGCTTGTTAACCTGATTGCGCATGCGCTTGTAGGACTGCATCAGCAAATCAGATTTACAACGAATGGCTTGTTTCTTTAACTTATCTCTAGTTTTACACAACGATTGAAACTTTTTTTTCAGCAATGGGCAGAATTTCTCTGAAACTCTTCGAGTACGCTCAGGAGCATGCTTTTCAAGAATTTGCGTAAACATGCTTGACCAGCTTAAAATGCATTCATTAATATTGTCAGACTTTCGTACAATGTCTCTCCAGTCAATCCTCGTGAGATATTTAACAAATTCAGTTTGATTAAAGTTCTTCAGTTGCTGAGTAGAGATGATGTTTGACTGTTTTTTGCAAGCTCCTCGAAACTTTCGTATGTAGTAGACTAAATAATGATCACTTAAACAAGTTTTGTATACGGCAGATGTCACTATGTTAAGTTTACTAGTAGTAGCTACGTGATCTATAAGGGTGGCGGTGGTCAGTGTTTCACGAGTGGGGCTATCGATTAGCTGATGAAATCCAAAGAAATTGTAAATTTCTAAAAGGCGTGAAGAGTGCGCATGGATTTCAGGAGCATTATTGCTATTTTTCTGGACAAGTTTGGTAGGATATCACAATTTGTGTTGCCTATAAGAATGATTTCTTTGTCCTCTCCATCAAGGAATTCCAGAAATTTTTCAAAATGTTCGAAAAGATTAATGGTTGTACTAGGAGGTCGGTACCAGGCTAAAACCAAGAATGGGGCAGCACGAAGGGGGTTTAATCTCAACACAAAGAAGTTCTAGAGGCAAGCTAAGAATGTCATCTCGTACAGTAGCCTGATCTAATAAAGAGTCTTTTAGATAGATTGCAACCCCTTCCCCATTGCGGTTATGATCACATTTTTTATGGTGTATCCTTCAATAGACACTAAGCTGTCATCAATATATTTGTCACGTTTAGTCTCATTTATAGCAAAAATGTGCAACCCAAGTTCTTTTATTAGTATTCTTATCTCGTCGATATGCAGAAGAAGACTATTTACATTAAGAGATGCAATTGAAATTCCTTTCCTTTGTCCCAGTCAGGGGCGCAAATGAGGGGGTGTGGGGTGTGACACCCCCAATAATTTTTCCAACCGGTCCCAGTAGCTACTTTATAGTGATAAAGTCGGTCCCGATCGGGCTCTGATTTTCAATACTAAATTATTTCCAGATGCCTAGCTGTACAACAAAGACAAGTTGTGTCAGCCATTTCTGGCCTTATTTTTATGTTTCTGGACAATTCTTGGCGCCAGGCGACAACATCGACATAAATTTTGACAAAACTTGTTGTTTCTTAGGTTTTCTTCAACAGCTGGGCTGCGCAAAATTTTTAATAGTAATAAACAGAGTTGTACCCGAACCCCAAAGAAAAGTCGGTAGAAAATAAATTAAGATCAAAAGCACTGGTAGTGGTTGCCTTCCTAACAGACAGTGGTAGTTCATTGAATATCTTTGCACCGCTGTACTTGAATGCTTGTTTACCAAGTTCAAGCTTGACTTTTGGAAGAGGGAGAAGATGCCCCTTGTTGCGAGTAACCACCTGGTGTTCTCGAATTTGAAAGTAGCCTTCGTAGTTGGTACATACTTTGTTTTCCAAACAGTGTTTAACTATCAGAAGTGCCTCTTTCTTGATCGAGTTTAATATGCTTGGAACAGATCTCCCAATTATTTGTTTCGCTCGTCGTTCTAAGGAAGAAAATCGACTTTCCTGTGTTTCAGTGTACGCCAACTTCACCGGCCCTCTGTATGTCAGCAATGGGACAATCATCATTGTGTAGATTCTGTAGGCGGCATCTTGAGTCAAAAAGCGACGGAGTCGTTTTAGTAACCTTAGCCTGCCGCTTGCCTTTTTGTAAATCTTGTCAAAGTTTGTGTTAAAGTTAAGATGACGATCAACGATGTTTCCCAAGTATTTATATTCTGAAACGTTGTTTATTTTTTGTCCTTTGTAAGATAAATCAAGTTCTTTGTTGGTTGTTTGCAATCGTTTAGCGGTGCCAAATATCATTGCTTCCGTCTTCCCCTTTTAAGGTTGATAATGAGTTCATTGTTATCAAAATACTCCGCAACGCTCTTCAAATCCTGGTTTAGTAAATGTTCGATGTTTTCCTTTTCTTTTCCTTTTACATAAATCACCGTGTCATTGGCATACTTGACGACCCTGCTGTGTTTCACGCAATCAGGGAAGTCATTGAAGAATATGATGAACAACAAGGGTCTAAGTATCGACCCTTGCGGTACTCCGCTTAACAATTGATGCTTCGTAGACATCGCTTTATCAACGCAAACAACTTGACTTCTATTAAAAAGGCAATTAGTGAGCCACTCTAATTCCAGTCCAGAAATTCCGTACTCCTGTAGCTTGTGTAGTAATAAACTATGTCCAATAGTATCAAACGCTTTTGTTAAATCGATATATACAGCTCCTATCATGTGACCATTGTCAATACTTTTCCTGATGTCATCAAACAAAAAGGTTGACGCAAGTTTTGTTGAACGTTGATGTCGATAGCCGAATTGTGCGTTGGTCAAAAGCTTATTAGCCTCTAAGAAGTCTAATAATTGCCTATGAACAGCTCGTTCAATGATTTCAGAGAATATCGGCAGTATAGAAATGGGACGATAGTTTTCTGGCTTTTTATCTCCGCTTTTGTGTATTGGTATTATTTTTGCTTTTTTCCAGATTGATGGTATTTCTCCAGAGGTGATAGATAGGTTAATAATATATGCAAGAGGCTTCGATATTTGCTCAGCACAGTCTTTGATCATTCCTGGTGGAAGGTCGTCAAGACCCGTGGATTTATTTCTTTTGAGGGATTTTAATTGTTTCTCGACAAACATTTTTGAAACATATGAAAACCGGAAGATTTTGTTGGTTTTTCTGCAGACTGGTATCTTACGCCATACATAATCTATCATCGTGGTAAACCTTGACTTCAGATCTTTTACAACATTTCCGAAGTAACTAGCAAAAGTATTAGCAGTTCTTTCGTTTTCACTTTCGTTTTGGTTTATGGATACTTTCATTTTCGATTTTAATGGAAAAACTCTTTTTACTGCATCCCAGAATTTTCTCGCTTTCCTTGACTCTCGTTGATGAGGTTTCGATGGTATTTCCTCTTTGCTTCTTTCAGTTGATGAAGAGGATATTGATTTTGATGCTGATGAAGTTGAAGACCCAGAAGAATCTGAAAATGAACAGCGAATTCAGGAAGCTGTTGATGATGGTTATCGAAATTATTCCATCCCTTCTGATTATGAACTAACAACTGACCAAGAAGAACGAGCTCAAGAAGCATTTTCATTATTGAAACGCAAGGGTGTTTATCCATACGAATGGGTTGACGATTTTTTGAAGCTTGAGGAGACAGAGCTACCTACACATGATTCATTCTATTGCAAACTAAGCAAATGCAATACAACTCCTGAAGAATACCAACATGCTCAAGATGTATGGGGTTTCTTCGAATACGAATCTTTCCTACAATATCATGACTTATATTCAGAGGCGTAGGAGGGTATTGAAAAATGGGGGGGGGGGCACATGAAAAAAGGGGCAATATAGAGAGCAAGGGGGTCCGGGGCATGCCCCCAGGAAAATTTTGAATATAGAAGCAGCTAATTTGGCTCTCGTAGTCTCTTTCGGACTATTCTTAATTATATAAACATATTTCCAAGGCAGTTGGTGGTCCTACTTAGCCCTTCAAGGTGTAAGGAAGGGGCACTTTTCAGACATAAAAGGGGCAGGCATGAGCTAACAACTTGCAGTGTAATGATTACAACCCAGAGAGTAAAACAGCTCATTTGATGTATCTTGACGCAAATAATCTGTATGGCTGGGCAATTTCGAAGGCATTACCAGTTGGAAAGTTTAGATTTTTCTCCGATTCAGAAGCCAATCTTAACATCTAAAGTGATTGCATCGACTCTCTTTTTATTGATCATAACACTGGATATATATGCAAAGTAGACCTGGAATATCCAAAAGATCTTCATGATAGCCATGCTGATTATCCTCTTACAGCAGAGAAATTATAAGTAAAGGAGCAATTCCTCAAAAACAAAAATTACAGCGCGACAGAAAAGCTTATTCCGAATCTGTTAGACAAAAATGGTTATGTTGTTCACTATGAAAATTAACGATTATACATTGAACTGTGGTTACGCGTAAAGAACGCATACAGAGTTTTAAAGTTTGAGAAAAAAACATGGTTAAAGGACTATATTGATTTTAATACTGAGAAGCGAACAAATTCAAGAAATGACTTTGAAGAAGACTTTTTTAAATTGATGAACAATGCCGTCTTCGGTAAAACGATGGAGAATGTTCGGAAGAATAAGCAGATCAACGCGTGTCAAACTAGGCAGCCGTATCATCAAAGTGGGTAAGATGGCCACAGTTTTATTCAGCGACAAAGATCAATGATAGTCTATTAATAGTGGAAAGCAAAAAGCGAAAACAAACCAATATACGTTGGTTTTTCTATCCTTGAAATAAGTAAGATCCTGATGTATGACCTCCATTATAATTATATGAAGAAGAAATTTCGAGATATAAAGTTATGTTTTACAGACACAGTCAGTTTTCTTTATGCAATTTATGGAGAGGCTGATTTATATGAGAAGTGTAAAGAGGATGAAGAATTGTTTGATTTCAGTTTCAGTAATTATGCGCCAGATCATCCATGTTTTTCAAACAGAAACAAAAAAGTGATTGGGAAGATGAAAGATGAGCTGGGTTGAAAGATTCTCACAGAATTTGTTGGATTAAGATCGAAAATGTATAGTTACACTGCAAAACCCATCGTCCATAAATTTTAGGGCAAATGACCCTAAATCACAATTGTCCCTATTTTAACACTAAATTGTCCCTTATTTAACCCTAAACTTTGTGGATAAATTGTTTTATTAATGCTTTAGTGTCAACTCTATATCTCATCCCTAAATTGTCCCTAATTCCAAATTACTCTTGTCCCTACATTGTCCCTAAATTGCCACGAATTTTTCTGATCCTAAATTAATTTTACTATCTCTTTGGAAATTTGTCCCTAATTTGTCCCTAAAATTTGAATTTCGTATAATTCAATTGATAAAAGCGCGCAAAATTAAATTTTCAAACCGTCAACATCCGAGGAGTAAATAATTTGGGAAGGCAGAAGAACAGAGATGCAGAGATGCAGAGAGCAGAGATGAAGAGAAAAGAGAAAGATCCTTTGGTGAAAAACGTTCTGTTCAAATTCCGTAATAAGAAACCGGTAAGTAACATTTTTTATTCCATTCCTAAAAAACTTCAAGTTAGAATTCCCGGACTTCCATGCAGGCAATTCAATATTTTATTGTGAAATCTTAATTTCGAACTGGGTTAACTTGATTTTCAGTTTCGAACTTTATCATCTTCAAAGCCAATAACAACATTTTTACTTTTGCTTGCATCAAGAGCATATCTAAAATCGTTTATTCTTAACTAAGGAGAAGTCATTACAGGAAAGCATTCCAGTGTTGAAGGAAATTAAAAAAAATATGAGAGTTCTTGGTAGGGTACCCCTTTCATAAAATTACCAAAAGCAGAGCATTTTTCCGATTTTAACAAATACTTCTTAAATGAATGCTTCCGAAAAGTAGAAAGCATAACGTGAACTATAGTATCAAAGTTTATTATTTTACATCTTTTTTTAGATTCGCTTAATTTGTAAATGGAGGGCCATCACCTGAACGAAGAGAAGAAAACATCATCATTTTCGACACGACACACCTATTGCGATGTTGAATGCTGTATTTGGAAAGGATGAAGAGAGAAAAGGCTGCTGGTGGTTGATCAAAATCTGAGCAGAGAAAAGACAGTTAAACAGTATCAACTTTACTCTGTTGACACTACATGATTTTTGATGATTTTTGAAGATTGATATAAGTTATTTTAGACTTAACCGAAGCAATTGTTTTGATGTAAGTGAGACTTAGAATTTTTTAGCTTATTCAGTAGGACAGTGTTATTGTTCACGTATAAAAGTATTATAATTGTTAAGTTATTGTGAATTACAACTGATACATAAATGGTAATAATTGCTCGAAATCTCTTGTGGCATTTCTTTAACAATAGGCAACATACAATGGCCCGAAATTTAGGGATAGTTTAGGGACAATTTAGGGACAATGAGGATTTCAATACAGTAGAAAAGTAGCCTGAGAATTTAGGGACGAATTAGGGTCGTTTTATGGGCAATTTATGGACAATTTAGGGTCAAATTATGGTCAAAATCGTGGTCTCAGTTTAGGGACAAAAAGTTCGATTGTCCATAAATTCTCGGGTTAAATAGTTTTACAGTGTATCAGACAGCGAGTTCAACCACATGCAAAGCAAAAGGAGTGAAGAAGTCAGTTGTTAAAGATGAGATCACGCATGAAAACTATGTTGACTGTTTGTTTAACAATAGTATTTTGTTTAACACGAGAACAATGAATAATTATAGTAATAGCCTTTCCACAGCACTGCTACGTATACAAGTAGTTAGTGACAGCCTTTCACAAGCACTGACACGTAAAGCTACATAGTATAATAACAATATATATAGGCAACAAGAGCTCTCACAAGCCTCTTGCGCCAGCCTACTTATCCTAGACTGAAACATGTCCAACTCATCATGTCTTCTCCAGCTCTTTTCGTCTTTGCTACATTCTGTCGAATCCGCATTCACTCTCTAGCGAACGCGAATGCTCTCTTTATACATAAACGACTCTAAAATTAACTACAATACGAATATACTTAATGACAAGCGGCTTATTTGTCGGTACAATACATCTTAATGCCAAAAAAGCGAAAGAGCTTTGTAGGGAGAAAAATATATTGTTCACCAATATTTTGGAGCAAAGACTGATAACAGAGGAACACTGGAAGAATATGGCGTTTTCGGTGGACGATTTGAGCGATGATGTGATGGTGAACAACGAGGAAGTGGAGGAACATGTTTGTATGGATGGCCGGCATGAAAACAGAAATGAAGAAGAAGCTTCGACAGTGGCAGATGGTGAGGGATCTGAACGGCTGACCGGCGTCTTTGTCTCGGGGAGTGTAGTTAATGTTTCCCACAAGGCCCTTTGGGAAGATCAAATCAAACTTCTTTCGAGGGGGTTGAAGCTTTCACCCACCCCCAGGGACATCGACAAAGGTCAGCTCAAAGCAGACATTGATGCTTTCAAGCGAAGAATGAGACTTTCTTGGTTTTTTAAGGACGATACTAATTTAGATTATGACCCCGATAGCTTATATATTAAATCAGGTTGGAATCCCCGAGGGCTGATCCTATATTGGAATCTTATCTTTCCCTTCTCGAGAGTGAACTGCTGTCTGTTTCACCTGTGGGTAGGAATTATAGTAATTTATCGTTTGGGGAGACACAGGCTCTAGGAGAACTTAAGTCAGATAGGAGTTTAGTCATTAAGGAGGAGGACAAAGGATCTGCGGTTGTAGTTTGGGATAGAGAAGACTATGTGGCAGAGGCGAATAGACAGCCAAATAATGGGGAAGTGTATGAGGTTTTAAATGAGGATCCTAGTGCAGAGTTGGAGGGTTGTATTCGTAATTATGTGTCGGAGATTCAGGTGTGTGACCAAGCGTTGTCGGATAACGAGGCATCATACTTGCAAGTTAAGAAGTCTAAGTTAGGTCGGTTTTGATTGTTACCTTAGATATATAAAGGTCTGAGTGGTGTAGTAGGTAGACCAGTTATCTCTAATTGTGGTACGGCTACAGAACATATTTCGGAGTTTTTAGATCATCATCTTAACCCCCTTGTTAGTAGTATTCCATCATATGTTAAGGACATCAATCATTTCTTGTCGTTGCTCGCTGGTATAGGGTATATTCCTGATGATGCTTTGCTGTGTACGGCGGATGTCGTGGGCCTTTATCCTAGCATCCCCCACAATGAGGGGCTGGAGGCAATGCGGCATGCGCTGGACAGTAGGCAGAATTTAGGGGTATCTACAGGTTTGCTTGTTAATTTGGTTAAGGTTGTTTTGGAAAATAATGTCTTCGAGTTTGATGGTAAGATTTTTAGGCAGAAATTAGGGACGGCGATTGGTACTAAGTTTGCTCCAGCGTATGCTAATTTGTTTATGGCTGATTTTGAAAGGAAGTTGTTGGAGGGGAGTACGGATAAGCCTATGATTTGGTTCAGGTATATTGACGATGTGCTTTTCATCAGGACTCACGGTCAGCGTAGACTGGATAGCTTCATGGAATATGTCAATAGCCTCCATCGGGTTATAAAGTTTAAGTTTGAGAGTTCTAGAGATGAGGTTAGCTATTTGGATGTTATTGTTCGTAGGAAGGGGCGTGCCTTGAAGACAAACCTCTTCTGCAAACCAACTGATACGCATCAGTATTTGCAGAAGGCGTTTCGTCACCCTTGGCACATTAAGAAGGCTATACCGTATGGCCAGGCTCTTAGGATTCGTAAAATTTGTTCTGACGAGGCTAAGTTTGAGAAAAGGTCAGAGGAACTAGTAGGATGGTTGACGAATAGGGGCTACGAGGAAGGTTTTGTCAGGGAACAAGTTGATAGGGTTAAGATTATTGATAGGGACAGGTTGTTAGAGCATCATGTTGGACGTGATCGGGGCCGGGGGGACCGTATCCCACTTGTAGTTAGTTATCATCCAGCTCTTAATAAGATCCATAATGTCACCAGTAGGCTTCAGCCAATGTTGGAGGCGTCTGAAGAGCACAAGAGGGTCTTTCCAAACAAACTGCTTGTTGCTTTTAGACATGCCAAAAACCTCAAGGACTTGCTGGTTAGGGCTAGGCTTGCACCTGTGCGGCAGGAGGACTTTGTTAAGGGTTGTTATCGCTGTGGTAAGGCTCGTTGGCTGATTTGTCAGTTCATGAAAGAGGGAGACAAGTGTTGTTACCCCCATTGTAATATAGGTATTTAAGTAGGCCCCAAATCATTGTAAGAACAGTTAATGATGAAGATCATAGATCGAAACGTTTAAAAAAAGTTGTCTATTTTTGAAATTCAGTTAATGCCAGGAAACGTAGGTAGGGCCTGTATTGGCTTAACAACTACGATTCACCGAAGATTATCTTACATGAAATCTGACATCAAACCCTTAAACAAATGCGACTTATAGATACCAATAAGATATACCGTATTATAACGAAAGCAACACTTAGAAAAGAAAATAAGTGAAGAAAAATAACGTAGAAATGACTGAAATGAATGAGAAACTGAAGCTTGAAAACGAGACTAGCTACCTGAAAAACTAGCCCTATTACAACTGAAAAGCCTCTACTGTACTCAATGTTATCCCCCCACAGGCATCATGTTATCCCTCCACTGTACTGATGTTATCCCTCAACAGTACTGAACAGCCTCGACTGTACTGATGTTATCCGTACTTACTAAAACGCGGAACTAACCAAAACGACCCAAAACAACCCAAAACCAGCCAAAACAACCCAAAACGACCCACAATCAGGTCAAAACCACCCAAAACCACCCAAAAAGTATAACTTACTTTTAGGTCGTTGAATTAGGGTATAAAATCCCAGAAAATCTCCACAAATTGAACAAATCCTTTCAAATAACATCATTGTGTCTTTTAAATTCTTCTTTTTTGTGGGACTTTCGTTGTCATAAAAGGTCAGCAAGGCCTTTTTGTTCACAAAGGCATTATTGTGTCTAATTGGGGTTGATTAGAGGGGTTTGCTCAATGGGGTTTGCTTTTAATTACTGCTCAGTTTAAAATTATTAGGGTTTAATGTTTTATCCAATTATATTTATTTACTTTTTTATCATTTTTTATGGATTTTTATATCTTAATACTCTAAAGAAAATTAAATCTTATCCTTTATGGTGTTTAAGCATAAGATAAAACGCGACAGCACGTTTCGTCAATAAATAACCAATATTGATCTCAGTACTGAGTTTCTTATAAACGAGTTTCTTTAAAAACATAGGGGCCCTATGGGCATGTTCGAAGAACGACTCTGGTTGAATACAGCTATTTCAGTCAAATGATGAAAGATGTTTGTCGCTATGCACAACGATGACGATAACGATTGTGGTGATAATGGTGGTGGTTATGATGATAATGTTGATGACCACGATGATCATGATGCTGGTTGGTAGGGGTGATTGTGGTTGTATGGTGGCTATGGTGGTCGTGGTAGAGGTGTTTGTGGTGCTGAAGGGGTGGTTGTGGTGGTTGTGATAGGGGTGATCGTGGTGATGGTTGAAGGGGTGATTGTGGTGGTGTGTTATGCGACAGATTTATAACAAATATATCAGCTTGAAATTACTTCTACTAAAGGACAAAAGTTTGACTTACGACCTTTATAAGTTTGAACCAGAACCGCAGCACGACAGGATTCACTTCAGATAGACGACAGCGCTGTAAGCTTTACTTTACAAATCGTAACATCAACTCTCATAAAATTAACTGCTCAAAACCTTTTATAATCAGAAAGCACATGGCAAAACGCCTTAACTAAAAACCTAAAAACCAATCAGAAGCAAGAATATATGATACGATAAAACAACTGTCCAATTAGAAAATAGTAATAGTGTGAAATGTTCTAGAAAAGTCTATAAATCGTTCGATTAAACATTTCGCAACAAAACAACTAAAAATGTCCAAAGTTCAATGTTCATCAACCTCTTCTTCAAGCATGACCTCTTCTTCAACCACTTTGTTTAATTGTTCAACATTACCCTCCCCTTTAAGAGAGAGCCTCCTGGCTCGCCAAAATAATCAAGCGGGCTGAATCTGTTGCGGAGTAAACAAGTCTTCTGAACGAGTAATTGTAGGTTCAGTAGCTGAGTGGTGAGCCATATTGTCCACTTGAGTATCATTTGCGATGAAACTATCAGGTGGTAGATCATAATCGGCGAGATCAAATGACGAATCATCGATTGATGGTGCGGAGATCTGTCGAGCATTAGGGTCGATGTATGGCTTCATCCGGTTTGCGTGAACCGGGACGCTAACAGGGCGATTTTCTGTGGTCTGGAGCTTGAAGTGGACGGGTGAAAGCTTGGAAGCGATGCGGTATGGTCCATGGCAGTTATGCGCTAACTTTTTGGAGAGCCCTTTGCGGCTTTTTGGTGTACACACCCAAACTTTGGAGCCGATATCGAAAGGTACGGGAGCACTGCGTTTATCGTACTGTTGTTTCATACGCAGTTGCGCTAATTCAGTATTTGACTTAACGATACGACGAGCGTTTTCGAGGTTTTCAACAATTCGAGCTCTATGTTCAGGGACGGACGAAGACAGAGGCGGTGTTGGGGGCAGAAGCGCAGCATCAATCGGCAGACGGGGCTCACGTCCATAAAATAAAAACGGTGATTCGTGCGTTGAGGCGTGAGGTGCTACACGAAATGCGAATAACACAAGCGATAAGTGACGATCCCAGTCCTTTTGATTACTGCTGACGTACATGGACAAAGCGTCGGCCAATGTGCTGTTAAAGCGCTCAACTAATCCTTCCGTCTGCTGATGATACGCGGTGGTATATAGCTTGCGTGCGTTGATTGATTTACATACTTCTTTGACGATTGAAGCAAGAAAGTTTGAACCACGATCCGACAATAATGTTTTAAGGGCACCATGGCGAGCAAGGATTTCGTTAACAAGTAACTCAGCTATACGTGGGGCTTCAGCGGAAAGCAATGCAAATGCTTCCGGCCAGCGCGTATAATAGTCGGAAAAGACAATAATATTTTTTTTTTTTTTCAAATTCGACGCTATATCATGTGATACATGGTCTACAACTACACTATAACATAACAAAAAATACAATCTTAATTAGAAAAAGATACGTAAGTTACATGACAGTTGAGTGTTAATAAAAATTAAGGTTCTAAAAAGCTTTAGTTTTTTTTTTTTTTTTTTAATTTGCTTGTAAGCGTTTATCATATATAGTTGAAATGAATTCGCTTGTATCTTTTATCAAAGTTTCATTTTCGCGTGTCATTAGATATATGAATTTTTGTTCATTTGTTGGGATCGATTTAAATTGGGGACATAGATTTTCAATCTTTTCAAGGAAAATCTTGCGTTCAAAGTTGTAATTTTACAGGATAACATAAAGTGTGTTTCATTTTCTACTTCATTGCTACAGTATTTGCAGAATCTTTGATCTCTTTCAATGGGGGTTTCAAGTGTCTCCCTTTTCAATTGCCAGGCAATGGTCGCTAAGTCTTAATTTTGAGAAGAATCTTCTACATTTTCGATTTTGGATTAAGTATAGATATGGCTCAAAGTAGGTTCGAGTCTTGTATGTCTTATAGGAAAGAGCTTTTGAGCAGCTGTCAATGTAAGATTTCCAGTATATGTGATATTGATGTTTTAGTACCTTTTTCGTGTTAGTTTTAGAGAGAGACGTTAGAGAGTCTATGGCTAAGCCGTTTTCTTTTACATCGTTAGTTATTTCATTAATATAAGAGTTTATTGTTTTACGAGAATTAACAGAGTTTTCATATTCAAGTGCTTGAAAACAAGTGAATCTGGTTCACAATCGCCTTTAATATGTTTGACAAAATTATTAACTCTACAGTCAATTGCCACGTTTAGAGGAATCGTCCCATTTCAGCACGGACCAAAGCATTTGTAGTGGATCTGTTAACACCAAGAATTCTTTTAAGGAATTGCGTGTGCACCTTTTCGATTTCCTGTTTATCCCAATCACTTTGTTTAAAGTTAAGGTAGGGTCCCCAAACTTCTGAGCCATAAAGGAGGATAGGTGAGATCATTGAGTCAAAGAGTTTTAAAGCAATTTTAACAGGGAGATGTTTAATTTTAAATCTGCTATTTAGAGCCAAAAGAGCACGATTGGCTTTAGCGCTGAGTATGTTTAAAGTCTCCTTGAAATTACAAGCTGCGTTTAGGGTGATACCAAGATAGGTGAACTCAGTTACATTTTCGATTCGGGAATTGTTTATGTAAAAATTTTGTTTGTATTTGGTATTGTTTTTATAGAATGTCATACACTTGGATTTATCTGAATTGACTTTAAGTTTCCAGCAGTTACAATAGTCAGCTAAGCTATTCAAGCATTTCTGTAGCCCGTCATGAGAAGTTGAAAGGATGATTAAGTCGTCAGCATAGAATAGACAAGTTATAGGTTCGTGACCAAGGTCAAGCGGTGTTGGATTGTCTTTATCTAGGATATCAACTAAGTCATTGATATACAAATTAAACAACGTTGGGCTTAATGGACATCCTTGCCGAACACCTTTGGAACATTTGAAGAATTTTGTGCATTTGTTGTTTAATTTAACTGCGCATTCAGTATTTTTATATATGCTTTGAAGAGGGGTACTTCGGGGTTTGCGGTACTGCGGTATCGGGTGTAAAATATGCGCGGTATTGCGGTATTGACGGAAAATCCTTGCGGTGTTGCGGTATTGAAGTTTTACAGTGCGGTATTGAGTATTTTACGAACCTTTAAAGAAACAGTTAAAAAGCCATAGCTGAAGGGAAACTTAAATTTACCAGAGACCAATAGCTACACGAGAACAAGTCGAAAAGAAGATAGCAAAGGTTTATGTATTGAATTGTGAATTCAACCATTGTTTCGGTGCACCAAACCGGCCAAAAACATGACTTTTTGACAGAAATTTGTGATATTTTTCTGCACGATTCTATGTTTTACTGCACGACATAGCATTTTTGTTGCACGACTTTGTAATTTTGCTGCGTGATTTACATTTTGGTTGCACGACTTTGCAATTTGTCGCGCGATTTCACGTGTTAATGGCACAACGCTATATTTGGTTGCACAACTTTACATTTGATTGCACGACTTTGCAATGTTGTTGCGCGATTTTACATTTTGGTTGCACAACTTTACAATTTTTTTGCACGACTTAACATTTGATTGAACGACTTTGCAATGTTGTTACGCAATTTACATTTTGATTGCACGACTTAACAATTTTCTGCACAAGTTACACATATGCAGACAGCAAGGCCTCTTTTAACATAGTAGCTAGGAAGCTAGAGGGGCAAATGCCCCCTAGCCCCTATCATTGCCCACCTAGTTTCATGAAGTTGCCGCCTAGTACAATCTCCTCTCAAAAGAAAACTGCCAAGAAAAGCCAATCTGGGCCAATCTCGAGGTTGTATTTTGAAAAATTTTCTGCGGGAGCATGCCACAGACACCCCTTATTAGGAACATCTCTTATGGAGCGGCGTCGGGGTCAAAAATGTGGCAGGGCAGCGGCTGATGGCTTGCGACGACGCAGCTAAGAGGCTTCGTCGTAACCTCGTTTTCAATTCTCGGCGACAATTCCTCGTTTTCAATTCACATTACTTAGAATTTTGCAAAAAAGAATGATATATTTATGTTAGTGTAAGCATTTAAAGGTACAGAAATGATTTTCTCTTAAATATTTATTTGTTGATTATTTTAATTTATTGGTTAATTTTGGAAATAAAACAGAAATGTAATGTTAATTTGAAAATGATTTAAGAAAGGGAGCGGATGTTTCAAGTTAAAAGATAATGTGTCCTGTATGGTAACTTCATACAACAAGGTCTAGTTTTCACTCTGCCCTGCTGCATCTAAGACGCGTCGGCGTAGTCTCATTTTCACTTTGCCCCGCGACGCCGCTCCATCTGGGGTCGGGGTCCGGGTCCTGTACGCCGTCGGCGCATTTACCGCCAGCTGTAGCATCAGTGTAACTTGTTGCTGCGGAGCTGCGCAAAGTGCCTTCGTTGCAGCATTAAATTCTTGCACAAAATGGAATTTTGTAAATTTGCTTGTTTGCGGCACTGTTGTTGCAGTTGCTGTCATGCATTTCGTGTATGTATTGAGTCTATTTGTAGTAAATCAAAATGGCGTGAAAAGCAAAAACATTGCTCAGTGCTCGAGATGAATGCTCCCCACTTGCATCCACAAAGCCGAGGCAATGTGGCTGAGGCGCCGCATCTTACGGTGGTTCCCATTACAGGAAATCGCTATTCTCCCGTGAATCTTCGGCCAGCCAAGGGGGAGGGACTATCCGGCCCCCAGACCATATGCTTACACTTGAATATCCCGCCAGCTTCCGACTCACACACTGAATCAATTATATAAAGACACCATCTTTATACTCACCGAACTTCTTCAAGTTATGCAGGCAATTGTGGGAAAAGCTTTGTCGCGCATGCGATACTTTCTGGACTCTCGTACTTCAATGCTTCTGTTCGAAGGCAAAATTGACAAGACCTGTGCGGAAGTACCCCTCTTTAACGTTTCGCGCGGCCATACAATGTAGCTATGTTTGTCAAAACAGCAGCAACGTTTATGCAGCAAACAAAATGTCACTAGTCCTTGAATTTGGCAGTGTTGTTTACGTTTGCGATCCCCAAGCTAATTGAATAAGAATTACTTTCAAAATGAGCGTCATTTTTAGCAACTGGGCTACCTAGCGTTGCCGGTGGATACAATGGGAACATGATTCGGTTTGAACCGAATTTTATTCTAACTCTGAACAGCCAATAAGGAATTGTGTCTGCGGAATGACGAAAGATGAAGGTGAAGGTGAATTGATGTTTTAGCGCCAGTCGCTAGGATCTCAGTAGTAAGTTAACTAATCGAGACCTCGACCCCGGCCGTGACAGGAAAAATGGGACAAGTGCGTTTCAGATGGATTCAAGTTCTTATACACTGATGGTCTATGTCATAATCGCATAAACAATACTGATATTTTTAGTTTTTAGGATTTTGCGGTATTTTGCAACTTTTTCGTTCGGTATTCGGGATTCGGCGATTTTTTCGCGCGGTATTGCGGTATTGGGACCCCCCCGAAGTACCCCTCTTTGAACTGTTTTTAGAAAATTTTGATCTATTCCACTTTTCTCTAGTTTTTGGAAAAGGCCGTTGTGCCATACATTATCAAAAGCTTTGCGGAAATCTATGAAAGCAGCATGAACTTTTTGTTTTCTATTATCACGAACATGTTTATTTATTAAAGCTTTTAGAGTAAGAAGATGGTCAGAAGTGCGGCTTCCGCTCTGGAAGCCAATTTGATTTTTACTAATAAGTTTGTTCATATTTACAATTGAGGAGAGCCTAGTGTTTAATAGTAGGCAAAACAATTTAAGAAGGGCATTACCAACACAGATACCACGGTAGTTATCTGGGTTAGATTTGGATCCTTTTTTGTAGACGGGAGTAATAAGTCCTTTACACCATGAATTGGGCACCTGACCCAAGGAGAGCATTAAGTTTAGAGTTATCTTGATTAGTGAAAATAAATCAATAGAGCAGTTTTTGATCATTTCGTTGCTTATTCCATCAAATCCTATAGCTTTTTTGTTTTTCAGTTTTTTTATGCATTCAGTAAGTTCTTTGTCATCAATCTCTTTACTAAGTATTGTAACATTGGGATTAGCTGCACGGAAATGTGTATTTTCCTGATTATCAGCATGGAAAAGCTCTTTATAGTAATTTTCCCAAATAGAACCGTTTTGTATTGCGTTAGGTTTTTTTGTAATATTTTCATCGAAGTCTTTCCAAATATTCCAGAAGCTCTCTTCATATGGGTTTTGTTGCAATTCGGTTATTCTGTCATTCCAAAAATTTTTACGTTTAGTATGAAGAAGGGATTTGTATTCTTTTAATTTTTCTCTATATTTATTCCTTTTAAACAGACTGAAAGGATCGAGTTGTTTTTGTTTGGAGAGTTTATTTAATTTCCTTTTTGAGATTCGGAGTCGAACCATTTCTTTTTGGGAGGTTGCTTGCTATTTTGTGATTGCTTCTTCGGGTTCTTAGGTTTTAGTGACATTTTAGCCACGTCGTGGAAAATGCTCGTTAATTCTGAACTTAAGTAATTAAGATCGTTAAGTTTTTGCTTATCGTTTAGGATGTTTGAAAGTCTGATTCTTATTTCGGCAGAGCTCAGTGCCCGGCGAAAGCTCTCTGAGGATTCCTTGTCCCATATGAAATTATTTATTAAGGCTGTCCAGTTATACTTATTGTTATTTTCAACGATGAGCTTTTTGTTAGGTAGATGAGCAGTTATTTTACAGTGATCAGACAAGCAGGACTGCTCGCTTACGTAGAATAGGGATGTCTTGTCATAAAGTGATTGGGATACAACAGCATAATCAACAGTGCTAGCACCATTATTTGTAAGGCAGGTTAGGTTCCCTATTGCATCACCGAATTTTCGACCATTTAATATTCTAAGATTCAGTGATCGACATAGATTGATTAGCTGGCGTCCATGATTGTTTGGATCACCTTGATCACAATTCGACCTTGGTAAGAAGTTACCAAGATTCAGAATGTCGGCTTCTGTATTGGATGAATGTTTAAAGTCTGGTAGGTTGTCAGGTACGCAGCTCGTACGAGCATTGAAGTCACCTATTATCATTAAGTCATCTGTGGAAGTAGAAAAATTTATAACATCGTCTAAAAGATCATCAAAGATGTCATTTGTAAAGTATTTAGAATCTGAGGGTGGTATATAGGTAGCGCAAATCCTGAGGTTTTGGTGGTAATTGCCATCGTTGGTGACAGGTAAGGGTCCCATAATGTCCATTGCGACGCGATCGAATGCCCCTTCAACGGGAATAGGCAGTAGAGGAGCTTTCTTGTGATTTTTTCATTGCGCAGTCCACACAGGACAAATACCGATGTTCTATATCTTTAAACATGCCTTGCCAAAAGAAGCGAGATGGTACTTTTTTGTACGTTTTAAAAATACTCAAGTGACCGCCAGTAGGCTCATCATGGCATGAAATCAATATTTCGCGACGGAGGCTGGCGGGGATGACGACTTGAGAACGTAATGACTGTACCTGACGTTTGCCGGGAGTCTATAAGTGGCAAAGAATTCCATTCTCATCAATGTAGTAGAAATCGGCTGATAAAAGCAAAGCCCGAGCTCTAGAATCGTCATTTGGTAACTTGGAAGTCTCAAGATAGTTGATAATAGCACAAAGATCACGATCTTCGCGTTGCAGCTGCGATAACTGTGGAGGAGCAGGACATGGATACTCAATTGAAACGACAGGCAGAGAAACAGGCGATAATAAAGCAGAAACGGGCGAAGAAGCACAAGAGCGACAAGAAAGAGCGTCCGCATTACCATTAGCCAAACCTGGGCGATAAAGGATGTCGAAATCAAACTGTTGCAAGAGGAGAGCCCATCGAGCAACATTCAGACATTCAGCGCTCCAGGCGAATTCGACATTCTTACGAGAAAGATGATTCAAAGGTGAGGCAATTTGAGCAAAGTTATGTACAAAGCGACGATAATAGTTGCAAAGACCAAGAAAACTTCGAATATCTTTTACATTCTGTGGCACAGGAATGCTATGTACAGCTGTCAGCTTATCAGGGTCTAGTGACACACCCTCAGGAGAGACGACAAAGCCTAGAAATTTGACACTGTGACGAGCGAAATGACATTTGCTGGGCTTCAATTTCAAATTAGCTTCATGCAACCGATCGAACACTGGAGGTAATCGATGTAAATGTTCTTCAAAATCAGAAGAGAATACAATAATATCGTCAATGTAAATCAAGCACAGTTTCCATTCTAAGCCAGCTAAGACCCGTGACATAAGACGCTGAAATGTAGGAGGTGCGTTTGTCAGCCCAAAACTCATAACATTATATTCAAATAGTCCAGCATGGGATATGAAAGCAATTTCTGACTGCGAATATGGATCCATGGCAACCTGATGGTAACCTGACTGAAGATCGAGAGTAGTAAAGTACTTAGATCTCGCAAGTGCATCTAGAGCGTCGTCGATTCGAGGGAGTGGGTAGCTATCCTTCCTAGTGACTGCATTCAACTTCCGATAATCAACGCAAAATCTAGTCGTACCATCCTTTTTCTTACCAAGACAATTGGTGAGCTCCAGGGATTAGACGAAGGCTGTATTATATTCTGTTGCAACATATTTGAAATATGTGTGTCTATCTCTTGTCTTTGGGTTTGGGAAACCCTATACGGGAATTGCTTTATAGGTCTTGCATCGCCTGTGTAAATGTCATGTTCAATGATAGAGGTACGACCTAAATCAAGACTTGACGTGGCGAAGATATCAGAGTATGACAAGAGCAAATCAGATAACGCAGCATTATGATGCTCTAGAAGATCAGGACTCTTAACGGACTTCGATTGGGCAACAAGGCTGTCTTGTTCAACCTTATGAGATGGTGATGTGGCATGTATGGCAGAAATGTTCTGATCAAAGACAGAATTGGGTAGAATATCATCTGGCTGTATTTCTGTGAACGTTGCAATTTCAGAGTCACATGGGGATGGTCGTGGTGATAGTTGTAGGGATGATTGTGGTGGTGGTGCCGTTCCTTTAGATGTTGCAAACCGTCAATGATGGTGATGGTAATCATAATGATGATGATTATTATTATTATCATTATTATTATTATTATGACGATTTTCATTGTGAGGATAATAACAATGACAATTTGTTTTGAAAACTGAAATTGCCGCTCTTTGGCAAAACTCTTTGATAAATGTTGAGAATGCGTGAAATGTCATTCACCAAAGCAAGGTGGCAAATTTCCAGTTCCATGAAGTAGGCTAAACAACGATGAGTCAATTGTCACATGACCCCAGATTGACAAAAGTGCTTGCAGGCCGCGATTGTGAACAACTAACCGCAAATTGCGCATCAATGGCCGAGACGATGGCCCAAATTGCATTCTTGACAATGGCCCTATTGTTACACGTTTTCCATTGTTCAAGCGTTGGTTAGTTAGTAAGTTAGTAAGTGAGTGAGTGAGTAAGTGGGTGACATCCACCCCACACCAATATGTTCGAATTCTTCGAGCATAAAAAGGAGCAATCTTGGACACAGGGGCGCAAATGAGGGGGGGGGGGTGTGACAGGGGTGTGACACCCCCCCCAATAATTTTTCCAACCGGTCCCAGTAGCTACTTTATAGTGATAAAGTCGGTCCCGATCCGGCTCTGAACTAAATTATTTCCATTTTCAATAGTAATAAACAGAGTTGTACCCGAAACCCAAAGAAAAGTCGGTAAAAAATTGCTCTCATGCAGATCATTGAACATTGAACTCAATTCACCACGCTGTTTTGCATAGCAGGAAATAGTGATGATGTTTCCTTGAAAGAACAAATTTGCAAACAAAAGGGCCAGAGCAACTAGGCGGGACAACTTTCGGCCAATTGCAACCCAATCCCTTCATGACAGTACAATGTATTGGTAGTCAATACTGCCGTTATTCAGGAGATGCCTAAGACAAGTTGTGTCAGCCATTTCTGGCCTTATTTTTTATGTTTCTGGACAATTCTTGGCGCCAGGCGACAACATCGACATAAATTTTGACAAAACTTGTTGTTTCTTAGGTTTTCTTCAACAGCTGGGCTGCGCAAAAATTACATTAAAAGAGTCCTGAAATGGTCACCAGAGCGATTCTAGCAACCCAATTTTTCAAAATTTTCCGGGGGAGCATGCCCCGAACCCCCTAGGTGGGTGCACTTTTCGGCACACAAAGACCAATACCCTTCGGTCCCACTTCATGACACCCCCCAATAATTTTTCCGATTTGCGCCCCTGCTTGGACAAAATATATCTGGACTGTTTGTGATCGATGTTAATATTCCATTGCCCCCCCCATCCCCACCAATCAATGTTGTTCTATTGTAAGATTTCAGCAAGAATGCTCCTGCTCCCATCAAGCCTTAAATTCAAAGCCAATAACAACATTGATTTTGGGGGAGGGGGGGGGGTTGATTAGAAACTGCCATCAAAAGTCCAGTAATTTATGTCCAAGATTGAGTGTCCTATCGCAAAAATCACAAATTATTGCACGATTGTGCTAGAAGTCACGAGTAGTGATCTTTACACGCTTTTTTTATAAGGAACCACTTTATAAGGAACCTACATGTAGAAGGCCCGAAAATTTAAAGAACTTATACTACTAAAGAGAAAATCATTAAGGAACTTTTGAGTGTTGTATACTTTTATCACTGCAAATAATCAAGAATTAGAAGCCGGTTCCATTCATTTGCAGTCGAAAATCACATAAATTGTACGTTAAGCATGTATCCAATGTTTCTTTGAGTGGTCTCGAGCTTTGCTCGCACGCAAATGTCTCTCTTTTATTGTTAAGACCACTGTATGTGCAGTTAAAATTAAGGAACTATTAAGGAACTTTAGGAACTACAATTGCCTCAAAAGAGGCCCAAAAATAAGGAACTTTAAGAACTAGGCCTTGAGGTAGGTTCCTTATAAAAAAAGCGTGTAATCCCCGTTTAAACGAAACTGTTTCCGAGGATGTTTTTATCAAAACCATCAAAACTTTGCAATGGGTGTACGGGTGTACGGGTGTACGGTCTGAAGAACTGAAATGCCCCTCGCTCGAATCATGAAGTAAGAAAATCTCACAATCGTGCGATAATCGTTCTACATTGAAAAAATTTAATGGAAGATAGGCTTGAAAACGGCAGGTGGATAAATAGGCCCCTGAGAGCGATTCACAAAAGATTCGTCAGCCGTTCCGAAAATCAATAGTAAACAAAGCGCATTGTTCAGGTTTTTTGCCCCAAGAGGAAAGACAAATTTAGAACGGAGGGATGTTGTTTTGAAGAAAATTGAGGATTTTGAGGGGCTTTCTGCCCCGTAATAAGTGAAAATGACATTTATTTGTTAGTTTGTGTAGTTTCGGGTCGTTTTGGGTGGTTTGACCCAATTATGGGTGGTTTTGGGTCGTTTTGACCGGTTTTGGGTCGTTTTGGATGGTTCCGCGTTTTAGTAAGTACGGATGTTATCCCCCCACACGCATCAAGCTATCCCTCCACTGTACTGAACAACCTCCACTGTACTGCACAGACATTACCCAGGGTGTTGACGCAACATATCTTACACTTGTTAAGAGAACTCGAAGTTTTATGATTTCATAAGCGCTTAGACCCAGGAAAGGGAAAGCTTTACCATCATCAATGTTAACAGTAAAAGCCCTTAAAGAATTAGGATATTAGAATTTTCACCTGGTCTAATTTTTTGATGCTTTATACAATTTGAGTGTCAAAAACGTAATATCTTAAGATAACGGAAATTGCCATCTTGCCAGTCCTTCACCAAAATGTATATTATTGCTGTTTTTGGAATTTAATAAATTGCAATAAAAAGTTAAATCATTTTTCGACATCTTAGTATGTCCAATTTTGTGCTGTTAAGAGATTATTGAAATCTGAATTTTAGAAAATTCCATAGCTTGAAAAATCTCCAAGGCAGGATACATGCAGGCTAAGGATACAGAATTAACTTCACAAAATATTGTAGACTCAAACAAGAATATAACGCTAAAGCTTGAAGTGCTTAATTCCATTTAAAACCAAAAAAGTTTTTACTAAAACATCTAATAGTGGAGTCCTTCAACAATTTCCACAAGACTGTCTAAATCGCTTCCGGAAAAATTTTTCTTTCCAAATAATTTGCTGAAGTGATTATCAAATGTACTGGACTGTTCTCCAGGTGCGAATCCTGGTTGTCGCCTCAGACGAATGTTCCGTTTCTGAAAATATTTGTATACTGTGAAAAAAATGAGATCATTTCCTGTCAATATAGCAGCCTCAAGAAATTTTCTAGGAGAAGCAGAATCCATCCCATCTATGCTCTCTAGGTATTTAAGTGCAGCAATAATTTGATGCTTTGACAGTAGAACTTCAATAATTTTTTCACTTGATATATGTAAACGTTTGAGCATATCAAGTGCAACTTGCATTGCAGGAGGATATCTTTTTTCCAATGAAAGAAGAATAAATGCCAACTTTTCAGAATCATTCAAAGCATTATATTGTAGTAGCTGATGTAGCTGATAATACTTTTTCTTCCCAACAAGGAGGTTAACAATTAGTTCATATAAATTGCAATCAACACCAATGTTGTAGTGGTTAAGTGATCTTATGTATTCCATAAGTACACCAATAACAAATTTCTCACTCAAAGAGGTATTTTTGATAAATTCCAGGAAAACAAAGTGGTATATGTCTTGCTGATTCACAACTGACTGACCTCTCAACCAGCACTGAACCAATTCAGAATCCTTTGATTGGTCAAACATCATTGAGTTCCCTTTCTCCGAACAAGTCTGCAAGTATTCAAAGCACACAGAATTCAGCTTATCAAATATCTGAGCAACAATTCCCAAATTTGCTTGCCTTCCTGGAGAGAGAATTTCTTTACACACAGAAAGCTGAACTTCTTTGCTATCCTCTCTCAGGGAAAGAAAATCAATGAGGTGTCCCTTGTCTTCTATCATATTGATCATTGACTCTAGCTTAACCTTCACTTGCCACAAACAACCAAGTTTTGCATCAATAATGATATTTGGTTGAAATACAATCCAATTTGGTGAATAGAGATCATAAAAAGAATCTTTGATTGACACTTCTCTTTCATTCTCATCTTCTACCACTCTCTGAGGCTGAATTGGTAGTGGAGAAAGAACTGGATAGAAGTAGGAAATCTGCCCATCATAATCCCCACATAGTTTCAAATCAAAAAGCATTGATGTCTTAGAAGCTTGGTGGTGAACAGCTATCAGATTGTCAACAACATTTACAGCAAATCTCCCAACAGCTCCAAGTCTCAAAACAGCTGATTTCTTTGCTGGAATGTCTTTCTGGAGATGGTAAAGCACAATTTCTGCACCAACAGAGTTAAGAATACGAGGCTGATTTCTCAAAATAACAACATAAATTTGGCCATAGATATTGGCTACTGTTACATCTCTTACATGAAGTCCTCCAGATTGGGGTGCTCGAGTTGAAGATGGGTTTTCAACTTCAAACTTTGCAAGGCGTGTCACAGAGCCAGGTCTGAATATATATGGGTGAATAACATTGCCCATTATGCCAGACGAAAGAAGCAAAACTGAACACTCTGACAAAAAAACAAACCAGTTGACACTTACTGAATAGCTTTTGATCAATTTTCCATTGCATTTCTCCGAGTTCATCTGATAAAGTTCTACTCCTTGATTTGTAACGATGACAAGTTCGTTTATACTCGTCCATATAAATCCCATTATTTGAGTTGTCCTTCCTTTGCAAGATTGACTATATTCAGATCCTATCACTTCACCATGCTCAAAATTCATAAAATCGATGCATTTTAGTGATCTCTGTATCGCAAGGATCCTATGATCCAAGGAAAATTTAATGGAAATAACGTGTCCCTTGTCAGCAAATCGAAAGTTTAAATTGGAAGAGGCGGCGACTCCTCTCAAACTTACGTCGTTGAAATTTTCTTTTCTGGAAACTGAAAAAACTTCTTTATTCCCTTCATCGAAAAAAACGCTGTTGTTTTCAGTAACTGGAGGGAATTTCAAAGGATTTTCTAACAACTGCAAGTAGAATGACGACATCTTTGCAATCTGTTTGACCCTGAGAATGAAGTGAAGTAAGATAAGATGGCATAGACTTATCACACGACCATGAGTCGTGCTATTCGCATACAACAACGAAGTACCCGAACAACCACAACAACAAGTTGCTTTTCGCTTCATGGTGACTTCACTAGCAACCACAATGCCTGCCGAAAGTCTTGGAACACTGACTATTTCCACTCCACTGGCAGCATTAGAAATAGACCAGGCGGTGAAAGGGGGCTATCGTCCCCCAAGGGCGAAATAAACAAGACCACTTTAGTTTGGTCAATTTTGGGGGCGCTGATTCCGAATATGAATGTTATAAGGGCAATTTCCGGGAACTTCGGCCTCGTTTCGGTATTCGAAGTTCCGGTTGCGACGTTTAGCCACAGCAAACTCCTAAGGCGTAGCGTGGTACCATGTAATGCACAAAGCTTGACTCCCATTATACAGATTCTGTTTAAATGGGTCCTTAATACAGCAGAGAAGTTCTTTTTGACTACTGAGGCATGAATGCGATAGAAGAGCCTCGTTTCCGTGCTCGAAATCAGAATCATTTAGTCGTTTGCAGAATTTTTAAGGGGATACTGTCACAAACCATAACGCCCTACGCTGAATATATTGTAAGCTTGCTTACGACTTACTCGCATATACCTAGCATAGCTACGTCGGGCAAGAACTTAACTTTTAATACATAAAAATAGTCAAATAAGATAAATTAAAAGAAATCGTCGTCAAGATATTCCGCAAATATGTCCTCTACAGCAGATTCCTCCCTTTTTAAAATTTCGTTCTCTTCATCAAAATCGATTAGAAGCTCCGTGACAACTTCGGGATAGCAAAGATCGCTCCATACAACACGTCCGTACTCGTCCCAACCGCGATGTACAGCATCGTCAAGATTAAGCATTGAGAAATGCGCCTTTCGAAAAATAAAGGCAACGTAATTTGCCTGCATAAGATGCACCTGCAGGTTGGCCTTGCAGGATAGTAAGACGCTAAGATCAAGAATTTCCCCTTCCTTTTCATCTGGGTGGTAGCGTAGAAGTTGTAATATCGGTAATCTTTTTGTTTCTGTCAGTTCCATTGTCGACAAGGACTTGAACACCTACGAAATCATGTGCCAAGAAAAGAACCAGAACCAGAACCAGAACCAGAAAAATTATGAGTCGTAGCTTGAGCGTCCAGCATAGACTCAATAGCGATAACTACGACTCATGTAATAAGTCCACGACTCTACGATTCATGATCAGTATGTAAACAGGTTATGGCCGGCCGGATAGATGAGAAAACAACTCTATTAACGTCGACGCTTGCTTCTTTTATCGACTAGGCGAGGTGGTAAACAATATTCGATGCGTCACTTACATAAACTTCGATCCTAAGGGTTTCCCTGAGGCTTAAACGTGATTCTGTTGGCTCATACCTAAGAGCCTCTCTCGATCCTCACAAAATTCAACGACAAAATAAACAGGAATTTCCCAGTCTTTCTCAAGCACTGAAGGTCCTAAACAGCACGCAACATACATTAAAACAACGAGTACACCTCACCCATTCTCAAGCAATGAGTGTCTAAACTGAAGTATCGAAATAATGCGGATCAAAGTACTTTTTCAAGTTACTTCCTAACCACCCTAGTCGTCCAACGCTAGCCCATCTATAACCCTAAATTTAGCAGTATTACAAGTAAGCGCAAGCGTATGGCAAACGAAAAGCACCACAATTAGAAAAACCAGGTTTTTCTCAGATAAACCAGGTTTTTTTTCAGATAAACCAAGACTTGAATTCTAGCCTTTACAGAAAAACATTGGATTCTCTGACTAGGATTTTCTAACCAATAAATAACCAAGAAGTAACCACAACTATATTAGAAAAACCTAGTTGTTCTGAGAATAAAAACGGATCAAAGAATTCAGCAAGAGAAGTTGTATTAAAAGTCAAGCAATCTCGCTCTGTTGAAAAAACATGTCCGTTCATTGTTTGCTACTCGCCAATTCATTTTGCTGCTCACTGATTGGTTGGATTTTATTCTATCGTTCGATCTTGCAAAAATCGGAAAATCGAATTGGTGGGGGGACATTAATAAACCAGTAAAATGCAGGAAAGAAAGTGCTACAATCTGATTGGCTCCACCAAAATTAACGGAGAGTGACCGCTCTTTTGCATGAGTCCCAGTTTGGGCAGCTTTCCAACAACAACATCAACTCTACGTATAGTACGCATAATATTTTTTGTAGCTAAATAGTTGAGTTATAATTGAAATGAACGATTTATAGCTCGAAATCACATAATCACGTATGAGAACATAGCAATGCTGTCGCAATGTCCGAAGGACCATAATAATAATCATCATTACCATTATCATAATCGTTATCCTTATTGTCAGCATTATCATCATCATCAACATCATCATAATCATCACCAACGCCGATCAACGCAACAGTAGTCATTATGTCATTTTATTCTTTGTCATTGATATCATCATCAACATTCTTTATGGTAATAGCGACCAATCAGTTTTAAGGAGCATAAGCAGAGATTTGTGTGGGACTTCGAGAATCTTCTCGACAAAAACCTAGTCACGTCTCAGTAAATGTCTCGTGAAATTTCTCTCCAAATATTTCCATAACGCAGTGGGCTGCTCTCATTACTCTCGGGATTTTGCCACTAAATATCCAATTATGCTATAAGGATCTTGAATATTCTGAAACCACAAGCTAAAATTGAAATTTGGCAACAATATCCAGAACGCAACAAACGACTCCACTCTTCACGATGATAAATTACTCTATTATGCAAATGGCTTCGAGAATTTTCTGATTGGACGAAAAAACCTAATTATCTAAATAAGAACTTCGACAACTTCTGTCAAACATTCGGCCACAATGAATCATCTTGTTTACAAATTCCGTAATTGCTGCTCACCTAATTTGTTCAATGACGACCAATTACGGCAACTTCAAAGTTTAGTTCCTCGCATTTGTGGTTTATCTATTGTTACATTTTGGCAGAAAAAGCGTCTGTGTGTCTATGGATGGATACATACATGTATACATGCGTTCCACAAACACCCTCTTATTATGTCCTTCGGACATAAAAAAGTTATTGTTATCTTATTTATTTGTTCTGTAGTTTCCATAAATACTGTTGTAATACGTATTCCTTTTAATGTTTATTTAAACGGTAGCTTTGTAATCTCCTAGAACCTAATCGGGTGATCAATGAAATGAAAAAAAACTAAAGAGAGCCAAGGCCTCTTTTAAGGGGATAAAACTAGGGGGGGGGCAAAAAATTTAGGGGGACTATTGTTCTATTGTTTTATCCTAAGCTCTTTCTTTCACAGTGCGAGTCCAGTCTTAGCAAGTTAATTCTTCTCTTAGTCTTTTTGTCAGGAATTCATGCACAACCAGCCATACAGAGCTGGAGAAATAACAAGGGGTCATCTCTACTTTCAGTTGAGAATTTATATACAAGTTCACACTGATGCTACAGCTGGCTGTAAATGTGCTAAAGGCGTTCAGGGCCCCAGAGATGCTCCTAATTAGGAGGTCTGGAGGCATGCTTCCCCAGAAAAATTTTCAAAATACAACCTCCAGACTGGCCTAGATTGGCTTTTCTTTGCTGTTTTCTTTTGAAAGGACATTGTACTAGGGGGGGGGGCAACTTTATGAAACTAGGTGGGCAATGATAGGGACTAGGGGGCATTTGCTACTTACTTTGCAGTTACTATGTTAAAAGAGGTCCCGAGAGAGCTTATGTTGCTCAGAGCGCCGTATAATGGGCGAGCTAGAGAGACGGTGTTGGGCCCATTTCAGAAAAAGATGAAAACAAAATGAATTACTGGTTAGAAATGCAAAGTAAAAGTCGATTTTCTTCAAATTCATCAATCAATTTCTCGAAACAAGCACAACTTTTTATGTACGACTCAGTCTGCAAAAATTTTAGCGAAAAAAAAACACTTCTACGACTGGAGCATAAGTCGCCCATTTTTATGTCCGAAGGACATAATGAAAGGGTGTTTGTGGAACGCATGTATATATGTATGTATGGATGTATGTATGTATGTCTAGACGCTTTTTCCTGCCAAACGTGTAACAATAGATAAGTCACAAATAAGAGGAAGCAAACTTTGAAGTCGCCGTAATTGGTCATCATGAAAACCTATTTTTAGACAATGAGCAGCAATAACCAAATTTGTAAACAAGTAGATGATTCACTGTGGTGGAGTATTTGGCAGAAGTTATCAAAGCTCTTATTTAGATAATTAGATTTTTTCGTCAAATGAGAAAATTCTCGAATTCATTTGCATAATATTTACTGAGATGTGAGTCAGTGGTTGTCGAGAAGATTCTCGAACTTGCTTTTGCATAATTAGATATTCTAGTGAAGTTCTGACGGAATATCAGAGTAACTTATTGATGAAATTTTGTAAAATCAGTTGTGGCTCGGTTGCCTTCCATGTATTTACTAATAATATTTTCGATTGGTTGTCTATCCAAATATTATTCACATTAGAAAAGTGAGAGTAACACAGGGGCTAATCTAAAATTTGGTTAGGGCGGCTGGCTACATGGGCAAAACAAGTTTGAGTCGCTATTATCATAATGGTTATGAATGATGATGATGATGATGATGTTGATGATGAAGATGATTATCATCATAATGATGATGATGATGATGATGATGATAGCGATTTCGATGATGATGATGACGATTATTATTGTAATTATTGTCCTTCGGACATTGCGATAGCGTGGCTATGTTCTTGTGTAAAACGGAAAGAAAACACGCGCGAGCGGTATTTGTTTATAATTGCATTTTGAAGATTTGTCAGCAAGAAAGATACTTTGATATGTCTTTATCTGATTTTATATCATCATATCGATATGTGATGTAGTTCGGCGAGTGACACGTGTCCCTGCCATTGAACCAAGAATCTCTCTAAATCTATCAAAATCGCTTCATTATAAACTGCTGTTATAACAAAAGACGCTTCACAGACTACACTGATTAGTTAATCGTAATTAAAAAATACAAATATAAAAAATACGGATACGATAACAAAGACTATTTTTTGGCATACCGGAAAACCGGGACTTGGGACCCCAAGGTGGGACCCCGGGACGGGAGACCCCTAGGTGGGACCCCTAGGCGTAGGACCTCTATGTTTCATGAGCCGGCTTTGTTAGAAGGACACAGTTATATGTTTGTAGCTTATACTGTAGTAGATAACGAAAACTTGTTGTGTTATGTGGAATATCCGCTCTTAAAAGCAACATCTTTCCCTTTGAGAAAGAGAAGAAGATACTTATGCGCAGTGCGTGTAATGACTTTACAGCTAATAAGACTTATTGCATAAAATGGACTCACCTTCGGAGGATTCGCACCATCATCGTCACTGATCACATCATGAACTTGAGAATAAGCTGGACTCAGGGAAGATGCGGCAAAACCACGCTTTTTAGGTTCTTGTCTCTGTGAAAAAGAATAATGATAATATTGAGAAAGAGAAGAAGATACTTATGCGCAGTGCGTGTAATGACTTTACAGCTAATAAGACTTACTGCATAAAATGGACTCACCTTCGGAGGATTCGCACCATCATCGTCACTGAACACATCATGAACTTGAGAATACTCTCCACGATACTCTGCATCCTCCACTTACATGATGATAACCCTCCACGTTGTATTGGCGCCCTCCAATTACATGATGGTATCCCTCCACGTTGCAAATGATATCCCTCCACTTACATGATGATAACCCTCCACGATACTCCGCATCCTTCACTTACATGATGGTATCCCTCCACGTTAAAAATGATATCCCTCAACTTACATGATGATAACCCTCCACGTTGTATTGGCACCCTCCACTTACATGATGGTATCCCTCCACGTTGCAAATGGTATCCCTCCACTTACAAGATGATAACCCTCCACGATACTCCGCATCCTCCACTTACATGATGGTATCCCTCCACGTTAAAAATGATTATCCCTCCACTTACATGATGATAACCCTCCACGATACTCCGCATCCTCCACTTACATGATGATAACCCTCCAAGTTGTATTGGCACCCTCCACTTACATGATGGTATCCTTCCACGTTGTATTGGCACCCTCCACAATACTGCACATCCTCCACGTTACTGCACATCACGTTGTACGGGGTGATTACAGTGGGTTGAAGTCAATTGCCGAAAAAAAGATGAGTATTTGATTGAAGGAAGTGTATTACGAAATTTGCTCTCTGTTTGTTGCAGAAAACCTCCCTATCTTGTTCACCAGATATTTCAAAGTTTTGAAACGGCAATAGCCTAAATTTTCAACGAGATTTCGTTCTTGAGAGAGTGTGAAAATATGAGAAAAGGATTGTTTTGAGATACATAAAATGACTAGTTCAATTCAATGAAGGTAGCGAATGCTAAGAAAACAGAATTGAACAACTGCACAATGGTCCGCGAAATCAGAAGGTCCGCGTTATTCATTTATGCATAAGGGGAAAATGAATAACGCGGACCTTCGAGATCGCGGACCTTGCTTATAGATCATTTCGGTAGAAAAAAATTTCGAAATCGCAAGATATCAATTTTTTGATGCAAAAATTGTATAAAGCATCCAAAAATTAGTCTATGTGCAAAGTTTTACTACCTCAGCGCTTGTGGAATCAATTTTACGAGCGTTCAAAGTTCACGATTTTATAAGGGCTTTGACCGTGTGGGGTAAAAAGTTTCACCAAGTTCATTTTTGCGGTCAAAGCCTTTATGACATCGGGAACTTTGAATGCTCATAAAATTAAGAACACAAACGCTAGGACACTGAAACTTTGTACCTAGACTAAGTTTTGGCTGCTTTATACGATTTTCATATCGAAAACTCGATATCATGTGATTTTGAAAAATTTTAATGACGTGTGACGTCATACCGAAATGATCCATTGCGTATCGTGGTCGAGTGAAGTTAACTCGAAGTCAACTGTCGAGAAAAAGGTCAGTAGGCCTATTTAATTGAAGGATATGAAGTAAAGCATTTGCTTTCTGTTTTTTGTCTACGATTTCAAAACCGCCCTGTTTTGATCACCGAAATTTCCCTTGATAACGAAGTCGGCCTAAATTTTCAAACAATAAACGAAAACTTTAGTGATGCTTGACGTTTAATAAAAGAAACATAAATACGACAATTAATTGCCATCAGAAGTACTTTAATTCTTAACAAGAAGAAATAATGTCAAGGTCCGCGAAATCAGAAGGTCCGCGTTATTCATTTCGGCCCAGTAAAAGTGAATAACGCGAACCCACATGTCGCGGACCAAAACAGGCAGGTCCGCGAGGTCCGCAGGGTCCGCGGGGTCCGCGTTATTCACCTGGCCGATAAAATTGCTTGCTCTGTAGCACAATAATCAAAATAGATGTTCTTCAAGGGTTTGTGCCTTGCCTTAAAGCCGAAAGAACCAAGGTATACGTCGCCTTTAGCAAAAAAAAAGTGTTGTAGATTGAAATATCAGAGCTCAAAAGTAAGTAGAATATACTCAACAACGATTGGTTAAACGTATCCAAACAACATGTCCTCTTGCTTGATCCATTCTTCTCGAAATTCATTGATCTTCTTATGCGTTTGCTTTGATTCTTTAAGTCAGTTCTTGTCACATACATTTATATCCAGCTTCATTCAGTTTAATCGCTTAGTCTCTCCTTTTCTCTCTCCTCTTCGAATTTTAGATAATTTTGGGTTCGTGATCTGTTTCCAGCATCATAATGATCATAAACGAAAGTAGATTGTCACCAAGATATTAAAAAGAATAAAACATTACTTCGATAGTTTGTCCTATCCATATCCAACTCCATATCTCCACGTAAGATTAAATTCAATCGGTCAGATCAGCATCAAATCCATCTCCACGATCAAATCTCACATCATAGCTATCATGATCATCTTGTATCCATATTATGATCATAATCCTTCAGCTATCATGATCAAATCTCATTTTACGGCGTTCAGAGCCACAAGGGTTGACAGAAGATGGTAAGCAGCGATAAATGGGATTTGTGTAATAAGTCTACCAAACCATTGTTGAATCTCCATCTGAATTGCTATTCTCATCGTCATTCGCAATCTCATTCTTCTCATATAATTCTCCTTCTGGATGAGATGCGGTTCATTTTAAGGCGTACCAAATAGCCCCATGATGCCATGGGATGAGGCCTAAAATAGTGATTTGAAAAACAATCAAACATAAAAGTAATCGTTATAAAAATCGTTGTTATATAAGGAATAAATCGAACAGAAAGGATGGATCACTTGGATTTGGCCCTAAGTCAACAACAGGAAGCTGTTTACTCCAATAACGAGGAGGGAAGCAGCTCCATTATGTCAGAGAGAGTGTCGTCGCTTGCAGCTGGAATTTATGCCGAATTTGAAAATATGATCCAGAACTTTGGGCAAGGAGTTCTTGAGAACTTAATGCCTATGGTTATTAATGTTCTTGAGCAACTCGATTCTGTTTATGCCGAGAACAGAGAACAGACCCTTGAGCTTGAAATGCTGTCTGAGGACAACGAACAGTTGATCACCCAGTACGAACGTGAGAAGCAGCTTAGAAAACTTGCAGAGTCTGTAAGTCCCCCAAAAATAGATTATTACTTATCTAATTGTAATTTTGACATCGTTTTTCTAAATATAAGCCAGACGTTGAAATGCTTATTTTTCTGCTTGTATTTTGGTACGAGTAGCTACCTACTACTGACCTAGGTACATAAAATTACTACTGACCTAGGTACATAAAATAAAACGTAGGTAGATAGGTAGCTACATCACAATGTAAGGAGAACAGTTAAATGTCTGAAACCAAGATGCGATTTGCCTCCAAAACGGGAATAAAGGGCAAAAAAGACATTTTCATACGGGGCAAGGCACTTTCTAATGTCGAGTTTTGAAATATAATGGCTGAAAAACTGTTAGTTTGATCAAAAAAATATTCAAGTTAGTCCTTTGCAAGGACTCCGTACAACTTCAAAGTTTGTCAAATTACACACAATTAAAGCAGTCAGGTCTGACTATTCTTTATGGCTTCCAATTTTTATTTCAAATTTCACCATCACATCTTGCCTGCCACGGTGCAGTCTGTGTTAGGGATCGTCTCCAATTATTCGTATCAAATTCGTATAATAAAATTCGTATAATTATATGATATTATACGATTTTTGTAAACCGATATCTGAATTAATTAAATATCAAACGTTTTGCAACATGAAAAATTAAGTATAAAATTAGTATAGGATAACATATAAAATTCAGTATAAAATTTGTATAACATTCGTATAAAATTTGTATAGGATTCGTATAGGATTTTGCAGAAAATTCAAAGAAAATTTGCATAATGTTTCCCATACAATTCGTCTAAACAAATTCTAACACTGTAAAACTCCTTTGAGCTTTGGGATTGTTCTTCGTATTTTAGCGTAACCTTTCAGTTCTCACGTTATTCCTTTGATAAATTACCGACTTGCATTCCTATTCATCTTTGAGCCAGTCTACTATTGTTCCTGGAATGTGCCGTTTTGTTATAAAAAGCTGCTAATTTTATCTTTCCATGTCAAATTCGTATCAAATTCGTATCAAAATCGTATCAAATTCGTATCAAATTCTTATCAAATTCGTATGAAATTTGTATGAAGGAAAAAAGAAATTCGTATACAATTCGTATACGTGATTTGCTTTATACGAATTAATTCGTATAACACATTTTTTCAACTGAGAAAAAATTCGTATGAATTCGTATAGAAACTATACGATTAATTGGAGACGGTCCCTTACCTCCATGCCATGCCAGAGAATATGCCGACCAAAATCGAACTTCACACCAAAAGAAACAATAGATCCATTGTTTTATTATTAAAAGAATAGTCTAGGCTATTGTTTTTGAAAGATCCACGCCAGTACATCAATATTTCAGACTCCATGTTGGAGATCTCTGGCGTAGGCCACATGAAATGCACACTGGCTTGCCTGTCCTGTCAATGACAGCGTGTCTTTAATAATGGAAACCAAGCACTATTTGCTTAGTTGAAATTGGACTGAATTAGTGTGTTTGTTAACAAGAAAATGTTGCTTTCTGTAAAGCTACCTGGGCCTCCTGTTGATTTTACTGAGGACTCTGGTAGCCATTGGTTTGCAGATAAGTCTTTTTCTTGATAATGACTTTAAACAGTGTATGACTTGGAACATTAGGACAGCATAGTATTGATTGCAACAGGAAAAGGCAGGAGCAAAATGCATTTAGAAAATTTGATCGGTTTTATCCATAAATATTCTTGGTATAAGTCACTCATAGCTAGCTATGCACACAAATTATACTGACTTTCAAGCAAGACCAAGTATATAATGTATTAGTTTACAGGCCTTTTTTGAGAAAATGATTTGAAAGTTTTTGAAAACACGAGTGATAAAAGCTCACGTAAGTGCATTGCATGAGCGATCACTCACATGAATAAATTACATATTTAGACACAATTTTCCAAAATGGAATATGGAATGACAAGTCAACGTAGCTGTAATGTCAAAACATAGGGGCCTTATGGGCATGTTCGAAGAACGACTCTGGTTGAATATAGCTATTCCGGTCAAATGATGAAAGATGTTAACGATGATGTGCATAACGATGACGATAATGATTATTGTGATAATGGTGGTGGTCATGATGATGATGTTGATGACCATGATGATTATGATGCTGGTTGGTAGGGGTTATTGTGGTGTTATAGTTTGATGTGGTGGTGGTGGTAGAGGTGGTCGAGGCGATGGTTGTAGGGGTGGTTGTGGTGGTCGTGATAAGGGGGGTGGTGGTTGTGATAGGGGTGATCGTGGTGATGGTTGTAGGGGTGGTTGTGGTGGTGGTATTAGGGGGGTGGTGGTGGTGATAAGGGCGATGGTGGTGATGTTTGTAGGGGTGGTTGTTGTATTATTGTTATTATTATTATTATTATTATTATGACAATTTTTATGGTGAGGATGATAATAATGAAGGTTTGTTTTGAAAACTGTTTTGAAATTGCCACTGTTTGCCAAGACTCTTTGATCAATGTTGAGAATGTGTGAAATGTCATTTACCAATCGAAGGTGGCAATTTGCCAGTTTCAAATGGGAAACAACCATGAGTCATATGCAATCAAGCTTGTGTGAGGTGAAAAATTGTCACATGACCTTAAATCGACAAAGGGGCTTGCTGGCCGTGATTGTGAAGAACTAACCGCAAATTGCGCATAAATGGCCGAGACAATGGCCCTAATGGCATTCTTGAAATGCCTATACTATTGTTACACGTCTTCCATTGTTCAAGCGTTGGTTAGTTAGTTAGTTAGTTAGTTAGTTAGTTAGTTAGTTAGTTAGTTAGTGACACGCCACCCCACAACAATATGTTCGAATGCTTCGAACATAAAAAGTTTCAAATGGTAGAACAAATCGCGATGAAAAGTTTAAGATATCAGTCATTATCTCAATTGTTTTTGCTTTCGGAAAGTTCTCAATTCCTCAAAAATTCACAATCCTTTTTATGTCCGAAGGGCATATTAAGAGGGTGTCGTGGAACGAATTTTTTCGTGCCAAAACGTAACAAAAGATAAACCACAAATAATAGGAATTAAACTTTGAAATCGCCGATAAGTGTTGTCGTTAGTGGGCATAATTAACAAAATGCAATTGCTTGCCAAAAACATCAATTAGTATCAAATGTTAGTGTAGCGCAGTGGAATAATGCGCTTGTTTCTGGCGCTAAGGGTTGTGAGCTCGATCCACGATGGAGGAAACTAAAAATTTGACACCAAGATTTTCTCGCAAAAAAGCCGGCTCGGTCGGGTTTCAAAAGAAAGTTTGACTACAATATTGCAAAATGTTGCTCAAATCTAATTTGATTTTATTTTTTATTTTAAATACTTTCATACAATTTTTGATTGGGTTGTTATTCTAAGAGGTTTTAGGCAAGGAATTTTCCATGACAATCTGACTTTCAACCTAACTTTGAATTTTATTACATATTCTGGGTTCGTTTTATTACAATATCTCTCTACTAGTGCATCCAAGAAGGTCGATAAGTACAAATATGGATTCTCCTGACTTAGAGCTTTCGGATGATATATAATTGAGTTCAATTTACTAATTTTTTTTTGTGTTCGAAGAATTTCGAACACATTGGTGTGGGTGGCGTGTCACTGGGTGGCGTAACTAACTAACTAACTAACTAACTAACTAACTAACTAACTAACTCACTGACTAACCAACGCTTGAACAATGGAAAACGTGTAACAATAGTATAAGCATCTCAAGAATGCCATTAGGGCCATTGTCTCGGCCATTTATGCGCAATTTGCGGTTAGTTCTTCACAATCACGGCCAGCAAGCCCCTTTGTCGATTTAAGGTCATGTGACAATTTTTCTCTTCGCACAAGCTTGATTGCATCTGACTCATGGCTGTTTACCATTTGAAACTGGCAAATTGCCACCTTGGATTGGTAAATGACATTTCACGCATTCTCAACATTAATCAAAGAGTCTTGGCAAAGAGCGGCAATTTCAAACCAGTTTTCAAAACAAATCTTCATTATTATCATCCTCACCATAAAAATCGTCATAATAATAATAATAATAATAATAATAATAATAATCACCATCATCATTATCATCATCATCATCATGATTACCATCACTATCATTGATGGTGTGGCTGCGGCAAGATCTAAAGGAACTCACCACCACCACAATCACCCCTACAACCATCACCACCACCACCCTATCACCACCACCACAACCACCCCTAAAACCATCACCACCACCACCCTTATCACCACCACCAGCCCCTAAAACCACCACCACAGCCACCCCTACAACCATCACCACGATCACCTCTATCAAAACCACCACGCCCTTATCACCACCACCACAACCACCCCTACAACCATCATCTCGACCACCCCTATCACCACCACCACAACCCCCCTACAATCATCACCACGATCATCCCTATCACAACCATCACAAGCACCCCTACCTTCAGCACCACAACCACCTCTACCACCACCACTACATCCATACTACCACCACAATCACCCCTACCAACAAGCATCATAATCATCGTGGTCATCAACATCATCATCATAACCACCACCATTATCATGATAATCATTATCGTCATTGTTGTGCATACCGATTAACATCTTTCATCATTTGACCGAAATAGCTATATTCAACCAGAGTCGTTCTTCGAACACGCCCATAGGGCCCCTATGTTTATAGGTCTTCAGTAATGCAGAGATTGAGTTTTCAGAAAGGAAACGATGATAAGGAATGGAGTCTCTTCGGTTTCATTTTCTTGAAAAATATTGACAGAGATGGGAAGGAAAGCTAGTGCCAGAGAATCAGAATAGAAAATTTCAATGCTTCGGGAGTCAACTAACTACGAATGATTTCAAAAAATATTTTTTACCGAATAAGACTAAAGTTTACCGAATAACACTAGAACATTGGGGGGGTGTCACACCCCCCACACCCCCCCGGTATGTCCGTCCCTGCTAACCTAAGCGAAAAACCCATTACAGTAATGCGCATCCATTATCCACGGAAAAATTTTTTTAAATGTGATCAAGTACATATACTATGACTTTTTTTCTACTATTTATGTTGATATGTACAGTTTCCCGCAAAATTTTTTACCAAAATAAGAATTTTTTACGACGATGACGTCATTGTGATGACGTCATGATTTGGCTAAAATTGAGTAAAATCGAACTCATTATATATCATTCGAAAGCTCTAAGTCAGGAGAATTCATATTTGTACTTATCGACCTTCTTGGATGCACTGGTAGAGAGATATTGCAGTCAATGGGCAAAAAAGGCACTTTGATGACGTCATCGAAAAGTCCAACTTCCGGTCAAAATTTCACAGGGCCCATCTCGGATTTGGAATCAGCGCTATCGATTTACCCAGAATGTGTAATAAAATTCAATGTTAGGTTGAAAGTCAGATTGTTATGGAAAATTCCCTGCCTATTTCTAGAAGTCCTATTACATGCAAGGTACTTTCGTGTGAAAAGAGGAGGAGATTGTGGCGCAGTAGAAATTGTTGCCAAGTAAAGTTGGCAATCAATTCTTCAAAGTGCTATTAATTATCGAATATAGTCATCTGCATTGTATGCGAATTGTTATGATAGCGTTTGGAGATTCTAGAATTAAATTCATCATTTGTAGCGAAGATTACAGGTTTCGGTGCACTGTAGGGAGTTATTTGTTACACAGTTTAACCTATGAGCTCAAATTTATTAGTACATATACGTTACTAGAGGTTTTCTATTTTCGATTCAAAGTTTTGGGATTCCTCGAGGAAAGATTCATCTGATCACATTGTCAACAATCGCATCATCATCATAATGGATCATTATCATCATCACCATCATCATCACAATCACCAATCATTGTCTTCAACATGATCATCATGTTGAAGACGGTGATCATCATTTTCGTCTTCAACGTGATCATCATCATCGTTGTCGTCGTCGTCGAGCATCATAATCATCATCATGATCATCTCTAGCATGATCATTATGGTCATTATCATCCTCTTCAAAGTCATCATCATCATCATCATCATCATCATCATCATCATCATCATCACCAACATAATCATCATTCTCATCATCGTTGTCTTCTTCTTCGTCATCTTCGTCATTATTAACATTATCTTCATCATTATTATCATAATCATCAGCGTCCTTCGGACATTGCTACAGCGTTGCTATTTACTTCTATTGAACTAGCCTTGCCTTTCTTTTCATCAATGTTCCCTCTTTTACCATGCCAATCGAAATTGCAATGCTGAGTATTGAATAATAGAGAGTACCCCTTGGTTCAAAAGCTCAAATTGTCTAAATATAAATTTGGACAGTTTATTCACTATTGTTTTTTATCTGTTTAATATTTTTGGGGATTTTTTCTTGTGCTTTGTCATGTTGCGGTCTTCACCAATTCCCACTTTATAATTTTGAAGATCTGGCCTGAACTGGATTTGGCTAAAATGCAAATTAAGGCTGGATTTCTCGGCCAGCCAGATTTCTGGTACACCCCTATTCTTTATTGTTTAGTACTGTCTTTCTTGTTGTATTGTGGAGTTATTATTTGATCTAATCCCTTAATGTTTTGCATGGTTAGAAATATCTGGAGTATGAGGATGCACAAGATCAGGAAAAAAGAAGTTTGCAAGTAGAACTGGAGGATGCTGATCTTCAAAATAGACAACATGAGAGCAAAATAAAAACACTACAAGACCACAGTGAGTTTCCTACAATAATATAAATTTCCTTAGTCCTGAAATTATTCATGGTATTCAGTCCCTTTCCATTATCATGTTGCTTAGTCCTGAAATTATTCATGGTTTTTCCCTCCTGTTCCTTGGTCCTGTTCTTCAGCCTTTTCATTTTTCATGCCCCTTAATCCTTAAATTGTTCATGTTCTTCAGTCCTGTTCTTTTATCCTGTTCTTGAGTCCTGAAATGAATTGTTGTCTTAGCTCCCACCACTTAGTCCTGCTCCTCAGGTTTATTGTTGTTCAAGTTACTTAGTTGTGAAATTATTCATGGTCTTCAGTCCTGTTCCTTGGTCCTGTTACCTGTCTTGTTATTGTTGATGTTTCTTATTCCTGAAATTATTCATGGTCTTCAGACCCATTCCTTGGTCTTGTTTCTCAGTCTTGTTACTGTTCATGTTCCTGATAGTCTTCAGTCCCTTTCCTTAGTCCTGTTTCCCAGTCCTGAAATTATTTATGGTCTTCAATTATAATAATACCACTTGACTGATTTAACACCCCCCTTCCGAAAGTATCTGGACGATTGAACAAAATGGCCGCCAACAGCGGTCAAGGGGCCTAGCAGCAGAAATTTTTGCGGCAATTCACAGAAGCTCCTCAGCCTCAACTTTGTCCCAAGGATATCTGTTGTTGTTGTTAGCTCAGCCCGCAACAGATACTCTTGGGACCGGTTGACAAAATTTGTCAATTTTTGGCTTGGAATAATTAGCATAAATTATGTAAATAATTCCAGTCAGTGGCTGTGGCGGCTACAGCTCTCCAACTCATCAATGAGTCTGGGTCGCAGCACAATGTTGTACTTCAGATACATTTGCTTTCAACGATTCATTTGAAACAGAGTTAAATCTGTTTGAAACAAAATGAACAGATAAATGCTTAAAAGGAATTAGTAGAGAGAAATCCATGTTAGTAAGTGCTTGCTGTGTTAATTTTGGAAATTTCCTCGAGAGTTTCTGCAAGTCACTAAAGCAATCTTCTTTTTTGAATTGGTTAGCTAGATTTTGGCTCATTATTGATACAAAACTTCAGTGTTTTCCTCTTTTACAAGTATTCAAGTATTTCAGATGAGACCAATTTATTTAAAGCCTGTAGAGTTGTCAAAGATTTATAAGTTGAATCATATCTACATATTGCTGCAAAGAAGTTTGGCTTTCTTATTGCATGAATGAGATTTCTCCACTTTGAAATTGTGTTCAACAAATGTTGCAAAAACTGCCTTGATGAGAAAAAGTTCTAGCGAAAACCGTAAACAATCTTATTTTCTAAATATAAAATTTTACTGTTTTAGTTCACTTTGGCTTCTTAAAAATTATTTTTCTTCATCTTTACCTTTCCTTGCTTGCTCAAAATTTTACCGCGGGAAAGCAAGTTTAGGTAGGCTACAAACTTTCTGTAATTTCTTCGTTTAGTAGTTAAACTAATTCGCCCTTTATCTTTCATTTTCTGCACATTCTTTCTATTCCAGTTCAGTTCAAAGCAAACTTTAGGTGTTTTTTTGTCGGGTAGGGCCAGGTCAATAACGCGGAACGCCAAAATTCCGCGGAACTGCGGAACAGATTTGTTCCGCGAATATACGTTCCGCGTTATTGATTTTGCCTCTGTGCTAAAATAAAAAACGCGGAATAATTTCTTGTGCGTTTCTTAGTAATAATTTGATGCATCTTAGAGCAAATTTCTTCCGTTTTGTTGCATCTTTGGTTTTGTTTAAATAAACACGGCTTGTCTTTGAAAAAAAACAACTTTAATTCAACTTTTGAGCCTACTACTTGGCTAGGCCCATTTTGCAACCACACACAGCCGGAAAATTTCATTTTAGTCTATTTTTGCTTTGCTTTGTACTCTGTAAAAACAGCTGTATCAAGAAGGAAACAGAATTTCCAGAAGCTCGATATAAGTTTTCCCTTAGTAAAAACCTGTCTGGAAAAGTTCTGCGAAAAGAGGTTCCGCGTTTTTGATTTTCGCCTTATGGCAAAATCAAGAACACGGTATTCGATTTCGCGGAACTTTTGAAATTTTGAAGAAAAATAGAGTTGTCTTCACATAGACTTGTTTTATGATTACTGTTCATCATTCCTTGTCTACCATCCCCTGCAATTACACACAATGAAAACACAAGTCAGCATATGGCTAGGCCCGAGCTAGGCCTAAATTTTAATCACCGTACACTTTGAACCGGTACATTTTGTTCCATTCTATTGTATCTTTTTGCTTTAATTTTGTAAAAAAAAGCTTTATCAAGACGAAAATAGCATTTAAAGAAACTATCCATGACTTTGGGCGGCGACCGACCTGTCTAGAGAAGTTCCGCGAAATGAGGTTCCGCGTTTTTGATTTTTGCCTTATGGACTAAGGGATGGGGCTGAAGACCGTGAGTAATTTCACGACTGAGGAACAGGACTATGGAATGGGACTCAAGACCTTGAGTATATTCAGGACTGAGAAACAGGACTAAGGAACGGGACTGAAGACCAGGAATAATTTCAGGACTAAGGAATGTGAAAAATAACAAAGTTTACGAACTAGACTAAGGAACTGGAGTGAAGACCCTGAACAATTTCAGGACTAGGGAGCAGGATAAACGAAGGGGACTGAAGACCATGAATAATTTCAGGACTAAGGAATGTGAAAAATATCAAAGTTTACGAACTAGACTAAGGAATTGGAGTGAAGACCCTGAATAATTTTAGGACTAAGGAACAGGCTAAAGGAACGGGACTGAAGACCATGAATAATTTCAGGACTAAGGAATGTGAAAAATAACAAAGTTTACGAACCAGACTAAGGAACTGGAGTGAAGACCCTGAATAATTTCAGGACTAAGGAACAGGATAAACGAACTGGACTGAAGACCATGAATAATTTTAGGACTAAGGAACAAGCTTAAGGAATGGGACTGAAGACTATCGATAATTTCAGGAATAAGAAACAAGACAAAGAAATGGGACGGGACCCCATCAATAATTTCAGGACTAAGGAACATGAATAATGACAAGTCTGAGGAACAGGACAAAGGAATGGGATAGAAAATCTGAACAATATCAAGACTGTGGAACAGGACCAAGGAATGGGATGGGAGACCATAAATTCGTTCAGGACTTTTTAAGGAACAGACAATAGACAAAGAGAACTGCTGTAAACTAACTAATTTGAAACTTAGGAACATCATTCTGGACTAAGGACCTTGGATTAAAACAGAGGAACAGAACTGTGATTGGCACTAAGAAAAGGGACCCTGAACTACGACCAAGGAAAAATACTCAAGATTAGAAACTAAGAGCTAAGTCAAGAAGCAGAGTTCGTTGAGGCAGAGGTTCTTAAGGCAGAGGTCCTTGAGGCAGAGCTCCTTAGGGCAGAGGTCCTTGAGGCAGACGTCTTTGAGGCAGAGGTCCTTGAGGCGGAGGTTCTACGAGGCGGTGGTCAGAGACGGGCATGGGCTAATTGTAAACTATTTGAATAATGAATAAATTGTATGGCAATGTTTTGAACCTTTTGAGTCACTTGTTTAGTCACCAATTTAGCAGAACGTGGATTTTGACCAATTACCAATTAAACTAAACTAGATATATCTACCGAAAAACAATCGAAACAATCTCACCCTGAACTATGGTAGGCTTTGCTTGCGTGCTGCAGAATACCAGCAATGGGGACACTTTGCTTTGGTTTTTCTGTGATCTGACAAACTTGCAAACTAAAATCTACCAATTTTTATACTTATGCTACGTTAACTATTTACAATATTTGTGTACTTATAATGAATGAATTACTATGCTTAGATAATGACATTAAAAAGCTATATACGGGACCATATACACTAGCAACTTTTTTACATTCTTCTAAAATTTTGCGAATTAACACCTTGATGCACAGTGTACATGGTCGATGTTAGGAAATTTTCCTTACTTTTTTCACAAGTAAGGAACAAAGGGCGCATCTACGCAAGAGCTAAAAACCTGACCATAACAGCAGGATAGCAATGGAGCAATGCTGAATTCCTGTTTTTCCGGCTTCTATTTTCCAGGGATGTACAGCAGCAGGATACTTTAAATGTAATCATTTGATGACAGCCTTCATACTGTCTGCATTCGAGATTTTTGGTTTTCTATTTCATTATTATATTTCATTTATGTTAAAAAAATTGCACAAAAATTTAAGAAGACGTTCAAAGTCCTTTATAAAAATGGCTGCTTTAGAGTGCTTTTAGGTGACATGTTAAAGGCTGGTATTGCCCTTCTGATTCGTTGTCGTTAGTATCGCTGTTCTGCTCCGTCAAATTTATAATGTTTCAGAAAAAACTGAATTTTCAGCAAGATGAATATGAACATAGGAGAACAAGAAGCCTTCAACAAACCCTTCAAACCTTCTGTAAAAGGAAATGAGAAAATAAACTACTACTTTCAAAATTTTTCATCCGTCATTTTGTTTTTCTGTATTTGAATTGCGTGCGATGTTTTGCTGCAGAGGGATGTTTTAATCTTTGATGACAGCACAGATTTGTTAAGCAATGAACTGCACAAAATTAAGCACCTCCAAGGGATGCTTAACTTGCCCAAGCAGCTTCTTTAATCCGTTCTCAAGAACGTTCTTGATAAAAAGTACCAAAATTGACCATCTACACGGTAACTATAAGTGATAATTTGCTTAATCCCAAAAAGAATTAAAGAACGACTGTTTCAGCTCTTGCGTAGATGTGCCAAAGGGGCCGACCTATTAAGTTAGGGATGCTCTCGAGCTAAGGATGCTCCCTGATTTTCTAAGTCTTTTGTTTTCTTAATGATTCCTGTCATCAGTGATTAAAATTTTCACAAACTCTGTAGACGTTAAGAAAAATCCAATTATCAAAACCGTCAACAATGGTCCGAATAATTGACAGGCGTGAATTTTTCAGTGCAGAAAAGTTAGGTCAGAAACTCTGGAAATCACACTTCTTTGCTCTGCACCCTGCCGTGTAAGAAAGATTTTAAGGCGTAGTGTATATGGGCCCTAAGGTATGAATAACAAAGGCTATACTACATGTGACAAATAAGGTAATACCCAGGAAAATGCAGTAATGACCTACATGGGTAGCATGCGAGCTGGAATGCCTATGCTAGTGATGCTACAGGATGTAACCTAAAATTGCTACATGAGAATAAGTAACTAAAAATGATAATGTATGTAAATATGCTAAAATATACTAACTACTACTTTAATGTGCCAAATAAACAGGGGGTCCAAATAAACGGGGGGCTGGAGGTGGGAAATTTTTCGAAAATTTAATAAAAGAGGGTCCATATAAAGTTCAGGGGGTGGGGGAAATTTAATAAACATAGTTTAATCCTTTCACAATTGAAATTTTTGCTTCCAAAATTAATAATCCCGGGGGTGAGGAAAAACTCAAAATTAATAAATGGGGCCCCCTTTTTTGGCACCTTAGAGTACAATATTTGTTCATGGTCCTTAAGCCATAATGATGGGTCCTGTTTCTGCTCCCTGTCCAAGTCCCTATTTAGTCCGATGTCTATATCCAGTCCAAGGTCCTGTTCTCTGGTCCCAGTAAAGCTCCTTTTCCTTTGTATTAGCCCAGTGTTCCTACAGCATAATAATGGGTCCTGTTTCTACTGCCTATACAAGGTTCCTTTTTAGTCCCATGCCCATGCCCATTCAAAGGTCCTGTTCTGTTCGTCCCACTAAAGGTTCTGTTCCTTAGTATTAGTCCAAAGTCCTCAAGCCACAATAAAGGGTCCTGTTTCTGCTCCCTGCTTATCGTCCCTGTTTGGTCTGAGGTCCATATATACGCGAAGGTCCTGTTCCCATTTCTGTGTCCTGGTCCTCAGCCATTATATTATTAATGGGCACTATTCATGAGCCCAGTTCATGGGTCCATATTTTAACTTAGTCTTTAATAAGTTTTATGTTCCACAGTCCCATTTCTCAGTCATTTTGCTTAGTCCTAAGATTATGCATGTTCTTGTGTTCCTGTGCCATGTTCCTTAGTCTTGTTTTATTCCTGGTCTTCAGTCCTCTTCTTTTGTTCTGTTCCTCAGTCTTGTTATTATTTATGTTACTCAGTTCCATTCTTTGGTGGTTCTGTTCTATAATCTCATGATCTGAGATGTTATTGCTCATAATTTTCAGTCATTTTCTCGTGCCATGTTACTTAGTCTTGTTTCCGTCCATTGTCTTCAATCTTTCCTTTAGTCCTGTTCTTTAATCCTGCGCTCATCTTGATATTAGTCCTGTTCTTGTGCATGTCCCAAAGTCTAGTTTTTGTTGATAGTGATAAGTTGCTGCTGGGTTCGGTGCCTTCGTGTTGTGCTGTATTTAATTTCCACTCAACAGTCCTGTTCTTCATTCCAGTTCCCTAGTCTTGTTGTTGTTTATGGTTACCTTACAATGCAATATCTGGCATTCCTATCAAATTTTCGTCTTAATTTCGATTTCAGTTTTAATATAATTTGAAATGCAGATTAATATTTACATTAAAATTAAGATTAAGGTTATTATTACAATTTACATTAAGATTAAGATTAAGATTTATATTAGGATTAAGTTTCTATAAGACTAAGGTTGATTATAAAACAATATTCAGAATAATAATAAAATTAATTCTTAGTATGAGTTGGAATTTTGATTAGGATTAAATAATATTAACATTGAAATTAAGATTAAGATTAAGAGTCAGTTAACAATCTAACACTAATATTACGATGAACTTTAAAGTTTTTGATTTAGTTTATCATTCAATTAAAATAGAGATTAAGATTAAAATCAAATTCAGATTAAGATTGAGATAAAGATTAGGATTCACCTTAAGATCAATTTTCAATTGAAATTTAAGACAGAGTCTGTGGCTAAGATTAAGATTAAGTTCAAGATCAAGGTTTGAGATTAACATTCTAAATTAGATTCTGATTTAGATTAAAAGCAAGTATAGCCACTTCAATGCCTTTGATGTTGAGGTTTTTATTGATGAAATCCATAGGAAGAGCTGGTCAGAGACAGGCAGGGGCTAGTCCCCTTTAAGCTATATTTATATTTAGTACTCGAAAATTGCTCATGGTGACTGCTCAAGCAGATTCTCAAAGAATGAAATCAGCTGTTCAATAGTTTGCATTTTTCCTGTAAGGTAGGCCTATCTACAAGGATTACAATCAACCAATCTAGTAAGACCTAACGAGTTTTTTCGCATACAGCTCTAACATTTTCTGATTTTGAAGATGTTCCTTTTTAGTTGAAAGATGCGAGGAAAGGCTTGCAGAAGGAAAACGTGAGTATGCAGTATTGCATACTCGCCATACTGAGGTAATTGTGATGTTTTTCATTATATTATTTTGATTTAGCATTTTTGGAAGATTATTTCCGTATGCGGGCTCCCATTAGTTTCAGGTGAAAGGCAAATCACTCGCTGAAAAGCTTCCGTGATTATTAATCAGTGGGTTATTTTTGTGTGTTTTAATATATTTATTTGTTATTTTATTTAGTTTTTTTTTATTAATCTTGAAAATGCACGTGAGTTTTTTTGATGATATGTGATCAGTTTGATTATTTTGGGATTTAAATGATTTGTGTGTTATTAAACTGATTTTTTTTTGATGAAAGCGATTTTTTTATGAATTAATATTTTTTGATTACTATGATAATCTGTGATTAGTGTGATCTTCGTGATTATTTGTGAATAACAATTTTCGAATATTATGATTTATTTGATTATTTGAGTTTGGTTTGATTTTGGGATTGATCCTGAATGTTGACGTGATTTTGATTTATCATTTATGGTTAGATTGGTTTATTTGTGATAAATTTCATTATTTTGTGATTCATTTGGTAAATTTGTGATAAATTTTGTTAGTTTGTAATTAATTCAATTATTTTGAGATTTTCGTGATTCATATCAGTATTGGTGATTGATTTGTTTTTTTGTGAGTAACCTGGAAAGTGTATTTGATTTTAATCAGCGATTTGCCCCTCCACCCGAGATATGCCCTCGAAAGACTCTTACCAGTGGCTTCTGGTTCTCATGCTATTCCTGTCCATTCCACCAGCCACCAAATTTTCTAGGAGAAGCTGATGCAAAAATACGTGACCTAAACTTTTGTGAGGTTACGAGGAGGTGTCCGGGAAGCAAAGGAAGGCTAAACAATTGAACTAAAGTTAGAAAGACTTGAACAAAAATTAAATTGTTCCGATTTGTGCAGAATGCAAAACCAATTTTGCGCACATGGAGAAAGGACTGACTTAAATAACTCTCGAATCTCTATTACGTAGCTCCTGAAAGTAATTTCTCTTGATTTCTCTTGACATTTTCGTCATTGGCTTCAAATCTGTCTCGCATGGATTTTTTTTCATTGTACTGAACCTTGTATTCGCGCATCCCACACATATTTGCAGGCACTCGCTCCTTGACTTCCAATTGGTTACGCTTTCAGCGCAATAATTTATCGTACCAGTCTCTTTCTGTATAGTTCAGTTGGCTAATCTCCCCTGACTGTAGCAAATGTTCAGGTCACATGCAATGTTTGCATTAGCTTCTCCAAGATGATTTGCTGACGAGTGGAATGTTCAGTAATAGAATGGAAACCCAAAGACTTGTCTTTCCAACACTATTCTTGTACTGACGGTAGGCCGAATCATTATTGTTAAGGTAAGAAGCTGGTTTTCTGGACATTGTGCAGTAAGTATCATCGTGGAGGCAACATAATTAGAAAAATGTAACGAGTCTTGCCTGTATGTTGACGTTTGATTAGAGTTCTTCACTATCATCAGCAAGAAACGTAAGAATCATATGAGAATTGGGCGCATGTGCTGCTAGCTCATATTTTGATTGAAATGTTTACAGACTACAGAGAACGTAAGAATAACGGGCGGACCAGGGGATGCCATTTATTTATTTTTTATTTATTTTTACTTCTTTATGCACGGTAGCCCCGTCAGTTCAAAAGAACTGCTTTTCAGGGGGCCGTGACAACGACGTTTATACAGTTTAATATACAAATTGTCAATTGGTTAAAATGTTGGCTATCAAAACATGTTTTTCATTCTTCTCTTAACGGTGGCAAGGGAGGGAGCCAGTTTAATTTCGCGTTCAAGTTTATTCCAAAGTTTAGGTCCACGAAACGAAATTGCCTTCTGCCCATTGTTAGTTTTCCGTAAGGGCATCACAAGGTCAGTGTCGGTATTTCTCAGTTTTCTGATAGTACTGGTAGATTTCTTATGGAAAAGGTTAGAGAGGTAGATTGGGGCCAGCCCATTTAGTGATTTATACATTGTTGTAGCTGTTTCGCTTTTAATAATTTCATCCAGAGTTGGCCAAATTAAACTGCGAATTAGTTCAGTAGCAGGCGCATCGAATCTACTTTTAGTTACTATTCTAGCTGCACGATTTTGCAACTTCTGCAACGTTAGCAATTTAGTCACCCACAGCACCCCACACTGAACAGCAGAACCGGAAATGGGGCTCGACAATACCCCGATACATTTTACTTAACGTAGTTTTGGTAAAAATTTTTGGAATATTTCAGGAAACCAATTGCACGAGAAACCTTTGTACGGAGATGCTTAACGTGGCCTTCCCAATTCAAGCTCCTGTCGATAATCATACCCAGATACTTTGTTCGGTCGACATTTTCAATTTGAGAGTCACCAATAAAAAATTGTGGATGGTCGACTATTTTGTCAGTAATTTTCTTAATTTTGGGCTGGGAACCTACAATCAGAGCTTGTGTCTTAATAACATTCAAAGAAAGTTTGTTACCTTGCAACCATTGCTTCAAGACGTTCAATTCGCTATTTAAAGTTTGGCTAATGTCTGTTAGGCTCAAAGAGGAGTATGAAATACTGGTGTCATCGGCGTACATGGTAACTTTACCTTTTTTCAGAGAAAGCGGAAGATCATTGATATATATGAGAAACAAAAGAGGGCCGAGACAAGAACCCTGGGGCAGCCCACAGCGAATATCTTCAGTTTTAGAACATACCCCATTTACTTTGCAGAACTGTTTTCTATTGGTTAGATAGGAAGTAAACCATGTAAGCTCAAGATTTTCAACCCCATATTTATTCAGCTTAGCAAGTAAGATGTCATGGTCTACGGTATCAAATGCTTTTTTGAGATCAATGAAAATATTGGCAGTGTAACTTCCATTGTCCATATTCACATACCAGTCATCTGTGTTGTTAAGAAGACAAGTGACAACCGAGTGGAGAGCTCTGAAACCAGATTGGTTTGAAAATAGGTGTTTGTTTAGGTCCAAATAATCGTACAATTGGTTGTAAATAAGTTTTCGAAAACCCTAGCGAGAACTGGCAAGACAGATATAGGTCGGTAGTTAGATCGGTCATCAGGTTGTCCGCTTTTAAAATTGGTGCTACTCTGGCTATTTTCCAGCTGTCTGGAAAGCAGCCAGTAGCAGTGGAAAGGTTGAAAATATCGCAAAGGGATTCTGAGATGACCGGAAGTGCAATTTTCAGGAAAAAGCTTGCAATGCCATCGGTACCATATCCCTTTGAGGTTTTGAATTTCCCAAAACTTTTCCTAACTTGAAGGCGTCAATGGGCTGAAAATTAAATTTGTTGTTTAGTGGATTAACAACGTAATCATCTTCAAGAAGAGGGTTCTTTGCCATAGGAATTTGTTCACTAAGTTTCTCCCCAATGGTACAGAAAAAGTTATTCATAGATTCTGCGATGGAGAGAGTTGAAGAAATATGTTTACCCTCGATGTTAAGTGACGAGATATTAGTGGTTTTAGATTTCTTGTTTAAAACATTATTTATAGTCTTCCATGTGCTCCTAGGGTCTCCTTCACAGGTTGCGATCTTGTTGGTAAAATAAGCTCGTTTTAGTTCCTCATTAAGTTTATTAACCTGATTTCGCATCTGTCTATAGGATTGCATTAACGTTTCGGATTTTGAGCGAATAGCTTGTTTTTTTAACTTATCTCTTGACTTGCACAGAAGTTTGAAATCACTGGTCAGCCATGGACAGAATTTGTCAGAAACACGCCTGGTACGTGTTGGAGCATGTGTTTCGAGGATAAAAGAGAAAATTTCTGTCCACTTGCTTACTGCAACGTTAACATCATCGGTATTTCGTACGATGCATCCCCAATCTACCCCTAATAGATCGTTAACAAACCTGGTTTGATGAAAGTTTTTCATTTGCCTAGTAGAAATATTTTTATTTTGGTTTTTGCAAGCACCACGAAATTTCCTAACACAATAGACCAGGTAATGATCACTGAGGCAAGATTTATATATTCCCGATGTTACTATATTACTTTTACTTGTTGTAGCTATATGATCTATGAGAGAAGCTGTGGTCAATGTTTCACGGGTAGGACATTCAATCAATTGTTGTAGGCCAAATAGATTATATGTTTCAAGCAGACGTGTAGAATGAGCTGGAAATTCAGTTGAAACTCCTTCGTTGGAATGCAGGGGGAGAAAATCACAGTTTGTATCGCCTAGTACAATAATTTCCTTGTCTTCCCCATCAAGAAATTGTAGACATTCCTCTAGCATTTCAAGAGTATCGACATTTGCATTCGGTGGCCTATACCAGGCCATAACAAAGAAAGGAGCAGCACAAACAGGCTTAATCTCAACGCATAAGAGCTCAAGAGATGATTTGGGAACATCTGCCCGCACAGTGAATTTTTCTGACAAAGTATCTTTAATATAGACTGCCACACCACCCCCATTACGGTCACGATCACACCTTTTGATAGTATACCCATCGATATTGACTAAATTATCGTCGATAGTATTATCGAGCTTGGTCTCATTTATAGCAAGAATGTGAATCCCCAATTCGTTTAGGAGCATTCGTATTTCGTTGACATGTAAGAGAAGACTATTTACATTTAAAGACGCAATTGTCATACCCTTCCTATACCCAAGTGTAGTAGCCCTAATACCTGTTTCAGCATGGGGAGCTGTAGAGGGTGTGCCTTGTGTTAGGGCAGAGGCCCTTCCCTTGCCACGACTATCTTTAAAACCATCTGTAGGTGTTTTGTTTGTAGTATTATCGCATTCAATCGAAAAATTCTGAGCGGGTGAAACGTTGGCGGTAAGAATTTCTGAGGGCCCTAGTCAAATTTCATTTAAGAAATTAATCAAGTTATTAGCTAATACGTTACCCCCACGAAAGTTCAAATGTAGTCCCCAGTCATCTAAATGAGTATCGTTTATGTTATTGTGCTAATTACGTTCCTGTTGATGACAGTCTCGACAAGTTCTCGTTTGATTTTCTGGTTCCTCTCCATCATCAGCTACGTCACTGCAGAATCCATGAGATTTTTGTGCATCTGTTCACTCGCCAAAGATCATAATCTGTGACAAGGTAGTGGAGATTGCTGCAGAGCGGCAGCTGTTGCCACAGAACATTTATGTCGATTCAGACTGTTTTGATGTGATCTTAACGCAGCGGGCAGTGGTATCTTTTTTCTGGTTGGACTGGTTTTTGTTAACTGAGGAAAGTTTGATATTAATACTACGAAATGATTTCGTACGAACACTTGAGCTATAATGTGGTCCACCATGCTTGCCAGACCCACCACGCTTGCCAGAGAGCGGGACAAGACTAGATATGCGTAACATTTCTTGTTTGACATATCTGGGCGGCCAAAATTACCAACAGAGTGACTGAATTTTATGTCCGGGAATCGAGACTGATTTGAGCAAGGTGGAGAATTAGATATGATAAGAATATGATCATTAGATAGTTAACTCATTCCCCTCATGAATCTGCGAATTAAATTTTGTTCTCCTATAGAATTGCAATAAGGTTAGCAAAGAGAGGCAGAGAGTGCCGATTCGCACTGTTGATTGCACTGTAGCATATACCCCAGCAGCATAAATATGCCAGGAATTCTATAATTTGTTCTCTTGTCGGTGAGAAAGGTTTGATATTCTTTATAGTGCAAAAGTTTCCATTTCTTAAGGTAAACATTGAATTGCTTTGAGGTTGAAGTAGGCTATCTTTAAAACCTGGAATCTGGAATCTGAAAACTAGAAAATGGAATCTAGAAAAAATGGAATCTTTAAAACATGGAATTTAGAAAACATGGAATCTTTAAAACATGGAATCTAGAAAACATGGAATCTTTAAAACCTGGAATCTAGAAACATGGAATCTATAATCTAATCTGATAAAGTGTTTGTCTAGATTACGTTAAAGCAAACCTGACCAACTCAAAACAGACCATCATCAAAGTATCAAAACTCAAAACAGAATTCAGTTGGTTTTTCTATACAAAAGACCTATTAAGAAACATCCACACCTTCTGTACTAATTTACCGATATTGAATGATAATTTATTCCTTTATTCAGTTGTGTATCTGCTCAGTCCAATTCAACGCAACATGTTATGTAAGTCAACTCTCACCAAAGACAGATAGTTGACCATAATCTTCCTCCTCATGTTTGAATAACAGTAATCAATAATTACCAAAATCATTATTTCAATTTTTCAAATTACCTTATCAAATTTCAATACTTGTTTAAAAATCGAAATCGTGTGACCTGCTGATCTAGATTTGGAGAATCCGATGTCTAAAGGATTTCAATAGATTTTGGAGACATTCAATATCGGTAAATTAGTACAGAAGGCGTGGATGTTTCTTAATAGGTCTTTTGTATAGAAAAACCGACTGAATTCTGTTTTGAGTTTTGATAGTTTGATGATGGTCTGTTTTGAGTTGGTCAGGTTTGCTTTAACGTAATCTAGACAAACACTTTATCAGATTACGAGCATCTCATATTACGAGATTATAGATTCCATGTTTTCTAGATTCCATGTTTTAAAGATTCCATGTTTTCTAGATTCCATGTTTTAAAGATTCCATATTTTCTAGAATCCATGTTTTAAAGATTCCATGTTTTCTAGATTCCATTTTCCAGTTTCCAGATTCCAGATTCCAGGTTTTAAAGATAGCCGTTACAGTACGCCAGGAGGAATGCAGAATGACTTGGGCAGCTTGAGAAAAGTTTGTTTTTCCTACGCTTTGGCAAATAGTGTCAGACCATTAGGCCCCAGTGTGGTCGTTTAAAGGATTAACAAGCTTCCGACTCGTGTACGTTGTCATTTTTGTCGGCTATTACTAAAAGCAGGAACGGGGAATATCAGCGGGAACGCGCGGGAATCGGCGGGAACGGGCGGGAACGAGCGGGAATGACCGGGAATCAGCGGGAACGAGCGGGAACGAGCGGGAATCAGCGGGAACGAGCGGGAATGACCGGGAATCAGCGGGAACGAGCGGGAATCAGCGGGAATGAGCAGGAATGACCGGGGATCAGCGGGAATGGGCGGGAACGAGCGGAAACGAGTGGGAACGAGCGGGAATCACCGGGAATCAGCGGGAGCGGGCGGGAATCAGCGGGAACGGAGGGTTCTAAGAGTCACAAAAGATCGAAAAATAAATATTAAATGACAAGATTTATAAGCTTAATGCCTGCCAAATCGAATCGCCATTTTCAAATACTAATTAGGAAAAAAGAAGAAATTGAAAATATCACTAAATTTACTTTAAAAGTTTTAAAATCGAAAACACAAAAAATGCAACAATTTTAGGATTGGAAAACAACGATATTTTGATAACAAACGTTTACATGTGCGTAAACACGAGATCTTGAAGTGGAGTAAATGAAATCAATGAAATTGCATAAAAGAAGCAACATGATCGCCTACCGGAAGTAGCCGGAAGCCGAGTAACTTGAACTTCTGTAAACTTGTGACACAACACAAAGGTTTTATTTGATTCATGATTTTTGCCTCAATTAGAGATATTCCAACTTGAGAGCAAAAACATACCTATTTACCTAATGACAAATGAAAACAATATCTTCTTGGAAATTTCAGGACAATTCGTGATCGTAATTGAATTTAATATTTGGAATTTACTACGTAGTTTAACTTTACATTCTTAACTTAACACACTTATTTTCTTTTTTTCTATAAGAAACTTTGCTCTTTAAACATTTGGTAGCGTTTCTTATGTTAAATAAAAATCCCCAAATTTTGTGAATTTGAAAAAAGATTTTCTGAATATGGTTCGGGGGCTTTCGAACACTACAGTTCCTGAAGAAAGAATTGCAACAGTACACAACACAGAAACGTAAAATCAGTAAAATGTTGTAGAATTTAGAATTTGAAGTCTACGAATGTGTTTGGTACCTATTTTAGTACAAGAAGACATCGTAATTATAGGCCCTTTATTTTGGTTCGGTTCAGGCTATGCATTCATTCATTTTCAACTTCTCTTCTCATACTTCCTTCCGCTAAACTTGGCACAACTTTGCATTCCTATGATCACGAAATCACCTTTTTGCAGCAATCCCCCTTGTATTACACAGGTCATTCCTGCGCTACTCGTACTCCAATTTCATATTTCCTTATTTTTCCACCGGGGGGCAAATCACTTTCCTTATAACTGGACGAGATTTTTGGGATTTTCACAAAAGAACAATAGAATTTCCTGAAAATTATTAAAGGATTTTCAAAATAACAATAGCCTTTTTCGAATAATGGACGAGATTTTTTGGAGTGATTTGCCCCTCGTTTTCAACTTTGCTGTGGGGTCGCGAGGCTGAACTTGAATAAAATAAACCTTCATCTTTATATTTCTATTTATCTCAAAAAACTTCAATATTTTAATTAATTTGCCCACCCAAAAAATTCTTAGTTTGTTATTACTTTTAATTTTCAATTTCAATTTCTTAACTTGTATCTTACTGTTTTGGGGATGGTATAATTTAAGATTCAAGATCCAAGATCCGAGAAATTAAGATCCGAGATATTAAGATCCGAGATATTAAGATCCGAGAAATTAAGATCCGAGATATTAAGATCCGAGAAATTAAGATCCAAGAAATTAAGATCCAATATTTGGCAGTTTATACATACTAGTATATTATACTGTACTTATAACTTAGGCCTATGGAATAGACAACATGAAGTCACTGTATTTTTAGCTTAAATTTGTTTGTTTTCTATTTTTAAACAATTCTCAAATTTGGCCGCCAAATTTGAGAATTGTTTAAAAATAGAAAACAAACAAGATTAAAATTATCAAGAATTATTCTGTATTTTTTTATTAATTTCCACGCGAAAACAATCACGAAGTGCTCATCGGAGAAAAATCTTTCGGAAACTAAAACTAATAAACTAAAACACAAGGTGATACCATGGATCGAGCCAGCGACCATATAGTTCGCGTCACGCGTACTAACCCACTGAGCTACTGTAGTGCTGAGGAAACTCGGTGATTTTCTTGATTTGATGAACAGAATAATATAGATATTGTTGCTGCATTTTGCTGATGCAAACAGACAGCCCCATTTTCACCCTGAACCCTATTTTGACCAGGCCCTAAACCCTATTTGGGAACAAGGAAGACGGGGTACATGTGTGTGAAGCTCCTCGTATCCCCGCAATTTATTGCAGAAACATGTTTATAGTAGAACAGAAGCTAAATAACGAAAAGTTCGTCATTAATTTCTCGGATCTTAATTTCTCGGATCTTAATATCTCGGATCTTAATATCTCGGATCTTAATATCTCGGATCTTAATTTCTCGGATCTTAATATCTCGGATCTTAATATCTCGGATCTTAATATCTCGGATCTTAATATCTCGGATCTTAATATCTCGGATCTTAATTTCTCGGATCTTAATATCTCGGATCTTAATATCTCGGATCTTAATATCTCGGATCTTAATATCTCGGATCTTGGATCTTGAATCTTGGATCTTGAATCTTAAATTATACCATCCCACTGTTTTGACCATGTATCAAATGATATAGTGTCATGAAAAAATTCAATCCTTTGTGTTGTGTCACAAGTTTACAGAAGTTCAAGTTACTGGGCTTCCCGTTGCTTCCAGTAGGCGATCATGTTGTTTCGGTTATGCAATTTCATTGATTTCATTTACTCCACCTCAAGATCTCGTGTTTACGCACATGTAAACGTTTGTTATCAAAATATTGTTGTTTTCCAATCCTAAAATTGTTGCATTTTTTGTGTTTTCGATTTTAAAACTTTTAAAGTAAATTTAGTGATATTTTCAATTTCTTCTTTTTTCCTAATTAGTTTTTGAAAATGACGATTCGATTTGGCAGGCATTAAGCTTATAAATCTTTGTCATTTAATATTTATTTTCGATCTTTTGTGACTCTTAGAACCCTCCGTTCCCGCTGATTCCCGCCCGTTCCCGCCCGTTCCCGCTGATTCCCGGTCATTCCCGCTCGTTCCCCCTGATTCCCGCTCGTTCCCGCTGATTCCCGGTCATTCCCGCTCGTTCCCGCTGATTCCCGCTCGTTCCCGCTGATTCCCGGTCATTCCCGCTCGTTCCCGCCCGTTCCCGCTGATTCCCGCGCGTTCCCGCACGTTCCCGCACGTTCCCGGTGATTCCCGCCCGTTCCCGCTGATATTCCCCGTTCCTGCTTTTAGTAATAGCTATTTCGGTGCAGAAGGAAATCTCGATTTTGATCCAAATCATTGGCATTCAAATTTCCGAGTTAGTCATGAAACTTTCACATTTATATATGAGACAGTTCGCACTTTTATGAAGAAGAGAAATAAGGTTCGAATATGCATGAGGAAATTTCAATGCAGAAGCTATTTGCAATCTTGATTTGGTGGTTGGCAAATGGAAGCTCGTACAGCGTTGTTGCACAGAATTTCGGTCTACCATCATCTATTGTTGGACGCAGAACGAAAGACTTTGTTCGTGCTCTTGTGCATCTTCGAAGCAATTATGTTTACTGGGCTGAAACAGAGACAGTCTTTCAAAGATCCCTCTCCGTTGCCAAAATTTTTTGGGCGATGGATTGAATACACGTCCAAATAATCGCTCCTGAACAGAGCAAGGTCGATTTCTTCAACAGGAAACAACGATACAACATAAGTTGCCAAGGTATGTGTGACGGAGTGTTGAAATTTTTTAGCATGTCGGCAGGATTTCCAGGTTCTTTTCGTGATTCTCGTATTCTTCGAAATACCTGGCTGTTTCGAGCAGCAAATGAGAACAATATCTTTACAAAACCGCTTTTCTCTTTATCTCCAAGGGTTTCAATTAAACCTTGTCTTGTTGGAGATGCTGCGTATCCTATGTCTTCCTGGCTTGTTAAACCCTTTCGTTCTTGCGGAACGATGAGCCAAACAAAGTAGCCCTTAATCTTGCTTTGTCAGGCAAGGGTCGTAATCGAGAGAGCCTTCGGAGTGTTGATGGGAAGGTGGGGAATTGTACTGGCTAAGGTATGCTTGCAGCCTTCATATGTTGCTGATGTCGTTATAGCCTGCACAGTACTCCACAACATCTGCCAGCACAGAAAGGATCCAGAAGAAAGTATTGGATCCTTACATGGATGAATCACACACCCATTGTTATTTTGTCAGTGAAGGCTTGTCAGAGGGCGACAGACTGAAGAACGAACTATTTAAATTTGCTATTGATCAACAAAACTATGATTAACTGTGATACGGCTGGAAATGTATCCTGTTCATATGAATAAAACAAATACTTTTCGTTACTTTTAAATACTTATCATAAAACATGTTATTTAACTTTAAAGTATAGAAATTATTTTGTTAAAATCAGGAAAGAGTTCGTTGATATCAAAAATTGCTGTAGTAACTTTAAAATATAATTATCGTTTAAAAGAGTTTAGAATGGTTAAGATAAATTCATCAGTATCATTCAGTATCATCGTTTGTCGATTCATCGACATTTCTCTCTTCCTACTCATGTTCCCTTTGCAAAAATCTTGGCAATTTTGATCAGTGTGTTCTCCGGATGTTTTCGACTCTCTTCCATTAACTGCAGTTCAGACTATGTCAGAACTTTAAAGTGACGTAATTTTTTATTTGCATAGAACTTGGAAAATTGCGAATAATTAACAGCGGAAACATCGTAGAGCATACTTATCAGATTTTTTCATGTGGCATTCCTCGGAGTTTTAACATCAGGAAACAGACCCAAACGATTGACAAATGCGGAATTTATATCCAGGTGGGGATCGTAATGCATCATCAGAATAGTAAAGATGACTCAGTTTTCAACACCAGTCACTTTGCAAGATACAGTGGGAGACCAATAGAATCTATTTAAGAGTCTGATTGAGAGAACGAACACTTTCTTTTTATGCAGAATCATTTGGCGTTGAAGTTTGTTAGGACCCCTAAATGAAATCAAGATTTTGCTCAAAAAGTTATTTGAAAACAATCCTTGCTGTAATTTCCTGCACAGTCTCGGCACTTCAGCGAATGCTGTCCTATGGCAGATTCATGCTTAAGGGTGGTTTGTTGTTTCGAATGGGGGGGGGGGTGGTACTTCTGTCGTTGAAGAAAGGACCAGAACCATAAGACCCGGACTTCAAACATACCTTAAAACAGATGATCTTCTTAAGTTAACATATCCTAAAAGCTCGAATCGGCTTTTTCGTCTTTCAAGGTTAACTGGATTCCTAATACCAGCACTAATGATTGTTAGCGAGCTTAACTTTAAGGACTCCTACAAATAATAATAAAGTAATAAGTCAGTCACAAGGACCGCCCTTCTAAACGATCTTCAACACCTACTAATCATACTGTTAGACCTAATGAAAGCGTGGCTTTTCTTGAGATGTTTGATAAATGCTTCTGTCTCTGTATGTTGTGCTTCTAGATGAAGAATATGCCTCTTCTCTAACAGGATTGTGAAAAACTGCATAGAGCAATGCAAGCTTCGTTACTTTAGCCGCTAATAGTTAAATTCAAAATAGTTTTTTTGTATGGCCAATCACAGGAGGCCCAATCGCATAAATATCATGAGTGGTATAACCTTACTTGTTTTGCTCTCTGCCTGGAACGTCCTATTTTCGATATAGATATTTGGTTGTTGCTGTTGTTCAGAAAACGCCACATTGTGATAGCTTTATACGTATATAATAAATAATATACTTAAACCTCTTGGGTGTTTTTCAATAACTTTTGAGCCTGAAGATGATGAGTGCAACATAAGTTATTATTTATTATATACGTATAAAGCTATCACAACGTGGCGTTTTCTGAACAACAGCAACAACCAAATATCTATATCGAAAATAGGACGTTTTAGGCAGAAAACAAAACAAATAAGGTTATATCACTCATGATATTTATGCGATTTGGCCTCCTGTGGACCAATTACGGGAACTCCGCTAACAAACCATTAGGGTTTCAGTAGCCACGTCCGCATTTGCTTTTACAAATGTCTTTTTGTCAGTTAAATTCCTAATTTTTTTGTAACAGATGATTCAGTCTTATATGGAGAGAATGGAACAGTATCGTCGAATGGCATCCAGTGTACATTCTTTGACAGAGGCGTCTGGAAGGTATTTACTGCTATCGATTAACACATTGGCTGTATAATTCGCCAAGTTTCTATATCTTTTAAACAATGTTGACTCCTCTAATCCTTCCTATGAAACCTGCAACTTGCAACTTCCAGCCGACTTGCCACTCTTGCCAACAAGTACACTTTTCTTTAATTTTTATTGCTTGAAATGATTCTGAATTACACTAAGGGTACAAAAGTATTTCAACTCTTGTCCTAAAATGTTGGCCAACAATAGCCGTAGGACCAATAACAGAATTTCCAGAACAAGCAGTGACGGCTCAGGGGTTTCACCGCACTTGAATTTAGACGGGAAAAGGTTCACAATTTCATTGAATTTCAATAAGAATTTTAAAAGTAAATGATTAAGTTTTTGTTTTTGATGGAAAATAATGAAAACTTGAAGCAGTGCCTTCCAGATTTCGACGTTTGCTACATTCCTGAAACATTTTTACGAAGCTGACATAAGTCTTTTGTGAAAATATCTTATATCTTGTCCATTTTTGAGGGAAGTGATAGTGATTATAGTGATTTTTATTGCATCCTTTCATATATTTATACCTTAAGAATTTCAAGCAATCGCACAACATTTTTCACTAAAGCATTAAAACCTGAAATGGCGGAACTTTTCAAATTCTAAAAATAACAAAAAATATTGTAGCTACAGGTTTTAACACAGTTAGAAGACTTACTTCCACTTACTTCCACATTGTCCTCATTGTCAAAGAAAATGACAGCTGCGAAAAATTAATAGAGTTTTTCGACATCATCTAACGAATAGAATTTCAAAGTTAGAGCATAGGGTATAATTTGTATCTACTTGTAGTTATTTTGTTATTTACTATGTAGTTATGAAGTTATTTTATTTACATAGCTTCATACAACTTATTTTTACCAAACGAGAAATAACGAAAAATCGAGTAAATAGAGACTGAAAGACGAAAAAGCTGAAAGCAGACAACAAAAGTGCCTGCGAAATAGCATAACAAGAAACAAAACGAATAGCGGAAGCGCCCTAATCGTCCTCCTATATGCTGTCCTTCCTATTTGATGTCAGTACTTAATGGTCCTAAAGGTCTTAGTGGTCTCACGTTCTAGCGTCTAATTTTTATGGTATAATCGTATGCCCCTCTCGGAGTTGAAAGCAGTATTTAGTCAAAATGTGAAATAAAATTTGAAGCTAGGCAGATTGCTAGTTTTTTCCAAAAGATCCCTGTGTTAAAAAAATTTCGTTCCAAGGCTACAAAGATGAATTAAGAAGCCCTTTCCCAACAGCACGAGGTGTTGAACCTAAGCTCAATTGACCAGTACATACCGCAATTGACTCCGGCGGTTAGTTTTTTAGCTTTGCTGCTTAGGGGGTGTGTGACTGGAGAGTTTTTCATTCTTTTTACATGGTACGGTACTTAAGTACAAATTAAAGGACAGATCCCTCTGTTTCGTACATGAGATCTCTTCGCTGAATTGGCAGTCGTAGTTGACATTGAGTTGAAGACGTTCTGCCTTGTATGCTTTGCATCCTGAAGTTGCATAGCCAAATAAGATTGAAATACACCTTACATTACGATTTGCTATTTTTGTTAACATCCGGAAAACCTTAATAATTCAGACTAGCGTTTCTCTTTCAAAGCTGAGTAAAAAGGAGACCAAGCAAACTACGAGCCAAACATATTGAAACAAATTGAGTTGCCTTGCCGAGCCGGATTCGAGGGATATTTAACAAAATGCTACCGTTCCCGGTAGGGCAATGTTAATTATAAGACAACGTTAATTACAGTTATCCAAGTTGACCCAAGAAACGAAAATGCTTGTGTTGCGTGCAAAGATCATAGAGCGTAATGCATAGTTAAATCAAAAGAATAATCGGTTTATCATTTGTAAAAGTCAGAAAGGCCTACACTTGTGTGCGGTTTTATTTTCATGTCTGTCTCCATCGCGTCAGTTTAGTATGTCAATACTTCAAGGCTATAAATTCTCAAACAAATAATTTCGAAGCTTTGTCCAGCCCTGGTTAATACTCAGTTAAACCAGCTATTGTAGACGCATTGCGCAACTTAACATTCCTGGTCAGAAAAAAGCACACTTGTATCATCTTAAGGAGAATGTTTTGTGATAACTCTGATGTCCGATGATTCTTGACCCTTTCATAAACTTGTAATTTTAGTTTTCATGCTTATTTTACCTCTTCTTCAACTTAATTTTCACTGAGAATACACGGTTTTAAAGTCTCATTCTCAATCAGCGCTGTTTCCACGCAACAAAAAATTTCGAGTAAAACTGTACAACTGTTCTTGCGGAACCATGCAATTTCTTGCTTGTTATCAAAAAAACTCGATGAATTTAGAAATAATCTTCGAAGAAATCTTGAAAATAAGGTCCATTATTAAAAAATTGTTGATCATTACACAAAATGGCACTTTCTTGCTGCGTAAAAGGTTATGCGAATAGCAGTGAAAAGTTAAACAAATGGCTTTCCCAGCAATTCGAAAAACATTGATGCCAGCGATCAAGCGAATCTTGTAATTGTGAATCAGAATTCGAGTGAGTGAGCTGGTATATTCTTTATTCCGGCCCTTGTCTCAACTCTGAAAAGTCTATGATTCTGTGTATAGTTTTATTTCCTCCCTTGAAAAGTATACTACACCTAAAAATAGCTAAATTGCGCATTGAAACTTCATTGAAAATGCCCCCACTGTACCCTATAAAGAATATACCAGCTCACTCACTCGAATTCTGATTCACAATTACAAGATTCGCTTGATCGCTGGCAACCATGTTTTTCGAATTGCTGGGTAAGCCATTTGTTTAACTTCTCACTGCTGTTTGCACAACCTTTTACGCAGCAAGAAAGTGCCATTTTGTGTAATGATCAACAATTTTTTAATAATGCACCTTATATTCAAGATTTCATCGAAGATTGTTTCTAAATTCAACGAGTTTTTGATAAGAAGCAAGAAATTGCATGGTTCCGCAAGAACAGCCTTACAGTTTTACTCGAAATTTTAAGTTGCGTAGCAACAGTGCTGATTGAGAACGAGACTCTAAAACCGTGTATTAGATTGTTCTCTCATTGATTGACTAGTAAACTAATACGCTAATGAAATTTGATTTCTTTCCAGAAAAAATATCAATGTCCAAGCTGCAAAAGACGATGCTGTTTCATTACATCAGTTGCACTCATCATCTTCAGGCTCAAAAGTTATGGAAAAAGACCCAAGAGGTTTAATTTATCTACAACCTTCAGTGAATGAGTCTAATGATCGAAATGATTTGTCATTTGAGGATGAATCAACCACACAAAATCCCAAAGCTGGTAGGTATTTTCATATGTGAATCTTTTATTTTGGTTGTTCAGGGATGTCTTTTTGGGGCAAGCGTTTCTACTATGAGTAGGCAGTACTTTTTGTGGAAAAAACTAGCAAACTGCCTAACATCAAATTTTTCTTGACATCTTGACTAAATCGACCATGCTGATTTCAAATCCGCGATGGGCACAACAAAGTTTTTGCCGGAAGTTTACGTTTTTGCTTACGTTATCAACATGGCATTTTGAACTGTAATAAGCTTTTTTGGGCAACTTAAGACAATACTAATTGCATATCTGAACTTTACACACGTTCAAAGCTTTCAAAGGATTAATAGAAGCATCCTCTGGCATCAATCACTGCCGATGATGGGTCGTGTAATAATTTTGCTTTAAATAAGATAATTTTGGACATAGTGTCCTGATGCGCTCTTGTGCTCAAATCTTCATCGTAAAGTAAACAAGCAGATTACTACAGAGTTTTCCGGTATTTGTATGCTTAAAGCTTTTTTGAATTGAGGGCATCAAATTATTTGCTTAAAATTTACAAGCGGAAGTTATTTATTAATGTCCCGGAGACTAAACGCATGCTGTTGCAAAAGCATCATTAGCATCAACCAATGCCGGTAATTGTCTTTTTTGAATTCTTCAACGCATCCATTTGAATTAAAGCATCACCAGTATCAACAAAAGCCGGAAGTTGTCTTAACCTGGTATTTCTAGGCTTCACATAGTGTATATTTGATTTTATATACTTGATTCGGCATATCAAATTACGTGCTTTTGCACTAAAATCTGAAGCTTAAAGTAAGTCCAACAGATATATTGTATCCTCCAGAAGAAGGAATTATTTGAATAAACCCATGCTGCTAATTAATTTTCCTGGAATTTATGGGTTTCGAAAAAATAAAGATAATTATTTATAGCCTATTTATGGTAGTTTATATTCAAAGTTTATAAAATTAGTGATGAAGATAATTTCTGTTAGGAAAGAGACAAAACGCTTAAATTTACGCTGAATATGCTTTTGACAATATCAGGAGAAATTTCTATATCTAATTCCATTTGCAAATATGTCTTTATAAGTGCATTAACCAATCAGTTTCCCATCATTTGTCAAAATGCCGGCCTTGTGATAATGATAATGATAATGATAATGATAATGATAATGATAATAATAACACACTATCCATTTACATGGTTTTTCGTAGTGCTACCTAAATTTACAATATAACGCATTAAAATTTCTTTAAAATTAAGTTATACAAATTAGAAGATTATTAATACCTATGAAAATAAATAGAAAACCCTTTTAACTTTTAGAGGTAAGAAAATCGTTGGTATGAAAAAAAGTGTCAAAATAAGGAATTAACCTGGGCTAAAAATCTATTACTATTAGTTGTACGCTGAGCTAAGGTAGGCAGAGAATTAAAGTCAGCAGATCCCATGTACTGAAATGTTCTCTTCATGCTGTTAGTTTTAGCTGATGGTAAGTGTAGGTCATTGGACTGACGTGTACAATATCGATGAACGTCACTATTAATTGTCAGAGTTTCTGTCAGATATTGTGGAGCGTTTCCTTGCAAGCATTTGTGAATTTGATTTACTCTGTGTACAAATCGTCTCTTATCCATAGTTAGCCAGCCCTTAGAAGGACACTAGTTCACTGATCTCGCATTTACACTGGACCGGGATTATTCGTTCCCTATTAGGAACTGCTAGCTGTACCCGTCTGGAATCACTTTCGAAAGTTTATTCCTTTATCTGCATTCCCTATGAATTTTTCCTGCAAAAACAGCTGAATTTTTACCGAAATATAGTTATTGGCCTTGCTAGCCTGTGTAAGAATATCTTATTGTTTGTAAGCCATTGGAAATGAACACAACGGAAATTGTCGCGCAATTATACGATGTAGTTTCTTTAATTACTTTAAACAGCAGCTCCTGGAAAATTAAGGCCACGTCCACACGTATGCGTTTACGATCGTTTACAATTTAAATTCATAGAAAGTATATTTCCATTAACACAGCAAGCCGCTGTGATTTAACACTGTGTTTTTAGCCTGTAAAAAGAGAACATGCTAAAACAAACGCATAAATGGTCGAATGATGAAGTCTTGCAACAAATTCTCATTGGGAGTTTTCATGTTTGGCGCCATTGATTCCTTCTTTTTTATGATTTCATTTGTCGCATTTACTTGAATGTGTGATTGTAACACCTCAGCAAGGCGGTAAGTGAATGTGATCTACTGTTACCTACATTTACGTGTGGATGGAGCGGGTAAACGTGTAAAAAGTATACGTTTACTTATGCTAACATATAGGTGTGGACCTGGTCCAATTGCAGCCAAGATGCTAATGATTCGAATAGTGAACAGTACGTAATATCCAAGTGAAATTATAGGCAAGGTATTTTTATTTATTAGAGTGTCTGAGCTCTTTCTTGGGGCCAGCCACTTCGTTAAGTAATATACGGAAGCACTAAGTACTTTCTAATGAGTCTATACAGTATGGCTGATTTTGCTGGAACGGAATTGTTTTTTTTGTTAATGGCCTCTAAGTTTCTTGTCTCAATTATTTTCAAATTCCTGCGACAGTTGTCGGATGAATAACAAACCGATATGCTTATCCCACTGCCGAGGATATATAACGTTCAGAGTGCCTCGTTGTGCTGTAACCTTAAAGCGCCTTGGTCCTGAAATATAGCAAGCAACCTCTATTGAGCCCTGCTCATACTACAATATTTAGCCCGTGTTCGACCCGGTGTAAGTTAGCCCGGGTTAATTTTTCTAGCATAAATGCGACTCACCTCTAGTAGGTAGGTGCAACTTAAGTTTTACCCGCATTAGCTGTTTCTTCGGGGCGAACTAGGGTTAGTTCTGATTCCGACAAGAAAACGAAAAGAAAAACCAGTTAAAAAAGGAAATATATAGAAATGAGAAGTAATAAATTTCCTGGAACCCTACGACGTTCAAATTGTCGACGAAATGGATGAAATACTTTGGTATAGGCCGATAGCAAGACAATCTGTTCATTATGAGATCGAATAGCAAGGCGACGGCGATAACAGTTAAAGTGAAGTCTAGTTAATTACTTTTCCGCCGCGTTAGGGTTTCAGGTGAGCAGGACAGGTAGATAGTGCAAAATGACTTTGTGGGGGTACACTGAAGTGGTTCTTGGCATAAAGCTTCCCCCTGTTTAGAGTTTCTAACCCAAAATGTTGAACTAGGATAAAGATTGAAAAAAGGATTATCTTCAAGCATTGGCAAAATTGAAATCGGGGTCCCACAAGGCTCCTGCCTCGGACCCCTACTCTGTCTAGTTTATATTAATGACCTGTCATTTGGTGTCCAGAATTCAACTGTTTCTATGTATACAGATGAAACTAGCCTGTATATCCAATCTAAAAACATCACTCAGCTGAACGAGGCATTAAATGACGACCTTGAAAGCCTTGACAATTGGTTAAAGGGTAACAAACTTTCACTGAATGTCATTAAAACGCAGTCAATGCTCATGTGTACTAGACGTCGCTTGCAAGCCTTAATTAACAATGGCGATGCACTTTCTCTTAAAATAAAAAATAAACCTTTAGATGTAGTCCAATCGATCAAATACCTTGGCGTACAGGTTGACAGACATCTCGACTGGAGCGACCATTCCAGAGCAGAGCCATTGGATTTCTAAAGTATGTCAGACCGTTCATCCCTTTCAAAACTTTGAAAGTGTTGTACACAAGTATTGTTGAGCCTCATTTCAGGTACTGTTGTTCTGTCTGGGGTTTTGACATGGTCGCCTGTTGACGGTTGACAACGCAATCCTGTTGATCGCAATATTTTACAATTTTAATCAATTTTAGTTTGAAGGGCCCCTTGGAAATCAGCCTGCGGGTTAAAGGATATCTCTTTATGCTTTTATATTATTTATCTTCAATAATTGTATTACTGTATTAGTAAAACTTTTCCTTTTTTGAAAACGAAAAAATGAAATGAAAATGAAAATTCATTAACCCTTTAAAAAAAGGACAGGGTGACGTGCATCAGGATGGCAGAGGACCAGAGAGGGATGAAAGACAATTGTGAAATCATCGAAGTGCCCTAACGGCCGCTAGGCTTCGGGAGTGACCTGACCTGACCTGACACGAAAGTGGCCTTTGACAAGAAGACTCAATTTTAGAGAGTGCGAGTTGAAACCACACTGCGATGGATGTACGATTGTAACCACGTTCATGTTCAATATTTGCGTTATAGCTGTTTGAACTAAGCATCAAAACGTTAGGGGATGATAGGGCCCCACCCTTGGGATGCTTAGAGGTCGAACGAGGACCTTAAAAGGGGGACGAAAGATCCCCTAAGTTCTCGACGCCTAATGAAACTAACAAAGTCTATAGAAAGTAATTTGGAAAGGGGAACGCATGCTGCGTTGTCAGTTTTAGAGATCACTGGTACGTAGGATGGAGGGGCCCCGTGACGTTGTGATACAGAGGCATGCAGGCATGGCAAAGATGGGGATAAAAGGGACCCTCAGACGTCGATGAGCGGTCTCTGTAGAAACATACGAAACATAATTTGGATCGTCGGTGCGGGGGATGAAAGGACCCCGCAACAGTTCGATTCCGAGATCACTGCCATCGGAAAGAGGGGGAAGGGGGCCCTCAGTCACGCATGGAGTGATCTCGTGGAGAAAAACTTTGAAACACCTTGTTGTTAGTGCATCGGATATACCATCGATGAAAGCACCTTGTAACTCAACGTTCAATCGCGGAGGCAGAACCCTCTGCGCAAGAAGAACGACTCCAGCAATAGAGACTCTTTTTGAAGCACGGCATTGTCCTGCAGAGACAGCCTCAATTCAAAGAGTGAAGCGGATCTCGAGATATATACCACATAGTTAACTCTAAAAAAAAATAACGTAGTCTATGCATCGTATGATATATACTGCTGATCATTTTGCAAGGCGTGAATAGAAACAATTGCGAATGGCTTCAGGTGGGAAGGAATTATAGGAGAGCTTCAGTTGTTTAGCCCACTTGCAAGTTAATTTATCATAAAACATACTCGAATGTAGCGTATGCGTGGTCATTTCGATGGAGTGAGAGAGAGAGAAATACCGCCCGACCCGAGGCAAGGCCCTAAGCCCCAGTAGAAAATAGACTACAATCTAATGCGACTGATTCCGGCTATCTCTAAAATATGGATTATGGAATGATGGAGTGGAATGATGGAATGGAATGATAGAGTGGTATCAAAGTGCATAAATGCAGAAGAAAAGCAATTTCCAAACATATTCCGACAATATTTTTACTTTTGAAGGTATAATGAAACAAAAACAGAGTCATTCCATATTTTAGAAAAATATTTAATGTCGAATTTTCTCAAAAATCACTCAACTCTTTTTGCTGAAACCTTCCCCCTAAGGTTGTATAGGCCTTGCAAATACGTCTGAGCAGAAATTATCGCAAAATCGAGAAATTCGGGACAGAGGCTTGAAGTATGATTCTCAAGCAAGATGCTAATTGCCAAGTTGAGCACTAGTGTACATGGGGCCATAACCACTGTGGTCTGGTCTGATTGATAACTTGATGAATCCACTTGATGATTTGATGAATCCAATTCAGACTAATGGCGACAGAAATGCAATCGTATCACATTTCTAAATGTGATAGGCTACAGTATCTTAAAAACAAGGAATCGTTAAAATTATTGATGCGGTGCCCAACTAACTTATGGCAAAACACACAAATCGAAAATTTGACATCCAAAATGTCCGAACTCGATCACTTAATTTTACAGATAGCCATTTCAAAAAACTTCAGTATATGTGGGGTGTATTTGTAATGGATACTGGTAACTTTTTTGGTTACATTAATAGGCGATTTTTTTGGTTACATTACATTAACTAGCTGAGCAGAAAAATACCAACGTTCACAGCTCGTAATTCCTTCAATCTACTCCAAACCATCATTATTTATTCTCAGATGTGTTTGAAAGTTTAATTTTAAAGAAAAAGAAAAGAAAAAATCGGATAAAGAAAAAATTGAATTATTCATAAAACTACTTAAGTATCCAAACTCGAATGAAGAACTTAATTGTCTTGCAAAATTTATTTACATGTCTGAACAACAAAGAAATAAATTTTAGATAAATGATAGAACAGCTATTAATTATTATTTCAGTAATATTATTAAGTATTGTTTAAATAAATTCTAAAATAGTCTACTAGGATGCATAAGAGGACAAAAATTTATAGAATTCTTGTATTTAAGTTCTATGGTATTTAAGTTCTATGGTCTATTGTTTTTAATTTAAATTTGTTTATTTCCTTTTTTTCTTCTTATTTAAAATTTTAGTTTCTGTATTCTTTAGCCTTACAAATTAATTTTTTCAATTTGTGTACTAGTATTAATTGTACTATTTTGCATAATTTGTTATAATTAATTTTATGTAAGTGCTATTAGACCCCATAGTGGGTGAATAATATATGAAATGAAATGAAATGAAATGAAATTTTACCCCTGGAGGAAATTTTCAGCAAAAAGAAGCGAGTAATTTTTGAAAAACTTCGCCATTCCATATTTTTCTAAAATATGGAATGGCCTCGTAACTCATTCAATTGACTCCAAATCTTCTTAATTTCTACTCCGATGTGTTCGTAAGGCTTATAAAACCCTGGGGGGAAGGTTTCAGCAAATAGAAGTGAATAATATTTGGGAAAATTCGCCATTCCATGTTTTGGTTTCATTATACTTTCTAAAGAAAAAATATTGCCGGAATATGTTTGGACATTGCTTTTCTTTTTCATTTATGCATTTTTATCACAGGAAGCCCATTCTTTAGTGTTGTGAACTGAAATCTTTTCTTCTTTGAGCGTGAGCGAAATTAATATTTTTCGAGAGAGCACAGGGAAACTAGAGAGAGAAAAGTGCTAACCGACCATATCAATATATAAGAAAAGACAAGGAGAGCAAGTTTTTAGGCCCGCTGTCCGCAGCAGCAGGAGTCGACCAAGGTTGCTTGAATAAAGGTGCTCAGACCACAGTAAGACTATGATAAGCAGAAAACGTTGCAAGTTCCTTTAGCTGTGGGTCGTGGACATCAGCAAATTTAAAATAAAAACATTGAATTTCCAACTTCCACCATTATCCAAAAGCTTAAACTTCCAATAACACAAATTATAATAAAGTCACGCATTTGCCTTCTAGATATCACTTCTATGAATAACTGAAAAGTCGGCTTTCATTTTTTTCTACAGTATTTCCATAATTTGATTTCATCGATTTTTTCTTCTCTCTATGTTTGTGCTTTTGCATTTTGTAAGCTTTTCTCCGATCTCTGTATCTATGTTCTAGTTCATTTGCTATGCTGTCTTGATCTTCTCTGACTCTGCTGTGTATGCTGCTTTTTTTACCATCTTTAATCCTGTCGTTTTTTTCTTGACATAACTTTGTTCGGTTCTCCAGGCTTTCATTTCTTCACTAGCCACATATTTTTCTCTGTCGACTGTTGCTCATATGCTTTTTCTTGTACTCTCTCTCTGCACTCCATCCCGCTCCTGTCACCAAATTTCTAGCGTATGCGTGGTCCTATCGATGGAATGTAATTGAGAGAAATCCAGCCTGAGGCAAGGCCCGAGGGCCTAAGCCCCAGTAGAAAATAGACTACAATCTAATGCGACGGATTCCTATCTTTTATGACGACCAACTCTCCGCTACAAATATATTCTTAAGAATTTAAACTTTTCCCAAACATTAACGGGAAATTTATAGGGATGTTTGGCGCCATAAATGACGCAAGGCGACAGCTTCACACATTTACTTATCTGATAATACTGATTCGTTACACGAGCAAAATAAGATTTAATTTGTCAAATAACAGCGGAGCAAGACGGGCAAGTTATATTGTCCCGATATTTCCACAATTTTTCAAAGCCTTTAACTAAGTTCACTTCTGATTGATTTCAAGTTTTGGACATAGCTTGATTTTTCCAAAACAAACGAGTAAACCATTCCTCTACATTGGAAAGGTACAGGCAATAAGTCTGAGTTCATTATTTTGAAATTAGGGAAACTGGGTGGGTGGGATAAGAATATTTAATGAACTTCTAACTCTCTGCGCGACAACGAAATTCTATGAGGAAAAAAGGATCTAGCTATGATTTGTTTACCATTTGACTGACAGGCAAAAGCATGCGACTCGGGATTACTTTCTCATTGGTCGGGTTTTGTCAGGTGACTAAGTACTGCGCTGGCATTGGGTAAGTTTATTAAGAAAAAAGTTTAACAAGTAATACCACATGCATAATGAAATTGGTGAAAATGCCGCATCCTGTAGGTGTAATCAATCTATTCTCGGAATATACGGAAGTACCTGGCTTCACCATGAATTTTACAAACATGCAACAGCAGTGTTGCGGTCGAGCGACTACTTTGGCTTACTTTTGTTGACTGAACTTATGCCCAGTGCAGCTGTAGGGCTGCGTTAAGCCTGGTCCAGCCCAGAACTGCGTTTACATTTAATTTTAACCAGAGCTGACTCTGCTGTAGTGTAATAGGGCTTTGGACCATTTACAGTTGACATCCGCTATCTCCAACTCTCAAGGGAAACTGGAATCTGTTCGAGGCTGCCCCATATAAATATAAAAAAATTATAGTTTTAAGTCAGAAAAGGAACCCCTATTAACATGCAGGGTTACTGATCCCAAATTTCATCAAACAAGTCTGGTATTTTTTACATAGGAGTCAAAGCTTATCTGCTTTCACCCCTACTGTTGGTGAAATTGAGATAATGGCGATGCAGCACATCTCGAAAGAGAACAGCTTCATCTACTGTATACATGGGCAGCAAATCACTTAGCTGCTGTCCATTCCAGCTCCGCTAGGCGAACTTTTACATATTTTCAGCCTGTCTCTTTATCCACTTCAGCAGAAAATTTGGTAACGTTCGAGATAGACAGCAGGTTTTCCTCCACGGGAAATCGAAAATGGTTTGAGACAGCGAATGTTCGAGACAACGGGGTTCGAGATAGCGGATGATTTTTCTATACAAACCCTTGTACCAAAACAAGGGGAAATGGAAAATCGTTCGAGATAGCGAATTTTCGAGATAGCGGGCAGTCGAGATAGCGGTTGTCAACTGTATCTAGTTTATGCACGCCTTCAAATTTTTCTTTAAAACTCTTTATTGTAAATTATTACTTGCATATTAATTTTGAATTTTTTTTAACTTTCCCTGAGATTCAACACATATTCCAGAATTATCGGTACGGTATTCCTGGACAGAATGACACCTATAACCAGGAAAGACTAAGTCAGCTGTCCCCTGAGTTATCAGATGCATGTTCGCTTTATTTGCAAATCCTTAATTTTAGTTCTAATTTATTTCTTGCAACAGATGTCAAGCAACTTCTTACTTCAGAGATTTCACCATCTGTAAGGGAAAGCCTACCTGAAAAGAAACAAGGCACAGATTCTGATGTAAATAATCAGAAAAGAACAACGCGGGAAGATGGTTCATTTTCAGACATTGCAACAAGTACACCTTTGAGGCCAAAATCAAAGGGCAAAAGAGTTTTGGGCGTAGACGCAAAAGTTGATCTACCTTTGATGGGCGATAAAGAAGCAGATAAATATTTCGTTGAAGACTTGGAAATCAAGCAACAATCTCAACAAGATGTGTTTTTAAGCTCTGAGGCCCATGAAATCATAAGTACAACGCCTGAGCTTTTGCAGAATCAGACGGAGAACTTGATCTCTGAAAATAACGATAGCGAGAGAGAACTTGCAAACAACCTAAATACCTTAACTTTAGCAACCCAACAATTGATGGATTCACAAATTTCTTTGGATAGTTCACGATTAGGAAAATTAAATGAACAACGAAAACACTTCTCTTCTGAGGCAGGACTGGTGGTATGTGAAGAAAACAATGAAAAAATTAACGAATTATCATTGTTTGCCGAGCTCTCCGATCAAGAACCCACCTTTCCGGAAGATATGAATACCACGAGCAGTTTTTCAGCAGTTGGAAAAGAAATGGAAAAATAATAAAAGAAAATGAAGAACTCCTTTCTGCAAAGTAATCTTTTCTTGAAATTTTTTGTTCATATATCTGTTGACTTAAATTCTATTTATTAATTTGAATTATTGCAAAAACTCCCAAATCCAACTTTTGAAGGCTCACTACACCGCTGTTGCTCCTGACTCAACCCTTTTTTGCTTATGAAATTTAAAAGGAAATGTGCTGGGCAGATCTGATACATTTCAATATACTGCCCGTCAAAATTGATAAAATCCTTGCCTTCTTCAGAGCTATGCTACAAAGGGCTTCAAAAGCTAGATCATTGCTGATAAAAAGATTGCGACTGCCCAAAAGTAGTCGCGAAAGTTTGCCATTGAACACACAGACTTTTCTCTTATTTTTGAAAGGACATTTGTCTTGTCACAGGAAGTAGCTGCTTTACTGCTTTACCATAGCGCATGTATTCTAGCTGACTTGCCATTAGATGAAATACTTTATTTAATTTGCTCATTAATTGATCTTTGAATTTAGATCAAAATTACAAACGCAAAAAAATGATTTGTTGAAAAGAATGGAAGAAATTTCAAGGTATGTAAGCTTTCATTTTCGGTCATTCCCGCTGATTCCCGGTCATTATCCGTTATATTCCCCTTTCCTGCTTTTAGTAATAGTCATGTGGCTGTGTTGATGTCAAAATATAGCAAAAGTGTTGTCCGGAGGGTGATGGTGATTTTAGTCATTTTATTCCCCTCAAATTTGTAACGGCTACCACCTTGACGGAAGCGATAACTTTGTTGACCATATAAAAGAGTGACGGAGAGGCAAGTACAGGAAATGTGCTGTTGTCTCTTTTATGCACTGGTTAGCGTTTAGAACTGGATCCATGGTCTTTCTACTGGTGTTGCAGAGATAATCATAGACTCCTATGAAGTTAAACACGTGTAAATAATATAATCTTTTTGCTTTTAATTCTATTTTCTGTATCATTTTGGTCATAGAGAGTACCATTGTGGCCGGTCTTTGGAAAGGAAGGTTTCTGGCGAGCCCCCATCTAATATTTATGTCTTATTTAAGAAGCTTCCTACCTTTGAATTAAATTGAAACCTTAAATTTGAAAAAAAAATATTGCTTATTAGAAAGCTTTGCTGCTAAAAGTTATTTGTTTTTCTTGTAGCCTCGTTACAAACCGTCCTTTTGCTTATTTCGAAATTAATACACCAATTCAACATTTGCTTGCGCGCGCTGGAGCTTGTGGAAAGTTTGGATGTCGAAATTCACGCAGCAACCGCGCTTCTTTATTCATTATCGATCGTCGTGAGAAAGATTTCGTTCTGGTTTTTTCGATAAAATGAAGGTTTATTACAAAGTTTTGTTGTCTGTTTTTACGAGAACAGCTGTCTCAAAAGCTGTTATCAGGACCTGGCTCCTGAAGGCTACAAATATTAATTCTGCTTTCTAAAAATTTTGCTTCCTGAAATCAAGTCGTAGACCCTGTCAGGGGATAAATGATAGACCGCAAAAACCTCAATGACTTGACAGATCTGTGTTGCGCAACTACTATTTGCGAATGGTTGACAAAAACGCCAATTAATTGTTAAAATAATGACAATCGTGATTTAGGGGTATTTTCCTAGTATTTAAGGATGATCGGTTTCGCATTGATTTTTTTGATAAAATTTCAATCAAAATTTGAAAGAGCAATTTTTTATTTACACCTTTTTTTCTTTTAAGGAACACCTTTATAAGGAACTCGAGGCTGAAAATTCCCAACAAAATTAAGGAACTTTAAGGAACTGTCGAGGCTCGGATGAAAAACTAAGAAACTACGCAAAGGAACAAAAGTAAAGTATATTTCCCATCGTTCTTCCCCAAAAGGCTCCATTTATACTTAAAGTTAGAAATAAAGAATAGTTTCTATGAATTTTCTGTAAAAATTAGTATTTATACATATCCCACGACAAGGAACAGTATAAGGAACTTTCAGCCTCATTTTGTTGAAAATTAAGGAACTCCAGCCTCAACTCAGACCAAAGGTTCCTTATAAAAAAACCGTGTAGACCATGTTGTAGCTTTGACATCAAAAGACTTTTTCTTTGAAAAAAAGTTCTGAACTGTCAATTATTCATATAGTTTTTATGTCATGTTCTCGGAACGTTGTAGGGAGGTTTGACTAGATGGTTCTTTTGGTAATCAGACAACCAGGGTAATTTGCCATCAATAAAATGTATAGGGCATACCATTTCGCTCCTCCCTGGTGTCAACTGTATATTCCTCTTTGTTGTTCTGTTAATCATTCTTATCCAATCCATTTTTTCTGCTTTCTGCATTCCTGTTTGTGCCTCGAAATTTGAAGAGCCACAACACCTTCACAAGATTATGAGAAGAGATAAGCGTGTTGGGTTGCTGCATGGATTTTCACCCCAAACTCTCCTAGAACCCCTGGATGCGCAAGCAGCAAATATTGTTAAATGGTTTTATTATCTTTTAATTTTTAAAACTCATCACTTTTTGTTCTTTTTATTAAAGAGAGAAAGAAGTTATGGAAGAACAGTTAAGCGAGTTGGTCACGACAAAAGGAAGGCTTAAAGTTCGTGTCACTGAGCTTGAACAAGAGTTGAAAAAGTAATTATTTATTGATATCTGAATAATCGAAACTTACTTTAATAATCGAAATAATTGATTTTGCAAATTTCTGATTTTTTGACTGTTTTGACTTCAGGGCGAGACATGAATTAGAAAAGGTTACCATTACATCAAAAAACAGAGGAACTGAGGTATATCTCTAAAAGCTTGTATTTTAAACGTGACTTGAATATTTCTTTGACATCATGCAAGTCTAGAGTTTGCGAGATTTAACGGTTTTTGTACTTTACCTAGACGCAATCACCATCTCAGCAATAACTGAAAAAAAGTGATAACGTCTGTCAGTGATATTTGAAACATAGGAAAGAAAATGTAAACGTATTTTTTCAATTATATATCAGGATCGAATTTCTTCTGCAAATCGGAAAAGATTTACTCGAGTTGAAATGGCTAGGGTACTTATGGAGAGAAATCAATACAAGGAGAGGTTAATGGAGTTACAGGAAGCTGTTCGATGGACAGAAATGATAAGGTTACGTTATAATTTCTAACGTTTCTCCTTGTTTACATCCTGAGATTATAGCCTCGTCAGTTCATTGACTTACTTTCATAATGCGGTATGTAATTGATGTCCTTTATAATCAGGGCTTCCAAAGAGAATCATTTGGCGGCATTGCAGCAGAAAAAGCGCTCTTCAGTTTGGAAATTGTAAGTCTCTTCTAACACCTTTCTTTGCATGCATCTAATCTTTGTTAATTATTGTATATAACCTGAATTGATTATTTTGACGAATAACTGAGTTATCATTGTCTATATTCCGTATTATATGTTTAGGCACACCCAGTGAGTTTTCAGCGTTAGTGTATAAACTAACGTCAGCAATAATACCAATAAAATCAAATTACGGCTGCTATTATACAGTGCAACTTTTGACATTAAGCTTGAACACCTCCAAATGATCAAGTATAGAAGTCTTGTTTGTTTTATTTTCTATCATTTCGTAAGTATTTCGTGTCAGACACAGGATGTAGCACACTTAAGGATTTTGGCTCGAACTTTGCCAAGAATATTCGAGATAGTAGCTACTTTCCGAAGGCGTAATTACCCACATATATTCCAGGACTGGTCTTGTTATACTAGCTAGAAAACGATGCAGAAACAGCTATTTCTTGTAATCTTGGACGTCTTAAGCAATCCATCAAAACAAGTGCCCAATGAACAATACAAGCCATTCTAAACTAAATCCAACCCCAAATCTAAACATAGCAAATTTTTTTGCACCCTTTGTACGCCAAGCCTCTGTAAAAAATATCAACCTCGTTAAAAATTAACCCTATTCGAACCCCATTCTACTCGTGCTTTCAGGATCAGGCCACTATCCGTGGGAGAAGCAAAAAAACCCCGCCTTATATATCTCGAAAACTACAATACGTAAGGCAATGAAACTTTTGTGTATTTCATTAGTGATCCTTCAGCAATACTTTGCTCTTGGCAGAAAGTACTGAAATTCGTTGTGTCTTAGAATATGATGAATATATATATATATTTAGTTTATAATGAACACTATTTTTGACCCCAAAATAAAACTTGTTTTAATTTGAAGGTTTTTGGGGGGTTTTTATAAATTGCTAAGAAATTTCGTAACTATCAAACCAATATAAAGTAGAAAAATTGAAGAAATTTTCGTTTTCATTATATAGATGATTTCATACATCTTACTATTTTGCTGGCGCCCTCAAAAATAGATATGTTTTTTTACACCAAATGAAAGCACTCGAAAAGGCAAATCGATTGATGTATGATTTGTTCGAATCCTACCTGTTTTTACAGAGTTATAAGTGTTAGAAGTTGGTTTTTGTTAACACGCCACAAAATATTATCATCTGGAGGATAGGTGATCAAATACATGACAACACAAATAATAAAAGATTAATCTCAATCAGTTTTCAGATAAAATTAGGAGTTTTTAGCTTCTATTGCGTTACGCTTTCAGAGTTATTTTCGAAAGTTTATTTGGGAGCATTTTTTGCCCCTCCCTAGGAAGAATAGGTCTAAGAGAGACTACCTCCCATACTGCATGCCTAATCAAGCATGTCATCATTCTTGTCTTCTTCCGAGTTCTAGCATGCTTGAAGTATACCAGTTATGTTATGCTGAAATTGAAAAATTCTAAAACGGACAGATCTTGCAACTAATTATTCTCCATTGAACCACACACCGTACTCTGAGTTATTCTGTACTCTAAGCTGCACCCCTGTAATCAGAAATAGAGCTGAAAAGTCACGTACAATGTCTGCAACAAATAAAACTAAGAATAAACACCCAAAGAAAGGAAGGAAAAACTGTCTGTCTCGCTTGCCTGTAATTCAAAGCTTGACACTTATTATTCTCTATCTTTATGCTTGCATAATCTACACAACTCATTATACTCGAACACACAAAACTCATCCAAGCTTGATAGGCTAGCAAGAAATGAATTACACACAATCTTCGTGTTCTTGTTGCCTTGTTATACTTCTGGTAGTCCAGTCGGAGAGTGAACCACGTATCAACTGGCGAGGGAATTTGGGGGACACCATTTCTCTAGATCAGTTTTTTACGCTGATTACGAATATGGATGTTATTCATGTGAACCAGGCTGCTTTTTCAAGATATCACGTTAATTGACCTCGTTTTGGCCTGCTGTGTTCCGAAAAACATTTTTGTGCGTAAGTCATGCAAATGAAGCTTGTCTAGACTAGATTTTCACGCTGGTTATGAATATGAATGTTAATCATGCAGAACAGGCTTCTTTAAGAATCACATAATGTAACCTCGCTCTGATGTGAAAGGATTTTCTCTGATATATCAACCAACAAATCGTATTTCTTTCACTTTTGAAGAAACGGCGGGACTCTGATTTTTTATGGTACTGAGGACTACTTCCTATACTCAAACAAATATCTTTTACCAGGCTTACGTCAACATTGCGCTCGGTTAGAACTTTGTGCCGACCTCTGACCGGCAACAAAAGTGCTTTCGCTACTAGCTGGCAAATAGTTTCTAGGTGACATCAGCTAGTTGGCTCAGTTCCAAAAAGTTGGACATGCGCTACTTCTGGGATAGGTCGCCAACTCATTCCCCTAATTCATAGTCCTGTGAATGCGATGATCCGTATCTTACCACCTCTGAAATAAGTTTGGGTGTAAAGGAGCGGTCTTTTCTAACTAATACAAAAATACATGAATAAAGCCAAAAACCATTGTTTGAATCATAACTTTGCTTAGGATCTTAGTCAGTTATTCTGATTTCATCTTCTCCTCTCACTCTAAAAGTCGTGCGATATCATCTGCAAATATTTAATACATCCGGCTCATTTTCCAATCTGGCAACGACTGATGACTAGCTGGGTCTTCTAAAATTATCATCAGATCATCAGATATCCGGCCTCCCTCAAAATTCTGGCAATAGAGTTTGCTCTTCAAACATGTTTCTGTAGGCCTCCTTTGCATGGTGATAAAACAGAAAGACCATAACTAAATACCTTATCGACTTTTCTCCAGACAATCGCAGATCGTGATTCATCAACACCTTGACATTAAGACCGTGAAGAAGACAAACATTAATTTGACTTGTTGAAAACATCCAATGGCTCTTCATTTTGGCAACCTAGTTTTGATTAAAACAAACATGCTTTCCTTTTCGAAAGAACCAAGCGACATAGTCGTGGTGAAGGAAGGAGAAAATTGTTTGAGACGATAGGAGCAACAGAAGCTCATCTAACCAATACCCGATCTTGTCTGCTTATACCCGTCCAGCTATCCATGTAGGCTTTTATATTTTTGAACAAGCATACACCATAATCGTTATCTTACTGAAGACAGTGTTGTGTATTTGATTATGAAGATGAACTCAGTACTGTATATGAAAATAACGATATAAACAAGGGACAACAATGCTTCCGGAGTCGAGATCAGACAATGAGGGAGCAAGCTCGAGAAACTTCTACCTGCTGAATGCCCATTATTTTGCTTCGGTGTACAACATTTGAAGCTATGAAATTATACATTGATATGGGGACAGGCAAAAGTAGACGGCGACCAAAGTAGCTAATCATAGCTGGTTGACACTTTAATAAACGAATTGGATAGGTACAATTTCCAGATGATGTTACAGAACTTCAAGTGAATGGAGATGATGCCATTTTAAGATCTGACTTCGATCATAACCAATGTTCTAACTCAGATGATGTATTTTCAACTTTTCTTATTTTTGTATTAGTGTAATAGTATTTCCTATAAAAGGATGGCTTCTCAGAACCAGACTTATGTCGAACTACTATATGAACTAACGCTGACATGTTGCGACTGCCAACTCATATTGACATTTGGACAACAAGTCAAAACTGATAGGGTACAGCTGATCATGTTTGTATGACTGTTACTTCCGGGAATGAGTTGGCAACTAATCGCAGAAGTAGAGTATGCCCAACTTTCTGGAACCATGTGCCAACTATTTGCAATCACCAAAAATACTATTTGCCAACTTGGAACGCGTAAACCAATGTATAAATGTAGGGCTCTGACCTGACCCTTAGGGCCAAGACCTTTTCGAAAACACGTGAGCGAAGCGTTCTGGCGATTTCGTTGTTGTTGGACTTTGGCGATTTTGAAGACTGGACTTTGATGACGTTTCTAGTTGTTATATTACTTGCATGAGGTTATTTTTGTGTATAATTGATTATTATGTTTAAAGTCTTGTTGTGAATACAAACAAAGTCGTCTATATTTTCCCCATTCTACGAAGCCTACAACTTAGCGTTCTATACGATCTATGATCAACCTAAGAGTGTAATATAAAGATTATGACAATGTACATTTGTATAAAGATTATTCCATTTGTAATAACATAGATAAACAGTCTGATGAAAAATTTATGTTATACAGCAAATTTAGTGAGCCACAATACAGTCTTCAAATACCATACTCAGAAGCATTTGATTTAATGCTTTTAAATTCACAATGATGATGTTCTATAATGATTCGTCTTGAAATTCGAGCAAGCCATCCTGGACACCCACACAACTGTCTTGTGTTAACCAGCAACAGATATGGAAAAGTTATTTTGTTATGTCCAGCATCGAATGGTTGCCTTCCTCTTTCTATTCGAAAATAATTAAAGCTAATCGAATGAAAACCTATATATATTTCAATTTTCTTCGTCCTCGTTCGACTACATAAATCATTATTCTAAAATTGAGCCAATTTCTGTTCCCTCTCTCCTGAAAATATGAGAGGATCTTTTGAAATTGTGGTAGCAGTAATAAGGGAGGAATTGTTACTGCCGTTGTGCAGGTGAGCCTAGTGGTGGCTGCTGGGCTTAAATATAATGGCAGGGCCCAAAGCCTTCTCTACCGTTGACAGTATAGAAGGCGAATGTTCTTGTTAGAATTTCAGGATTCTCAAAGGAATTTCCAATCTGGATCTTATTACAAGATTTTCATCCCGAAAATAAGCTCAAAATCGATGCGCTGTTTTTCTATTAGAAAACATGTTTTCAACGGAATAATTACTTTTTGAGAATGCAAATTTCTCCAAAACTAGTCCAAACCACATCAAAATTTTGCTTCAGAATATGTCCAGCGTGTGAGGAACATTTTTCTCATGGTTTTGCATGACTTTGGAGAGGATGATAATGATAATGATTAGATGGATCTTTCCTGAAGGAAAAAATCCCAAAGTTTGGATCGAAAATAGAAAATCTGTTGTTAGGTATTGTACTAAAAAATTTGAACTCGTAGGCAAAACTGCGTAACGAATACCCCCCTCAGTGCACCGAAATCTGTAATCTGTGATGTTCGCTACAAATGAGGAATTTTAGATCCTTCAACAGGTGTCATCCAAGCTCGCATGTTCTGACCATATTTAGTAATCAGTAGCAGTTAGTAAAATCTATTGCCAACTTTGAGTCATTTATGTTATGATTCTCGAAGCCGCAAACTATTTTTTTAATTTGGCAACGACTTCTTTCGCGCCATAATTTCCTCCTCTCGAAACTATCTTCATATAAGAGGACTTCTAGAAACTGACGATAACAAACCCAAAAACTAAAACCAATGTAAATTTGAGCAACATTTTGTAATATTGTAGTCAAACCTTTTTTGGAAGCCCTATGAAGCTTTTTTGCGCGAAATCAAGGTGTCAAGTGCGCTACACTAACATTCGTTGTTAATGGATGTTTCTGGCAAGTAATTGCATTTTGTTAATGATGCCCACTAACGGCAACAGCTACTTCAAAGTTTACTTCCTCGTATTTGTGGTTCGTCTTTTGTTACAGAAAAAGCGTCTATATGTCTATGCATACATGCTTTCCAGGAGCACCCACTTAATATGTCCTTCGGACATTAAAAGCAAAAAATTAACTACTGCGACAAGATGATTTGACAAGTAAATGCATGTTTAAAATTGCAACAGCCGAAACAAAACTGATCATGATAAGTATGATGTCTAGCCTGATTATGATCAAAATCATAATGATAATCACGATGACGATCACGATTATCACTATGGTCATGACCCTTGCGATAACGAGGACGATAATGATAACATTATGCTGAATCGGATGGTGATAATGATGACCTTTATAATAATTATGATAATAGTAGTGTTGCTGGTCGTAATGTAGTTCGCTCGAGCCCGTCCAACACATCTCATGCAACTCTGGGCCGCACCACTCGGCCAAGATTGTTGCCATCATTCCTATGGTCCTCCATTACCCATTCCTCTTTAAAGACCCAGCCAAAACTATAAAAACATTACCCTGAAAAATACCCTCTGGGGGTCTCCTATACTTTCTAGCAACCTGTGAATTTAAGATTTTTAAACAATTTTACTTACTTTTGAAAAATTCTAGCCTATAGTTTTATTTTATCCTGATATGCTACATTTTTACATTCCGATCTTTCGTGAGTTTGACAAAGCTAAGCTCATCTTTTGTAAGCGATTCGCAGTCCTTGTAGGCCCACCTTTGTAAATGATTCTCATCGCCATCAATTAGTTCAAAAAATAAATCTGTTGGGCCAACCAAAAGCTATACAAGAATTACATGTGTAAGCAATCATCAGAACACCAAGAAGTAAGAAGGGGCAGCAAGACCAATGCTAAAAGCTGTTCGCCATTCATCACTGATACTCAATCACAAAGATTCGAGCATAGATTCATGAAGAGACAAAAAGAACAATCCAAATTTACAAAGGAGACAAAAGAACCATCGATTTCTTGCGTTACAATGAATGCAATAGACAAACAATACTTTTCGCAATGCATCATCACAAACAATGAAACAAATGCTCACCATCCATATCCCTCGCGTTCTGCGAGTCAGAAAGTAGGTAATAGGAATGTACCTCCTTTCACAATCCCGAGATAGTTCTGCTCCGATTCTGCTCGGTCAATTTAATACAGTATATTTTGTTACCTGCCTTGCCGGCTTACAACGTACTCTCGGATATAACGTACCATATCAATTATACCTAAGCCAAAGAGCAAAAGAAATAAGTACCCTGTTTGTAACGTACTTTGTTTGTAACGTACCAAATAATACGGCCCCTTCAAGTACGTTATAACGGGATTATACTGTATACAGTATTAAAGCTGTAAATTTCATTAATGTCAATATAGTTAAAATTAAAAAATAAAACTGTTACATTCGAAAGTCGAAATAGAAAAAAATAATTCATTATTTATTTAAAAAATATACAAAGTTTCTTCAACCCGGGATCGAATCCCGGACTTCAAGAGACAAGCGCGTTAGACCATTGCGTCAGAGAAATTTTCCCAGTTAATTATTGTTCGCTGCTTTTTCTTTATGATGCCAATTAAAAGCACATTTGTGGTTATTCTGTTGTTACAATTTTGCCATAAAAAAGCGTCTTACGTAGGTAGGTAGGTATGTATACCTATATCCGTGACATCGCATCCCCACATATTGTGCTCATCCCTCGCACATAATGACTTGTCGAGGAATAATGATGACTGCTTCGTGATAGATAAATCAGAGTATAAAAGTCAGACGCAGAGCAAAACAATTAAACTTAAGGTGCAATTTCTACCTTTATGTGGATTGAAATGCAAAAGTTAGAGAGAAAAATTGAATTTGCATTATTCTGTTTTTATTCTCTTTTATTTTATTCAATACCTTTCGAAGGCACTGGTCGAACTTCTTAGTTAACCGTTTGTTTCATATATAAAAAAAGGAATAGGAATGAAGGTTGTCACTCAATGCTAACCCAAAATCTATTTTTGATTCAATTATTTTTTAAACTGTTTTTAATTGTGTTGTTTAATTGTTTGCGAACAGTAGCTTCTAAGGCCAATAAAATTGTGTCATACTTTGTACATAAACTCTCGATAGTAAAAGGTTAATAAAATTGTTAGTAATAAGCCTTCATATTTCATCTCCACAAAAATTTGAAGTAATGAATTTCATTCATAAATCAAGCATGTGAACAAACGTTATGCACATTTCAGGCTAGTGTGAATTTCTGTTGCTAACATGAAATAAAGCAAGGGTTTAATTGATACAAATTTTGGTTATTTCTGGTCAAGGGTTTGGAAAAATAGTTGATTTAGACAGGAAAAATCGTTGAAAACATTGTTTTTAGCGATTTGTGCTTTTTGAAGTACACGTTTGACTGTTCTTTGTGTTGACTGAAAAATACTTGGTCAAAAGTTTCGTTTCCTCATAGTGCTCATTATCCACCACATTACGCAGAACCTACCACTACATCTAGCATAATAACCCACCACAAGTAGTGATTATCCACTACCGTACTCAGAAACTACCACCACATCAAGCAAAGTAACCCACCACATCAAGCATAATAACCCACCGCAGTAGTAATTATCCACCACAGCAGAATCTACTACCACAGTACGCAGAAAGTACCACCACAGTTGTGATTATCCACCACAGTAGTGTTATAAAGTGATTCCAGCATAATTCTCATTCCTTCAAAGACATCAGTACCAAAATTCATACTCAAAATTAGATTTTGACGTTTGTACAAGGGTTTCTTTACTGGGTTCCTTTTTTGTAACACCCTGTACGTTCTTTCCCATTTTCTTCGAGAAGTGGTTTCCACTTTTTTTGACTGGATTTATTAAACATTCTCGAGCTTTATCAGTTTCTTTTAAGACTGTGTACCAATATAAAATTAATTTACATCATTAATTTTCAGCTTCAACAATTTATTTGCGGGCTCTAGCTCGCCAACCCAGCCCCAGCAAAGGAGGTATAATAGTGGGCAGCCTATTAATATCTGGTATGGTACAGGCCAGAATGCTTCCGGCAGTCATCATCGCAGGAATAATTCTGTTGTTGGATCTACCTCAGCTGGTCTTGAAGGGTATGTATACCTCGAAATAGTTTACTGTTCTCAATTCATCTCCTTTGAGGAACATTTAGTACGACTTCTCTATTCATTAAGATGGTTGTAATATCCGATTAGCGCATTAATTAAATTAAGCTATATATATTGTGTTTGATGCATTTCTATTTAATACATTTTGTTGCTGGCAGCTCTTTCAGTATATGTTCAAGACACTTTCTTTATTTCATGAAGTCTTGTGACGCTATAAAATTGGTCGGAAAAAGTTGTGATGACAAGATATTTAACCGTTCCTTGCTTGTAGGAGAATTATTCTAAAATTAACTGGGATTTCTCAGCAGTTTACTTCTAGAACACTTTAGTGAATCATTATGCGTGAAGCAGTCGTCCCGTTGCCTATATCACCAATACATTGATCATAAGTGATATTCAGTAGCATGTAATTATTTTTTCATTATTGATTAAGTGTTACTTTTTACATAGGATAACAGAGCGGCAAAGGCAAGAAAGAAGGGAGAGATATAAGCATGTAAAAGAGCATATAAATACAGGTTCGTATCCATTATTAATTGATAAAAACGATCTGTAAAGAAATCAGTACTTGATGTGTTCTCTGACTTCGACATTTGTCACTATTTGTAGAAAGCCGAAAACAGGCATATGGTTGGAGTCTGCCTGGCACATATAATACAGAGCAAGAAGGACCTGTTGCCGTACCTGTTCCCGTTTATTGCCGGCCTCTCAGTACAGATCCAGCAATGAAGGTTAGAAAAGGCTTTAGTTTTCTCAATGGATCCATCGTTGCGAAGTCATTTCCCGAGAAAAAATTAATTAACAAGCACTTAAACGACTGAATTTTTCATGTCCCATTGCAGATATGGTGCTGTGCTGGTGTTTGCCTTCATGGTGGAAGAAACAGCGATGGGACATTTCTAGGCACTGGAAATGCTTTACAGGAGCCCTCGAATTCAACAGTTTGGATTGGCACCAGCACTCACTCTTGTAGCAAAGTCACTGTGTTGGATGCAAATAGTCCATCAACTGCGCTTGAGCATTTTATTGTATGCTCCTCGCATCTCCTATGTATGACTGCAGTGCCTGGTGTATCTGATCAGGAATTTGATTTCAAAGACGAGACAGATGATCGTAAAATTATAAAACAAGCAAAGCCGTCTGCCGATAATTTACAAATTTCAAGACCACCTATTGGCGCAAGAAGCTATAGCTATAGCTCCGGCTCAGAAATGCGTTGTGCGGCCCAAACAACCATTGGACGTAAGGTCAGCAGTCATAATGTTCCGGCTGTTGATAACACAGGTAAATTGATTTCATAAACATTTCACTATATTATAAGAAAGTGAACTGCCTTGGTTAATTAGGCTTCTCTCCAACCAATTAGGGTTTCTCAGCACAAAAAAGTTTTACGAGATAAATACACGGCGACATGACAGGTTGATGAGACTAGCCTCAACATCATTTCCCGCAAAATTGAGGTTGACCAAGCTCAAATTTGTTTTAAACATGTCAGCTAAACCTTCTGCCTAATCCCTAGTCTATGGTACAACTAAGTAAACAGAGTTAAAGCTGCACTCAAAAACAGCAATAGCATCTGCCCAGGTATTATAATTATTTCAGGGGCAAGATCACAAGAATATAAACTTCTGAAAATTAAGCAACGATAGATCAACCATCGGAAATTAAGGGAAATCATGGAACAATCAAATAGCTGATGGAACCACAAGATTATTCAACAATCAATTAACTGACAGAAACACATAATATGAAATTGAATAGTAGGCTTTTGCCAGGTCCACCATGAAGATACTAAAAAATTGCTCAACATTCAACAATGTGACAGGGCCACACGATATGAATTTTGATAGCATTTGTTGCGCATATAGACTCACGACACGAGTCTCTAGTTTACAATGCCCTTATTTTGATTTGTCACTCCAACAGAGACTCGTGTTCTTACAGCTCTTGAACTGGCAAAAAAGGGTTGCCTCGTTTTCATTTCCCGGTATGTGGAAAAGTCGGTGTGCTACCGACCAGGGACATTTAAGGCTCTATTGGTTTTATTATAGAAATAATTCTAATAATTATTTCAAATTCTGATGTAAACTTTTATAGCGAATCTAATGACGTTTTCGGTATGCTTGTATCTTTTTTCTAAGACTCACAACTTGCATTTAAGTCCGCCGACATCTCGACTCAGGACTCTGGTGGGCCTAAATTCGGTGAAACTAAAGTGGGTCGAAAAACAATGTTACTTGGAGTAACAACTCGCTTTCTTTTTTTTTTGAAGTCAGAATGGAACCTCTTGTGACTCCAGTAATACTGTTTTCTTGCCATCTTGGCAAAAAAGTCAATAAAATCTGGACATTTAGGTCTTTGCTTCGGCTATATTTTCCAGACCAGTCCGACAACTTCAGACAACGGCCTCATTCTGGAGTTTCATGCTGTGAAGGGATTTGATTTGTTCAAAAGGCAATTGCTGCAATCTGATTGGGACGCCAATTTTAGCCCGACTTGCCAGTTTCAGACCTGTAAGGACATAAGTCCCACACTTAGCGATTGTAGGAAATATCAATAACAACATCGAGCGAAGTAGTGGGACTTATGAGTCTATTGCGCACACTGTCGAGATGCAAGAAAAATCATTGAACATACGGCGGCACTGCAAGGCCCTGTAGATAAAGAGTAGCACATCAAGTAGCTATATCTTATTTTGCGAATAGCTGAAAAAGAATTGCTGGAGCATACTGATTGAGTTATATAACCTAAAGAAAACCCTTGGTTTGCTGTATCCCAAGAGGTTGTTAGATTGACTTATCTTTGCCTTATTTCAAATTAAGATATTTTCATCCAGTGGGAATATTTGTAATATGTTAATTGCTAAATTTGACATTTTTCCAAACTAGCATTACGGTTCCGATACTGTTATCATAACAAAGAACCTTGTTTCCACTTGATCATGAAATGTTTTTCAGATGATGTGCTCTTAGATGATTTACCTCAGTTATTAGTCATTTCACTATATACTATTCATTGTCGCATTGAATAATTTTGAATAATATATTTTTATCATTCTTATAGCTAATTTTAAGACGATACTGAAACTTGCCTTTCCAGATTCAGGTGATCTAAATGGTATACTAACAGGCGTCCAAACAGAAGAAGAATCTTTTACAGACGAAGATGTTGTGGATGGTTCTTTAAAAGTAACAAGTGCCTTACCAACAATGTGGTTAGGTGCCCAGTCAGGAAAGTACGTCAGTTCTTCGTTTTCCATTCTTCTTGAAGGAGGTACGCTCTCTCAGTATACGTAAAACGAAATAAAACGTAAGGAAAAAACGAAAACAAACTCACCACTTGCATGCACTGTCATCTATTATCAATTCATAGACCAATAAAGCAACTGCTTTTGCTAAAAGAAATACAGTAAACGCAATAAGCTAACAAAATTAAGCTAAAAACGAAAACCACGAAAAAACGAGGGAATAAAGTAAACTGTAAACTACTTAGAAATCTTTGACCGCTGAAGTCTTTATTTTCCAAATGTTTTCGGTGTTTCAAGTTAATCAAATGTTCGATCTTCTCTCAGATTTGAAGTGTTTTGTTTGCACTCAGCGCATCTTAATTCTTTTGTTCTGCCTTAATTTGTTTACAACTCAATCACAAGGCATTTAAAAGCAATTTACAAGTATCTCTAAAAGCTGGAACATAGATAAAGTCAGAAACGAAAGAGAATGAGTAGGAAACATCGGGAATCAGCGGAGCATGCGGGAACGAATGGTAATGAGTAAGGACCAGGGAAAAAAGTAGAAACAAAAAGCGGTAATCGATGGAAAATCATCGCAAGCAGGTGAAAACAGTAGGGCTCGGGTGACTGTCACGGATAAGTGAAGGTGGATTTAGAAAGAAACGCCGCTATTCTATTCTGTTGATGGTGATCTCATAGGCATATATGCATTATCTCATTCTTCAAACATGGCTTATGGGTACCTTTAATCTATGGAGACATAACCCCCTGACAGAACATTATTATTTGCAACATTCCATAACGTACTTAACTAACTTATTTAACCTTTATTTTATTACGTTTAATTAATATTAGATGTTGTTTTTACTGGAGGATTTTTGTGTAAAAATGATAATCTAAAGTATGATATGAATTGATACCCTTGGATGCCTTCGCATGGCAATCATTGCATTCCCTCCAACTGTACAGAATATCCGCCACTGTAGTGCACATCCCCACTGTGATGCACAAACGTTCACACGTTTCACTGGCTGAGAGTGATTGTTATACATTACATCTGTTTCAAAAATTAACAAAATAAAACAAAATTGACCCCAAAAATCCGAATATCCAATCTGAGAAATGGCGAATTTACAGAAACGAAAGCACCTTCTGTTGAAATTCGACTGCGAGCTGTTGCTAAGAAACTCAAAGTCTCTTACATTATTGTTGGAAACGAAAATTGAAAACTGAGTCAAATATTGATAGAAAGAGGAGTGGACGGCCAAAAAGTACATCTACACATAAGGATAAATTCGTGAGAGTGTTAATTTTAAGAGACAAGCGTCTAACTGGTACTCAAATAGCAGCTGTATTGAATCGTTGTCGCAAGACCCAAGTTTCTTGTTCAACAGTTAATAGAACACTTAGGGATGCGGGCCTTATGGGCAGAATTGCAAAGAAGAAACCACTACGGAGACAACAGGAACAAGAGATTGCTGTGGGCTAAGGAACACAGAAATTTGACAGTAGACGATTGGAAAAGGACAGACGAATCTAAGTTTGAAGTGTCTGGGTCAAAACGAAGAACCTATGTAAGAAGAAGAGTGAGCGAAGGAATGAAAAAAGAATGCGAAATAAGACATTTTTCGGGCTTTTTGATGCTTTAGGGTTTGAGCTCATTTGAACTCGCTTTATGACAAATTTAACTTCAAAATTTTCAAAGGCCCTTGTGTGCAGGCTTATACCGATGACACAGCTCTATCTTGGTTTCAATACATTCAGTGCAGTTGAAGAAATTGACACGCATTGGATATTGGATATTAGACTTTTTGAGTGAGGATAAACGGCAATTGTCAGGATAAACGGCAAGATAAACAGAAAATTTGTAAACAATATTAGTAAGAAGCATAATCTCCGGTCTGACGACTCAGGCAAATCAGACATAATTTATCAAACGATTCTAGAGAATCACTGTGGGCAATGCCTACATGTGTGGGTGTTCAACCGCTTCTTGCGAAAATTCAGTCCATCCGAAAATGTGTCAGATTTTTACTGCTTCTTTTGTCAGAAAACCACATATCTAACACAGAAGCAAATTTTCATTCTCTTTTAATGTCAGCAATTTTCTAGCAAATTTTATGGCATTCCTGGAATTTCTGCAAGATTTAACCAACTTTCGTATTTTTTATCGGATACTTGAATTATTTAAATTTTCTGAAAAATTGAAGTAACTTTCGTATTTTTTTCGGATATTTGAATTAGTGTAAGATTCCTTTAACATATGCTTCTGATAGCACTCTCGCCTAGTCAGTTTTTCCAAATTTTTAGCATTTTTGTTCGTTATCTCTTCCTTACCTTCTTCAATCAACTGTAGTTATCAAGCAAAAATGTACTTTTTATCTACTTCTTTGTCTCAAAGAAATCGCAGCAGCTGCTGGAATTTTCTTTATGTTCTTTTGTTTATTCTCAAATATAGCAAACGGAATTGTATTAATAGTTTCTTCTCTTTTGCTATTATCCCATAGGATTTATATTCACTCTACGGTTTTGAACTGGAAAAAATGTCTTCAGTCAGCTAAACTGAAAGATTCTGTACTTAGCATCGTGTAAGTTGCGTTTGAACTCTATTTTTATGTAATATTCTTTACATGCTGTCACTCTTGGACGAGGTTATTTTGATACACTATGCCTTGATTTCAGTGAAGTAAAGGGTCGTGTTCTTGTGGCTTTGGCAGACGGAACCATTGCAATATTTCACAGAAAACCAGGTAGTTAACTTCATTTAATATTGCTTCTTTACATCAATTGGTTCTCCACCCTCTATACTTTGAACTCGGTTTCCGGTTGAGAACTTTTCTTTGCTTTTTTGGTGTATAGGTGGCAGATGGGATCTAAGTAATTATCATTTACTTGATCTTGGACGACCTCATCACTCTATTCGCTGCATGACTGTTGTTCATGATAATGTTTGGTGTGGCTACAGAAACAAAGTCCAAGTTATAAATCCAAAAACGATGTCAATTGAGGTATCTGTCAGTTATCCTTCGTATTAGACTTTTCTGACTTTCTTCAACAATTTACTTTTTTGCTCAAGATGTTGACGATTTTCTGACAGGTTATTTGCCATGATTGTTGCGCGCCGCTGAACGTGCAGGAGCGTCGTGCAAGGCAAGGAGTGAAAGCAAGAAAGATTTTTTTGCAACGCTGAGTCTGCAAATTTCGTCGATAATGCAATTCAATCCAGAAAAGGCCCGAATCCAAATCTGAATCCATCGGAATTTGTAATAATGGCCTGACATGGTCTTAATGTGGGAGGGAAGCTTCGATGTAAAATTTGCTCAAATAGTCTCTCTCTGTTTCTGCCGTTTATACCCTGTGGTGTGGCAGACGAGAAAAGTTTTAAGTATGTCGATGTTGTTTTTGCAGCTTTGAAATATTTTTTCCCTATTCTAGTTGTGAAAAGGCTCGATGGATTTTCCCTAAACATTGAAAGACTTTATTCTAATAATTTTATGTTTGTTTTTATTTTGGTTCCTTTTATGTAGAAAAGTTTTGACGCCCATCCGAGGCGTGAAAGTCAAGTTCGCCAGTTGGCTTGTCTTGGAGATGGCGTCTGGGTATCAATACGATTAGACAGTACCTTGAGATTGTACAACGCAAATACCTATCACCATTTACAAGACGTGGACATTGAGCCATATGTCAGTAAAATGCTAGGTAAGTTTATATTTGATACGAGTTATTGAAAACGGATTTAAATTTGAGTTTGACAATCATTTTTGAATATTTCTCTTTCGACTTTCGGAAATCCGAAAGTTTTCTTTCAAACTCAAATCTGTATCATTTTTTCTGAAACCCATCTCATTTTATTACTGATTTGGTATGAATAACTGTGTGTTCAGTCATCACGTAGAAAATAAATGCAATGATTTTATTTCCATTTTAAAAATCATCTATTGCGGCATGCAACCTTTATATTTGTTATTTTCAGTGTAATAGACTTGAAAATGGTTCTGGCCATACATTTTGACTTACTCTAGAATCATAGAAAATCTTTGTTCAGTGAAAAACAGCTTTCACGATAAGAGTAATTTTTGTGTAACTTGAGTTTACATTAACATTAAAAATAAAGCAGTCCGGGGCAAGGAGAAACCCGAAACAGAAGGCTATTTGGGGCTTTTACAAGTAAGCTAGAGACTGTGAGAAGTGTCAGGCCGAAGGACGTGCAGAGTCATATCGTCATGAGCAGAGCAATCAGCGGCGAAGCCAGAAGTCATGCTCAGAACAATTTTTTTTTGTTTTCTAAAACGAAATCGGTTACCTGAATTGCTTGGTCGTGCATTTTATTGGCCACCCGCTGTTTGGTCGTGATTGACAATAAAAAAGAACAAAGCAAGTCATGTTCTTTTGTTAAGAGCACAATCTCGCTGTGATAATAATCACAAACCTGCATAGAATACGGGGATTTGATTGAACAGAACGTTGCCCATGCATGCTGATTATGGTGTCGAGGCCTTGCTCATTTCGAAAAACATGAATCCATGTTCTTTTGACTGTGGTGAAACCCTGTTGACTGGATTCTTTTGCTTGGCCTAACACTAGTCACTTCGTCCCTTTTCACTTTGATTGTTACAACAATGACGAAAGTACATGTTCAGCAGGTTGATGCAGGCATTGTCTCTCAGCTTGCAAGGAGAAATTTGCTTTAACAGTTTATAGAATGTTACTGAAAAAAAGTTTTGCAGCAGTGGATAGCGGAGAGCAAATCAGCTACAAGTCAGAAAATAAAGTCAGGCAAGGCAAGGAGGATATTAATTGCAAAAAATTGTTAGGCCTATTTCATGACGTGTTCTTTTTCGGATTTCATATAATGATATAAATTAACAAAGAAAAAGGCCACCTAACTGGCTGCTGCGTGTAGAACCTTGTCCTCTTCGCTTCCTGTCTTTCTACCACCTCACTATTTTTTCACTCACTACTATAATTAAAATAGTTAAGGATATTATTTTTTTCTTATAACAGAACACTATTTTATAATTATCAATTTTATTATCATTTCACCATTATGATTATTATTACTATTTATATCCTCATTATTACCACAGCATGCACATCTTCCACACCACACCGTGCCACTGCGAAGTATCAACCATACCAGCAATCAGATTTCACCAACCATATTTCAAAATGATTGCTTTTATATACTGTTACAATTTCTATTCGATCACAATCTGGAGAATTCCCATTCCTGTAGTCTTTGTGAAGCTGAGAAGGATGGGACAATGCATTTTACATTGCGGTGCTTGCAATTATGTGATTTATTGTAGAAAGAAATGCCAACTTAGTGCCTGGGATCAGCACAAACTCATTTATTTAGCAACACAAAAGGTGTTTTTGTTTTTTATGATAACCAAGTCTGCTATGTGACCGACCAAGTCTTGTAGATGCTGGAAATACAGATACTATCCCACCCATATAACACCGAATGAAAAGGAAAGCGTTGCTCAATTGATTGGAAATAGATGTACTGTCATTTGTTTGCTCAATGGTGTAGAAATCCCTGCGCTGTTGAACTCCAAGGCTCGACTCTTAGTTTACAATAGGTAAAATCTGAAAGAGACAGTGCGAAAGATTGAAGATCTTCTTGACCAACTCAAGGGCGACTCCAACAAGAGTTATGACCTTACGTATGATTGATATTGAATCAAAGATTGATAATCTGTAAAATATTTGTCGGACCGGATAGACAGACAGAGGAAATGAAATCCAATCAAGACTTAAAACATCAGAGCTGCACATCGGAGCTGCGTTGAAGATCCAATCAAAGCGGTAAAAATTTGTCTCGCGGCGGAGGAAGTTTCCAGACAAAAACTGAAGCAGCTGAAGCTTTCAATCAAAGTTTCTTTCAAAAATTAAGTTTGGACGATGATGTTATTGATTTAATTGAGGATGAGAACTATTGATTTACTGGCATTAAAGAGGCCGCAAATTTTTTAGAAAAAGCTTATGAATCTGGTTTCTGTCGACGAACAATTTTCGAATTCACGTGGTCATGAGAAAAAGATGCAAGCAAGCGCGTCAACATCAACATCTGCGAAGCTACCAAAATTGCAATTTAAAGAACTTAAGCCGTGAAGTCACTCAATTGCAGATGATCTAATTCCCATTGGCTATCCTTTTTCATGCATCTTAATCGCAGTAAACTTAATCTGAGCAAATTAGGTGACACATTTTTAACTAATAATTTACTTAGTTCTCTTCGCTTCTGACTTAAAAAAATCAAATTTTGGATTGTATATACGAAAGTGATGGGAGAGATGCTTGCTTGACTCCATCGAGGAGGGATCTGGATTCAGCTTCCACGATAGTCCCTGGTACTACCAGTCTTGGTCGTAGGAACGGTATGGTGATCGCATCCTTGAACGTTAATAGCCAGTTGCGTAATGTCGATGAGATCCGTCTACTAGTAAATAATTTAGGGGTACACATATACTTGCTATTAATGAAACTAAACTAGATGAAAATTTAGTCGATGAGCTTGTCAGCATAGATGGCTATACGATCAAGAGATGCGATCGAAACCGTGCTTGTGGCGGAGTTGTGGTTTACATTACATATACCATTATTGATAAATGCTCTGTCCGTGATTATCTTCCGAAATCTACATTAGAGGCTCTTTGCATTGAAATAAAACCTGTTCGATCTGCTCCTTTCTTTGTTTTGGCATTGTATCGCCCTCCTAGTGAGGTAGCGGATTGCTTCAGACAATTAGAGGAAAGTCTTCAATTTCTAGATAAGGAAAACAAGGAAATTATTATCCTAGGGGACACAAATTGTGATATGTTGCCTGGTTTCCCGGTCACTGAAGATATCTCTTCTAATACAAGTCTTTTGCCACACTCAAAGCGCCTGCTAGAGATCTATCAGCTTTACGGTTTTCACCAGCTAATCGAAACCCCTACAAGAGAAACCCTGACCTCTTCCATATTAATTGACCATATTTCCACCACAAATAGATCAAATATAGTTGCTTCTGGTGTACATGAAACTAGTATCAGTGATCATTACATTGTTTACTGTGTCAGAAAGTTCAGGGGGGGAGTGAAAAGACAACATAAGAATATATGTTCGAGGCAAAAACTTTAATCAATCTGAATTCTTTTACGACCTCCAAAGAGTGGACTGGAAAGGCATCGTTACCCAGACTGATGATGTCAATGTCATAGTAGAACAGTGGACAAATATGTTTTCCTTCATTCTCGAAAAACATGCTCCTTTGCGTCATAGGCGTGTCTCAGAAAACTTTGTCCATGTTTGACAAGTGAGTTCAAACGTTTGTGCGAAACAAAAGACAAATTGACAAAACAGGCGATAAGATCTAAATCTGAAATATCATTTGATGCATACAAACAATTAAGAAATAAATTAAATAAAATGAACAGTGACTTAAAGCGCAAATACTTCACAGATAAGACTGCCTCTGATGAGGGTAACCATAAGAACATCTTGGAAAACTATTAACTCTGTCTTAAACAAAAAGTCGAAGACCATGCGGACAAACTCTCTTGATGTTGAAGGTAAATTGATAACGGATCCTAAAGCGATTACCGAATGCATGAATACTTATTTTTGTAATATTGGAGAAAACCTAAGCGATAAAATTCCGTCTACTGCCAATCCACTCTTTGAAGGTAGATATTCAGTAAATCCTGAAGCTACACGGTTCCGGTTTCAACCTGTAAATTCACCTCAGGTTGCACGTGTCCTTGGAAAATTCAAAACTTCTTTGGGCTTTGGAACCGATGGCATAGCTAATCAATTCTTGAAGATTGGTCTTCCTGTTATAGTTGATTCCCTCTGTGATATATTCATTCTCTCTATTACGACTGGTGTATTCCCAGAATGCTGGAAAGTTGCAAGGGTTGCACCTATTGTCAAAAGTGGGCAAACTGATGATTGTTCAAATTACAGACCAATATCGGTTCTCCCTGTACTTTCTAGGATCTTTGAGAAAATTTTTTTCGATCAACTGTATGAGTACCTTGACCAAAACCAGCATCTTTTTTCAAAGCAATTTGGCTTCAGGCGTCTCTACTCCGTCGTTTCAAGCCTTTTATCTTGCACAAACGACTGGTACAGGAATATGGACACTGGAGAATTCACCGCATTGGTATTTATAGATCTTAAGAAAGCTTTCGACACAGTGGACCATGATATCCTCATTATAAAGATGCAGAAATATGGAATTAGGGGTATTGAGCATACTTGGTTTACAACATATCTTCAAAAAAGAAGGCAGCTATGTAAGGTCAATGGTGTTGCATCAACAGTTCAAGAATTAGACTGTGGTGTTCCGCAGGGCTCCTTGGGCCTCTACTGTTCATAATATACATCAATGACCTTCCTTTTTGTCTCAATGACTGCCGAGTAAACTTGTATGCTGATGATACCACCATTTCTTATTCTGCAAAAAGTGTTGAAGACTTGAATGTGACACTTGGGAGGGAATTAGATTCTTTAAGAAAATGGCTCTAAGGGAATAAACTCAATATCCTAAATATCCTAAAGACACAGGCTATGGTTATTGGATCTAGACCCAACCACAACAAAATCTCGACTGGATTAATGGAGCTACCTTCCTCTTCTATCGGTAGTTCTGAAGTCGAAGTTGTGGATAAAGTCAAATATATAGGGGTCCAAATTGATAATATCTATCCTGGGAAGATCATCCCATTTTATGCGTAATAAGATTTCTCGTGCCCTCCGACTCCTTAAGTACACTAAAAAACTATTACCTAAAGACACCCTGTGCAAAGTATATCGTGGAATTGTGGAACCGCATCTCCGCTACTGCTGTCCGGTCTGGGGAGTTTGCGGCGAAACTTGGCTGCAGTCTTTGCAAAAACTTCAGAACAGAGCTGCACGAATTGTAATCAATAGCAGCTATGATACTTCCGTCCGCGCCTTGATGGAAAGTTTAAAGTGGCCGACCGTAGCTGAAACGATTTATACTGAAACAGCTACCATGGTCTTTAAATCTATAAATGGCCTTGCTCCAAAATATCTGTCTGAACTTTTCACGAGGAAATCGTCTCGCTGTTTTAAAAACTTCGCAATACCAACACAGACGTTCATGTTCCATATATGAAAACATGTAACGGCCAGAAAGCATTTTCTTATCGTGGTGCTGTAGTCTGGAACCGCCTCGGCCCAGAGATTAAGCGGGCAATCTCTCCCCGACAATTCACAAATATGTTGAAATGACTTTAATTTATTATTTTACATTGTTATTAGGTTTAGGTTCTGTAGAAATTAATTAGTTTTTAGCATATGTATTTTTTTGCACTGCCCCCTGGAAAACAGTCGCATGACTGACGGGGCAACCGCGATTCAATAATAGAAAATGAAATGAAAATGGAGGTAACTACATTGCAATCGCTGGACGTTCCAACGTCTGCTTACAGAAACTTATTGATTCCCGTACTTCTCAGTAAAATGCCGCAGGATGTTGGTCTTCTAATAGGATGCCACATAAAGGATAGCCAATGGGAGTTAGATCGTTTGTTGGGTCTATTAGCAAAGAAGTAGAAAACTGCGAGCGTTGCTTCGGAATTGAAGCCGCGTTGCCCTCTCATCAGCCTGAAACACCAGGGAATTTTACTGAATTTTACTAGAAAGCCACCTACAGCAGCAGCTGCAACACCAGTACTTGCTGTAAGCAACAACGGCACACCTCAAACAGCTGCTCTGTCGTCACAAATAAACACGCGCGGAAAGACGTTTTGAAGAAAGACGGTCGTTGCTTCGTTTGTCTACGCAAGAATCACGTCGAAAGAAACTCACAATCAAAGGGAAAATGTTTTGAGAGCGGTGAAAGGCATCAAGTTAGTGTTTGCGATCAAAATCAAAGAGAAAAAAGGCCTTTAGCGTCTACTTCAAATTCAACGGAAACAACGCCCTGCATGTTGGTTCGAAGGAATTTCATTTCATTTTTAATTATTTATGCACGGTAGCCCCGTCAATCCACCAGGACTGCCTTTCAGGGGGCCGTGCTACATGCTAATTACAATTTATTGTCTTAAGGAAAATATTCTACTGCAAAATACTCATATGTATAGCGCAACGCTTCTACGGAATATGTATGTCGCAACGCTTCCGACGAGAAAATTCGCGCTTATTATGGCTTAGTTATGCTGGCAGATATTCGAGCATTATGTGTTGAATACGTATTCAACACATAATGCCGCAGATGTAGCCCCGCAAGTTATGTACATCAATTCGATGCATCATCCCAGGTATTTCGGTCCACAACTGAATCCTTTGTACTATGTGATTTAGTGTTTGTGTATACTTGTTGTTACATAAAAAAAACTACGAAAAAAAATACCACTATAATAATATATCGCTTCCGAGTACTGCTCTTCGAGACACGAATCAGATGAAGAATCGGAGCAGGAGTCCAGTACCCACAAACAGTAAAAGCTACTTATTTTAGATGCTCCCAAAAAATCTTTCCGACCCTAAAAATAATAATTTTCTGTTATCAAATAAATGCTGTATTATAGATGTGCTGTAAACGTAATTAATTATTTGCAACAAAAGAAAGCAGATTATTGATTTTCAATGAGTGAATGTTTTTGCAAGATAACTTTAAAGATAATACCAAAATAAATCGTAGCACTGTCTTTTGACCATCAAGAGCTATTGCGAGATCACAGTGACCCCAAAAAGATTATTTAAAAGAAAACGTACGCAAAAAAATAATTTATATTTTCCCCCTTGGAACCCGACAAACGTTGATGAATTCTTCGAACAAGAGAAATTGAAATTACGCTGCGGAGCAAGAACTTTTTAGATTAATTAGTTTCCATAGAGATGCTATTAGGAGACATTTATTTAAGAGGGGGAGAATGTGAGGGCTTTTGTAACCCCTTGGTTTTACCCCGTCAATGTTCGTGAATTTGTTATCTGTAGCTCGTAAGAATTGCATCCTATAGATGAGAGGAGAGAGATAGAAGAAAATGAAGTCATTGTTAGGTTTTGTAATGCCTTAGCTTATTCTCGATATAGCTACTGCAACGATGGGTCTTTTTTGTATTATTTCTGCAGGAATACGGCACACTTTTCATTATTCAGCGAAGAAACTGCTAGGTCTTCCGTCAGCCTTTTTTGAGAAAGGTGACCCTTCTGTCTAATCCCTATTCTGTGATAATTCAGAATTTATCCTTCACTTTGAAATTATTCTTGCTTATTTCTAGGCACTGGAAGATATGGTTATTCGTTTGTTCGAATCACAGCACTTTTGCTTAGTGACGATCGTTTGTGGGTTGGGACTGGCAATGGAGTGATACTGTCTATACCTCTCGTGGCCGGCAGACCTTCACGTGGAGCAAGCGCCGGAAACTCGCCTCAGGGTGGCAGTCCTGTCCATAGCTCCGGCAACCTGATATCTAATGGATATATGCCTTATTGTTCAATGGTACGTAGCCACTAGCCACTACCTGCTCGGGGCTACCTATTAACGATATATTTCCAATTCGCGTGATATTTTTCCAATTTCTGCGAAATTTTGTTTTAGTTTTATAAATTAATTCTGCCCTAACCAATATTTTAGGTACATGCCCAACTTTCATTTCATGGTCATCGTGACTCCGTGAAGTTTTTCGTTTCGGTCCCTGGAGCTGTTTCTAGCCTATCATCTGCGAAAGCATATTCAATGGCAGGTGCAAGACCCCCGAGTCCAACCTCTTCTTTTCCAGTAAAGAAAGACCCAGCTGAGTCTAGTGAAAAAAATATACTCATTATGAGTGGAGGGGAAGGTAAAAATATTTTTTTCAATTTTACTTATCGTAACGTAAAAGTAAAATCTTACGTAGAATTGTTTTAATGTTTGCTTGCAGGACGCGATTTCAAGTAATTGCTTTCGTAATGAATGGAATATTACCACTGTGTTACTTATTATCTGTTTTAGGCTATATCGATTTCAGAGTTGGCGACGAAGAATCCGATGATGTGAAGGGTTCCAGTGAAGTCGCCCAAATAACTTCCAGGATCTCTGCAGCAGAGAAAAGCCATTTATTGGTTTGGCAGGTTGTTCAAAAGTAATATGTTAATCAATTCTTGGTTCAGCTTACTTAAAAAAACTGGAAAATTATACCAGACCGCAACTATTACAGTAGTTTTCAAAGAAATTATTTACTAGATTCGTTCCTTTTTAAACCCATGCAATTAAACTATCACTTTCAATAGATGACATGCCCTAAACTTTCCTCAAAACTTACCTTAGGAAAGTTTTGAGACTGCCCTCAGGCTAGATTCATATTGCTCATGCCAAGACCTATGAAATCAAGGAATCAAACAATTATCCAGATTCGCCATAATATAATTTCGATATGCATAACCCCTGCAGACGCCAATTTTTAATGGATGTTTAATTCTTTTGCGCAGTAAGTAGAATGACTAATATAAGTGTATGATTCTGCTGGGACTCACTGTTACGTATATAAACATTTCAGATTTTATGGTTTGATGTTAATCATTTGTTTGCATCTTAAGTAAAGCTTTTCGATATTTATTTTCATGCGTTTTCTTTTTTGAATGGCTACGTAAAATAAAAGTTCCCACTTTCTTAGAGTAGTGATACCCTTGTAAATGGCAAGTTAAGTGATTAATTTACAAAAATACATTCCCTTTGAATCTTAATGTATATATACGCCTTATAACCATTCATAATTGCAGAGAACTAATAAGTACGAAAGTACCAAACAACTTTTCTTGCATTTCTACTCTCGTGACATGATGTCATGTTACCAATGACGTCTCGCTTTCATGAGCTTTGAATACATCAATAGTGGGGGGTATAACTGGAACAATTGTGCACTGTGTGATACCAGCATGAAACTTGGCAGAGTGGTAGATGATGACCCAAAGTTGAAAAATCCGATGAGACTCCAACCCAAATCTGCCCCAGGTCCCCAAAATTGATGACGTCATTAAAAGTGACAATTGAAATTTTTTTTCAAAATATAGATTGTTATATATCAATCGATAGCTTTTTTTAACGCTGAACAAACTTTTTAAAAGAACCATATGCTAAAAATTATTTTGTCAAAAGATAGGAGGGTATTCCGGGGGTTCAGTTTTGTTTCAAGGCACAGTTTCGCAGATTTTAGAACGATATAAATGATGGTTGGAAATCGTGCACTTTGTGATAAAACTTTGCATTGTGGTTTTTAACTCAAAGTTAAAAAATCTGATGAAACCCCAGCCCTTATCTGTCCGAGGTCCCCAAAATTGAGGACTTCATAAAAAATGACAATTGACAATTTTTTTGAAAAATATCGATTGTTCAACATATATGGTATAAACTCGAACTCTGTAATGAAATTTCAACAAAAAAGTCCTACTGAAACAGAATGAGATATACTACTCGATATTGTAACAATTTCCAGAACAACTACAAAGTTCTGTACATTTTAAATCATGCCTTTTACATTTACACCGTGCACATTAATTCTTACAACCACACTTGATGAGTTCGCGACATGACTTTGAAGCTTCGGGGATGGTCATCCATATTGGTTTGATTTGTTCCTCTGTTGCATTCAAATCCCAATCGTTTGGGTCACACTCCAAAGTTTTGCAAAGTGAACGATACCAGATTAATCTAAAAATACATATACGATAAGAGAATACATTTTATATTTAGCCAATGCATTTTGTCTCTGAAAAAAAAAGAACATTCAAAAATTAAGAATTAGCTAACATACCCTCCTTGGCAAATTGCTCTCTTTAGATGTTGAAATAGTGCGTCATACGTAGGTGGTAGATTGTCACTTGAACGATTTTTCTTAGTAAACAAGTATCTTCTACATGCGTTGACAGACTCGATTCCGCTACCACTATCATACATCAATACCACGTATCTTTCGATTGTTTTTGTGTCGATCTCTCCAAAATCGTCTGGTCCACTAAGTGTTGCCAATCTAAATCAATGAAAAAGGTTTTCAATCTAGTGTTCTTCAAAACAAACTGTTCGCAGTTTTCTTAGAATATCTTAAATATACAGACACGGAAGGTATCGTTCCTATTGGTTGTCAACTTTTCTGCGAGTAGATGAAATAACTCATCCTTGTTAGATAGCTCTTTTAAAAATTTTCCCCAATTTTGAACCATCGGCGTGTTCTCTTTGACTGATACTCGGATTCCACTTCCTCTTCGATCTCGTGTTTCTCCCTTTAGACTGACAGGAAAATTCCGGTCGAAAACTACGTCAATGCGTGTGATAAACGGGTTCTTCAAAGAGTTGATTGAAGTTTGGAACTCACTGTTTGCATATTCTCCGAAGGTTTTCGATGCTTTTGGCCTACAAGTTTGAACTGCTGCTGCACCATCGATGACTTGGGCGGTGATATGCGGGACAGTCAGTGATGGCGAGGAATATTTTTCGAGGCATTTTAAGAAATCAGACTTGTTGATCTTACGTAATTTTCCGCATTCCGAGATCAAAGGTGGGTAGTTGTGGTTTTCATGTTTGAAAAATTCCGCCAAATCTGAATCCCTTGATTGACATGCAATAAACAATGATGCATACAAATTTTTCTCTTCTTTAATTGACGCTGTCTTCATTTTTGCCCTTGACGAGCATACCTTGACTTTTTCACAAAACAAAGTAAGCTTGTTCCTGGGGATAATTTCGTTGACAGAAACCTCACATTTGATTATCCTCTTGTTCACGAATTCGTTATATTTTGTCTTACCAATAGAATCAGCCTTCTTCACCGAACTCACCGCTTCTTCGTCCATAATAACTTTGCTGACTAAACTGACCAACTTGTTCTGCGTCAGAAAATGGATTCCCAAGATCTTTAATGGCTCTTTGCATCGCTTCCACGTCTTTTCGAAACTGCTTTTCGAAAGCTTCTGTGTCTTCGTGGTGTTTTTGATTCTTCGACTCACTTTCCTGAAATCTGGAGTTTTGAACCATCTCAACGATTTCTGGTCCACTCACCATCCATTTCATGAGACTTGCACTGTCATTTAACAGCATGTCAATAGCTCCACCGTCAATTTTTACGAGTTTGTTGTTCTGTTCGTGAGCCTGGTCTATTCCTATATTGGAAAATGGCTTACCAGTTTTGTTGATAGTGAAGTTCCCCTTAACGAACTCTTGGTATACTTTTGGATGCTTGATTCGCAATACCTTCAAATCAGATATAAAGAAGGGTAGCCAACGTGCGTAATGTACGTGATCAAGTGCAAACATCCAAGGAGCAATTTTCTCCAGACATGCTAGAAACAGTTCGAAGTCTCCAAGACGAAGGCTTTTCACGAAGGAAAGCAACATTGTTTCCAATTCAAGGACACTATTCCAGTAAAAGAATTGAATGGATTTTTCCTTTTGTTCAGTAATCCAATCATTCAGAACACTTTGTTGCTTGTTTGAGTTTTCAAATGCGTCGTTCTTCAGCAGAGAAAGGGCTGCGCAGGTGACTTGATGAGCATACCTTGATCGTTTTGGATGACTTCCTCTCAAAAACGACTCTGCTTTTCCAGATGTAGTGATACCTGCTTTTACCAACGTATCAACCCAACCACTACCTTCTAGCCAGTCCCCTATCAAGCTTATTAATGCCATCTCCATGTGGAGGGGACCCATAAGCATCAAGAGTTTGTCTTCTCCATACTCTTCAGGATATAACCACTGAACTTGTTTACCTAAAGCATGTACAGGTTGGTCAGCTGTTATAACGAGTGGCTGTTCTAGCTTCAGATTTCTGTGGGCTTCCCTGATAACATCCATAGTATGACGGACCATGGCATGTGTCGCAATTTCTTCGTGAATCAATGGTAACATAACAGAGTAAGCTTTAGTTACAGGATTCTCCACCTGGTTTGAGAAAAACGATAACCAGTTGTTTCGTTTTGCTGTATTTTCTTCCTTGATATGCTGTTGTATATGATGAAACCACCCCTCTAATTCTTCAAGCAGATCCTTATTACGTGCATTCATAGAATTAACCGTCCAAACCCTCGGATTTGATGGATTTGATTTGGTTGGTTTTACAATGGTATAATATGACGGCAAACCAATTTCAACATCACGATAATCTGTTGGTCTTTCTGACTTAGCTGGATAATTCTCATTGCTAGAATACTGAAAGATACTTATTCCTGTACCATGGAATGCACTTTTAGCAGTACTTGAACTTGGGTTGTGGTCCAAGTTGTCAATTGCTGCAACAGTAAACAAACCTTCTTGAAGTTTTGGTGGGCATACTGATCTTCTAATGTCATACAATTTGCATAACTGTTGAGTTGTCGCCGTTTGTATTTCAAGGATGCGCTTGTAAGAAACACTAAGTCCGTGTTGGTGAAGTTCCTCGATAAGACCTTTCTTTCTTCTTTTCGAATGAATCATTAAACCTATGCAGAGTGGAAAAGGTGTTTCGTTCAGAGATGTTCTTCTTCGCTGTTGCTTTTTTTGTATTGAAATACAGCAATTGTGCTAATGTCAAGGCAGCATCACTCCCCTTTTTTGAGCTATTAGCCATATCTGAGGCGCTATTAGCCATATCCTGCTGAACGTTTCACTTGTAATGTTCTTCTGTTCGTCTGAGTCTTTCTGTCCACAATGGCGGATTATTTCATTTCGAATGATGGTTGCAGCTCTTGCAAGGCATCTCCCATCGTGTTGTAAATCGCAGGCCTGGAATATTGCTTCTCCACTCCCTTCTTGTAGAGTAAGTATGACATCTCGTCCGACTTTGTGCTCTTTTAACTCAGGGATGCGATTGAGTATCTTCTCCTTAAAACGTGTGCTGTGTTGCAATGCTGCATCACATCCGTGAAATGCAATCCGTCGGTTGTACAATTCTTTCAGATTTTTTAGGTAGAATACAGGAACAACGTCTTTCTCAACTTCAATACAATTATGAATGGATTGCTCAATTTCGGCTAACGCAATTCCTTCCAATAAAGCATCTCTCTGTTCTTGTGTTGATTTTGATGCATCGAGTGCTCTAACCTTATTGTAAAGCTTAGCTAAACAACTTTTGTGATACTTAGCTTCCGTTGCTACAAGGTCTCCTTCACTCAATTTCGCAAGTAAGTTTTCATCGAGCAATCTTTCAGCTGAGTAACGTACTCGCTCATGAAGTTGAAATGTGCTTGCATTACACAGTGTTTCCGTCGATGATTTGTTGCACAGAAAACACATCTTTTGAAAGTTCTTTGCTACAAAATCGGATCTAGTTTTAATAGATGGACCCTGGCAAGATTCTTGTGTGTCTATTTTTTGTCTTTTTGCAGATCTTTCTTAATGATAATCATCGAAGCGATTCTTGCATCTTTTGTGGTAAACTGCTTTCTGTTCGCAACATTTTGCTTCAATGTTTTCAACTGAAAGTATACTTTTTAACGGTGATGTCAACTCAGTACTATCAAAACGTCTGATGTCTTGAATAAATTTGAAGTATTGCTTTTCCAAATCAAGGCTGTGGTTATTACTAACAGTATTGATTAGCTTTTCTTTTGGACGATGCTCTTGGCATATGAGACATTCCGACCATTTTATATCAATATTTTGTTGAATGCTGCAACTAAGATTAGTATCCAACTCTTTCACTAATCGAAAAGACTTTCTCGCCATTTTTACACAAAATCTTCAACAAATACATCACATCAGTTATAGTATACTTTTTAAATGTCAAAAACCAGTTTGCTTGTATCAAATTTAAAAATTCACGTTTTTCTTTTTAATTGTTTTTATAGTTATCTGTCATGAAATTGTATTTGTATTCGATTCAATTGTCTTTTCAATTATTTGAAAGAAGTCCCAAAGAAGAGCATTTTTATATTTTTGAGATAGAGCAAGTTTCTTTCAAATTAACCAGACTATTTTCAAATTTCCAGAAAAATATTAGATTATTCGAGGCAACCCAGATAAAGATTAACAATAAAGATGAAGATAACTATTCAAATACAGATTTGCAAAAAAAAATCTTTTTGCATAGAAATTTTCAAAACTGAACGCAAATAAAGAGTTTCCTTCATTTTTGGGTGGAATTTCATATTTTTCTTGTTTTTATTCGCAATCTTTAATTCCGCAACTTTTTCTGGATCTGCGAAACTGTGTCTATTGAAACCAAACTGAATCCCTGGAATTCAACCCCTCATATCTTTTGACAAAATCATTTTTAGCATGTGGTTCTTTTGATAAGTTTAATAAGCGTTAAAAAAGCTATCGATTGATATATAACAATCTATACTTTTGAAAAAAAATTTCAATTGTCACTTTTGATGACGTCATCAATTTTGGGGACCTGGGGCAGATTTGGGTTGGGGTCTCATCTGATTTTTCAACTTTGGATCATCATCTACCACTCTGCCAAGTTTCATGTTGGTATAACCAAGTGCACGATTTTGCTAAAAATGAGCAGTTTTTTACCCCACTACAAAGATGATGGCCCAGCACCTTAATTATAAATTGACGCCGGCAATGCGGGCGAGCTTGTTAACTTCACACCTTGACAGCCTCAATTTTGACAGTGTTTGTACCAGTTTAACCTTAGAAAAACAAGACACCCCTCAGCTGCAGTTTACTTTGGAACCTGGCGCACAGGCAGCCAGTTGTAACAAAATAGCCTTGGCAAGACAAGATTTTGTTTACTAATTTTCTGCACATAGATTTCATTTTCATTTCATCGTGTTTTACACACTGTCAGCAAATCTAAATAGAATGTAAACAAAAGTGATCTGAACTACTAAAATAGAAATTTATTACAAATTTTTAGAGATTTGCTTTTCTTCCTAGGGATCGTGCTTGAGGGAAAATTTAATTCTGTAGAAATTACGACATCAATAACGTGACTTCTATTGTTTTACAAAAATTTATCCAAGTCTTAAGATGTTTTCCAGACGATAAACTACCAAAATCGGAAATAAATCACAAGTTAGACATTTATTGTTATTAGAAATACCCCGTCTGTTCGCGCCCATTGTGCGCTTATTTCGAGCGCAAAAGGATGAAACAGCTAAAATGGCTGAAGGAGACAGAAACCGAAGAAATTTATCCAAGCGAAAAGAAGCACAAAGTAGTTTGAAGAAGACTGAAGTCACTTTAGCAGCAGAAGCTTAAAAGAAGAATCGACATCAGACAAATGATTGAAGCCAAGTAAACCATCAGGAAACGAAAAATTCCGTAAACCCAACAAGAAGAAATACGCGAATGAAAGCTTTCAAAAAATCAAACACCGATGTGGAGCGGAAGAAACCGTACAAAACAATCATGTCAAAGCAGACATTGAAGAATTCCGTGAGAAAGACATAAGAATTGTCGGAACGCCCCAATGATGGAAGGGACGGTCTGTTTATAATCTAGGCGAGCCCTACGTAAAATAAAGTCATTGTAGTTGTCGACAGGAAGTATTGCAAGCAATTATGGAGGTGTATTTCAATATTGTCAATTGAATTGGCGATAAGGACTTGAACACCCCCAAAAATCATGTGCCAAGAAAATAACCAGAATATCTATATCACCTGATGGCGACCTTACCAGGACGGCGTCTCCTGGAGGTACAGTAGAAGCTTGAACTAAAGCAATCAATTTAGTGTCGGCTTCTTCGTGATCATTTGTCAGCTCATCCGATATCGAAGTTTCTTCAGCAGTAATCTTCTTGCATTGAGACTTATTTGAAAATATAGGACTATGTTGCCAAGATCTTCTTTTCCCTTGTCGATTGCTTGTTCTATAAGGTTAAAGAGTGCCTCCTCGTTTTCTTCTATTTTTCTAACTCATCGAAACCATAAATTAAACTTTTATGTCAGGACTGGTAAAAAAAATACCTTTTACTCTGTCCCCTTGCCTCGCGATCTCCTCCTTTTATGCTCTCAATTATATATGAAAATTGTTGTACATTGCTTAGGAACGGATTAAACAATCTTTGCCGCCTATTCCCTACCGTACCAGAACTACCAGCCAAGCTTGCAGCAGCCAGATTCAAAGAGTATGTGGTCAACGTCTGCTTACTTGGAAAGTCCTCCTTACTTAAAATTTTGGGGTCTTTCATAAAGCTTTCTCTTTACAGTCTTCCGTACTGCATCATCAGTTGTGCTTAGAGGAATAGATTGGAGCTAGTTAAAACCCTTTCCAGATTAGTCGCCATCATGTGGTATAGATATTCTGGTTCTTTTCTTGGCACATGAATTTGTAGGTGTCTTTATCGACAATGGAACTGACAGAAACAAAAAGATAATCGATATTACAACTTCTACGCTACCACCCAGATGAAAAGGAAGGGGAAATTCTTGATGTTAGCGTCTTACTATCCTGCAAGGCCAACCTGCAGTTGCATCTAATGCAGGCAAATTACGTTGCCTTTATTTTTCGAAAGGCGAATTCCTCAACGCTTAATCTTAACGATGCTGTACATCGCGGTTGGGATGAGTACGAAGGTGTTGTATAGAGCGATCTTCGCTATCCTGAAGATATCACCGAGCTTCTCATCGATTTTGATGAAGAGAACGAAATTGTAAAATGGGAGGAATCAGCTGTAGAGGACGATTTTGCGGAATATCTTGACGACGATTTCTTTTAATTTATCTTATTTGACTATTTTTATGTATTTTAAGTTAAGTTCTTGCCCGACTTAGCTATGCTAGGTATAGGCGAGTAAGTCGTAAGCAAGCTTACAATATATTCAGCGTAGGGCGTTATGGTTTGCGACAGTATCCCCTTAAAAATTCTGCAAACGACTTAATGATTCGGATTTCGAGCACGGAAACGAGGCTCTGCTATCGCATTCATGTCTCAGTAGTCAAAAATAACTTCTCTGCTGTATTAAGGACCCATTTGAACAGAATCTGTATAATGGGAGTCAAGCTTTGTGCATTACATTGTACCACGCTACGCCTTAGGAGTTTGCTGTGGCTAAACATCGCAACCGGAACTTCGAATACCGAAACGAGGCCGAAGTTCCCGGAAATTGCCCGTATAACATTCATATTCGGAATCAGCGCCCTTAAATTGACCAAACTAAAGTGGTCTCGTTTATTTCGCCCTTGGGGGACGATAGCCCCCCTTCACCGCCTGGTCTAGAGTGGTTAAATGCTCGCCTGCTACCTAGGGTGGCTGGAGTTCAAATCCCCTCAAGGGCAAATTTTCGATGTTTTTGTTTTTGTGATTTAAATAGTTTACAATTCTTTACAATGTCTTAAAGTCACTTTGACAAAACTAGAATGCTTTTTCGAACGACTCGAATCTTTACATCTATTCTTCCTCATATCTTTTCAATTATAAATTTATTTTTAATTTATGTCTCGACACTAACTTTCATTTCCATCTGGTTTTTATTTTAATTTCAATTTCATCTTTGATTTTGATGTCAAGTTTTATTGCAGCTGAAGAATTTAGAATAATATTAAAATTTATTTTCAATTAAAGATTAATTTCACTTTTACTGATATTAACATTAAGGCCAATACTCTTAGGTACCAAATAAATGGAGGTCCATATAAACGGGAGGGGGTGGGAATTTTTTTGAACATTTAATAAAGAGGGGGGTCTTATTAAGTTTAGGGGGTGGAGGAAAATTAATAAACGTATTTCTACTTTTCACAAGTGAAATTGTTTCGTTTAAAATTAATAAATTGGGGGTACTATTAAAGTCCGAGAGTGGGAAAAAACTCAAAACTAATAAACGGGGGATGATTATTTGGCATCTGAGAGTATGAAGACGAATTGAGATGATGATAAAGTTTGAGATTGACACTATTGCATGTGGTGATAAATAACAACATTAAAATTAATTGTCAGTTTCAATGTCATTTCAGATTTACATCAAGATTAACATAGTGGTGATAAACAACAACATTAACATTAATTGTCAGTTTCAATGTCATTTCAGATTTACATCAAGATTAACATAAAGGTTCAGATTAAGATCAATTTGAAAATGAGCTTCAGTTTTCAAATTAAGAATAACTTCAAGTTGAAGTTCAAAAATGAAAGACTGATACTTAGACCAAGACTAGCACAGACTAAGACTAATACTCAGATGGTGTTCAAGATTTACTAAGACTAAGATTAATCTTAACATTAAGGTAAAGATTAACATCAAGAGTAGAATTAACATTAAAATTAAGATTCTGATTCTGATTAAGTTTAATATTTAGATTAAGATAAAGGTTTACATTCCAATTCAGGTTGAAGTTAACATTAACATTCCATTTAAGCTAAAGACTAAGATTAAGACTACACTAACATTAGGATTAAGATCAAGATTTAGATTAACAGCAACTATGACCACCTAAATGAACAGTGCCTTTAAGGTGGAAGTTGTTATTGGCGGAGTTCATTGGAAGCGGTGGTCCTCATGAGGCGGTGGTCTTACACGGGCAAGGGCTAGTCTACTGTACTAAAATGGTAACTTCCATGGAAACCGATTTTGTCTCCGTCACTCCTCCGAAGTGGGGAATGTAAAGTTAGTTGATTACTGGATGATCAACGCCGGGGAGTCTGTTGTAATGTTAACCACGTATTCATCTCTCTATACTAAAATGGTTGTTGCCGTGGAAACCGATTTTGTAATAGTCCCTGTGGGAAGGCAGTGAGAGCTTCGGACGTGCGATTTTCGCACGATTCTGCCGCCCTTGGGGTAGGCGAGCCAAGTTTACTTCGTTTCTCCATCTCTGCTGTAGTCTCTGGGGTAACTGGGGCTAACCCTTCTTTGATGTGCGTCATTGGTGCCTGTTTTAACCAACGCTAGATTGTTTTCTGTAGGAGGATTATCACTGAATCGCAACAAGGCACGGTGGCGCAGTCGGTAAAGCGGCGTCGTCGTGTCTCGTGAGCTGAGATGCAAAGTTGGGAGTTCGACTCCCCTCAGGGGAAAACCTTTCGAATTTTTTTCTTTCTGTGATTTTCGTATTGGAAATGTTTTCAAAAGGCTGAGGAGACGTCTGGTAACTAAAATTAGCGTTCGATAGAATTTTCAAGTTCGTAAGATATTATTTTTTACGGTGTTCTGTTTCTCCCTTCCACGAATATTAGAGTGATTAGGAGATTACAGTAGCACTAAGCAGTATGGCTGTATAGCCGAGTGGCTAAATGCGCGCCTCCTTCCCCGCATGGCTGGGGTTCAACTCCCCTCAATTTCCATTTTCCATTCCATTTCCCAAGGACAGTGATTCCATTCAAAATTCATTCAGGGCTGACGTCCTCACGTAATCCTCGTGATCAATTCGTGCATCATCGCATGACCTTGTTCGTGGCAACATCTTCAGCTTCACAGGTTGACCTTCTCACCTTTAACACGTGACACTAATACAATGGCCTTTATGTCATGCGCGGAGCACACACATAGGACATTCAGCTTTTCCGACGTTTTCAACAACGCCCTGATCGTTACTGGAGATAAATATCGAAGGTATTTTATATAAAATTACGTTCTTATTGTCAATATAGTTCCTATTTATTGTCAATATACCTACCCAGCTTATTTTCTTATGCTATTTCCATCTTTTCCTACAGTAACCGTACACTCAAGTGTCGATCGCTAATCTTTCTGGAATATAAAGGATTTGTATTCTTATCTAGGCCAACCTAGATCCTACGTCTAAGATTTTTATCATTATTGCATTTGGAATTATTCGTTCTTCAGATATTTCAGATAACACATATATATATATGCTATTTTCCATTTTCTTTTTTCTTTTCGTGCAGGGTCTGTCTACAAGTGTCTCCTCTCTCCTACCAATTCAAAGTCCAGTCCTGGTAAGTAACTTACAGGTTACAATTTTTAGATTCCTTAGGTAACTTACAGGTCTCCTGAGACTGACTCGTGGACAGTGATCAACAATGCGCATTTTCATTCCCTAAAGGCAACTCTCCCATTTAAATCTGTTATTCCACTTCACGGACAGACCTAACTTACTTTTACTGTTCTTTGTTGCAGCTCTTGAACACAAGTTATTCACCACTTGGTGCTATTTACCATTTTACTCCATTCACTGGTGAGTTTAACTTATTGCTTCTTACATTCATCTGATATCCACATATTTTTAAACCTCTGTGATCCCTAACAACTTCTCCAATAGTAAATTACATGACTCCTTCTAAATATATCCACAACAAGTTCCACAAAAATATCGCAAAAGGTTTTAGAAACATATCCCATGTTTGTTCTTTTCATATTAAACCAAGTATTCTTTGTGGATTAAATGACCCTTTTTTAAATATATCCGCAAAAATTTTTAGATTTTTCCCAAAAATTTTAGTCAAATACCCCATTAGACCAAATCTTTCTTGTGGATTAAATGATCTTTTTCTTCAAATTTATCCCCAAAGATTTTTAGAAAAATATGCCATGTATGTTCTTTTCATATTAAACCACATCTTCTTGTGGATTAAATGACTCTTTTGTTTTGTTTAAGTATATCCCCAAACACTTTAGAAAAATACTTCATGTATGTTCTTTTCACATTAGACCAAATCTTTTTTGTGGATTAAATATTAAATGACTCTTTTTTAAATATATCCCCAATAATTTTAGACAATTACCCAATTAGACCAAATCTTTTTTGTTGATTAAATAATTTTTTTCTTTAAATTTTCCCCAAAAACTTCTTAGAAAAATATCCCATGTATGTTCTTTTCATATTAAACCAAATCTTCTTTATTGATTAACAATGGGGTGGTCAGACTCTGTTTCACAAACTTTGTCAAAAAACTGCTGAAAGACGGTCCAAAATGCTCTATAGTACTTATAGGCTAAGGAAATCTATAGCTCTAACCAACAAATAGAGTATTCAAGTGAAATTTCACATCAAGAACGTTAATGTTAGAGTATATTAAGTGAAAAATATCAACATCATTATCGATACAAATCTTAATAAGTGGGAGGTCCTAATAAGAGTGGAGGGGATTGAATTTTTTTGCAAAATTAATTAGGGGGACGGCAATTAAGCACCTAAAGATAAGCCTCTGTTGCAGCTATGCTTTCCCATCCCACCATTTCTCCTATTCCTTTTTAAATTATGCAGCAAGCATGCCTCGTGGTCGTAGAAGGAGAACCCTCACTGGACGGAGAGAGAGAAGAACACAGGCACAATCCACAGCAAATCACAGACAAAGACGCCAGTTACAACAGCTCCAAGATACGATTCCTCAAGATGAGGCTGCCGAAGAGGAACAACAATACCTCCAGCAGCTTGCTCAAATACCTGTACCTATCGTCGTTAATCAGCAGCACCAGCTATATGACCCTACAGTAGCACAGGAACCACAAGTGGATAACCTGCAGCAGCCTGCAAACCCACCTGCATTGGCAGATCAACCTGCAACCCCTCCTGCACAGCCGTATCAGGAGCCACACTACATTGGTCTCATGGACCAACATTGTGACAAATGTAACGCTAAATACTTCCCAGAGGAGAAAACAACGCAAAATAAATTCACCAAGTGCTGTCACGAAGGAAAGGTGAATTTACCTGCAATTGCACCCCCATCACAGCCAATCATGGATCTTTTCAATGGCAATTCCAACCTTTCTGCAAATTTCAAAAAGCATGTACGCAATTACAACTCTGCTCTTGCAATGGCCTCATGGAATGCTCACTTAGATCCACATCCTGGCAGAGGACCAAAGGTTATTACAATTCATGGTCAAGCATACCATCTAACAAGCCCTGTGGAACCACAAGAAGGCCCCAGTATGGACAACTGTACATAATGGATACCAGTCAGGCAATGGCTGAGAGAACCTCTAATCCTCAAAACCAACAACTGACTCCAAAAGTTCTCCGCATGCTCCTGGATGAACTGAATACCCTCAATCGGTATGCACAAAGCTACAGACATATGGGGGGATGTTCTTCAAGAAGAGCAAGAACGTGCAGTTGCAGCTAATCAAGACATACGTCCTGTCCGAATGGTCATCACCAGCAGGCCAGGACAAGATAGGAGATATGACAATCCTACAACAACAGAGGTTGCAGCTGTTTATGTTGAAGAGGATGGGGCACCACCTATTCCATCACAAAGGGATATTGTCATTTATCCAACTGGTCAGCAGCGAACCCAGCATATCAATGCAATATCAGAGCATGCAGACCTGATAACTTATCCACTGCTCTTTTTCCATGGTGAATTTGGCTGGAGCCCAGACCTTCATCTCCATACAACACAACAACAGCCAAGAAATGAAACTGCAAGGAGACAAAGAGAACGCATAACACTATCCCAATTCTATGCATACAGAGTTTCCATCAGAGAAGCATTCTCTGCAATCCATCGGGGAGGGCTTCTGTTCCAACAATACTTGGTAGATGCGTTCACCAAAATTGAAGGCCAGGACCTATTCTACATTCGAACACACCAAGACCAACTCCGTGTAGAGACATATCAGGGTCTCATGGACGTGCAGTTGCAGCTAATCAAGACATACGTCCTGTCCGAATGGTCATCACCAGCAGGCCAGGACAAGATAGGAGATATGACAATCCTACAACAACAGAGGTTGCAGCTGTTTATGTTGAAGAGGATGGGGCACCACCTATTCCATCACAAAGGGATATTGTCATTTATCCAACTGGTCAGCAGCGAACCCAGCATATCAATGCAATATCAGAGCATGCAGACCTGATAACTTATCCACTGCTCTTTTTCCATGGTGAATTTGGCTGGAGCCCAGACATTCATCTCCATACAACACAACAACAGCCAAGAAATGAAACTGCAAGGAGACAAAGAGAACGCATAACACTATCCCAATTCTATGCATACAGAGTTTCCATCAGAGAAGCATTCTCTGCAATCCATCGGGGAGGGCTTCTGTTCCAACAATACTTGGTAGATGCGTTCACCAAAATTGAAGGCCAGGACCTATTCTACATTCGAACACACCAAGACCAACTCCGTGTAGAGACATATCAGGGTCTCATGGACCATGTTCAGGCACGGGCTGAAGCAGAAAATTGCACTGTCGGACGTGTCATAATTCTCCCATCAACTTTTCAAGACAGTCAACGCTATGTTCATCAAAACTTCCAAGATGCAATGACTGTTGTCCGCACTCATGGAAAACCAGATATTTTCCTCACCATGACAACAAACCCAAAATGGAGGGAGATAACTGAACAACTTCTGCCACATCAGAATGCCAATGATCGTCCAGACATTGTTACCAGGGTCTTCATCATCAAGTTCCACGCCCTTAAAGATGATGTACTTCTCAGGCATATCTTTGGCCGTGTCATCGCTTATGTCTACACCATCGATTTTCAGAAAAGAGGTCTACCACATGCACACATGCCTCTTTTCTTGGCTGAAGAAGACAAGCCCAGAACAGCTGCAGATATTGATCGCATGATCTCAGCAGAGATTCCAGACCCACAGGAACAACCAGAGCTCCATGATAAAGTCAAGCGTCACATGATTCATGGACCCTGTGGCCAACTGAATCCAAATTCTGTTTGCATGAAAGACGACAATTGCACCAAGAATTTTCCAAAGCCTATAAATCAACAAACAGTCTTTGAAGTGGATGGATATCCATTGTACAGAAGAAGACAAAATTTCACAGCCAACATTGGTGCAGACACAGTTGATGATTCATTTGTAGTTCCATACAGTCCAGTTCTTCTGCAGAAATATGACTGTCACAACAATGTTGAATCATGCACCAGTATCAAATCTGTGAAATACATTTTCAAATACATCCACAAAGGCTATGACTCGGCACATTTGGAGGTAAGAGAAGGTGTTGCTGATCACGATGAAATTCAAGAATACCTCAATGCAAGATACGTTGGACCACACCAGGCTTTGTTCAAAATTTTCCATTACAAACTTCATGAGCTTAGCCACACCATCGTACGTCTTGCAGTTCACTTGCCAATGCAACAGCAGATCTGCTTCCGTGAAGGGCATGAAGACCGTGTACTCGATGTCAATCCTAATACAACTCTGACAGCATGGTTTCAGCTCAACAGTACAGACCAAACAGCACAACAGTATCTGTACCATGATATACCACAACACTATGTATTCAACAAGCAAGCTAAACAATGGACGACACGACGCAGACAGCAAAATGTCATTGGTAGAATATACCAAGTGCAACCATCTGATCCACAGAGATTTGCTTTAAGGCTGCTTCTGCTCCATGTTCCAGGTGCAACATCATTTGAGGCCCTGCGCACTGTCAATGACCAAGTGTGTCCTACATTTAGGGATGCTGCAAGAGCCATGGGTCTCTTAGAAGACGACAGAGAGCTCAACAACTGCTTGCAGGAAGCCAGTCTGCTTCAGATGCCAAGCCAAATGCGTCTCCTGTTTGCAACACTCTTGGTTTTCAACACTCCTTCAGATCCAAAACAGTTGTTTGAAAACTTCAAAGAAAGCATGTCAGAAGACTTCCTGAATGCTCAAAGACAAAGGATGCATCAACAAGATATCCCTTTGTCAGACGTACAGGTCAATCAGTGCCTCTATGACATTGACAGGCACTTACATGTTTATGCCAAGTCTCTTGCAGACTTCACAGAAATGCCTCAACTACCAGCAGATTACCATCCACCAGACAACCAACAGCCAGTAATCAACATTGAAGAAGAACGTCGTCAAGGAGGACATTTCCATCAACAACTAAATGATGAACAACTTGCAATTGTTGACAGAGTGCTCAATGCAGTCACAACAGACTCCAACCAACGATGCTTCTTTCTTGATGGTTCTGGAGGCACAGGAAAAACCTTCCTATATAATACACTAACACATATGCTACGTGGAATGGGCAAAAAGTCAAATGCATTGCCTATTCAGGTAAGCAACCATATCTATTTCTCCTTAGACAATTAATTTCAAATCACCATTGATTTCATGTGCATTATTCCCCATTTGGTTATAATCTTGTTCTTTCTCTGCAGGTATTGCAAGCACTCTCCTAATTGATGGCGCAACAGCTCATTCAACATTTCAAATCCCCATTCCTCTGTTGCCAAACTCGACATGCAACATCAGCCACCAGAGCAAGAGAGCCGAGCATCTCAGAACAACAGACATGTTCATATGGGACGAAGCATCCATGATCCAAGCAGATGCCTTGAAAACAGTTGACATCCTCCTCAGAGATCTCACACAATCTGACACACCATTTGGAGGTAAGTTCATCTTCCTCGGTGGTGACTTCAGACAAATTCTTCCGGTAAAAAGGAAAGCTACCAGACCACAGATTGTCAGCATGTGTTTGAAAAGGTCACCATTGTGGCATCATTTCCATACCTTCCATCTTCTCAGAAACATGAGAGCAGCTAATGATCCACAATATCAACAATTTGCTGATCTCTTACTTCGCATTGGAGATGGAAGAGAGCCAACAGATGAGCAGGATCGCATCCAGATTCCTGAAATAACACAGCTACCAAACAACACTCTTGATGAATTGGTAGACTTTGTATTTCCTCAAGGACCAAATGCTGATCCACAGTACATGGCAAGACGCTGCTGCCTCACACCAAAAAACACAGACTCGCATGTGATCAACAACCTGGTCCTTAACAAACTAGAAGGAGAATCTAGAACATATCTCAGTATGGACACGGTTGTTACAGAAGATGCACAAGAGGCAGCAGCATATCCAGTCGAATTTCTCAACAGTCTCACACCAAGTGGAATGCCACTCCAAAGACAGGATCTTAAAGTTGGAGCTGCAATCATTCTACTCAGAAATCTCAGCCCGAAGAAAGGACTCTGCAATGGCACCCGTCTGATTATTCGGCAGCCAAGAGATCATCTCATTGTAGCTGAAATCATTGCCAGCTCATTCAGTGGCCAAATTGCTTTGATACCAAAGATCACTTTGGCCCCACAGGACTCTGGCTTGCCTATCCAGCTTTCTAGACGACAGTTTCCAATACGTCTAGCATACTGCTTAACCATAAACAAGGCACAAGGTCAGTCATTAGAAAATGTTGGCATATAAATACCACAAGACGTATTCAGTCATGGCCAGCTATATGTAGCTTTCTCACGTGCAACATCATTTGCTGGCATCAAAATCGTCACCCAAGATGGTAAGTGTACAAAAAACATTGTCTATCCTGAAGTTCTCCTCTAAAGTATTTCAGCTACTACACATCTTTCCTCACATACTTTCAACTGCATTGCACTCAATTTTTATAAGACAATGGGTATAAATACTCGGTATTGCCTTCTCTATAACATACAAACCTTCTTTTGTATGGAATAAGCTGATTGCATTTGGCATTCAATTCAATCATGTCGTTTGAGTTATATTTCTGTTAAAATACTGGCAACAAACTTCTTTACTGAAGGACCAATTTGGAAAAATGTCCTAAATTCAACTGCTGAGAACATGATGCTTAATGCCAATTCTTAAACCAATTCTGGGAAACATCACAAAATTAACGACATGTCTCTTTTTAGGTTCGTCAAAATTTATTTACTATAGCAATTGCATTAGATACCATCAAATATTTTCAACACCAAAACTGTCTTATTAAAAATAATGAGTGTTTCAATACTGTTGTATAACGTCTCCATTTTATCCACATGCTACCACTACATCAACAATGTTAATACACACTGTGTCAGTGCACAAGCACCATGTCAACAGGGAGCAGGTCACTGCAACGATGGTCAATCCAATGATGGCACTTCCTCCTGGAGCCATTGCTGACCCAAAGGTGACAGTTACTGCGATAATGGTCAATCCAATGACGGCAATCCCTCGTGGAGCCATTGCTGAACCAAAGGTGACACGTTACTGCAATAATGGTCCATCCAATGACGGCAATCCCTCTTAGAGCCATTGTTGACCCAAAGGTGACAGTTACTGCGGTGATGGTCAATCCAATGACGGCAATCCCTCTTGGAACCATTGTTGACCCAAAGGTGACACGTTACTGCGGTGATGGTCAATCCAGTCAGAGCAGTCTCTCTTGGAACCATTGTTGACCCAAAGGTGACCCTCATGTTCCCTTCACATTCCACTAACCACCACAAAGCCCTAACGTTATACAACAGTACTTCCTTCCTCTATGCTTTCCTCTCTTCAAATTTCTTCAGCATTTTATATCTATTGTGCAGACTTTCAGATTTAAATCCGGCGACAATGAGTGGGCGCACCCCATGATACCCCTGCATGATCAGTAATAACGCTACATTTTACTAGTCTCTCAGCAGATAATACGAAGCCATTCTCAGCGTCCAACAATGTGCCTTTTCAACAACAAGGGAACATTATTCCTCACAACTTTATTAATTGAGTCTTTCAGTAACCATATAAAAAATTATTATGGATTCCCCTTTCCAATCTTATATTAAATTAAGATGTGATCGATATTGCATTGGTTTCATCTAAACCTAAAACCTTTACCATTCAGTTTAACGGTATCGTCAAGTATAAAAGTGCCTTAAGCCACCAATCAATCACAATTGAATAGGAAAAGAATACCTAAATTGCCTTTTGTGCAGAAATTCAGAAAAAGCAGCTTCGTCTTCATGCATACGACCTTCTTTGTGTATGTCTATTCCGTTTAAAACCTCAATTTCGAGTTCTTTCAACAAACCAGATGTTAAACACACCCAAAGCTATAACCATACAATATATGACTCTGCTTAACACACCCAATCATTTGCCCTGACCATATCCTAAACACCACAAATGATCAACAATGAAGAAAATACCCTTCTTATGCATCAACCCCAATTTTTTAAATGGTAGTTATGCCTCGGAAATAAAAATCCCTAAACAGATTTCCTGCTATTGTATGCTTCTCAGAAAGGCTGTTTCTTTACCAGCATAAGCAGATGAGCAGACACATTTTCCTTTACTTATTAGTCAGGATTTCCGTTATATATGGCTACATTACCTCCACCAGAAATAATAATCCAAACAATATTAAGATCAAATAAATGGAGAGGAGTAATTTTCTCAGCAACATTGCATGCGATTTTCCAATGCGAACGCTCTTCTTATCTCTCTCTGAGAATGGCTTTGGGGGACCGGAAGCACTGAAATTCTGCACACATGTTAGATTGCTTTTGTAGATGGATGGTTCAGTGCTCCTATAAAAAGATGGAATGTGCAGGACAATGGACCAGCCTATAACCATGGACTAAGGAATAGGACCTTCAACTCAGAAATGGGCGTGCAACAACGAATACGCTAAGCCACAAAAGAAGGAAAACAGGACCAATCGAATGCATTTCTTTACACCTGTTTCTGGGCGGTGTAACTTTGGGGCGGAGGTCCTCGCGAGGCGGTGGTCTTACACGGGCAAGGGCTAGTCTCTCTATATTAAAATGGTTTTTGAATTAGCGAGAATTTTGTAACAGTAACTTTGAGGCCCCTGCAAGTCGTTTTCGGACGCCTTTTTCGCACGATAAGGCCGTCTGTGGGGCAGGGGAGCCAGCGTATCTTCTTTTTCCCCTCTCTGCTGCCTTCTCTGGGGTAATTGGGGCTAACCCTTCTTTGAAGTGCGTCATTGGTGCCTGTTTTAACCATAAATAATAAAGGATGCGTACGGCGAAATATAGTAACATAAAACGAAATTTTAATTGTAAAAATATATAATCGCCAGAGTAAAATAAAACTAAACGTATCAGGCTGTGCCCAGGGGGAGCGAAGTGAGGATGGGCATGCGCACAACGATTGCCTCAGAGAGAGGCTGGCTGTATGCAGTCTTACTTTGCCGTGATCGCGAGAGGTTGTCTTTGGTTTGTTGGCCTAAATTCTTTTGCGAATATCTTAAAAATTCTTTGCAATCACGTAAGAAATTGTGATTGTTTTTACAAAAGTTATCATCTTGAAGTTTATTTTGGATTTTAAGATGGGTATTCGTGGTCTTCTTGGATTTTTAAAAGAATATGTAGAAGAGATCAGTTTGGAGAGTCTTAAGAACAAGGTTGTGGGTGTAGATGCCTTTATCTGGCTTTATGGTGCACAATGTTGTCCTTATCAATTGGCAATGGAGATTCCATGTTCATTGTATATTGATTATTTTGAAAGACAAGTGGAGAAGATGCTGAAGTTGGGCGCAAAGGGCGCAAAACCAATCCTGGTTTTTGATGGTTGTGTTCCATTGATTATACAATATTTGAAAATACAAAAGGTAACTTAAAATTTGAAATTTCAAAAGGTTAAACTTTCAAATTTTAAGGTATCTTTGTATTTTCAAATATTGTATCAGTTTTTTGTAAATTTGCCAATTAATTTATTATAAATAATCACACCGTGTAAACGTTAATTTAACTGAAGATGGATGATGAATCCGAAACATGTCTTGTAAGCTAAAATCTGTTGTCGTTTTTTTTTAAATGATCTCAAATTATTGATTAAAATAAGTGTCCTCTTGGTTTCATTGGCTATATAAGAATGTTTCTTGAATACAATAAGTGTCCTGCTGGACTCTTTGGCTATATAAGAATGTTTCTTGAATAAATTGTTTCTTGAATGTTTCTTGAATGTTTCTAGATGGCTTTCCAGGAGTATTTCCTTTGGGAGTGATGCTTCGTTTCTGCATTCTCAGACTGAAAGGATAATCAATTTTTCCCTCTTAATATTTGCCATGGTTTATCATAAAAAACTAGGTTCTACTTCATTTCAGTTTATTTCCTATCTTCACATTTTCTCATTTTCTGCTTCTAGGTATAATACCTATATATAGGATGTCCTACAATACACATACACGCTTTTTTTTATAAAGAACCACTTTATAAGGAACCTACATGTAGAAGGCCTGAAAATTTAAAGAACTTATACTACTAAAGAGAAAATCATTATGGGACTTTTCAATGTTTGATGCTTTTATCACTGCAAATAATCAAGAATTAGAAAGCCGGTTCCATTCATTTGCAGTCGAAAACCACATGAATTGTAAGTTACACGTGTATCAAATGTTTCTTTGAGTAGTCTTGAGCTTTGCTCACATGCAAATGTCTCTCTTTTATTGTTAAGACCACTGTATGTGCAGTTAAAATTAAGGAACTATTAAGGAACTTTTGGAACTACAATTGTCTCAAAAGAGACCCAAAAATAAGGAACTTTCAGAACTAGGCCGTGAGGTAGGTTCCTTATAAAAAAAGCGTGTACAGCCTTATTAAGCCTGGGCTTGCAAAAAAATAACTAGCAGAAATTTATGAATTATCAAGACATTCAGTTGTAAACAGATGACTTCGCCCGTAAATTAAACCAATGACGACGATCTTGTCGTGAAAAAAACGATTATGGGACATCTTGATAAGCGTCGGCTAAGTGCCTGGGCCTTAAGTACAGCGAAAAAATGGCGGCTCACGTCAAAATTAGGCCAAACTTTACGGTTCGATATCTCCATGTATCCTTGGGGCGCTATGGGGCGCGAATTTATTCTCGTGAACAGTAACGTTTCTTCTATCTATTATTATCTTTTTTTCCCATAGCGCCCCTTAAATATGTCTAAAACAGGCTCACTGAAAAGTACCACTTTGGGCCTAGGATCCACTCGCAAAAAAGTACTCGATTTCAAGTCTACATTTCATGGCTATAACAACTGCCTGAGTCATAAAACAGGGTACCAGCAAATAAGAGAAAACCTGAATTTTAAATTACTGACGACTATTTAAACTTCGATTGCTAAATTTAAAAGACACTTACCTCTGAAATTGGCATGAAATTTCGACCAACACTCCACCATGAGCTTTTCAAGAAAAAGCAGTCATCTACGCATGCGCAAGCTCACTTCGCACCCCCTGGATTCCTTTAAGGGGAAGACTTTTCTTTTCGAATTTTTTTATTTCTGTCATTTTCGTGTCGGAAATGTTTTCAAAAAGGCCGAAGAGTTGTCTGGTAACTAAAATTTGCTTTGGTTTAATTTTTAAGTTCGTTACACATAATTTTTTATCGTGTTTCGTTCTTCCCTTCCATGAATATTAGGACTACTAGGAGATTATCAGTCACTAAGCAAACGGCTGTGTAGCCGAGTGGTTAAATGATCGCTTGCCACCCCGAATGACTGGAGTTCAAGTCCCCTCGAGGGCAAATTTTTGGTGTTTTTGTTTTTGTGTTCTAAATTGTTCAAAAATTTTTTCAATGTCTTAAAGTCACTTCGACAAAACTAGAACGCTTTTTGGAATGACTCAAATCTTTAGATCTATTTTTTCTCATATCTTTTCAATTATAAATTTATTTTCAATTTATCTCTTCACGCTAAATTTCATTTTCATTTCGTTTTTATTTCAATTCTAATTTCACCTTTGATTTCAATTTGAAGTTTTATTGCAGCTGAAGAATTTAGAATAATATTAGAATTTATTTAAAAAAAAAGATTAATTTCACTTTTATTAATATTAACATTAACATCAATAATCTTAGGTTCAAAATAAACGGGGGTCAAGGTAAATGGGGGGGGGTTAAAAAATTCAATATAAGCAGGGGGTCTTCCTTATAAGGTCCCGGGCTGGGGGAAAATTTATAAACGTAGTTTAACCCTTTCACAAGCGAAATCGTTTTTTCGAAAATTAATATATTTGGGATCCTAATAAGGTCCGGTGGGTGGGGGAAAAATCAAAGTTAGTAAATGGGCATCTAAGAGTATGAAGATGAATTCAGATTATGATAAAGTTTGAGATTGAAATTAGTGATAAACAACAACATTAACATTAATTTCAAGTTTCAATGTTATTTCAGATTTACATCAGGATTAACATAAAGGTTCAGATTAAGCTGATTTGAAAATGAGCTTCAGTTTGCAAATAGCCCTTACTATTTATTTTATTTTTATTTATTTATCAATATTTAAACACGATTTACCTTTCAGCTTACAAGAATAAGAAACATTTAAATGAAACATACTAACAGTATTATTTCAAAAGAAAAAAAAAATAATAATAATAATAATTAAATCGCTGCTCTACCAAGGGGTCGTGTTTGGGTCCTGTGAAAGGTTCAAAAGATAGTCTCTAAAACCTGTTTTAAAACGAGCGTTTGATTCATTTTCTCGAACGTTGTCAGGGATAGCATTCCAGTTTTTGACCCCAGAGAAATAGAAACTTCGTTTTGTATGTTCTAACCTAACTTTGGGAATTTGCAGATCTTCATGATTTCTTGTTCTATACTCTGAAATCGTGGATCTTTTAGTGAACTTATGGCGAAGGTTTTCGGGACAGATGTCATGCAAGACTTTATACGTCATAACTCCCTATGACATCATCAGCACGAAAGGCCGCACTGCATCACGGTAGTTGAAGTCATGCGCGCTTCGCTGTTGTTGTGCTTTCCAACGCGAAGTCAAAGAGGATTTAGTATCAGCACTCTATACAGTTTCAAAAAATGCAAGAATACAGAGAAAATCGAGCCAACTTGGATGAAAACCAATGCCCTAGCTTTTTTAAAAGCTCTTGCACGGGTATTGGCTATTCTGATGAAGCAGACAGCCATTGTTGGGGAAATCCCGTCCTATACTATACGTATTTCTTAGTCATTATTATTATTCGCATTATTCATACTGTTATTGTAAACTCTTGGTTTGTGTAGCGTAAGAACCTCGTTTTGGAAAAGAGACGAGGAAATGAGTAAGGATTTAAGAACTTTCTTGAATACAGTTTTACGTCTATCTATTGTATTAGGGCTAAAATAAACTAGATTCTTATTGGTTTGACTAGTTGTTTTTCTTTTTTGTGATTGGTTATCTAAATTCGTAGTTCCTTGTTGAGTAAATAAAAGTTCAATCTGTAAAATGTTTATTAGAATTCAAAGAGTTGGTATAGAGTTCGAATAGAGTACGCCATGTTGTGAATTAATCATCCGAGTGAATTAAAATATTATACAGTGGGAAAATCTTGTCTTTTTATTGGCGTTTTCTACGAACCACAGAAGAGAATTTGCGGATTCTCTACAGCCATGAAAAGACTCAGACTGGCTTGGGCCTGGGCTTCGCTGAAACGAATACAGCAAAATCTACAGATGATGCAGATGGCTGGATAAAGTCGCTCCAGCTCTTATCTAATCTGACAAGTGAGAAAATTGATCAACATCTTATTGAAAATTCGACATTGCCGAAGACGACTTCAGCACCAGGTGCATTTCGCAATAAACGGCATGGCTACCGTTTATGGAACGAAGGATTTGTCCGTTAAATTTTGGTGAAGCCTAATGTTGGAGGCCATTGTCTTCTCTTTTTAGCAAAGGCCAGGGTGCATGCTTCAATGAAAAACACATTTTATAACGTGTATGTCCATCTTGATCAGTCCACTGCAGATGTAATCTTTGCAAAATGCAACTGCAAAGCTGGTCAAGGGGGTTGTTGTAAACATGCAGCAGCTCTTTTATTTACTCTTTTGGATTTTGTGAATTTGGATATCAAATATGTGCCAAATGATCTAACTTGCACTCAGGTGTCTCAGAAATGGCACATCCCAACTTCTGCAAACACGACTCTGCCAAAAGCAGTGAGATTTGATGATCTTCAATTTGAAAAGGCAGAAGTAAACAAGAAAAGGAAGAGACCAGGAGTAAGTGGAAAAAGGGAGTCATTTTGTGCCACACCTCCATTTGCTTACAAAGTGAATACAGAAGATTTAAAGATAATGGTAGAAGAGTTTTCAAAAGAAAACCAGGCTTATCTGTTTTGTGCAGTGGTTGAGTCAAATGATTATGCTCCTTGTGTGAAGTTCGAAACAACAGTCAGCCGCTAACTTAGCAAACAAGAGGATGTTACTTCATTTAATAACAAAACAAATTCAGTACAAATTACTATAGAGCAATTGCTTGGGAAACTTAACTTTGCTCTTGATGCATCATTATTAGAAGGAGAACTGTGTGCAAAAATATTGAGCACTGTAGCAGTAACTAGGCAAGATGTCATCAATATTTGTGTAAACACACTGGGCCAGTCAGAGGAAGCTCAATGGTTTACAGAAAGAAAAATGAGACTGACTGCATCAATATTTGGTAGAGTGATAAACAGGAAAACAAGTATCTATCCAGCATCACTCATTAAATGCATTGTAAGCAGAGCATTTAATGGCAAAAAAGGTGTACCAGCATCATTGCAATGGGGGCTTGACAAGGAAAGTGTTGCCATTTCTGAGTATGAAAGACACCCAGATTTTTGTGGAGACAATGTTCAGCCATGTGGTTTTGTTGTGTTGCCATCATGCCCTTGGCTGGGCTGTAGCCCCCAGATGGTATCGTCCTAAAAGATAGTGCACCTATCGGATGCATTGAAGTGAAGTGTCCATACTCAAAAAGAGATATGACTTTAAATGAGGCTGCAAAGGACAAAGCTTTCTTTTTACAGGAAAGCAACAATGGTCTTTCCTTGAAGAAGGGCCACTTATATTATTTCCAGTGTCAAGGTGTTGTTAATATTTTAGAACTCAAATGGATTAATTTTGTTGTTTTTACGCAAAAGGACTTGCATATAGAAAGAATTTTCAGAGACATGAATTTATGGAAGGACAAGATGCTACCAAGCTTAACTAAATTCTACCAAATGTATATATTTCCTGAACTTTTGAAAAATCAAACTTGTTAGAGTTGTATTCATTCTTTTCAGAAGTATAAAGTTTGGAAAAAAATAATGTGTTGTCTTCTTTTCTAACGTTAATCAGTTCTTATTAATGAAATAAATCTTCAATCTTTATCATTAATTAGTGGTGGCAAAAAATTTGTCAAGTAAGCACAAATCACCGAAATTTTATTCAGCTCTGCAGACATAGTGATAGGGAAAACAGTGCTAAGAATCCTGAAAGTTTTAATCCTTGAAATTGCTCTCTCAACGTTGATGCGCACAGAGGCAATTTTTCTTGTCTCAATTTCTTCATCAATAGATAAATGCTCTTTATCTCTAAGGAAGGGAGGAATGTTCAGTGAGACACCTTCAGGTAAATCATTGCCAATGTCAAATCCTTTGTCAGCCATCACCGAGTCATTTCTTTCCAATAAATCTATTATTCCGCAATCCACGGTTGCCTGTTTATCACTCGTTCTTCCTGCATATAGATCAGATGCAAAAGAAACAGCCCCTGCAGGTGTAATTCCAATAAGGGCTTTGGCAGTATTATGATGCTTATACTGTGAATAGGTTGCACTCTGAGACCGGACTGAGCTTGCCTTTTCAATATAGATCTCAGTACAGTCAATGATAACCCTTGTGGATGGATAGGTTTCTTTGAAACATTTTGGCATTGTTTCATCAATGCAAGCCCTGGATGGCCAAATTGGAAATGAACGTAGTCTGCTGTGCAGAAAGTCCAACCATGTTATCCAGATTCTTGACAGATGCTGTTGAGAAATCGAAGCTCTTTGGGCCAGGTCTTCTTCTAAAAGTCCTAAGCGTAGACGCACAAGGACCAAAAAGAATTCTTGCTCTGGTGAAAGTGTTCTCTTTCTGCCACGTTTTATGTGCTCTTGTTTCTGAAGCTTCTCAACATTAGTATTTGAGCTGTGGTAGATCAGTTGCTCTACTGCAGAACCAAATGAATGAAACAATATCTTAAACATTCTGTAATTTGGTAGCCCAGTATAAAACTTAAACATCTTGTCATCATTCTTATACCGTTCAAATGAAAAGTCTATGTTTCCAACTCTTCTTAATAAATTGTTTACTTCCAAACTCCTTTGTGCATTTTCAGCTTTCAGTTTTGCATTTTCTTCCAGAAGTGCTCTTACCTGAGCTCCAAGCTCATTTTCTTGGTCAGGCCTTGTTAAGTTTTCGTTTGTATCATATTCTGAATTATTCAAAGCCTCTCCATCTCCAGCCATGAAACACTCACTGACACCATCATCTGTGCAACCAGCAGCTCTATCAGTATTGAGATCTACTGGAGAAAGGATGTCTCGATTCCTGGCTCTAACTGTAGGTCTAGGCTTTGGTTTCATTTTCTTTTCTGTTTTCGGAGTAATTGTAGGCAAATTGTTTAAGTAAGTTTTCCTTCCTCCTTCAAAGTGCTCTGAACACACTCTGTGCCCTAGAGTTGGTTTGAAATCTTTCCTGGAGATCAAGTGTAGCCAGCACTTTCTTAATTCTATCTTTTCTGCACTGCTACCGGTTGGAAAAGCATAAAATGAAAGGTCTCGGTTTCTTTTACTATTGTTGAAGCAGTTTGGTACACAGCAAGTAAAGCCTCCTTTACCTCCCTGTCTTCTCTTCTTGGTCTGTTCTTCTTTTTTAGGCCCGTCTTCGTAGGTGTTTTCAAATTCATTATTTTCTGCAGTTTCAGATGTTTCAGAACAACCAATACCCGTGCAAGAGCTTTTAAAAAAGCTAGGGCATTGGTTTTCGTTTATATTTGGTTGATTTTCTCTGTTATTTTGCATTTTTTATTCAAAACGAAAGTGCCAATCCAGACTTCACTGTAACTTCGCCTTGACAACCTCACCACCTCAAAGCGAGCGTGACTTCAACTACTGTGATGCAGTGCGGTCTTTTGTGATGATTATGTCATAGGGAGTAAGGGCTATTAGGAATAACTTTAAATTTCAGTTTAAAAATGAGAGACTGATACTTAGACTAAGACTAACACAGACTAACACTAATATCAAGATTGATTTCAAGATTTACTAAGACTAAGATTAAGATTTACATTAACATAAAGCTTAAGAGTAAAATTAAGATTAAAATTAAGATTGAGATTCTGATTAAGATTAACATTTAGATTAAGATTAAGAATAAGATTCCAATTCAGGTAGAAGTTAAGATTAAGATTCCATTTCAGTTGAAGACTAAGATTAAGACTAGACTAACATTAAGATTAAGATCAAGATTTAGATTAACAGCAAATATAGCCACCTTAATGCATAGTGCCTTTTAGGTGGAAGCTGTTATTGGCGGAGTTCATCGGAGGAGGTGGTCCTCATGAGGCGGTGGTCTTACACGGGCAAGGGCTAGTTTCTCTATACTAAAATGGTTAGTGCCATGGCAACCGATTTTGTAAGAGTCACTCCGCTGACGTCGTGAGTGGAACGACTTTCCCTCTTTTTCGCTGCTCTGCCGACCATGGGGTAGGCGTGTCATCACCCTTTCTTTCTTTGCGAACTGCCTTCGCTTCTGGGGTAATTGTCCGATTGTTTTCTGTAGGAGGATTATCACTGAAAAGCAACAAGGCACTGTAGCACGGTCGGTAAAGTGGCGTGTCTCGTGAGCTGAGATGCAGAGTTGGGAGTTCGACTCCCCTCAGGGGCAAATCTTTTCCTTTCGAATTTTGTTATTTCTGTTATTTTCGTGTTGGAAATGTTTTCCCAAGGCCGAGGAGACGTCTGGCAACTGAAATTTGCTTTCCCTGTAATTTTTAACTTCGTTAGACATACTTTTTTTACGTGTTTTGTTTTCCCCGTCCTTGAATATTAGGACCACTAGGAGATTATCCTCCGCTAAGCAATACAGCTGTGTAGCCGAGTCGTTAAGTGCTCGCCTGCTACCCAGAATGCTGGAGTTCAAAACCCCTGAAGGGCAAATTTCTGGTGTTTTTGTTTTTGTGATTTAAATAGTTTACAATTCTTTTCAATGTCTTAAAGTCACTATGACAAAACTAGAATGCTTTTTGGAATGACTCAAATCTTTAGATCTATTTTTCTTATATCTTTTCAATTATAAATTTATTTTCAATTCATGTCTCGACACTAACTTTCCTTTCCATTTGGTTTTTATTTTAATTTTAATTTCATCTTCGATTTTCATTTAAAGTTTTATTGCGGTTGAAGAAATTAGAATAATATTAAAATTTATTTCAAATTAAAGACTAATTTCACTTTTGCTAATACTAACATTAAGGCCAAAACTCTTAAGTACCAAATAAACAGGGGCTCCTAATCGATGAGGGGCTGGGAATTTCTTTTTTAATTTTAATAAAGAGAGGAGTCCTTATAAGGTCCGGAGTTGGGGGAAAATTAATAAATGTAGTTTCATCCTTTCACTAGTGAAATTGTTTCTTCAAAAATTAATAAATGGGGGTCCTAATAAGGTCTGGAGGGTGGAGGAAAAAACTCAAAATTAATAAACGGGGGGAGGCTTTTTTGGCACCTAAGAGTATGGAGAGGAATTAAGATGATGATGAAGTTTGACATTGGCATTATTGCATGTGGCAATAAAGAACAACCTAAACAACATTAATATTAAGGTTCAACATTATTTCACATTTACATCAAGATTACCATAAAGGTTCAGATTAAGACTCATTTGAAAATGAACTTTAAGTGTACGTTAAAAAATTAAAGACTAATACTTAGACCAAGACTAACAAAGACTAACACTAATATTAAGAAGGAGTTCAAGATTACTTTAAGTTTAAGTTCAAAAATTAAAGACTCATTCTTTGACCAAGACTAACAAAGACTAACACTAATATTAAGAAGGAGTTCAAGATTACTTTAAGTTTAAGTTCAAAAATTAAAGACTAATACTTAGACCAAGACTAACAAAGACTAACACTAATATTAAGAAGGAGTTCAAGATTACTTTAAGTTTAAGTTCAAAAATTAAAGACTAATACTTAGACCAAGACTAACAAAGACTAACACTATTATTAAGATGGAGTTCAAGATTAACTAAGACTAAGATTAAGAGTAAGCTTAAGATTAAGATTAATATTAGAATTATGATTCAGATTTAGATTCACATTTAGATTCAGATACAGATTTAGATAAAGATTAAGATTAACATTTACATTAACATTAAGGTTAACATTCCAATTCAGGTAGAAGTTAAGATTAAGATTCCATTTAACTTGAAGACTAAGATTAAGACTAGACTAACATTAAGATTGAGATCAAGATTTAGATAAACAGAAAATATAGCCACCTCAATGCACAGTGTCTTTTAGGTCGAAGCTCTTATTGGCAGAGTTCATCGGAGGCGGTGGTCCTCATGAGGCGGTGGTCTTACACGGGCAAGGGCTAGTCTCTCTATACTCAAATGGTAAGTGCCATGGCAACCGATTTTGTAAGATTCGCTTGGCCAACGTCGTGAGTGGTACGGTTTTCAGACTTTTTCGCTGCTCTGCCGACCGTGGGGTAGGCGTGTCATCACCCTTTCGTTTTTTGCAAACTTCTCTCGCTTCTGGGGTAATTGGGGCTAACTCTTCTTTGAAGTACGTCATTGGTGCCTGTTTGAACAATGGCCCGATTGTTTTCCTTAAGTAATTATAAAAATCTGGAACCCGTGAAAATAGCTCTGTTGGTAAGGGCTCCTGTTTCCTGATGCAGGTTGTCGGAGGCAGGAGATCGATTGCACTTAGGGGAGAATCGTTTTCCATCAGCATTTTTTATTTCAGTAGTTTCCGTGGTGGAAATGCTTTTTGAAGCACAAGGAGACGTCTCGATCACTAAATCTTGCTTCCGAATTATTTTCAAATTCGTTTGGTGTTAATATTTTTCAATTGAAGTTCATCAAACAAAGTCCATGTTTACGTGAATATTCAGTCAACCGGTTTGAATCGCGTTGTGCAAATGCTTTAAACCCTTTCATTGGAAACAAAATGCCATTTCAATAGCTTATTCAGAATTGCATTTCATTCAAAGAAAAAAAACCAAAACCCTTTATGGGCCACAGTTGCCATATGGCAACTAAATATTGAATTGCATTTATTTTGTTCCAGTTGATCGGGCAAGCCTAAATTTGAGTAATAGTATCTTTAGTCAACATTGTAGGCCTAAGTTCACAGCGTTTTCGGCATGGTGGATGCTCTGAAGCAAAGGATTTGAAAATTTTTGGCGAAGATGTCGAAAATTTTTTGTAATGGCCTAAATTTTGGCCTAATTTGAAAATCTAAAACTTTAATTTTCGTAAAGCTAGATGCTTTGGACGGGGAAAGTAAGTACTTTTCTTGTAGCATTTTGAAAGCACTTTCATTTGGCCTAGCCGTCAAAACCATGAAGTCTACGAAGGAGCTGTAAGGGGCAAAAGGCCTTGGAGGGAAATAAATTTTTTAAAAATCGCCCACGCCCCTCAGACCAATTTTTTCACCGATTCTGTTTGTTTCTTACCTATATCTACTTTATTTGCAAGTTTGAGTGCTCTATGACAAGTATTTCGAAAATCGGCCCACAAAGGGTTAAGAGTGCATTTGAAAGCCATCAAACCCTTTCCAAATGTGATCACGAAGTTTAAGCTGCCTTGATAGCAGTATCTGAGCATACCAGGAATGAGGAAGATTAACTGCCACAAGACCAAGAAAGAGGATTCTGCAGTAAACCCAAGTTCTCGACGATCAGACGGAGAATACGTTCAATCTATTATATTGCTACGTTTTCTATCCTTTCAACGGGAAGGAAACAAGCCAAGGACAGCTAGAAAGGTGAAATTTTCTTCGCATCATAAAAACCAGACCAACAAACTTGGCTAAGGAAAACGATGTGGAACAGAACTGCAGAGAATGAATAATAACAAGACTTAGGAACAGGACCACAGTATGGGACTGAAGACCACGAATAATTTCCGGACTAAGGAACATGAACAATAACATGACTGGGAAACAGGACCAAGGAACGGGACTGCAGACCATGAACAATGTCAGGACTAAGGAACATGAGCAATAATAAGACTGACAAACAGGGTCAAGCAACGGGACTGAAGACCGCAAATAATTTCCAGACTAAGGAACATGAACAATAACATGACTGGGGAACAGGACCAAGGAACGGGTCTGAAGACCATGAACAAATTCAGGACTAAGGAACATGAGGAATAATAAGACTCACAAACGGGACCAAGCAACGGGACTGAAGACCACAAATAATTTCCGGACTAAGGAACATAAACAATAACATGACTGGGGAACAGGACCAAGGAATGGGACTAAAGACCATGAACAATTTCAGGACTAAGGAACATGAGGACTAACAAGACTGACAAATAGGACCAAGGAACGGGACTGCAGACCATGAATAATTTCAGGACTTAGGAACATGAACAATAAGAAGACTGAGGAACAAGACCAAGGAATGAAACTGAAGACCATTTCAGATCTAACGAACAGGGTAAAGGAACGGTCTGAAGACCATAAGTAAATCCAGGACTAAGCAACAGGATAAAGGAAAGGGACTGAAGACTATGAATCATCTTGGGATTAAGAAACATTAACAATACCAATACTAAGGAACAGGACCAAGGAACAGGATCGAAGAACTGAACAATAACAAGACTGAGGAACAGGACCAAGGAGTAGGACTGAAGACGATTGATTATGTCAGGACTAAGGAACAGACTATAGAAAAAGACAACTGCTGTACACTGACTTCCACTAAAACAGAGGAACAGAACTTGGATTAGCACTAGGAGAAGGACCCTGGACTAGGATCAAGGACAAATACTTAAGATTAGAAACTAGGATTAAGCCATCGCTTGCCAAATTTTTACTAACTGCTACCGTTCCTGGGGTAAACAGGGAAAACACCCCTCTTTTATCACAAGGCATTGTCTTGCCCAATTAGAATCTTTTGTCTACACCCCAGACGTAGATTACTGGCTTACTGTATGTTAAATTCTTCTTACTTCATAACGATGACTACAAGTAACGAATCTGAATATATCTACTAAATTTCATGTATACCTGCATTATTTAATGGGAAATAACAACTTCTCTAGCTCTAAAACGATTTAAGGTTGATGTTTAGAGGGAAATTCAGTCAACCGGCTTGAATCGCATTGTGTTAATGCTTTTACCCCTTTCAATTGAAAAAAAATGCCATTACCTGATTTCAAAAGCTTATTCAGAATTGCGTTTCATTCTAAGCAAAACAAAAACCCTTTTGAAAACGTTTGTGAAGAGTGCATTTGGAAGCAAACAAAACCCTTTCCAAATGGCATCCTGAAGTATGAGCACGACTGAAGACCATGAGTAATTTCAGGACTGAGGAAGAGGACTAAGGAATGGGACTGAAGACCATGGGTAATTTCAGGACTGCAGAAGAGGACTAAGGAATGGGACTAAAGACCATGAGTAATTTCAGGACTTAGGAAGAGGACTAAGGAATGGGACTGAAGACCATGAGTAATTTCAGGACTGAGGAAGAGGACTAAGGAATGGGACTGAAGACCATGAGTAATTTCAGGACTGAGGAAGAGGACTAAGGAATGGGATTGAAGACCATGGGTAATTTCAGGACTGCGGAAGGACTAAGGAACAGGAATGAACACCATGAGTAATTTCAGGACTGAGGAAGAGGACTAAGGAGCGGGACTGACAACCACAAGTAATTTTAGGACTGAGGAAGAGGACTAAAGAATTTGACTAAGACCATGAGTAATTTTAGGACTGCAGAAGTGGACTAAGGAATGGGACTATCAAGAAGACTATCAAGAACATGAACAGAAACAAGACTGAGGAATAGGACCAAGGAACACGACTGAAGACCATGAATAATTTCAGGACTATCAAACATGAACAATAACAAGACCAAGGAACAGGATGAAGGAACGGAACTCAATACCATGAATAATTTTAGGACGAAGGAGCATGCATGACGACAAGGCTGATGTGCAGGACCAAGGAACAGCACTGAACATCTGAACAATTACAAGACTGAGGAACGGGACCAAGGGATGGGACTGGGGACCGTGAATAATTACAGAACTAAGTAAAGCTGTAACAATAGTAAAGCTGAGGAACAGGGCTAAGGAGTCGGAGTTAACACAATGATTTATTTCAGGATTAAAAAGAACAGGATAAACGAACGGGACTGAAGACCATGAACAATTTCAGGACTAAGCAATATGAAAAATAACCAACTCAACCAACTGGATTAATGAACTGGAGTTAAGACCCGGAATAATTTCAGGACTAAGGAACAGGAGAAAGGAACGGGACTGTACACTGATTAATTTGAAACTTAGGAACATCATTGTGGACTAAGGACCTTGGACTAAAACAGAGGAGCAGAACTGGGACTGGCACTAGGAAAAAGGATCCTGGACTAGGACCAAGGACAAATACTAAATATTAGAAACTTTGAGCTAAGTGGAGAGGCAGGGGTTGTTAAGGCGGAGGTCCTTGAGGTGGAGGCTCTCGAGGCAGAGGCCCTTGAGGTGGAGGTCCTTCTGAGGCGGTGGTCAGAGACGGGCATGGGCTAGTATTGTCTAATTTTTTAAGTAAATTTACATCACGTAATTATGGAAGCTAATTATCATAATTGTCATAACACTTGCAGTCATATATTAAGACCATATATGGTATTTTATTGTTATCAGAGGGCGTGTGATCTGAGATAGCTGCCCCGGCCTAATCGAACCAAGATAAGTTCACAACAGAATGAGCAATGAAACAGAAAAGGCGAAGAACAATTAGCCAACGACAATAGCATTCCAATCTCGAACAAAAAGAAGAAACCAAATAAGAGACAAAGAAGAAAAATGAAACAAACAACTACAGCTACTGCCGCAGATGAAAATGCTGAGAATCTTGCTGATAAGAACGCCAATGAAAGAAATAAAGATGACGGTGGATTTGCACGATCTACAGTCATCCTTGGTGACTCAATGATTCAAATATTAATTCTTCGATACATTTGAACCGAAGTAAAATACATTTAAATAAACAAGGGGACTCAATTCTAGCTGGTAATCTTCTAAATGCGATAAATAATAAGAACCATTGACAATATTCTTCTAATGATATTGTAGTTGGGGTTATGACTGTTGATGCTGACACCCGACTGTATGAGATTGAAAGTATCTTGGGTGGCACTTGACAGTCCAGTCAGTCCAAAGGGAGCAAGTCTCGGTGCCAGAACCCACAGCAGTCCAGCAACTCTCACCTGCTTCATCAATTGTGGCTCCAAATCAGTATCAAAGAGAAAGGAGGCAAGAGGCTAGTACAAGTCAGAACCCAGTCCTTCCTATGCCAATTCTGGAAGAACCAGGTATGAACTTGCTTCAAGATAATTCATACTCTAAAGCTAAGAAGCACCCTCCACTCCCGGCAAAAATCCATAAAGCCCCTCCAAGCCAAAGAGCATGTTGATTTCAACAACCTTCTTCCGCAGTCTCTCTATGACATCGCGCAGCAGCAATCAACATTTTACCTGCAACTAAATGAAGATAGTCCCAATACCAATACGTTAGCATTAGCGTCAAACAAGAAAAAAGCCAAAATAACAAAATTTCCAGGGTGTCTAGAGGCTTGGAACGCTTTTGTCAGGGGTATGACTTATTTTCATCCTCTTCTCGCCCAAATTAGTTGTCTTATCAAGAAACAATCTGCAATACGAACAAAGCCTATCCTTTCGACACCTGGTTCCGTTTCGATATTTCTTTCCGTGAACTCAGCGATCACAGGACTTCCCTGGGATCGTCACGATGAGTATGTTTTCGATAAATTTGTCCGCTGCCCCTCAGCCGCCACCTCAGCTTCACTAGCGCAATTTCAAAGTGGCTCTAGTTTTCGTCCACAGCAGCCCATTCGTGCCACTTCTAGCAACGAACCGTGTAGGTTCTTCAACCAAAATCGTTGCAACACAAGTGCAGCAACACCGGCTGTAGAGGAGCTCACCCAAAGATTTATTGTCAAGGAGCTAGTAAATAATTTCTACGACTTGCCTTCACTTATTTCCACTCTAATTAACATCTTTAAATTACAAGAAGAACTAATTGACTTTCCAGACTTAGACTTGTCTTTTCGTTCTGGATTATTAAATAGTTTAAAGAATGGCTTCAAAATAGGCTACTCCGGCCCAGAATTTACCATCGTGTCTAAAAACCTACAGTCAGCCACTAAAAACCCAGAGGCCGTTACTGAGTGCATTGGTGTAGGCAAAGGCATAGGCACAGGGGTAGTTGTAGATGACCGCTTAGGCATCGGACAAGCCTTAGGTACAGATGTAGGTGTAGATGTAGGCATTGGTGTAGGCGAAGGAATAGGCACAGGCGTAGGTGTAGATGACGGCATAGGCATCGGGCAAGCCTTAGGTACAGGTGTAGGTGTAGATGTAGGCATTGGTGTAGGCGAAGGAATAGGCACAGGCGTAGGTGTAGATGACGGCATAGGCATCGGGCAAGCCTTAGGTACAGGTGTAGGTGTAGATGTAGGCATTGGTGTAGGCAAGGCATAGGCACAGGCGTAGGTGCAGATGACGGCATAGGCATCGGACAAGCCTTAGCTACAGGTGTAGGTGTAGATGTAGGCATTGGTGTAGGCAAAGGCATAGGCACAGGCGTAGGTGTAGATGTAGGCATTGGTGTAGGCAAAGGCATAGGCACAGGGGTAGGTGTAGACGACGGCTTAGGCATCGGACAAGCCTTAGGTACAGATGTAGGTGTAGATGTAGGCATTGGTGTAGGCAAAGGAATAGGCACAGGCGTAGGTGTAGATGACGGCTTAGGCATCGGGCAAGCCTTAGGTACAGGTGTAGGTGTAGGTGTAGGCATTGGTGTAGGCAAGGCATAGGCACAGGCGTAGGTGCAGATGACGGCATAGGCATCGGACAAGCCTTAGCTACAGGTGTAGGTGTAGATGTAGGCAGTGGTGTAGGCAAAGGCATAGGCAGAGGCATAGGCATCGGACAAGCCTTAGGTACAGGTGTAGTTGTGTAGATATTTTTACTCCATTTGAGATGTCCTTTCCGATCACATCATCAAAAACACAAAATTTAAAAGTCAGATTATCACTGACCGTAACTTTTCTACCTCATCAATGATGTCACAACTATTGATTTGCCAGAATGTTCCCAAGTCTTAAAATAATGAAACTGTCGTGAAAGGTCAACCATTTTCCAGAAAAATGTTGCGCCCGAACCAGGGCTCTTTGAAAAGGTCTATAGGAGTGTTCTGGTCTCCGATCAGACTTCGATAATTCATTATCTTCTATCGTTTATTTCATTACAGATGAAATCCCAATGAAATCGCAGGTAACAAAACGCTCGATATGTTGTTGAATTGCTGAGTATTCTTCATCCCTCATCTCTTCATATTAATAAGGTAGCACAAGCACCTGAACTTTTTTGTGTTCTTTTGCTTTTCTGTATTTATTGTTAAGTGTCTAGTAATTGACAAAAGTAACCAACGAATACAATTTTTGAAGTGCTTGGTCGATACGTCGCAAAAATCTTACCAAGGTTTATTACATTCATATATGCTTATCCATCTGATGTCTATTTTTGCATATAATGGACTGCAATATAAAACTTGAAGGTAAAATTCTGATACACATAAAACAATTGTGAAAATGAATGGAAAAGCCTGAAAAACGAGAGAGAAAATTAAGAGATGGACTTTTAAATAAAATTTATCACATATCCTGCCGGAGATTAAAAAAGATTTCTTAAGACAATATTATTGCCATTGCTTGTAGAACTTCATTCTTACAGTCAAGTCATCTGGCGAAAATGGTCCGGGAATACTGTTTGATTGTCTATATCATTCCAAATCCTTTCGCATGTGTAATAGCCTTTGTAAGTCTTTCTTGCAATTTTTCTTTTGTTGAGTATTCCGGCAGCAACATTACATTGAAACACGTATGTGCAGTTGGCAATCTGAAAAATGAAACAAGCATCCACGTTAGTTCATCAGAAATAAAATTGAATTACATTGTTTATGAAAAAACCTTTGTTTTATAAAGAAAAAGTGAGCCCAAAACGTGCACAAATCCTAAAAAAACGACAACAGTCCAAAAGGTAGATAGAAACCCGTAGTAGCTCAAAAACTGAGGTCCCATTAACTGCTGTCAACTGACTTCTTTTTTAATTTCAAAATAGAAAACGCGAAGTGTGAGAAAAGGTTGTAAACATCGATAAGAATTCACTTTTCCGTGTAAGCATAATCATGTTTATGTGGCGAAACTCTTAAATGATTATGTCAATTCATGCCAGGGCGAAATTTTCGCACAATTATTATGGATATTTTACTGTTTCATTTCTGTGTTTCATCTGCCTTTTTGTGTTGTTCTAGACAATTAATGATTTAATCGACTTTGTTCGGCACAAGCATCTTCGATCTGGCAGACAGCCTGTTGCCAGTCCTTTTCTTCGAAATAATATTTAGCACACTTAGGACATTTTGGAATCTTCACGGATTACAGGTAACAGCGCTGGAAAATACACAATCTTTTTTGCAAATGGGTATTGATTTACAGTTGTGGAGATAACAATCGGAACATTCAATTAATACACCACACATTGGACACACCCATAATCTCATCTCACAGCCCAACATGCACCACTCATTTTCTGGCCGCCAAAACACCAACGACCACACTTCTCAAACATTCTCTCTACAATCACCACTTGCACCATACCGCTTCCCTCCGCTACTCTGTCCATCAACACCATTACTAACACCTCCAACATTCCTGATACCCCCTTTCCCACCTACTTTCACCTCCATCTCTTCACGTCCATCATCTCAAACATCGCTCTTTCCTCCCAATATCTCCCCTTCTAAATGTACTTCATCATTTTCGCTCACTTTTTCTTTCTGTCCTACACCGCCATTACCACCACCTTTTTCCTCTCTCCTTTCCCTCTATCACCATTATCTCCATCATCCACCATTCCTTCTTCTCTCCAATCACAATTACCACATCCCTTTCCTCCCTCTCTTCCATCACCACCATTAATCAGCAGTAACAACAAAACCATTGTCATTCCCAGGACTAGCAACTTTGCCATCAGCATCACCCCTACCACAATCACAAACAGTACCAAAGACACCACCTTCATCACCATCACCGGCATTATTATCGTCACCACCGCCAGCAATATCTCCACCACCGCCTCCACCTCCACCGCCGCCACCATAACCATCACCACCGCCTACGCAATCCAAAAATCCATCTCAAAAACAACCAAGTCTAAAACACGCACCATAAACCTAAACCGTTGCATCTAGAAACCGATACAGTCATAAACATTTCCACGTCTACGCTTACAGATGCCGAACTCTCATTACTTTCACGTGGGCTCAACTTTTGCCCCACACCACAAAACATTGCCTGGAACTCAACGCTGACTGTTCAGACTTTAAACGCAGACTTAGACTTAAGCACTACTTTCGTAACAAAACTGAAGACGGTGACGACAAGACAACCAATGACCATGCTACCGACGACAACACCACAACTAAGTACAAGAAACCCAGCAACTGGACACCCCCATGCGGACCTGACCTAGCATTTGACTCACATAAATACCATAGAACGGGACATTTATAACTAACAATCTTCTAAAATAGCGGACAATCTCACCATGCAAGAACGAGAGGCACTTAAACGACTCGCTAAACGTACTGAAATCATGATCAAACCAGCAGACAAAGGCTCGGGCACCGTAGTCATGGACAGACAGTTCTACATCGACGAATGTGGCAGACAACTAAACAACACAACGTTCTACTGTAAACAGAACAGTGACATCACTAACAAAGTGACAAAAAAGTGACAAATTACCTGACGCAAATGAAGAGCAATGACCACATTGACGACGACAGTTACGGCTAACTTGTACCCAAACAACCCAAATGCTCCAGATTCTACATTCTTCCCAAAATAAACAAAGACCGACAAAACCCCCCTGACAGACCTATTGCTTCAGCCAATGGCCAACCCACCGAGCACATTTCAGAATATATGTTAGTAACATCCTCAACCCACTGGTTTTCAAACTACCATCGTTCATCAAAGACACACTTCCTAAACAAACTTGCCACCTCTTCTTGTCACCCTCGATGTCTCATCTACCTACACCAACATCCCACACTCAGAAGGTATCCAGGCTGCAAGGGGTTATCTCAACAAACACAACAAAAAGGACCCTCCCACAGAGACTGTTTGCGACCTCATTAGCATTATTCTTACGAACAACAATTTTGAGTTTAACGGAAAATTTTATTTACAACAACATGGTACTGTCATGGGAAAGAGAATTGCACCCCCATATGCCAATCTCTTCATGGGGGCCCTTGAGACTAACGCCCTTGACAAAGCCACGTATAAGCCACTTGTATGGTGGCGTTACATTGACGACATTTTTTTAATTTGGACACATGGGCAAGACAAACTTACAGACTTCATGAACACACTCAACCAATTCCATCCAACCATAAAATTCAACACTGAATACTCCGATTCATCCATACACTTTCTTGACGTTACAGTTTCCATAGAAAATAACAACTCCCTTTTGTACAGACCTCTACGTTAAACCCACCTATACACATCAATCCTTACTAAGCTCCTCTGCACATCCCAAACATACCAAGCTTTCCATACCTTACAGTCTTGCCCTACGACTTAGACACAACTGCTCTGACAACAGTACTTTCACTAAACGCACAAAACAACTATTACAATACCTTACTAAACCAGGTTACAAAAGGAAACATGTACTTTACGAAATACGCAAGGCTTCCAGAATAACAAGACAAGACAGTCTTAAGACGACTAAACGTAGACAGAAAACAGGACGCCTTTTGTAGTAACATACTACCCTGCCTTACCACAACTTTCGTCCATACTGAACAAATTCTACAGAACTCCGAGCCTTGCCAGGAAGCCTTCTCCGACCCACCGATACTTAGCTACAGAAAAGCCTCAGGGAGGTTCTGGTTCGTGCTCAAAGATCACACAGCCAGTAATCTGAGAGGGACATTCAAGTGCTCTTCAAGACGCAACTATGGACATATCACTGACGGGGCAACCACAGTCACATTTAATAAGACCAACAAACACTTCAACATAAAACAGAGACTTGCCTGTAATTCGATCAACATAATTTACTTAATACAGTGCAAACGGTGCATAAAAAAGGTAACAGCAACTGCCAGTACATCGGACAGACAGGATGATGACTAAGAGAAAGACTGAACGAACACCGACGAGACATCATCAACAAAAAACAGGACAAATCAGGTGTTGCAGAGCACTTCTGTAGAACAGAACATGAACTTGACGACCTACAGATTACGCCCATCCTACAGCAACATAACGAACAAGAGAGTGTACGCTGTGCCAAAGAACTGTACTTTATCAACTTAGCGAACACTCTCTCACCCAACGGACCGAACAGGACTACTGACCGCTGACATTCATCCATCCATCACACATATATCTCATAACATCTTCAATTATTTTTTTACATTTCTTATTCTCTTCAGTTCATTTATTTTTAATCTTATCACCATATTATTATTGTTATTTTTATCATAACTGTTATCATCTACATCATTATTATTATTCTTGTCCACTTTTCATCATCACCACATCAATATGTCCTCGACTTTCAACAGTCTTTCTCTTATAAAACAGCCGTTATCTCTAACTCTACCCTATTATCCTCTTGCCTCAACTTTACGCTATCATCCTTTTAACTAACTCCAGCCACTGTGCTCTCCACCGCTCTATTACATCAAGTCTTTCTCCTTTCCACAATCATCTATGCCTGATGTCCACAATACAATTTGAACTTATCACTTTAACTCTCTCTCAGCCCTTACCACTTACACTCTGTACTAGCTTCATACCACCCTGTTACACTACATCTTTTCCACTTCTCACACTCTAAACCCTGTGCTTACCTCTTCTTTACATCGCCAGTCACCACACATCACCCCGCACCTTTCAAGCTCTCAGTTTGTACACCCTGTAGTCTACTTTCACTATCCTATCCCATCACATCATCACCTGCCAATTTTAACATAACTACACCCTACCATCCAATCACATCACACTCTGGCAAATTCAAATTCAAATCACCATCCATCACTTGTATATAGACAGACGTTGTCAAATTTAAAAATTAGTCTAGCTCTGAAGAAGTCCTCTTTTTTGTGTTTCATCTGCCGCTCTACTGAAAATTTACTATTTATCGATTTTCTTCGACACAAGCATCCTGCTGCCAGTTCTTTTCTTCGAAAAAATATTTTCCTGAAACCTTCCCCCAAGGTCCCACAAACACATCTGAGTAAAAATTATGAAGGTCTCGTAATTCCTTCAATTTACTCCAAACCTTCATAATTTCTGCTCAAATGTGTTTGTAATCCTTTTAATACCATTGGGGAAAGGTTGCAGCGAAAAGAAGCAATTAATTTTGGCAAAATTTCGCCCTTCCATATATATGTAAGATATAGAATGACCTCGTACTTACTTCAGTTTACTATTAACCTTCTTAATTTTTACTTAGATGTGTTTGTAATGCTTATAATGCCCTTGGGGGAAGGTTTCAGCAAAACAAAGCCAGTAATTTTTGAAAAACGTCAGCATTCCATATTTTCTAATCTATTACAATCAACCAGAAAGCTACATTAATAAATTATATCATACATATATTTCTACGAAACTTGCATACAAGTAGTACGAGTTTAGCAGACTGTGAACAGTGCATTTTTTAAATTGACACCTATATACAATTTGATAACCAAATATGACGTCATAAATCGTTATGACATAAATTAGCTGCTACTGTTTAGATTAATTAAGATATTGAGATAATTGCCATGTGAACTATGTGATCAAAGCAGCTGGTTTAAACGTTACAACATACAATACAGCATCACTTACAGTTAATGAGTAAGCGACGGGGGCTCCGATAGCACCCCAATTACCAATCTGTAAATGTCCAGACCCCATACTGAATAAGGTTAAATATGGTGCGCAACGTTTGTGTGCTCAGGCAAATGCAACCAGAAAGAACGAATTGCTCAAGTCTTCTGAGTAATGGCTTGAGTTTTTGTAGAGTAAGAACAGGAGGCGGATTTGACTGATGAGAAGGAAATTGGTGATTGATGACCAATTCTGTGGCTTCAAAATATCTCAGGTTAGGTCTTTTTGTAGGTCAAGAATGCATTTTGAAGAGAGGGAAATAGCCGTATCATCAGCATATATGCTGAATGTGAGATAAAAAGTTTGACTCTAGGTTGATGAAAATAGACCAGACAGAATTAAAGAATCATGAAACCAACAGCGGGGGAACTGACAACTGAAATGCGCTCTTCAACTCATATTGCACAACGAAATTATGCTAACTTGTAAATGTTCTTAAAAGAGGAAGACAGGATGACACCATTGAATAGACTTAGAAGACGATCAGCACATCAGAGAAGTTGAACAAGAAAGTTTCAAACACTTTGATATGACGATTTGACGTTTGACGATGACCGAAAAATAAGAATCAATCAACTTGTCCTCATCATTGATAAGAAAGCAAGTCCTTTAAGTTCGCTTCAGGCCTGTGACAGTATTTAATTACGAACGATTTATACATAAACTAGCAATAGCAACGTGATGTGAGCAAGAACAAGAAACTTAAAAAGAACAAAATATAATACCTATCTGAGTCTGGCCCGTTTCTTGCAATAATCATTTTCAGCTTTGCTAGACCTCCAACAGGAACACGATCACTCCCCGTCGTAAAGGCAATCAGTTGGCGCTGCTCTTCAAGATTCATGTCATGAACTACGTCCCAGAAATTTCTTAAGGAAGATGAATTAGAATTACGAGGCAATAGCTTTAGAAAAAAAGCTTGGTTCTAAAATGGCGAACAAGCGCGGGTATAACTTTGGACGTACTTCGAAGCTTTTTTCGTCTGAGAATTCTCAAAGTTTCAACTGGTTTTTCTGTGTACATTATTTGGGATTTTTTCTTAAGAAGAACGATAGTTTTGCCAAAATACGGAAGGCTGCATACTCTTCCGCACATGAAAAGTTTGACTAACTACACGTTTTTTATATATTAGGAACACCTTTACAAAGAATTCGAGGCTGAAAATTTCCGAAAAATGTAAGAACTTTAAGGAACTGCCGAGGCTCGGATGAAAAACTAAGAATAATGTTTTTCAAAAACAAGACGATTTGTGCAAAAAATAGCAGAATAACAATGTATTTACCATAGTTTTTCAAAAAATGACTCCATTTATATTTAAAGTTAGAAAATGAAGCAAATTTGTATGAATTTACTGTAAAAATTAGTATTCAAACATATCCCATGAAAAGGAGCAGCATAAGGAACTTCAGCCTCAATTTGTTGATAAATTAAGGAACTCCAGCCTCAACTCAGAGTTAAGGTTCCTTGTACAAAATGTGTATTGAAAGAGATTGCATACCTACTACACAAACAGTTGCTTACATTTTACTTTGGTTTGAACGAGCGAACCCACATATAATAATGCTGCCTTAAGACGTTGTGTCATGTTTAAACTCCTTATTTGGTTCTTCAATGTAATCAAAATTTCTGCACATATCTGTGTTGGTAATTTATGTAATTACTACTTAAGATTTGTTGTTAAACTTTAACCTACTAGACCCCTTTGTGGGTGATTAAATGATGAAATGAAAAAAATGTAATAAATGCTCCTAATTCTCTTTAAAAGGGACCTTTTTCGAATCACTGAAAGCAAAGATCCAGTGTCACAAGAAAGCCTAATTCATAGCAAAAAGTGGGTATGGATATTGATATTATTTCAATTTCAAAACTTTCTTTTCACTTAAACCATCATGAAATTGAATTTTTGACCTTAAGTCATTTTAGACAAAAAAAAATACTCGTAAATCATGCTCGAATACTTCCCCGTTTTCAGTGCCCGAAGCTTCGCGCGCAGGAGCGCGGAAAATGAAGGGCTTATAGCTGGACACCCATGCATGAAATACAATCCGTGTTGCCAGAAAGACTTTGCTTTACAACGCTGAGTCAGCAGAATTTGTCAACAAAATTTAATTCATCCAAAGAAAGGGCCTGAGCACTAATCTGGATCTATCAGGCAGAAAACTTTGAAGTAAAATTCGTTTAAATATTATGGTTTTTAAATTCAGTCAGCCAAGGGTGTGTGAGATGAATTTGACAAGTGTTTCTTACAATCTGAATCAGCGTATATGTACGAGGGAAGCTTGGTACTGGAAGTGAAGTAAAATACCCAAGAGCCTATGACTTTTATTTAGTACTATTTGATCTATACTGTGTTTCATTGGCTTTCGCTTGTGGTATATTAAATCTTTGATACCAGTAGTGTTTTACAAGTTTTGAAGTGTAACTTGATTTCTTCAGATTCTGATATTTTGAAGACTGGAGATTCATTTTCAAGAAGGGCCGTCGTGAATTACTTTTAGAAAGCACGCGATTCGTGACGTCGTCAAACATAACGCTAGTATATCTTATTCAGATGAAATACAATGAAAAAATTTGCATACTATGATAGCATTAAGAAAGAGCTTTCGTTTGATGTACACGCTTTTTTTTATAAAGAAACTAGCTCAATGCCTAGTTCTTAAAGCTCCTTATTTTTGGACTTCTTTTGAGACGATTATAGTTCCAAAAGTTCTTTAATTTAGTTCCTTAATGTTAACTGCATATTCAGTTTCATGACTACTATACAGAGACAGTGCGACTTTTCACGGCAACATTTGATACATGCGTAACGTACAACTTATGTGATTTTCGACTTCAAATGAAAGGAACCGGCATCGTAATTCTTGATTGTTTGCAGTGATAAAACTATTCAACAATAAAAAGTTCTTTAGTTATTTTCTCTCTAGTAATATAATTTTCGGGCCTTCTACATGAAGGTTCCTTATAAAGTAGTTCCTTATAAAAAAAGCGTGTATAGTAAGCAAGATCAGTTTTGGTGACGTCAGCAAATTGGTTGACCCTCGTTAACTTGGCTGTTTTTTCGTTTCTTTTATCGGAAGAATTCTATCATGGTATTTTATCCTGCTCTTCATGAAAGCCTTGTCACTTAACAGTTGAGGCTCTTGCCTTTTGGGCTGTGGACTCTTAGCCTTTTGGCATTGTTATGACCAGTGTTCACCTATTTCCAGTTTGCACGAATGTTTATGCTTTATATTATAATTTGTGAGCGAAAGTTGAATGAATATTCTTGGCAAGAGAAGTTCAACATAGATTGCGCTTGCCTGTTTCATATTTCCCGCGGCGAAATTGACCAGCAGTTGGCCACGATATAATCGGTTAGTATTTAAGCCCAGCTAAATTTACAAACGGGCTGAAATCTCTGATATAATCGGCCCTAAAACACAGAGCAAACATTCGAAAATTAATCCTTCAATTCCAATAAACAAAGGGCCCATATGGGCATGTTCGAAGTACGATTCTGGTTGAATACAGCTATTTCAGTCAAATGATGAAAAATGTATGTCCCTATGCACAACGATGGCGATAGCGTTATGACGATAATGGTGGTGGTTGAATGATGATGATGATGATGGCCACGATGATCATGCCGCTGGTTTTGGTGGTGGTGGTAGGGGAGGTTCTGGTGGTTGTAGTGATAGTAGTAGGCCTGGTTGTGGATGATGAAGACGATGATGACGACAACGATGATGAAGATGATTATTATTATTATGATGGTGATGAAGGCCATGAAGATGATTGATCATCATCATCATGACTCTGGTTGTGGCGGTGGTGATAGTGATGATGATGATGATGATAATGATGGTAATGTAGATGATGGTGATGATGATGATAATGATGGCCTTAAATATGATTGATTTTCATCATCATGACGCTGGTGGTAGAGCTGGTGACAGTGATGATGATGATGATGATGATGATGATGATGATGACAATGATGATGATTATGATGGTGATGATGGCTATGAAGATGACTTATCATCATCATCATGAATCTGTTTGTGGCAGTGGTGATAGTGATGATGATGATGATGATGAAGATGGTGATGATAATGATGATAATGATGATGATGATGATGACGATGATGACGATTTGCTTTGAAAACTGTTTTGAAATTGCCACTCTTGCCCAGACTCTATTATAGACGGTGAGAATGTTTGAAATGTCATTAATTGAACCAATGTGGCAATTTGTCATCGAATTTTGCGTAAACAAATATAAGTCATAGAAGCAAGCTAGTATTAGAAGAACAATTGTCACATGACCCCAGATTGACAAAGCCGTTTGCAGGCCGCGATTGTGAACAACTAACCGCAAATTGCGCATTAGCGGCGGAGACAATGGTACTAATGGCATTCTTGAGTCAATTTCTATTGTTACACGTTTTCCATTGTTCAAGCGTTGGTTAGTTAGTAAGTTAGTAGGTTGATATGGACAAACATGTACTCTCCTGTCTTAGAATTTTCGATCGATATATAATGAGTTCGGCGTTACTAAATTTAAACCAAATCATGACATGGTCACGATGACGTCATCATCATAAAAATTCTTATCTTGGTAAAAAAATTTTCCATGTAAACTGTACTAATCAACATATATAGTAGAAGAAGGCCATAGCATCTGTACTTGTTTGTGCCTACAGGGCCCATCTCGGATTTGGAATTGGAACAGTCTTGAAATTGACAAAATTGACAGATATCTACAGTTTTTTTAACTGGATGACAAAATTGCTGACGTCATCAAAACGGATCTTGCTATACATCAAACAAAAGCTCTTTTTAGAAAGATCAGAATATGCGATTTATTTGATTGAATTTCACCTGCGATGAGACATTAGCCTTGATAATGAAATTTTTAATGTATTTTTTCTATATTAGAAATATAAAAATAATTCACGACGGCCCATCTTGGAAAATGAATCTCCAGTCTTTAAAATATCAGAATCAGAAGAAAAATTTGGGATTAGGCAATTTGTTAGTATTTTGCAGATATGAGCCTGTATGTTAGGGGATAGGATAAAGCAACACGTCAATGCCAGTATCTGGCAGCATAACTTTTTAAAGAAAGCAACAACCCTGTCTCTGAAACATGATTCAGCCATAGGGTAAAGTTAAATTGACAACTCCTCAAAGTATAATATGCTTCTCTTAGTACTTTCTTCGGATTTTTTTCGTAAGAAGAACGATAGTCTTTTGCCAAAAATAGGAAAACAAGCAATGAATAGGCAATATATGTATAAATTCAATTCATTTAGAATGTGTTGGTCTGTTTCTGACTTCAATACTCTGACCAGTATCAGATCAAAATGGCTTTTAGCTTAGTATGCTAAAAGATCTTCTTGCGCTTATTAGACAGGGTTTTTTCCGCAACAATCTAGCAAAGAGGGTAACCTAGGGTTTTTAAATTGAAATCTACTAAAAAAAGGTCGGAGAACACGAATCCAAGATGGGCCCTCAAAAATTTTCGCCGGAAGTACCCTTAATTAACGCCTAATTATGCCTAATTAAGTCAATTAAAAAAGGTGCAATATTTGAAATCTGATAACTGCAATATGTAGATCTTAAAGCGCTGAGTAAAATTGTCTTTGATTGTATTTCAATACAACCTACCAGTTTCGAGAAAACCTCGTTTGAAATAATGATGACGTCATCGTCCTAAGGCTCAGTATGGGCTTTTGTCAACTCGCGTAACTTCACAAATAGGGGTCGAATCGTCAAAAAATCGCTTACAATGCGATACGTGTATGTATAACAGCATGATAAGCATAATAAGCCCCACCGCAAGTTTGGAAAAGTGAAGAAAGGGGTTCCCTGCATAAACAATAGGAATCCCATTATGAATACTGTATAACAAATTTGACTTCTCGCCATTTCCAGCAGGTTTAATATTAAAACTTCAAATCTCGAACATGAGTAGTCCTTCACAACGCCTTTGGGCTCATGGATGATTGGGCATCATTTTGGTTCCTTTATGACGTCAGTTGCCCCTATGACGTCATCAGCCCCCTTATGATGTCACAACCACACCCAATCATCATCATTCTGTCGTCTTAGCGTACACCTATCGCATATATTTAGCGGTTTTGTGACTATTGCACCCAATCTCATAAAGTTATACAAGCTGAAAAATAGAATCCAGGTCTGTACTGAACCTAATGGTGATGACGTCATCATAGTTTCAAACGAGTTTTTCTCGAAATTGGTAGGTCGTATTGAAATACAGTCAAAGACAATTTTGCTCAGCGTTTCAAGGTCTACATATTGCAGTAATCAGATTTCAAAAAGTGCAACTTTTTTGATTGACTTAATTAGGCCTAATTAGGCATTAATTAAGGCTACTTCCGTTGAAAATTTTTGAAGGCCCATTTTGGATTCGTGTTCTCCGACCTCTTTTTAGTAGATTTCAATTTAAAAACCCTAGGTTACCCTCTTTGCTAGATTGTTGCGGAAAAAACCCTGTCTATGTCGATACCGATAACCACATATACGATGATGATTATGCTTAGCAATAATAATGACGATGATTATTATTATGATGATAATGATAATAATGAGAATGATAACAATAGTATGCATGATGATGATCGTGATGATGATGATGATTACGATAATGATTATGATGATCTTCTTAATGGTGATAATGATGATGATGATGATCGTGATGATGATGATGATTACGATAATGATTATGATGATCTTCTTAATGGTGATAATGATGATGATGATGATGATGATGATGATTATGATGATGATGATGATTGTGATGATGATGATGATGATAATGATATGATGAAGATGATGTTGGTGGTGATAGATAGTGGTTGGGGCTGGCCGTGGTGGGGTTGGGTTCGACTTTGGATTGATTGTAAGGGATGATGATGCCGTTCCCTTGATCGCACCATATTCTAGAACCATCCATTTCAAAATTTCTCCGCTTAGCCTTAGTTTCCTTACTCGTGATGTCGTGCGCATGTGTGACATGGGTGACAAATATGCCAATCCTCGTGAAGTAAACAGCAATTGATCTATTGATCCTTGCATCTATTGTTTTCACCATTGTAGCAGCGCTTTTGCATCCATTGTTCGCTGCTTCATCTAATGCTACAGTTTTTGGAGTGTATGCGTTGCTCTAACCCATCAAATAGCTGAATTCAGCAAGTTGAAGACGAGAGAGAGTCAGGGTCATTCGACAGCGTAAATTTAGTGAAACGAGCCTGCTCGAATTGTTATTATCAGTCTCAAATGTGCCAATGTTTGAACAAACGACCCCTTACTGCACTTAGGGTCATTCGACAGCGTTAATTTAGTGAAACGACCCTGCTCGAATTGTCATTATCAGTCTCAAACATGCCAATGTTTGAACAAACGACCTGTAAATTGTTTTCCATCCCCCTCAAATCGAATAAATGTTGGTCAGTCCTAATCGTTGATAATGATGATGATGATGATGATTGTGACGTTGCTAATGATGAAGATGATGGTGGGGATCCTGGTGGTGATTGTGGTTATAGTAACCCCGCTCCTTCGAGTCCCTCGAACACAAATCCTTTTCGAAATTGCCGCACTCGGCCCAGTTTCCTTGGTCGCAGTGTCAAGAATGTTTGCAATGCTTGTTATTGGCAAAAGTTGACGTATGTGGCAATATTCCAATCGTTTTGAAGTAAACAGAATGAGTCATTGCATTTGATTGTTTAGTGCACAATGTAGCGGCTTTTATGTACCGATTGTTTGCCGCCAGATCTAAAGTTTCGACCATTGTTGCGGGGCTTTCTGTACCCATTGTTCGCTGCTAGATCTTTTGTTACACATTTCCGTCTATCCCTGTATGTATGTGTGTATGTATGCGTTAGATCGAACCCCTCACATAGTGTACTCATTCTTCGTACACAAAAATAGCAAGAAAATAGCAAGAGTAAAGAGGATAAGATCTTTAGGACAAGAGTAAAGATGTCTAGCGTCAGCATTTATAACTATGCATAAACAGGAGCTGCATTACGGCTATATATGAAGACTTTTCTTTCCAATAGGTTTAACCAAAACAATAAAGCACACAACAGCAATTTATTACCTTACTACCACACAACAGCAATTCAAGTTCCTCAGGTCGAAACAGTCGTTGAACCATTGAATCTTCAGTTACCATGTCGAACCCACGTTTGAAGGCTTTAAACTAAAAGTTAGAACGTCAAATAAATTCTACTTAGTATAAAAAGTCGTCGATCCAGGACTCACCAGGCTTTTTACGTCTAAAGTCAAACAATAGGTTGCGTGTACCTTAAAAACGCACCTTAAATAATTTCAACCTTTATGGCGTGAGATACATTCTTCGTATTCTTAGTTCAACGGGGGGGGGGGCATTTTTGTTATATTCTTTGCTATTGATATGATTAGAGTGAAAGAAACTTCATAGAAATATTCAAGGACCTAATTCTGATTTATTCATATCATATCATATCATATATCATCATATCATATTATATCATTATTCTGCCGGGACCAACAGCTTTTTACAGTTCAATTGTTTATACTTTCTTTTCGATTTGATGGTGATATTATTACTAATCAATAATATTTACATCTGTAATTAATCTAAACAAACAATGATTCACATAAGTATTTAATGTCTCAACAATAATCACCCAGTTATTTTTTCGAATGAATTCAGTGATTTGGCATTTACTACAAAGTATCCTCTCGGTATGGGGTTAACTATAAGTTGGTATCCACCAAGGGAAGGTGACTTGAAGTTGCATATCATAACCTCTTAAAGGTTTGTCCCATTACCGTCTGCTAGTTCACCCAGTTCCAGAGACGCCCAGTTTTATCATTGGGGAATCAGGAAAGGGTGAACCACAAAGGGTAAACCCTAGGAACGTTAAAAGGAATACTGCCAGATCTCCCCAATCTTTGTCAACCCCCCAGTTCGCTTTGGGAATCCTGTAGCACAAAAGCACCTACGTCCCCCACATCTCATTTTAAGGAGGGGGTATAATATAGTTAAGCTTTTGCGTCATTAGAATATTTATATTGATTTACTTTGATTTTATTTCGGCTTATTGTTCTCTTGTTAGGTGTGTTCTTAGTAACTCCACATCTTATCTAAGGCATTTCCTGTTATTGATTATGACGTAAAAACACTTTTGATTTAGTAACTTGTACTTGTAAGAAATTTTCAGTCTTGAAAGTTGAACAGTACAGTACGCTTGTGTTTCTCTGTGTTGCTCTCGCTCGAAGTATACCTGATGAACCAACACGCAACAGTTACAACAAAAGCTGTTGTTGCTATTCCTATTATCTACATCGTTATTTTTCTTTTCAATTGAAAAACTCTTATGAAGGAAATGATGTAACAATATCTGTTGTTGCTATATCAATTGTCTACATTGTTATCTTTTCTTCGATTGAAAACAATGATGATGTAAAAAATGATGTGACAATGAATATTGTTGTTACTTTTAGCATCTACGTTGCTATCTTTTCATTTCAGTTGAACAATAATGACGAAGTCAAAGAAAAAAGGATGTAACAATAACAACACTGTTGTAGTTATCTAAAAGCACATATAAAAACATTCGCTTAACTTGGGAATTTTAAACATAGGAACTATAAGACAAGGGCACCGAGGAACTTCGTTCCTTTAAACATTCAAAAGATAACGTTCCTTATAAGAAACCATTAGTACCCGATTACTCTTGGAAAGAGAAGACTGCTCTCAAATTAGTACCAGATTAGATTTTGCAAGACAATGCTCTCCATGGCTTTGGCTTATCTTCTTCCAAAAATCTCTCTGGTATAACCACAAGAGGCCCAATCGCATAAATATCATGAAAGATGTAAACTTACTTGTGTTGTTTGTTGTTTTCTACCTAAAACGTCCTATTCCCAATTATGATAGCGTTTCGTTGTTGTTGTTGTTGTGAAAACGCGACATTATATTAGCTTTTTGTTATCGCATTGTCACATAATATTATCGTATTTCTTTATATAAACACAAACAGTCAACTGAGAAATTCGAGCAGCATATTCGAAAAGTATTCAATTTAATAAAAGATTGAGTAAAGAAGAGTCACAACAAATAATACAACAAATATTACAATTTTATCAACTCATAGAATTATCAACTTATTTTGAATTAAAATTCCCTCCTTGGCCTCCTGTGATTTGGCCTGTGGAAATAACTTGCGAAGATTTAAGAATTTTCGCATCACCTTCTCAAACATAATTTACTTACTGGTGGAATGTACCGGTATGGAATAGGAAACCAAAGTATGTCTTGCCAACGATAATCTGGTTCCAATTTGAGTGCACCTTCTATAATCGGGTACTATTGCTTACCGGCACTTCGTTTACTCGAATTGTGTCTACCGTGTTATTGCTACGAAAACATGCCTTTCAAGGCAGTCTGTCCCAGCGTTGAATTTAAAAAGTGGAGATCTACAGCCAAAAAAATCGTACGAGTGACTTAAAAGCTAATGAGATCCCATTTTAACGAATTTATACACACCGTGAGAGTTCTGAATGCAAAGGCGAGTTAGCCAACGCTTGGGTGGTTACTAACGAAACTGATTTTTCTCTCTGACTGGTTTCTACAGTAAAATTATTTTCGTTACAGATTTTTATGTCACATGTCAGATTCAGGTGCAAATAAATGTAAATTTATTAGGCTGGAAAAAATAGGCCTGTTTACGTTCTGCCTCTGCAAATAAAACGCAATGAATATTCGTTTATTCAACAGATATTCAAATTCAAGGAAATAAATTTCTTTTAGATGTTCCATTTTCGTTCTACTTAATGTGAACAACAACGGAAGGCAAATTGATTATTAATGCCTTCATAGACACGCATCACCATTAGTTACTTCAGCCTATAGCTGGAGAACACAGACAGCCTTGATGTGAGCGAGAGAGAGAAAATAATGCTAATGGCTGGAATATCCAATAAGGAAGTTACCTGTGAATCAATGACACCATTCAGTAAGAAATCAGCATACAAATCAACGAATTCCTTAAAAAAAAACAGAGAAAAATTCCGTTACCTAATCACGTGTCTGTAGCCAAAGTATTTAGGATATCTAACATGATAAGTGTGTTTCACTTCTTCCAAATTGTTGTAGCACATTTATATTATGGATGAAAATTAACATTATTTTCAACAAAACATCTGTTATATTCGGGTGTCAAGCACTCGCAGCGTATAATGAATGCCTAGTGGTTTGTTACTTAAAAACACTATATGGGCCTGGAGTCAAGGCAAAATTACATACAATAGCGTGTTAAAAAAATGACCACGAACACGAGTGTAAAAATGCCAAACCTGAAGAAAATCTGTGAAATTGCATACTGCGCTCCAATACATGATATAGTTAATTAAATATAGGCTTATTGATTCCAAAATAAATTGCAATATAAATTTTTTTAAGAAAGTGATAGCAAGTCAGTGAAGGTTATTAAACTTTTTTGATAAGAAAAACGTGCCATAGAAAGAACTTGTAAACTCAACTTACAGGTAGCTAATATCTATTTACCATTATTGGCCTCTCGCGCTAAACATAATTCTGTAAAATTATTATCCACCACGTGCTTAAATTGTTTTAAATACGTTAACAGTCTCTAAGTTGAAGTTTTCATGAAATTCTGTACTTTCTGAGATGTCTTGTACTTTTCCGAATAGACCATTTCAACTAAGGGCCTCGTTTTCAAAATAATTGAAAATTAGGTGATAGAGAGATTTCGACTTCAGATTCGAATTCAGCACCTTCTTTTTAGTGTTGAGGCAAATTTTTATGCTTCTAGTCCTTACGATGTTCATTCTATAGCGATTGAAACTTTGAAAATTTATAAAGGATTTGACCGTGAAAAATCGCTCGGGGTGAAATTTTACACCCTCAGTCATTTTTCACGGTCAAATCCCTTATAAATTTTCAAACTTTTAATCGCTATAAAATCAACATTGTAAGGACTAGAAGCATAAAAATTTGCCACAACACTAAAAAGAAGGTGCTGAATTCGAATCTGAAGTCGAAAGTTCTCTATGACCTAATTTCCAATTATTTTGAAAACGAGGCCGTTAGTTGAAATGGTCTATTAGGAAACAATGATGGCCCTCGTACCGGCATTCATTTCGCGATTTCTTTGTAGTAATGAAAATAACAAAACACTAAATTGACAATTGTTCGGCTCAGCCCATGGTGTTCATCTTTTAGCTTTTGCGCATCGGCCTACGTACTTGGCATCACGACGGCACGAAAATTCGTAAATAACCAAACTTTTCTGTGTGGTAGGCACGCAATCCTTTTGAATGGATGGCAGAACTTTCCAAGTGCTAAAAGTCAACCTATGGTTGGCAGCAGCGAAAACTTAGTAATGGTCTTTTTAATTTGATCTTAAAATAACAAGTAAACATTTCAAAGCCACGGTAACCAGGGCACTTTTGCGGACCGTACTTTTTCAGCCGAAAAACAATCCGAAATAACGTCCTCAGGGTAGCCGTTTTCAATAAGAAAAGCCTTTTTTTGTCCAGTTCCGAATCAAGCCGAGTTTTGGAATAAATCATAATTGCCTGATGAACTTGGAATGTTAACAATGTTGATTTTCCTCTGTTTCGGACTAAAGGTTTTTTTTTTTTTTTTTTTTATAAGACACTATATCATTAGATACATGGTCAAAAAGCTAATTAAAAAAGATACAAAATGTAGAAGGTACAACAATTTAAAAAAGAAAATTAAACTAAAGTAAGCAGTTCAATTAACCAATAATTGATAGATATAAAGCAAAACTATTGTTATTATAGGGAGAGTTTACTAGTAAAGATTTACTTATCTAAAGTTGTTCGTTTAATGTAAATATCATACAGAAAGGCACTGAAATTTTCTAAAAAGGCTTCATTTTCATTTGTCATTAAATATATAAACTGTTGATCTGTAGAAGGGATATTTGTAAAGTTTGGACAAAGACTATAAATTTGGTTTGAGAAATTTTCTCTTTCAAAACTGTATTCGTTACAAACTGAGATAAAGTGTATTTCATCTTCTACAACATTTTTGCAATATTTGCAGAATCTCTCATGTCTATCAACAGGCGGTTTAGAATGCCTACCTTTTTCAATGGCGAGGCAGTGGTCACTTAATCTTAGTTTGGATAGTATTCTTCTATGTCTTCTAGTCCGGATAAGGTCTAGATATTTTTCATAAGCTATTTGATTCTTATAGGATTTGTACGTCAAAGCTTTGGAGCAGTTATTTATATATGTTCTCCAGTAAATGATGTAGTTTGTTTCTAATGCTTTTCTTGTAGCAGTCTTAGAAAGAGAGGTTAGCGTTGAATTGGTTAATCTGTTAGTTTTTAGTTCATCTGTTAGTTCGTTAATGAAAGATATGATTGTTTTCCGATTTGTGATAGATTTTTCATATTCAAGAGCTTGTGTGACAAGTGAATCAGGCTCAGAGTAAAGTAAGATATGTTTTATGAAATTATTGGTCCTACAACTTACTGGGATGTTTAAAGGGAAGCGGCCTAGATCCCCTCTTACAAGGGCATTAGTTGTCGATCTGTTTACTCCAAGTATGCGTTTTAAAAACTGTGTATGGATTTTTCAATCTCGTTTTGTCCCAATCATTCTGGCTAAAATTAAGATAAGGCCCCAAATTTCCGATCCATACAAAAGTATTGGGGCAATCATTGAATCAAAAGTTTTAGAGCTATTTTAACCGGGAGGTATTTGAGTTTAAACTTACTGTTAAGGGCTAGTAGGGCGCGATTCGCTTTATTGCTAAGCATATGTAATGATTCTTTAAAATTACATGCCGCATTTAGAGTGATACCAAGGTAAGTGAACTCAGTCACATTTTCCAGCGGATTACCATTAATGTAGAAACATTGTTTATATTTTGTGTTATTTTTATAAAAGGTCATACATTTAGACTTATCGCTGTTCACTTGAAGTTTCCAGTTTTACAATAATCGCTGAGGCTATTTAGACATTTTGTAAACCATTATGAGAAGCAGAGAGAATGATTAGGTCGTCAGCGTAAAATAGGCAGGTTATTGGTTCATGCCCAAGATTCAGAGGAGATGGGTTACTTTTGTTAAGTTCGTCAACAAGATCGTTTATGAATAAATTGAAGAGTGTAGGACTCAGAGGACATCCTTGCCGGACACCCTTAGAGCATTTAAAAAAGTTTGTGCACTGATTGTTTAGTTTAACAGCACATTCAGTATTGAGGTACATGCACTGTATAATTTCTAAAACTTTTCATCGATTCCTTTATTTCGTAGTTTTTGGAAGAGGCCTTTATGCCAAACATTGTCGAAAGCTTTACGAAAGTCTATGAATGCTGCGTGTACTTTTTTTCTAGAATCATCATGTACATGTTTATTTATTAGTGCCTTGAGAGTAAGGAGGTGGTCAGAAGTACGTTTAGCATTTTGAAATCCGATTTGGTTTTTGTGAATTAATTTATTGAAACTTACAAAAGATTTAAGTCTGTTATTAAGAATCAAGCAGAAAAGTTTAAGCAATGCATTGCCAACACAGATACCACGGTAGTTGTCGGGATCTGATTTACTTCCCTTTTTGTATACTAGCGTTATAAGTCCTTTGCACCAAGTTTTAGGTATTATTCCTGTTTTAAGGACCAGGTTAAATGTCATTTTGATCAATTGAAGCATGTTGGAGGGGCTATTTTTAATCATTTCATTGCTTATACCGTCAAATCCAATAGCTTTTTTGTTTTTCAATTTTCCAACAGCTTCAGCGAATTCTTTACTATCTATTTCTTGACACAGCATTGAGTTATCGTCGCTATCAACTGTATTAATTGTCTCAGGGTATTGCCCATGAATTTCAGATTCATCCGATGCGAGAAGCTTTTTGTAATAGTTTTCCCATATTAAACCGTCCTGAATTGCGATAGGTTTTTGTTTGATGTTTTCATCAAATTCCTTCCAATTATTCCAGAAGTTATCATGATTTGAATCGTGTTGAAGTTTTGAGATCTGTTCATTCCAAAAGACTTTACGTTTAGTGTGTTGAGAGATTTATATTCTTTTAGCTTTTCACGGTACCTAACCCTGGCGATTTCGTTAAAAGGGTCTGATTGTTTATACTTGGAAAAATTGTTTACTTCTTTTTCAAAGCCTTACAATCTGAATCAAACCATTTCTTTTTGCAAGGGAGTTGTTGGCTTTTTGCGCCTTATCATAGGTTTAGATTTTAATGAATTATTTCCCGCAAGGTAAAAATGTTGGTTAGCTCTGATGATAAAGCATTTAAATCATTGTAGTTTTTACCGTTATTTAGTAAATCTGAGATTTTGTCCTGAATAGCTTTTTCTCTAAGAGCTCTTTTAAATTTTCAGGGACTCATCATCCCATTGAAATTTATTCAAATTTGTCCATTCGTAATGATTTTTAGATTTATGTAATTGTATTTTGTTAGGTATATGAATAGTTATTTTACAATGATCCGAGAGACAAGATTGTTCACTAACATAAAAGAGAGAAATTTTATCATATAAGGTTTGAGAAGCAATGCCATAGTCAACACAACTTGCGCCATTATGAGAGAAACAAGTTAGGTTTCCCCTAGCATCACCAAATATCCTACCATTAAGTATCCTAAGATTTGTAGACTTACATAGATTAATAAGATTTCGTCCATGATTATTTGGTTCACTCAAGTCACAGTTGTATCTTTTTATAAAGTTTCCTAAGTTAGGAATGACCGATTCATCATCAGATGTATGTTTAGTTTCAGGAATATGGTCTGGAAGACAATTAGTGCGTGCGTTAAAGTCACCTATCAGTATTATTTCGTCAGTGTCGCACGAGAAGTCTATAATATCGTCAACCAGTTCTTCAAATATTTCATTTGAATAGTATTTGGAGTCTATAGGTGGAATATACGCTGCACAAATCTTAAGGTTATGGTTGCAATTTTGGAAAACGTTTTTGTCAATTTCTAGCCAGATGTAATTTTATTGATTTTAGTAACTTTAATATGATTTTGGAGGTATAATTTGCAGTAAATAAGGATTCCTCCTGAACTCCTCCCTGAAGCATTTTTATTTATTTTGTTGGGGGATACTTCAATACTGAAAAAGTTTGAGATATCTTTATCGACATGGTTACATCCCCAGCATTCAGTTAGGATATTAATATCACTAACAAAGGTAGGTTCGAGTTCAGGTAATTTACAGCCGAAATTGTCGTGTAAACCATGGATGTTGAGATGACTTATAGTAAAATCAAGATTGACTTATAGTAAAATTAAAGGAATCCCAACGTATGCAGAGGCCGGTGCAAATTGGTTTTCTGTATATACTGGTAAGAAACAAGAAACCCAGTAGTTTTGTGTTCCACAACAACATCGAGAAACGGTAAGGTAATGTTTTGCTCCTTTTCGAATGTAAATATAGAGATGGATGCAATGCAGAAAGTTTTTGGAGGTAAAGTTTGCAATCCGACTCTGCTTTAAAATGGCGATACTGTCGTCGACATATCTAAACTAGACCGGAGGTTTTGATGGTGAGACAAAAAAGTTTGCTTTTGTAAAATCCGACAAAGATCTTGACCAGCGCTGGTCGCAATGGAATACCCATCGCTACACCGTCGCTTTGCCGGTACAAGAAAACAAATACGAAATACGGGTGAAAACTGATAACAGAATCTTGCAACAATTTCTAACTATTATTCATTCGGCTTTCTTGAAGTTCCCTTTTACTATCTTTTCATAAATGGGAAGATACCGGTAAACATTATTCAAAACAAAATTTACATTGAGAGCTATTGCAATTGGCTGGGAGTTTGTCATGCCGACTCTACAGGTAACAACTAGCCCTTGCCCGTGTGAGACCACCGCCTCGCAAGGACTTCCCGTTTTCAAGGACTCTGCCCGTAAGGACCTCAACCTGTAGGGGTTGAGCCTTCAAGTTGCTATATGTACTATCTCTGAATCATAATCTTAATGTTAATCCTAATCTTACTTAATCTTAATCTTTATCAATCTAAATCTTAGTTTTAGTCTCTGTATTAGACTCAAATTTAATGTAAACCTTAATGTTCGAGCGGTCTCTGTGGTGCAGTGGTTAGCGTGCTGGACTCACAACGAAAATGATGTGGGTTCGAGCCACGGTCTTTCCATTTGTGTTGCAGAGATAATAACCTTGGGCAAGTTGTTAACACAAATGTGCCTCTCTCCACCCAGGTGTATAAATGGGTACCTAGTCGGTAGTTATGAGCGCCGTGTATGGCTGCACCCTGCTATATATGCTAATGCATCCAGACCAGGGGTAAAGTGTACAGTCGACTGAGTAGCCCTAGGCTAGTAGTAGACTCAAAAATGGCAACTTTACTAACTTTACTTTACTTTCATGTTAATCTCAGTCTTGAACTTAACTTATAGTTAATCATAATCATAATCACAATCTTAGCCTTGTCTTAGTCTTAAAATTTAAATGAATCTCAATCTTGAATTTAAACTTAAACTCAAACTCCAAAAAAAATATAAATTTTCTCTTCAACTGAAACTTCATCTTAATGTTGATTGCAACAAACCAAAAGAGCATTTTAAAATTAATCGTTTGCTGCTGATGTTCCTAAGGTCATGTTCCTTACTTTTGTTTTCGTTGGTGCTGTTCAGTCGTGCTTTTTTGTACTACGTCAGCTTGTTTTTTATTATGTTCATCAGTCCCATTTCTTAGCCTTGTTATTGCTCATGTTCCTCAGTCCTGTTTCTGTGCCATGTTGCTCCGTCTTGTTTCTTTTCATTGTCTACTGCCCTGTTCCTCGGTCCTGTTCCTTGGCCTTGTAATTGCTCATGTTTTTCAGTCCAGTTCCTGTGTTATGTTCCTTAGTCCTGTTTTTATTCATGGTCTTCAGTCCTGTTCCTGAGTTCATTTCCTCGGTCTTATTATTATTAATGTTACTCAGTTCTAATCTTTGGTCGTAGGTCCTGTTCCTGGTCTTGTTATTGTTTATGGGGATACCTCCTAGGCGGGAATTCTATACGACCACACAGAAGTGTCGGATTTAATCTTGTTGTAATGTATTTAAAAATATGCTATTTTTAGAATTTATTAGAATTATTGCATCATTTAAACCGGTTTGTGATATTAACCAGTCATCAGAGTATGCGATTGTACATTACTTCTCCTTTTAGAACCCTAAAAACAACAGCAACAACAAGACCCCGACATTGATTCCCTTTTGATTAGGGGCTTTCCCTTTCTTCTAGTCAATCAGATTACAGGATTATCATGGACTTTCCATTTTCTAAAGACTTTACAATAGTTAAAGTTTCAAGAATGTAGAGAAATGATATAAGTCCTCAAATTCACAAATAAACAAATATGCAATTCAATAATCGAATTTAACATAACATGAAACAATCAGTCAGCAGTTTTTCACCCCATTCTCCTTACGTTTCGTCGTTGATTAAACTCTACAGCTCTAAAATGTCCAACATAATGATTCTTAAACAATTTCCATCTGTTCTACCATGAACTGTGGTATACTACAGTATATCCTTTGTCAATTATAGCACGAGTATTTAATAGAAACTCGCGATCATCTTTGTAATATTTTTCATCAGCATTATTTCCAAAAAGGGACCGTATGTTGTAGGTAGTGCTTTTTCGGTAAGAGTCTTTTCTAACTTGTCAATTCTAGTTCAATACAGTTAAAATCGCCACTATTACTCTTTTTGCGCTATAGCACCTCCATAAAACCTTGTAGATTACGCCAGTAGGCTAATTCTATTGAATCTTCATATTCAATGTTTTCTGTTTTATGATCATCAAGGTCTGTTGTAGTGCATCGACTCTTACGATTGTTGGATTGCTTTTTGCGAGATATTGCGCATTGATCAAGTCCCATAATACAAATTATTTATTATAGACTCTATACTCTTCAGCAACCGAATTGATCTCGCTTTACGTTTTGATCTATATAGCCGGTTCGAACGTCACGTTCGAATTATTACGCCATCATGATGCAATTAACCAATCAGATTGCAGGATTACTACGTCATTTTAAAAGACTTTCCCGAAAAAACTTTGAAAAGTTCTAGAAAGTTCTAACCAATCAGACTGTAGGATTATTACTAAGTTCTAACCAATCTGATTGGAGGATTATTAGTGGCTTTCCCGTTTCGTGGGGTCTTTCTCTTTTCCGAGGGACTTTCCATAAAAGAACATAGGGGCCCTATGGGCATGTTCGAAGAACGACTCTGGTTGAATATAGCTATTTCGGTCAAATGATGAAAGATGTTCATCGGTATGCACAACGATGACGATAATGATTATGATGATAATGGTGGTGGTTATGATGATGATGTTGATGAACACGATGATCATGATGCTGGTTGGTAGGGGTGATTGTGGTTGTATGGTGGGTATGGTGGTGGTGATAGAGGTGGTTGTGGTGCTGAAGGGGTGGTTGTGGTGGTTGTGATAGGGGTGATCGTGGTGATGGTTGTAGGGGTAGTTGTGGTGGTGGTGATAAGGGTGGTCGAGGTGATGGTTGTAGGGTGGTTCCAGTTGTGGTGATAGGGTGGTCCAGGTGATGGTTGTAGGGCTGGTTGTGGTGGTGGTAGCGTTCCTTTAGATGTTGCACACCGTCAATGGTGGTGATAGTAATCATGATGATGATGATGATGATGATTATCATTATTATTATTATTATGACGATTTTCATCGTGAGGATAATATTAATGATGATTTGTTTTGAAAACTGTTTTGAAATTGCCGCTCTTTGGCAAAACTCTTTGTTAAATGTTGAGAATGCCTGAAATGTCATTTACCAAAGCAAGGTGGCAATCTTCCAGTTCCATTTAGTAAACAAGGATGAGTCAGTTGTCACATGACCCCAGATTGACAAAAGTGCTTGCAGGCCGAATTGTGAACAACTAACCGTAAATTGCGCATAAATGGCCGAGACAATGGCCCTAATGGCATTCTTGACAATGGCCCTATTGTTACACGTTTTCCATTGTTCAAGCGTTGGTTAGTTGGTGAGTGAGTGAGTGACATCCACCCCACACCAATGTGTTCGAAGTTCTTCGAACACAAAAACGAGGTTGGAGAAACCATCGCGCTAGATCCATAAAACCGTCGCACTATAGAGCAACCTGATAACATCATTAATGACGCTCTTGATAGTCGAACGCCCTTCCCGGGACTCTTGAAAACGAGGTTGGAGAAATCAGCACGCTAGATCCATAAAAACCGTCGCACTATAGCGCAACCTGATGACGTCATTGATGACGTCACTGCGCCCGGACGCCTATGCGCTCGGAGCCTCACTTTGCTACCTACTGGGATAGTTTGGAATGCGGACTCATTTTGAGCACATCTTTTCAATGTTTAAAAGATGTTTTCTATCTAAAGACTTCTTGAAGTCGTTAAAATTTCTAATGTATAACTACGTTACATGGTAAATAAATTACTTTAATCAATAGTAAGAGTTTACCTCCTTATTTTCTTGAGTTACAGAGATATTCGAACCGTTTTCTTTCAAATTATGCGTGAGGTTCTGACCAAAAATATCCTTGTACCCAACTTCAAATGTCACCATAATTTCATTTTGAAGATCACCGTCATACTGAAGAATCTTATTTAAACTCAAATAAATGTCCTACAAGAAAAATAAACTGAATTAAACATGTTGCATATGGCGTTGGTTTTTGCAAAGTTTCGCGCTCGTAAAAGGAAAAATTCACAAAAAAACGATCAACTGTAACTTACATTGTGAGAATCTTTCATGTCCTCAAAACGACCTTGCTGTCCAAGAAGCTTTTTATAAAGTACGGGAGGAAAGCTAACATCGAGGATGATCCCATTGTAAATAGCTAATCCGAAAACGATGCCAATCAAATTAAACTGACCTTCAGTTTCAAATGACGTTGGGTTGAACCAATATTGCCTTTTTGTATCATCATATATAAACATACCTGATCAATACAAAATAAAAATTAAGTGCCTTAACATTGGGCAACATTGGGAAACATCAAATGCAACGCTCAGAAAAGAGTTTAAGATAGCCTGGGAATCTGATCCAAATAGATCGGTTTTCTTTTTCCATGAACCAGCGCTAAATCAAGACTCGTTCTAATTTAATGCTAAAAATAGGAAAAAGCGAGACCGGCTTGAGAAGAAATACAGCAAAGCAGCCCAATAAAGCTGTCAGGGACCTGTTTTGATTCAAGGGAATTTCACAACAAAAAAATGCAGAATGCATGCAAAAATTCAATCAAAATTATTTCGATATCAATATTTCGCATTCTTTGATATGTTTGCAGCACACCTTTTCAATATATCCAACTCATTTTGGTTAGTTCTAACGGGCATGTGAAACATAAATAAGGAAAACAGACACTTTTCAGACCTCTCGTGAATAACCTTGTTAATGGAATTTGCGAGGATTAATGTCAATGTCATCCAATACTGCTTTCACAATGACACGTCTAAGACAGCTTTACCAGGTGAATTTCTAAAAGTAAAATCACTTCGATTCCCATGATTGACCAATCAGAACGCAACATTTGTTAAACTGATATAAATTAAACAGGTTAGTTATCCAGCGTGAATGTGGTACTACAGTAGTCAATAGATCAAACTATTCAATATTTATTGATCATAATGTATGGAAATTCGGACACAGGATCTGAACTTAAAGTTTTTGTCAAATCCGATTAAACTTTTTATAATTGCATTGACTCCATTCAATGGTTTGGATTACAACTTTCGACTCTTTTTCTTCAGCTTTTCGCACCATAAGTCGCAGGAGACTGTACTTTGGTCATCTGTTTTGATTACTCTCCTCCACCTGTCTTTGTACAAAACATCCGTTTCATTTCAAGGATTTAAAATATAGACGTCTTTTTAAACATTTCGATCGATGATTTTCATCAGTAAAAGTTCTTACATTGATTTTGGGCCTACTTAAATACCTAAATTACTAATGGGTGATAACAGAATAGCAACCTGGCATGGGAACCTGCATAATACAATAATGAAAAGAAAAAAATTAGGGGAGAGCCATAAAAGAAAAAACCTGAAAGAGAAAAGCAAAGAGAAGAGGTTTAATTCCCTCGGATGATGTACCGTTTGTCAAGTCCCAATGGTGCAAAAGTTTTCAGTTCAAACTGCCAAAATTCATCTCTAACCCGTAAGTCCCACACAACCTACCAATGATCTGCAAACTAACATCTTCCCTAAACCAACATCTTCCCTGAACCAAAATGTCCACATTACACTGTCTGCCAAGCAAAAGGGAAAGAGTGTCAGTTATAGCAAACAGAGTCACTTCTGAAAATTGAAGGAAAAGCAAGTCCACAAATCAGGGCAGAAAAACACAATTATCAAAACCTTAGGAAAGGCGAAGACAGAAAACGGTTCGCCCTTTAGCCACTTCGCCACTCTGATTTTTCTTCAGATTCAAAAGCAGAATACATGTATGCAGCAAAAGACCACAATAGAAAGAGCCCCCCGTTAAAGTAAAGGTTTTAAATCAATCATTTGAGATAATAATTGACACGGGTGCCTCAATAAACGTAATTGACCAAAAAGCTCAAAGTGAATCTTCAAGCTACCAAAATAAAGGCATTCCCATACAGCAGTCAGATTACAGTGCAATTTTTGGTACAATTTCAAGCCCTCACTAAAACCAAGCATAAGTCTGATATTGCAACATTCTTTGTGGTGGACAAAGGAAATAGTGGAACCGCAGAGGCGGATCCAGATAGTAGCAACCGTAGCAGATGCTACAGTCAGATTTTCAAGAGTAAAATTTTCATACTGCTTTGGATAAGTTGCTGTTAGAAGTCTGTAATAAGTAAAATATATCTACTTTTTTGGAACCCTTTACTTAAATTTTGAAGCCATGAAATGTCCCATTTTCTCTTCTCGTCATTTCGTTGATCGACAAGCAACTTTTTCAAACCAAGCGGAGTGAGGGTACAAGGCTAAACTCTACGTCTGGGCTCTTGACAAACAGCTGGCCCTTTTCTAGCCTCCAAACGCAAGCCGATAACCGTCCAATATAACTTTGCGGCTTGTGTACCAAAAGTCGCGGGAATGATAGTGAATTTAAATTAGAACGTAGCAAACCAATGAAATAAATGCTTCAACCGTAGCAAGCCAATTAGAATTTCGCAGTAGAACAATGGCGCTGTTGTTATCACTGCTCACACATTCCGCAAATTTTGAGGCGAGGGTAGCAAACCAATCACGAAAGAGTTGACTGTAGCAAGCCAATCAGGAAAGTCGAAATCTCGATCTGTCAACTCCTTGCTGTCAATCATTTACGCAAGGGTACAAGGCAAAGAATTTCTAAGAATTTCGCAATAACCAACATGGCGGATGCCGGTTCCGAACTTGAGTCAGAGAACGTTTGGTTGAACCAACTTCTCCGGTTGTTCTGTGAAAACGATGATTCCGAATATCTTCAGGTTGAAGAAAAAAAACAAAGATGTGTAATAAGAATTCAAAAAATGGTTACAAGTAAAGGAATCAACCAAAATGTTCACTTATGCGAATTTTCATCTTTGTAATTCCCCAGACCCCAAATACAAACATTGTCTTGAAGCCAAGATGCCCAAACCAGGAACCTATCCAGTAAGCATAACAATCTTTTCATATTTCACTTGCTTATGACTATATCAAACTATTTCTAATGTTAGCAGGGATACCTCTATCTATAGATATTTAGGGCCTCTTATGCTTACTGGATAGGCCAACTCCCACCCCGACCCCCACCCTAGGTTAAAAAAATAGACAATTTGGATTTATAGGTGCTAGAAATATTATATATCTACTCTAAACATCCAACTAATTTAAAGTAAGTGTGCTTTCGGAGCTGGATTTTTCTAGAAGTGCATTAAAATACCTGTATCGTTAAGATGTCAATGGTAATTAGTAAATCAGAAATTAGGGCGTGGCCTTCATTCTCCGAGAGACTGAAGGGCGTGGTCAGCAAAAAATTTTCTGGGGGCTTTGCCCCCAGACCCTCAATTTTCTGCTACAGTCAGATTTTTGGCTGGATCCGCCTCTGAACCGTAGGTCTGCAAACACTGCACAACAATCTAATCGAGGGTTGTCATTGTCCATCTAAACAGAAGTTTAACAAGCCCCTCAACAGCTTCACCTCCAAACTGAATCAGATTCTGCAGAATGTTGAAACTGTTTCCAACGGTTTTGGAAAATTCAAAGGCCATCAGATCACAATAAACTTTAACAGTGACGTCAGTCTAATAGCAGAGCCCCACAAGAGAATTCCTTATCATCTCAAGTTGCACAGGCTATAAAGCAATTGGAGCAAAGGACATCATTTAAAAAGTCCCAGATACCCAAGCAACAACTTGATTAGTCAATAGTTATAGATCCCAGAAAATGTGTAAACAGCGTGAGAATATGTGCGGACATGAGAAAGGCTAACAAAACTATCAAACGCGTTCACCACCTCATCACCACAGTGCAAAACGTAAACAAACCATCCATTTGTGTGCGCAATTCTTCTTAAAATTGACTTGAACCAAGCATTCCATCAACCTGAGCTCTAAGAAGAAAGCAGATTCATTACAACCTTCAGCACACATGTCGGTGCCTTTGATACAAACGTCTCCATTGCGGCATGAACGGCAGCAATTAACTGTTCCAACATAGTTTGGAAACCGCATAGCAATGCATACAAGTTGTACGAAACCTGCACGATGACGTATTCGGAAAGTTAAGAGAACAACATGACAAAGCCCTGTTTAAAAGCTTGCGGCGATTGCCAGAAACTGGCCATACTACCCTAAACCCAAACCTGTGCAAGTTTCTTGAGACATCATTGTCATTCTTCGGACAGATATTCACATGTTCAGAGATACGTTGTCAACAGGTAAAGATTTGTTGTATTATGCGATTGTTCCTATTTAAAAATTTTAGTGTATAATTTCCATCATTGGTAGAATATTTTCTTTGAATATTTTCAATTTTAAAAATTTGCTGCGTGCAAAAACCTGTAAAAGCTCTTTCGATAATTCGATCATAAGGCGCATGCGTTCACAATCTCTGTTCCTCAGTCCCGTTTCTGGCATAAAATCTGCCATTTTGTTCGATTCGCTGGGTCAACGATAATCATAGAAGAGAGAAACGAATTACCGAGAAACTGTGATACGTCATGAATTTTCAACGAGAAAACTTTTGGGAAAAACAATTCAACACAATTGCAGCAAACCAGCGCGTATAACGGCAAAATGGAATCAGACATGAAAAAAATTACTGCGAATTTCGAATCAGGATACAACAATAATACTGAATCAAAGCATGAAATTTCTCGGTTTAGGGGCCTTTTAAAAGTTTGTTGAATTGATAAACCAGACAGTAAAGTAAAGAGGTGCATTTCTCAACAAATTCTTATTTCTCAGAAAGGCATTAAACGGATCTTGGATCGGATCATGGCGTTGCTATCTCTTCGCAGAAAAGCATTCTCTGCAAAAATATTGAAAGATGCAATCAATATGAAAAGGATGTGTACATTTGAGAAAAGCCAGTAGTAATCACGAGAAGTATTGAAAAATCGTACCATAATCTGCATTAAATAGTTGCTCAACGACCAGCTGAAAGAATTCTTTCGAAACACCTCCCTCGTCCACGCCCTGCTCTCCATCAAACTCAACGATCAATTGCTTCTTGAAATCGCTTGGACTGTCCCGAGCTATAATTTCAAGCTATGAAAGAAGGAGTTAAGTTACGAAAAGCAAAAATTGATTTCAAATATGAAATTGAAACAAAACAAAACTAGTGACTGTATATAAGGCACTCTTGAATAACACGCAAAAACAATACAAATGAAATACTGACCCTGACTAAAGCATCTTCAATTAGATGATTTCTCCGCACCCGAAGTCTAAGGTAAGGCGAGTTAAATGAATCCAGACTTCCCTGCATCAAACCTAAAAGTATCGTTATCCTTCTTTCACTGTACATACGGACTCTGTTGTCGTAATAAAGTCCCAAGCTTTTAGTTGCAGTGTGAAGGATAAATGAATAATTCAGGAAAGAAAACCTTGGTTGACCATATTTATAATTTGCAAAATCTCGATCCATTTCAATCTTCTCATTAAGTAGATCGTTGACAAATTCATGATAAGGAATTAACGGCTCTCTGCATTCCTGGACATTAATTTTGAGTTCCTCCAATAGCTGATCATTTTCCTCATCGTTTGGAATACTAGACGAAAGAATACCAGCTTCAGCAGTTGTCTTTTCCTTTATAAATAGGAAAGGCCTGTCAAATTTACCACCTGCGATACATGCGTAGTAGACCAGCTTCATACATTTTGTTGCAGCAATTATGTTCTTGTCATCGTTTACAGGAAAATCATTTTCATTGTCAACTGTCAAGAGTTTTATCGTAATAAACTGATGTAGCATGTGCAAAATTTGCTTTAAATGAAAATTATCAAACAATGAAAAGTATTCAACCAGTACTTTTTGCAAACTAGTGGGAAGTAACGATGTAGCTGTTAAAATTGATGGAACAGCAGACATAAGGTACTTTGGGTCTGACAAACACGGATTTAGGAATATAACAATAAACTGGTTAACAAATGCAGCTGTTTTTTATTTGAATTTGTTTGCAAGTCAATCTCGATTGCAGAACCCAAGCTTGTTAGTGCATTAATTAACGCATTGTCCAATAGTGGATCATCCAACGAAAACAGACAATGGTAACTTGACTCCACTTGGTTTTGGTCAACCGGAATTCTGTTGTCAGATGGTATGTTTTGCAGCAAGAAACTTTTGTTGAGAAGGTCAGATGACGAGAAAACTTGACCTATCAGACGAACCAGAGGCTTAAAGTCACTTGATTCTTTGCACAACTCCACAATCTCAAACAACTTTACTTTAGAAAGACCAACCTCTTTCTTGTATGCAACGGGATCTTTACAACAAAAAAACAACACAGTTAAAACAATCAGACAACCAGTTGATAATACCACTTTGAAGAATTGCATCCGATAATTCTAAGTCGTGATGCCTTCCAAATTTCTCCACAATTTGGACTGCACAGGGACCTCTTTTATCTGGGAATATCTGCCTGATTTACTAGTCAAAAATGTCTAGGCTGTGGAAATCATAGCGAAATTTAGGACAATCTGTTAAATTAAGATAATCTCTCTTTGCTTCAGCAAAATTTACGAAATCCCTCCACTTCAGCTAATTTTCCATATCAGCTACATGTATAAACATGTTTCACTTGCCTTAACCTGCATCTTTGAAATAAGCTGTACATTGTTTTGCATTTTCAGGTTCAATAGATAATAAAAATTTAGAATGCAGCCCCATGCGAACCGCAATAGGCCAAACAGTTTTAAATGAATTATAAACAATTAAGTCGCAAGAAACATGATACAAAAATATGAAACATATTTGTAGAAAAAATTGAATCAAACATCAATGATTGTTAAAAAGGAAGGTCACTCTCTTATCTACTTTAAGACAGAAACGTCGTTAGATGCCTAGCAAGTTTTGTTTACCATAGATCTAAGCAAATTATACAGAAAATTCACATACTGTCTGTCTTTCCGGAAGCCCAATTTCGATTTCTTGAATCTAAAGCAGGGAGCGCGAAGCGCGGGAGGCGAAATGACCAATGAAAAGCGAATGTCTGATGTGTGATGCAAAATTCGAATTGCGCTTCGAGGCGAAATCTAGATGTGTCGTGAAACTTTTAATCCAGTAAAATTGAAGGGCGATATTTTGTTATTACTGTTTCCACTTTAAATCTGGGATAGGTAAGTTTTTTGACTGGTTGTATTAGGTTTATTATGCTTTTCTTTTGATTTTTATGCAAGTCTAATAACTGTACAAATACATTTATCCGAATTATAGCCCTTTTAGTACGATGGTAAGATGTTGGCCTAAGCTACGAAAAAACTCCTATCTGCTGGCGCCTTTCAATTTTCTCTCCGGAATCTTAAGGAATGTTTGCGCTTTCAGCATAAAAATGTTACCTCAGGCATAGTCAGTCTACGTGTTTAAGGTTTTCTTGCCATATTTTGCCGCTTGGGAGAAATCGATAGAGGAAGATATCTGAATCGTTTCTTGTGGATGCTGGCCTTGTTTTCATATCTTGTTGTTTTTGTATTTATATCTTTTTTATAAGACACTTTATCATTAGATACATGGTCAAAAAGTTAATAGAAAAGATACAAAATGTAAAAGGTACAACAAGTTAAAAAAGAAAATTAAACTAAAGTAAGCTAAAGTAAGCAGTTCAATTAACCAATAATTGATAGATATAAAGCAAAACTATTGTTATTATAGGGAGAATTTATTAGTAAAGATTTACTTATCTAAAGTTGTTCGTTTAATGTAAATATTATACAGAAATGCACTGAAATTTTCTAGAAAGGCTTCATTTTCATTTGTCATTAAATATATAAACTGTTGATCTGTAGAAAGGATATTTGTAAACTTTGGACAAAGACTATAAATTTGGTTTGAGAAATTTTCTCTTTCAAAAGATAAAAGATACTGTGCAAACGGTAATCAAAATACTCACAAACAAAGAACGTTAAAATAAAATACCGACATACGCTAATCAGAGAGAGACAGTATTTATTTTAAAGGTTTTTAAACGGAATGCAACATGAATTTGAATTTTAAACCTTTAATGATTTAGCATGTAAAATGTTGCAGAACACAAAGAACGCAAGACGCCATTCGCAATTTCTATTCTAGTTTTCCCGTCCCGTCCCAGATCACTCATAAGAAAACTGTCCAATGGGCACTTTGCCTCCCGCACTTCGCGCTCCCTGATCTAAAGGAAGGGAGAGCCTTGTAGATCGTTTTGTATTTTGACAATCGTTGCTCACTATTTCTTTGAAATAACTTGATGCTGTATTTTTCTTGTACGGCGAAAATTAAAACAAACGTAAACAGGAAAATTCTTTTACGCCCAAGAATAGCAAGAACGGTAATCGGATCTTGAAATAAAAATATATTACCTTGAATAATACATAGTCTTGCTTTTTTAAACAAAAGACCAATGGCCAAAGCAGCAGCTTCATCTTTGCTTAAATTTTTAGATTTCCCGCTGGAGGCACAAAACTCATTATCACAGGGTTCCCTGCCACAGCCTTTTGTGAGTTGAATGAAGTATTTCTTTATTAAATCCTCAGCAGCTTTTTTCCTTCAAAATGAACAGAAAAATTCATAACAATAAAGGCAAATAACTGGCCAAGGATCACTGCTATCAAATGGATTAAAATTTTTCGTCTTATTACACTATTCATTCTATTTATGTAATGTTTCATGCAATATTGTTGGAAATGTACCGTATTTTACACACTTTCAAATCACTGTATCGTACAATCTAGTAAATTCGTATAATTGCACTTGGTTTTCCTAGTAGGAGTCAGAATTTGTTACTTGATCAAGGGCGAAGACCCAAAAGTTCTTTTTTAATGGTATTGGACCAGTTAATTTTATTTCATTCTGCGTCTTTCGACGACGCATCGGTGCAAATTTCGATGTTGCTGCTGGAATGGCTTAAATCCGGGTCTTTAAAAAGGGCGTTGGCCAACAATAAAAGTTTGAAAATGGACGTTTCCCGAGAGTTTGAAGGGCGTGGTCCCAAAAAATTGTCCACGCTCCCAGACCCCCATCAGCAGCCTTCGGCGAAAACCCTGGATCCGCCCCTGGTTGTAGGCTGTAGGTCGTAGTATAAACAACATAGCTACAGAGCTATAATTTATGTTGTAGGTTGTGGGTCCTAGCATGGCGGACAAATATAACTATGACCTTATGTTGTAGGTTGAAGGATGTACGTTGCCATAACTATAGGGCTCCCAGGCTACTGTAGGCCACAGATGCTAATCACACATGGGCTGTGTAGGTACATATGCACTGATACACCCGTACTTTGTAGGTTCTCAACATAAAAGGTATAGCTGCGAGGTGGTCCTGTATTCTGAAAGTACTCCCCACTCCTGTATTATTATAATCCCAAAATAAGGGAAGCATTAGAAATACAAGGTGTGAATGCTGGGCCAAACGAAACACAAGGAGTAAACCGAAATGCGGGAAATTACCTCAACAATCATACTTGGTGTGCATTTTTTCATAATTGGAGAATAAATTCTAAAAATGATACCCGAAACAGGTGGATTCACTATTGGACTCGGGAGACGAATCGCTGAGTAATGAAACGAACACTCGAAACGCAACGAGAAATCAATTTGAAGTACCTGCTACTGTTAACTCTGATGATGGCCACCACCATGGTTACCCAAATATTAGTCGTTAAACAAATCACGGCTAGTATTTGCCAAATTAATGTCTTTTCAATTATTATTAACTCTACTAACCAACAAAGATGTCCCTAAGGGCCTGTTCATATGAGGTGGGATATCCCACTCAGGTGGGATACCTCACCAAGGTGAGATCCATTCGAGACTGTGACTTCAACATGAAAACAAAATTGCGTTCATATTAGATGTGGGATATCCAACCTAGGTGAGATCTCACTACCGTGCTGGTGAGATCTTACCTCGGTGGGATGAAAATTTCCCATATGAACGAACTCAGGTGAGCCAGCCCACTTCAGTGGGATGAATTTGTCAATTATACGTAGGCGCAAATCCAATTAAAAGAAGGAAATCATTTGGGTTGAACGGCGCCATTAAATTCGAATGACTGTCTAGCTCACCTTGCCGGTCTGAAATTCATCATATGAACACGAGCTGAAAATGAAATCTCGCCTGAGTGGGATATCCCACCTGATATGAACAGACCCTAAGAGAATGTTAATGTCAATGTTAATGTTAATGTTAATCTCAATGGTAATGTTAATGTTACTGTTTATGTTTATGTTTATGTTTATGTTTATGTTTATGTTTATGTTTATGTTTATGTTTATGTTTATGTTTATGTTTATGTTTATGTTTATGTTTATGTCAATGTCAATGTCGTGTTAATGTTAACGTTATTTACAATGATAATGTTCATGTTCATTTTAATGTCAATGTCAATGGGCATACCGGAATTTGATGACCCAGGACCCAAAAGGAGGACCCAGGACCCAGGACCAGGATGTAATAGGGATCGATGTTGCATGAAGATGACTTCTGTTTTACGTGCGAAGACACGGAGCCAGGAATACGACTTTGTACGACATTATCATGATTCAGACTGACTAGATTTACATTACATACAACTTATATACACTTACTAACGGAAATAATTACGGAGAGAACAAAGGAACGAAAGAAAGAGAGAGAGTCCATACATTAGAATTGACATGATAGAGAGGCTGTAATTAGGAGGACCCAGGACCAGGACCTATAAAGAAGACCCAGGACCAGAACCCATGAAGAGGACCTATTGGAGTGTAATAAACGAGGAAGACAAGGAATGATGAAGAGAGCCAATAATCAATCTTTTCTTAATTTTTTTCAATAACAAAACATATCAGTAACATTGACATAACAAAATTATGAATGGTCTTCTTGGAAAGGTGGTGTTTGGTTTGACTGACTAGAGACAGAACATTGGAATGGAGTATAGTAAGATGTATGTTGCTGAACAGGCTGTTAAATATGTCTCTCCGCAGTTAAGCGTTTTTACTCAATAAGGGGCAGAAAACCCTTCAAAAGCCTCAATTTTCTTAAAAACATCATCCCTTCGTTGTAAATTTGTCTTTCCTCTTTGGGCGAAAAACGTGAACAATCAGGGGCGGCGCCATGGGGTGGACTGGGGGGACGTGTCCAGCCCAGTTTTCTCAAAGATCGATTTTGTAATTGATCTTTTGTAATTTTGAAATGTTTATCACAGCCAGTGGAATCACAAGCAATGCTTGAAAATGTGCTATGCTACTGTATCAAGCAGACCAACGCCTACAAGAGATTTTCACTTGTTCTTATACAGAAAATCATTCACTCTGGTAACTAACCATAAGCCATTGGAAATCATATATGGCAAAAGAAATTCAAAAATATCTGGAAGAATAGAACGTTGGGTGCTTAGACTGCAACCATATACTTTCAACGTTATCTACAAATCCGGAGCAGAAAATCCTGCGGATAACTTATCCAGGCACCCGTCAAAAAAGAGAAGCCAATGCATGAACATATTGCAGAACAGTATATTAACTTTTTAGCATATCACAGTGTTCCGAAAGCACTCACAGTAGAAGAAATCGAAAAAGCTTCAAATGAAAATATGGTTCTAAAGTGCTTACGTGCATCAATTAAGCTGAATAAATGGAACAATGAGACTGTAAAACCATTTAAAACCATCAAATATGAACTTGCAGTAACTTCAAAAGGAATTATTCTTCGAGGATCTAGAATATTAATACCAGAAACACTGCAACAAAATGCTACTGACTTAGCACACAAATCACACCAAGGCTTGACAGTAAGCCAAACCCACTAGAACCACTTTTGATGACAGAAATGCTAAATGGTTCATGGGAATTGCTACACTTCAATTTTAAAGGACCTTTGCTTTCTGGTGAGTACCCTTTAATCGTCACAAATAGATATTCAAGATTTCCAGAAGTGGAAATTGTCAATTCTACAAGAGTCCTGAAGTTAGATAAAACATTTACTGTTCATGGCATACCATTAAAGTCAAATCAGACAATGTTCCACCATTTAATAGTGAAGAATATGATCCCTAATTCAAGAAACTTGGCATAAAGAAAGTTCTATCAACACAGTGGCGTAACGCACAGTGTGCACCTTTAAACACAAATTTAAGGGCCCCCAAAATATTTGGCCCCGAAAGGGGCCCGGCAAAATTTTGCAAAAAAAACTTTTGGATAAGCGTTTCGAAAAGCTTTAAATTGATTAACACGTACTTGAGGTCAAAGATATCCCAAGAAAGACTCGATAACCTCGCAATGCTGTCTATAGAAAACGTGGAAGCAAAATCAATTGATAAGTCTGAACTACATATTATAAAAACTCTGTCACCTGATTTTATATCTTGATAATTTGTTGATGCTAGTTTTGTTGTTTTGTTTGAAGATTGTATAACGCTTTAAAAAAATTGCCTTTAAAGGCAATCTTGGTGTGTAAACTTGTTTGAAAAAATAGGGGCCCCAAACCAGTATTTTGTTTAAAGGCCCCACACTGCTCCATTACACCGCTGTATCAACACCAGCCTGGCCCCACACAAATGCAGATGTACAAAGCTTTACAAACAGCTTGAAATGATAATGAACCTTGGAAACGAGAGTTACAAAGATTTCTACTGTAATATCCCACTACACCGCACTGTTCCACAGGTGTGCCAACAGTTGAACTTCTATACAATCGATCAGTGAGAGGAAAGCTACCCTTACTTGAAAAGAAGAAGATATTAAATCATCATGCCGAAGCTGAGCACAACCAAACCAAATTGCTAAGCAAACATTTCATTCAACGTGAAACACAGAGTGAAATTGAAAAAAGATTGAAATTCGCATTTTGCATTTTGACAACAAAAATGGTAGTAGTTGATAGAAATGGTCATTGTGACAGTACCTCACTTGAAATAATTTCTTATTTTTATTTTGCAGTTCTTCGCCTGAGACTTGTATTTGAACGCTTAAATGACTTTTCCACATTGGACTACCTATGGCGAATTTCATTTTAAAAAGCATTTCCGGCAGATGCTTTATACAACAAAACTCAAAAATGTCTTGTTTTGACCACATAGCAACCTTGAATTTTGTTGATATGTACATATTGCAGAAAAAGTACAGTGATATTATTGTAATTTTATTCATCTCAGTGCTCTTTATTGGCATCAAATAGCCCAGAATGAAATTTGCCAAACTTAGGCCAAATGAACAAGTCAACTAAATTCAAGAAATGTTAATGCATCTCACACAGGTTGTCAGAAGATTGCTTCTTTCAAACAAGACTAGCAGAGCACACAGGGTATTCTACTTCTGAGTTAAAAGAATTTAAATTGATGATTATCAATATCCATTGACGAAAGTTACGATACAATTATTAAGCAAAATGCAAAATGCAAATCTTACTCTGTATTTCAATTCCATGCCCTATTTTATTCTCAATCTCATTCTTGGGCTGAATCAGGGGTGGCGCTAGGCTTTGCCCGAAAAGGGGGCTAGTCTCCCCGATGAGGGGGCTTACTGTATAACGTAACAGTACTCTTATCTATGCTTGACCAGATTCCTTATCTTCAGGTCGTATTGGTCTTTATTGGTTCACAACGGTGCATAGCTTTGAATCTATTGACAACCATTTCCAGATTAATTCTGCTTCCCATTCCAGGGGCAAGTTGGCCGATAAGTTGGCTGAAGGCCGATTCAGTGAACGCTGACGGCGCGCAGCCATAGAGGGGGGCCTGGGGGTACTCCCCAAGAAAAATTTGAATTCTGGATTCGCTTAGATGCGATTTCCAAGCATCTAGGGGGCATAATTTCCTAATATAATCACTCATTTCGCACACGAAACGCTAGACATCGTAGTGCAACTAACTGTCGCAATGTCGCATTGAAGTAAATTTTGGCGTTTCCATAAACTGATGATTGCCGATTTTTTGGTTGGTTATTAAAATTGCAACTTCACGGTAGACGGCCCCTTTTTCAACATGAAAAAGGTCTGCAAAGGCTATTACTATTTCTCGTCAAGAAAGTGAGGAGATTGATGTTATATTGGGCTGAGCGATGTTAGATATTCCATGCATGATAGTTAGATTCCTAGTGCCGAATCTCCCCTCAGATTTCATCAACTTAATCAACAACCGGAAAAGGAGTCAAAGTGACAAAAAGAAGTCACCCATCGGCACTTCCCCGACAACGGTAGGATTTTCCCCGATGAGGGGGCTAGAGTTCCCTGACAAGGGGGCTGCAGCCCCCCCTAGCCCCCACCTGGCGCCACCCCTGGGCTGAATCTCATTCTCATTCTCGGTCTGATTAGCAAATGGTCAAGGATGTAGTCAGGAAGGACTGTGAAAATGGTTTTCAAGCAAAACTGTATCCCAAAAGCGTTGGGAGTTATAACCTGACCATGAACTGGAGAACTGATGATAAAACTGCAGCTTCTATCTGCAAACTGTACGGAAACTCCCACTGCCGCTCCCAAGCCCCGCTGCCCTCCCGCATCAAGTAGTCTACTGCTAACAAAAACGATTTTGCAAGTCACTGAAAGGGTTTTATGTCTTAAAAATCCATATGTTACCTAACACAAAAAGGGTTGGTCTAAAATTTGATGATACTTTCGTACATTAAACAACAGATCGAAAAATATATGGGCCTAAAAGGGTTTATCTAGGGGTACTCCCATCTTCATCTTCTGCCGTCTGCCCTTTTTACAAATATTGAAAACCTTAACTGTACGGTTCCCTTATCATTATGGATAGACAGGTAGTAAATAGTGTAGAGCACTGTCACAAAATTAGGTAAGATAGGCCTACCTTTCCATTTCCTTCTTTATTGAACCGTCATGGTTGAACAGTTTGTGTACTGTATGTCCAAAATCCCACGACACGACTTATACCAAATACAACGTAGACGAATTTTCGTCCAGACTGAGATTCACATTGGACTCAGATTCAAACAGCAATCGAAAAAACCTGCAAAATCCCATGAAAGATCAAACTTGTTACAAATTTCATCCTTGTTCCTTATATCTACACATATTACTTAGGCAAAAGAGCAAAAAACCGCATCTCTGCATCTTATGGTGTTCTCAGGAAAACTCGAGTTGACTTTCTGCTTACTATCTACGGGTAGACTTATTACCTTCCTCCCACTCTTTCGGAAACGGCTTCTAACAACTACAGCAACATACAGCTGTTTACTCAGTAGTTGGAGCGGGGTGGTAGTGTGTGGAGGAGCGTAGACTACGACGAATGTAATAAGTCTAATCACAGGAGGCCCAATCGCATAAATATCATGAGTGAAAAAACCTAACTTATGTTGTTTTCTCCTAGACTTACTACATGAGTCGTGGTTATCGCTATTGAATTGAATTGCTGGACGCTCAAACTAACGACTCATTCCCTTTCGTGTGGCGAAAATGGATTGAATTTAGCTGCCTCGTTTCCATTATTCTGTTCGGCAAAAGATGTGGCGACCCCCGACAGAAATCTCTCTCATCTCACTTTTGCTGTGTTTCCAACTCGACTCGACAACGCCGAGAAATATTTGAAATAAATTCATATGAAAATGCTTCTTAATATTAACCTGTCGGTTTTAAGGCTTTTAAGATATATCAAAAATATATACAGCTCATCGTTTTCTGCTATTGCTGAAAAAACCATCATATCATGTAAACTTTGAGTCAGGTCAGACTTGCTTTTAGATATTTTGAGCAAACTGCAGGATGAAACCGAAAACATAAAAATAAAACAACAAACTTTCGGTTTGCAATTCTTTCTTCTTAACATGATCAACATGATTTTAACATCTACCAACTAACAGTTTGGTAATCGGATTGATTAGGGCTACCTACTTCTAACAAACAAACCAAAAAGTCTAGTACTTCAAGATGATTTATCTCTATCTATGTAGTCTTCAAATGGCGGTGTGAAAACTTGCCAGTGCACTTTGATTCAGCTTTACCGTAAAATGTGTATATGTAGTCTACCTTTGATTCGTGAATATATTTGTTGGTGAAGTAACATAAAATTACAAATAGTCTAGATACACATAAATTTTAGAGCAGTGCAGTGAACTGTACCTACCGCTTTTGGCGTGGAAAGCCGGAAAACCCATCAACTCAAAATTGAGAAAATCAGATTCAGATAAATTTCAAATATAAGTGCAAAACTCAGACAGAACACCAGAACGCTGAATTAAAATCCACTTGGTGCAAGCAGAAAGATTTATAAATTACGAATAATAATTAAAGTTCAAAATATCAACGTACAGTTCAGTTGTTTGCCGGTTTAAATAAGTTCTTCGGCCTGTGTTGTGCTTGCCGTGAATAAATCCAAAAAGTCGGTACAAAAACAGAAGAAAATTTTCTCTTTTTCACACCCAATAGGAGCAGCGTCAGCGTAGAGTCCATTTACAAAGCAATTTATACACAGCTGAATGCAACAAGATCTTCTTGAAGTCTCCCAACAAGAAGATTCAGTAACCAAATTTGTTGCTTTCTGCGAAGCTGTGGTGATTTTTTCCTCCATTGCCGACAAAAGTTCTCGTGTAATCCTGGGGGGTCACATTTTCAGAAAAATAAACGGCAAATGCCTCATTGCGGGTTGAAATCGCTAAATCAACCAATCAGAATGCTTATTTTGGAAATGCTGCTCTCTGATTGGTGCACCAATTTTTTGGTGCAGGCTGCCACTTTCATACCACTTTCAGATGATAAAAGGAAACAAGTCCCTGACTGTAGCGAACAACAACAACATCAATTCAATTCAATGTGAGCGAAAGTTAGGGACTTGGGAAGCAAGTCTAGTTTTCTCCCTGAAACGTCCTATTTTCGATACAGATATTTGGTTGTTGCTGTTGTTCAGAAAACGCCACATTGTGATAGCTTTATACGTATATAATAAATAATAACAAGGAGTGAAGCTTTTCTGAATAGCCTTGATACAACATTGTTTCGTTTTGCCTGAATTTCGGTGAATTTCGCGTTAAACGCCAACTTCTTTACATCAAAATGTTCCCCACCACCTAACCTGTCTACAGAGTACACTTTTTTTCACTTTCCTCAACTAAATCATTTAAAACAGGCACGAAAATATGTTTGTTTATCTGGCGGTTTGAAATCTGCCGAGGCTCGGTCCTATCACTGTGGCCAAAACGCATTCGAAATTTCAACGAAAATCACGTCAGTGCTCCCCCGGTTTATTATTTTCTACAGTTACAAAACAAAAGAAACGTAAGGAATCCAGGAGGTCTATGTCGTAATTTTCGAACATCTTTCGAACACAGCATCACGATTTTTCGAACGGCGGTTGCTTTGATCTGGCCACAGTGATAGGACTGAGCTCGGCAGATTTCAAACCGCCAGATAAACAAACATATTTTCGTGCCTGTTTTAAATGATTTAGTTGAGGAAAGTGAAAACAAGTGTACTCTGTAGACAGGTTAGGTGGTGGGGAACATTTTGATGTAAAGAAGTTGGCGTTTAACGCGAAATTCACCGAAATTCAGGCAAAACGAAACAATGTTGTATCAAGGCTATTCAGAAAAGCTTCACTCCTTGTTATTATTTATTATATACGTATAAAGCTATCACAATGTGGCGTTTTCTGAACAACAGCAACAACCAAATATCTGTATCGAAAATAGGACGTTTCAGGGAGAAAAACAACACAAGTTAAGTTTTTTCACTCATTATATTTATGCAATTGGGCCTCCTGTGGTCTAATGTACGGGCATATGGAAAACTGTTGAAAAAAAGTTTTCAACTTTGATCCCAGGGGTGTAACTTCAATAGACCAGTGACGTGGATGTGCCATTTTCGCGGTAAAAACTTGACCCGAAAATTTATGAAAATTCTGAAAAGTAATACACCAAAGCTCACAAAGAATTATGAATATAATACATAGAAATACTCAAAAGTCTTTTTATAGAATTATACAGCTGAAATTTATTTGGCAGTTATTGTGACTTTATCAAAATTGATTATTTTAGCAAACGTGATACCCCAAAATTTATTTCGCTAACTATATACAGAATGACATTCACTTTGAATATTCAAAAAACATTCACTGTTCTTCAAATTCCAAGATAGTGTATACACGCTTTTTTTATATAAGGAACCTACCTCAAGGCCTAGTTCTTAAAGTTCCTTATTTTTGGGCCTCTTGAGGCAATTGTAGTTCCTAAAGTTCCTTAATAGTTCCTTAATTTTAACTGCACATACAGTGGTCTTAACAATAAAAGAGAGACATTTGCGTGCGAGCAAAGCTCGAGACCACTCAAAGAAACATTGGATACATGCTTAACGTACAATTTATGTGATTTTCGACTGCAAATGAATGGAACCGACTCTCTAATTCTTGATTATTTGCAGTGATAAAAGTATTCAACATTCATAAGTTCCTTAATGATATTCTCTTTAGTAGTATAAGTTCTTTAAATTTTCGGGCCTTCTACATGTAGGTTCCTTATAAAGTGGTTCCTTATAAAAAAAAGCGTGTATGAACGGTTAGAAACAGAGTAGCTATGTATTGCTGAATATGATTATTTTTCAAACTAAAAAGAAAATTGAAGGGGGTGGGGTGCTTATTTCTCGGATCGATGAATTGATTCTTTCAATAATCGCTATAATATCTACAGAAACCGGGAGAGGCTCAATTTTGTGTTGAACAGCAACTACAAGCACCAAAGACTTATGTAATTAAGTTTTGAAAGTTGCCTGCTTGCTTGCCTCAATAGTACCAGGGGGTTACTTACATAGTACAGGACAACAGTCAAAAACGCTCTAGATTTGATAAGAAAAAGTGTCTTAGCGAACAAGCATCTATTTTTGATGGCGAATGGCGTGAAACTGGTTTTTTTCACCCTTAAAAAGGTACCTCGAAAAATGGTACACCCCGTACCCTTGCATATGGGAGTTAAAGAATTTATTGAAAATTATCACTATGAATCTAAGTTTTTCTGGCAGTTTCGCACCTGTTGCACATCCTTAATACCTCAACAATGTGTACAAGACAGTAGTTTTGCTTCAGACAGATGACAGAACAGAATAAATTTTGAAAGCTCAAAAAATTTGAGCCTCTGCGGAGGAGCACATTTATAACTGTGTATGACTTTGTATCTTTAGCTCAAATGCAAAGCATGCCTTATAATATTTTGCTCCATTTTCGACGCTCTTTTATATGGTATACTGAAATTTAAAATATCTTGACATTGATTTTTTGCTGACCGGCAAGATCATACGTCATCAATCACGTGACATCCGGCAATTACCAAAAAATGTCCCAAGTGCAAAAATATTTGCAATAGTATAGTTAAGTAACAGCAACAATAAAATTTTCGGTTAGCCAGTTTGCTAGATGGTTACAGTAATTTCCCTGTCTAGTTAATTATGGGTGCTAATCTGGAGAAATTTTGAAGAATTAAGCTTAGCATTTACAAAATGTGCAGTAAGAACTAATAACTCTTTGGCCTATCAGCAAGGTTGCCCTTTAAACATTACTTGCTTTTCATCAGATGATTTTGTTATCTGAAAATATTCTTTGCCTTGCGGAAAATTGGGCATAACATTCATCATGTTTGCGCAATTATGGGTCACAATTTTTATCAGGTTTGCGGAATTATGGGTCACAAATTTTCAGACGTGGACGGAATAATGGGTCCAAATATTAGACTGAAATGGCACGTCCCCGTCCAAAACTAGGCTTAGATTCCCCGAGCCTACATAACCAGTTGTCACATCTTCAAAAAGAAATTGTGAGGGTAGACAAAGAAACTGACAAATGCCTAAAACACACTATTCGAAAGTTTCATGGCTACATCCAAAAAAACAGTTTCTCAAGCATGGAAAGTGTTGGCAACAATTCATTAGCGGAAGAAGAGGTTGAGGAAACCCATGAATCTTTGAACATCCCTGCACAAGAATCGATAAACAACTCGTCGTTTTATTTAGGTAGAATCTGCATTATGAAATCTTAATCGAGAGATAGTTACAACAATTTCAGATACTAATATTTTGTTGCTAATTGAAGTAATATTTATTTATTGATCCAGTTTCTTTTCTTTTCGTGTTCTGAATTATTTTGGCTTTAAAATTACAGAAAATGAAATATAATAATGAAATAAAATAACATTTCTAAGAATAGGTAGGTATAATTTTTGTTGATTTAAATTTTATATCATAAGAGTTTACAAAGATTAAAACAAAGGGAGAATCGCTTCCTTGCTTTTGCCTTCACCTACTAAAATGTCTGTATTTTAAATGTAGGAAATCTTGAAAGTTTCTCAGTCTTTAGCTGAAAATATTGATAAGGTAAATAACCTAAAGAGAACTCTTCTTTACATGACATTAGAATATCTGTTGTACATTTTCCGGAATATCCATTGTTCAAGTTTGCATCTGTTCATTTCTTTCGGTTTCGGGGTTCATTTTCTTCCCCTCTGCTCACAGGAAAAATTGAAGTTCAGACTTTATGAAAATGATGATAATGACAATGGATGATGATAATGATGAAGATGACAATAGCTATGCTATGGAATGAATATTTAGGTTCCGTGGAGAGAAATCATTTCTCCAAGGGTCTGCTCCTATAAATTCGTTATAATTATGTCGTTCATGATGTTCTTATTTTTTCTAAAATCTAATTCCCTTAGTGGGTTCACTTACTGTATATGTTTACCCTGTGGTTTACCATTACAAATAGACTAGCTTTTTAACTTGGCGCCCGCGATGCGGGCGAGCTTTTTACCTTGACACCCGCGATGCGGGTGAACATTAGTATCAGTTTAGCCTTGGAAGGACAAGATATCACTAAGCTGCAGAGTGATATCTTGTCTTTCCAAGGCTAAACTGGTACTAATGTTCACCTGCATCGCGGGTGTCAAGGTAAATATTTACAATAAACCAAGGAGGGGGGCTTTGGGATTTCACGGGTTGCGGGTTTGGCCGATTTCGGCCTCGGGTTTTCGGGTTTTCTTAAAAAATCGTGCGGGTTTTCGGGTCAAATTTATTTAACGGGCAACGGGTTTTGCCATTGTTCTAGTCCGGGTTTCGGGTATTGTAGTAAAAATGTGCAGGTTTTCGGTTTTCAACCTGAAAAAGAATGTCAATGGGTAAACTTCTAAAAACAGTTGTCGAAACAAAGGTTATCCGGGTTTTCGGGTTTGTCCTAATTTTCTTCCGGGTTTTCGGGTTTTGATACCCCGCAAAGCCCCCCTCACCAAGCACAAGGAGAAATCGTTTCCAAAATGAATCTGAGTCTGGTCTGGACGAATATTCGTCTATCGTCGTGCGTCACTCTATTTGGTTTAATGGCGACAATGGCATCGCTTTTAAGGAACTCCATATTTGAAAAAAGCAGAAACCTTTTTGATAGCTTTGCTATTCTTAAACTATCAACTCATTCGAACAAAAAGGTAATTGATTAGGCTCTAATGTTTTTTGCACTTGTGATTAAGTTAATTTCGCTCCTACAGTAGGGCCTAGCCTAAGCCTGCCTATATGTTATTAACATGATAGACATACCTCTATAGTCTTTCTTAGGCTTTTGTTTAGGGTGATCAGGTAATCTTCAAATACATGCCGTACTGCAAAGAAAGGCGTGCAGGGTTATTCTTGCTATTGAAATTCAGTTCTATGATCATAGGCCTATAAAACCTTAAATTTTAAGAGTTTGTGTTATGAGTTATTCAATATTTATAAACAACTTTAGATACCATTGATATTCAATTAATTAACTGCTTTCATCAAGAATTTTAACAGGGAGCTAAGCTATAGAACAGTTCCTGTTATCTCAGCGTCCTGAGCTACATCATAAATTTTTCATTTTCTTAATTATATACTAGTTATTATTTAGTAAGTTGATTATAACCAAATACACCCATACTGAGGAGATAAATTCAAAGGTTCAATGAATGCACACCCAAAAAGTTTTTTGCACGCGTAGCTAGCAATTGTCTGAAAGTCGATAAAAAGCAGCAAAGAACCCTACCAAATTATTAGGCTATTTCAAAGTGAAGCATTGAAAAATAAGATATTATTATCAAAGTTATGCTTAAAACATCACTTAATTTCGTATTTTGCAAAAAGGTTTATTCAAATTTTCTGCGAAGTGCACTCTTGCACGCCTGAAATTTTGCTTCTGCACGCACGAGATCTCGTCGGGAACTGCCACACTCCCCAGTATGGAAATACACTAAGGGGCCGTCCAAAAATCCATTTCGTCACGGATAGCGGAATTTGGCCGTTATGGGGGAGGGGTTTCAACAAGAATCCGTTAAGCGTGACGGAATTGAACCTAAGATAATTTATCTGACCTTATGCAAATTCCGAAGATAAAAAGCTGCAAAAAGTTTCCAAAAGAGTCAAATAGAGAAGATCTGACAAGGAGTATTACAGACTGCACCATTTGTTGGCAAGCAAAGACATCAAAACAAATTCGCTCGGTTTTAGGCCCATTGCGAAAAATTTGCGAGCCGTTTTAAGTTCATAAATTATTATACATTCATTATACACTCAAAGCAAAAGTTTCACACAAATTCAGCATTTCTCAAGTTTCTCACAAGCACAACTACAAAAGCAACAAAGAGAAAGAATATTTTGTCCAAAGTTACTCAACAGCCCGACTGCAGAGTGATCCTTGACGGTAGCATCCAGGCTAAGGTATAGGCCTAGCATCTTCACATAAAAAATCTTGGGTCCGGTATCAAAAGTTAGGGGCCAAATTCCGCTATCCGTGACGAAATGGATTTTTGGACGGCCCCTAAGGGGACAAAAGTATTGCAATGCTTGACCTAAAATGGCAGCCAACAGTAGTCGGAGGCCCCAAAACACGAAATTTACATAAAAAAACCACAGCCACGGAGGCCCAACTTGATTTAGGTGGGAAAATGTTCACTATTTCATTGACCTTATTTTAGAATAAAAGTTAAACGATTTATTTGCCATTTTGGATGAAAAATGGTCAAAAACCCTGAAGCATTGCCTTCCAAATTTTCTGGAAAATATTTCAAGGGTTGTCTTGAAAAACAGCGATGTATGAATGACTATCATGACTTTTGCTACAAAGTTTTGTGGTTTTTTGAGACAGAGTAGTTCAAAATTGTAATTACCATTTTAAATTTTTGTACACTTATAGCAGAATTTAGGGGTTGAAAAATTGATAAAAATTTTAGCTGAGCAACTTTTGAAGTTGTTGTTTTGATGCAAAAATAAATTTTGAACTTGAAGGAGTCTTCAGAAATTGTAATGGACAATTTCATTCACATATTTCAAAACTGTGGTTATCCTAAAATATTGCAAATTAATTTTGAAGCAAATTCTTGGGTTTAGAGAGAAGAATTTGCAAATTTACAAAAAGTACCCTCTTTTGGGCCTAAACAATGAAATTGTGAACATTTTCCCGCCTAAATCAAGTTGGGCAAAGCCCTGAGCCGTCATGGCTTTGTTATGTAAATTTTGTGTTTTTTGGCATACGGCTACTGTTGGCTGCCGATTTATGTCAAGTGCTGCAATACTTTTGTCCCCTAAGTGTGTTATTTTCCTTGTAATAATCTGTTGCTGAATTACATGAATTTGAATTTGATTTTGACTTCAATGTGAAAATGTTCAACTGTTAAACTAGGTCAATTATTCTTATTACTGAACCTTAAATTTTGTGCTTTGTGAAAATCTTCATTAGTCTTTGATACATTTCAGTCAATTTACATTGACAAGTGTTATTGTAACTATTGCACACACATTCAACTGAATTGGCTTGCAATAATGACCACACCAGTATTTTTTTAATGGGAAAGGCCTGAAAAAACCGTGAAATAAATGACATTTGGCACATGTGCCAAAGTCTTATTGTAGCAATTCTGAACCATTTATACTTGAAAATTGGCAAAGTGATTGCTGCTTCCTTGTCACCTCCTGTTACCTGGGATGATATCCAGAATTTTTTGTCCAGTAATCTCAGTCTGTTCAACAGAGAGGATTTGAAAGCATGCAAGTCATATAGTGTTACAATTTTTCCTCTCCTGTGACATTCAGGATATTTTTTATTATTAAAGTTTATTGGGGATGGTATAATTTAAGATTCAAGATCCAAGATCCAAGATCCGAGATATTAAGATCCGAGATATTAAGATCCGAGAAATTAAGATCCGAGATATTAAGATCCGAGATATTAAGATCCGAGAAATTAAGATCCCAGAAATTAAGATCCGAGATATTAAGATCCAAGAAATTAAGATCCCAGAAATTAAGATCCGAGATATTAAGATCCAAGAAATTAAGATCCAATATTTGGCGGTTTATACATACTTGTATATTATACTTATAACTTAGGCCTATGGAATAGACAACATGAAGTCACTGTATTTTTAGCTTAAATTTGTAAAAATAGAAAACAAACAAGATCATTAATTATTCTGTATTTTTTTATTAATTTTCACGCGAAAACAATCACGAAGTGCTCATAAAATTTTCTAATAAACTAAAACACAAGGTGAGTCCCGTGGATCGATCCAGCGACCATATAATCTGCGTCACGCGCACTAACCCACTGAGCTACTGTAGAGCTTGTGAAACCCGTTGATTTTCTTGATGTGATGAACAGAATATATAGGTGGATATTGTTGCTGCATTTTGCTGATGCAAAACAGACAGCCCCATTTTCACCCTGAACCCTATTTTGGCCAGACTCTATTTGGGAACAATTCAATTTCAATTTTCAATTTTATATTAATGACTTGAAACTCAAAGTTAGATACGTCGTCATATAAAGAAAAACGTAGCAAAACAGTACGATTTAAGAATAATTAAAAAAAACAAAACAAAACAACAACGAACAGCAAATTAGCGAAGACGGAAGACGGAAACAAGGAAGACGGGGTACATGTGTGAAGCTCCTTGTATCCCCGCAATTTTTGCAGAAACATGTTTAAAGTTAAACAGAAGCTAAATAACGAAAAGTTCGGTCATTAATATCTCGGATCTTAATTTCTTGGATCTTAATATCTCGGATCTTAATTTCTCGGATCTTAATTTCTCGGATCTTAATTTCTCGGATCTTAATATCTCGGATCTTAATATCTCGGATCTTAATTTCTCGGATCTTAATATCTCGGATCTTAATATCTCGGATCTTAATTTCTCGGATCTTGGATCTTGGATCTTGGATCTTAAATTATACCATCCCAGTTTATTGTACAGAGATTGAAAAGCAGTCAAGAAAAGTGAAGGGTGGAGTCTCACTTGTTTCAGGGGCTGATTATATGAGAGATTTAACCTTGAGAAATAAAACCTCTTATTTTTTAAAGCTTTGGTTCAGAATGCAGCCATGTTGCAGTTCGGTTATTTTATCTCTAAGAATTCATGCTGTTTAACTTAAATAAAGTTGTCCAAACAAGCCAATTCTGGAATAAATGAAAAAATCATGACAACACACCAGAACAGAACAATTGCAATAGATATCATTTAAAAGACAAAGAAAGAAGAAATAATTCAAGGGTCACTGATAAACCAACAGACCAGTTGCCTTCTTTCTATACACCAGTTTATGAAATAACCTCTAAGGAACCTTTGAAACATCTGTAAGGGCACATAGGGGCCCTATGGGCATGTACAAAAAGTTCTGCCAAATGATTAAAGACCTTTGTTGCTCTGCACAACAACGATGATAGTGATTATGATGATAATTGTGGTGGTTATGGTTATCAGTTATCAGTTGTGGTTGTGGTTATGTAACTCTATTCTTTGGACCTCACAACAACAGCTGATGATCATGACGGTGATGATAATGATTATGATCATGATGGTAATGATAATGATTATGATGATAATCTTAATTAGTATTATGATGATTATGATACTGATAATGATGATGAAGATGATTAAGATGATGATGATTATGATGATGATTATTATGATGATGATTCTTTGATGAAGAAGAAGAAGAAGAAGAAGAAGAAGAAGAAGATAATGATGATGACACTGGTTCCGGTGGTGGTAAGGGTAGTTGTGGTTGTGGTGGTAGGATTGCAGTGATGGTGGTGGGGGCAGGGATGGTTGTTGAGGCAGTTGTAGGGCTGGTTGTGGTGGTGGTAGGGGTGGGTGAGATGGTGATTCTGTTCCTTTCGATCTTGTCACACTGTCGTTGATGATGATGATGATGATGATGATGATGATGACAATATTCATGGCGATGATTATAATGATTATGATTTCTTTCATAACGAAAACAACGACTAGTAATGCAGGCAAGCTAGTATGAGAAGAACCACTGTCACATGACCTTAGATTGACAAAATAGCATCAATGGCCCATATAATGGCACTAATGACATTCTTGGCATGCTTAGTAATGTTACGTTTTCCAATGTTCAAGCCTTGGTTACTGAGTGAGTTCTCCGCCCAACATAAGTATGTTCCTATTTCTTCGGAACAAACTTCTTGAACATAACGAATCTTGGCTCCAAGCGGAAATTTCAAAACGGTGTTAAGAACAAATCTACATCATATCCATCAACTTCGTAACAAACCGCGACATGACGAACTCCAGGGAATAGTGGGACCACCAAAACAACCACAACGACAACCACACCAACGATGAATGTCGTCATCATCATTATCATCATTATTATCATGGTTATCACCATTTACGAGATCAATACAATCTGCGGGGAAAAGGATCATCACAACCACATTCGCCATCACAGCAGCCACATGAAGGACAAATATTATCATCATGATCAACAACAATGGTGTGACGAAGTTGGGTAAATCATCATCTGAAATAGCTGTGATTAACCAGAGTCGTTTTTAGAACATACCCATAGGGCCCCTGTATTGTGAGGTAGCTAGATAGAATTTTCTGCTTTAGCCCCCACCCTCACAAGATACTGTAATGGCAAAAAGAAGAACAATTTTAAGCAGTCCTGTAGCAAGAAAGGCGACAAGCTTGCCGACACTACTTAATAACAGTAGTCGAATATTTCTTGATCGGATCGGAGCCGATCCTCTTCTTCTCTTGTAAAGGCTTTGGAAAAGAACCAGAACCAGTACTAGCTCTGGTTCGGACAAGAACCGATACAGTTGCTCTCGTTTAAACGGAGTGTTATGTAAAATAAAGCCGATTCCGTTCCTCTCGTGTACATAGGTTTGAAGATTTTTACTGTTAAAACGGCGTATAAATGGCTTTTTATGGGAATAGAAGGGTTGATTGTTTTATGCATGTTTAGTTCTTTAAAAGACGTCTTGAAAAGGATCTGATCTTTTTTGTGAATCGGTGAAATGTGTAAACGCACTAATGTTCTCACAAATTGTTTCGCTTAGGTTCTTGCAACTGGAAAGAAATGAACACTCGCTACAGCTATTTCAAAGCGCTAACAGTCTGCAGCTCTAGGCAGTATAGATTATCATTTCCACAGATTATCATTTGCATCAATAACAACCTCAATATAGGACTGTAGATGGCAACAAAGGCATGCATCTGCTTGGCAATAGGCAATAGCTTGAAAACCCTCCGGAATTTGGCAAAAAACAGTAACATGGTACTGCTGTCGCGAAGAGTGGCATAATTGCCACAACAAAAAAAGAACACGAAGCAGAAGCAAGTCCACAAGGAGGCATTTTCCAGTTCGTCGTTTCTATTGCACCATTTGTAGTTATAAGCATTCGAGAAAAAGGAATGCGCCTTCCGCCTCCATCCTATCGACAGACACCCTGACGCAGAATGAAAGGAAATTACTTCCGTTTGTCAAGAATGCTCCCATCTTCCTTCCAGGGAATGCTACACAAGCAACAAGACCTAAATGAATTCTCCGCATGTCTCATGCAATCTCAATGCACCCTAAAGACTTGAGGGATGAGTGAAACTGCTTACATTATGTTTGCATCTATTGTGAATAATCACTTTCAACCAACAATTCAAGATACCACCGTTTCCGTTGAAGAAGGGGTACGACCAATGCCAGCACAAAAGCACCAAGCGTAATTGTCCTGTATCTAACTGGCCAGTAATAATGCCAGTATATAATATCAGCATCACCGTACTCACTTTAAAAGCAACAGAAGATGACACCGAATATCCAGTTACATATAGAGGAAGAACGACGCTTTCTTTTGTTTAGCTATAATTGGTTGACGATAACAACGAAGTCGAAGAGTATAAGAGCAAGTGCTGAACCACTAAGACTATTATAAACAAACTTGAGGGACTTCTCTCAGCGTAAGCTATGATCGCACAATATTTTTAATTTTCGCTTAGCCCTGTGTAAAGTGACCTTAAGAGACTTACTGGGACTACGAACACCTGTAAAAATGGAACCAGAAAATAAGCGAAGTTAGGGGTATCATCATCATTTTAACGTGTCAGGAAAGTGTAAACGAAACGCGTCTGTATTTGAAAAAAAGGCGGCTGGTGAAAATATTTGTGTGCAAACAGGCCAACCAAAACTTGCGTGCATTATCGAGAATAGGCTGTTAAATTGGCAGTGAAAATTTAAAACAGATCTTGCAGACGTTTGTATTATCGCAGTCTAAATAACAGAAAAACTAACTGATTCTTGTGCTAAAAGGCAATTCAGTGACCTTTAATCAGGAAAATCTACAACAGCTGATGGACAAATGAACGCCTCAATCTCAACTCTATGGAAAAAATCATATGCGTTCGGTTGTTTGCGACAATGGCTGCTTATAGTTGTACTCTTATTTCCCTTCTCTGGACTGGCCTATTTTCAGCCTTTTGTTGCAATTAATGTGTGTTTGTCAGTTTCTCCCCCACTAATAATTCGTTTTATCACGCTTTTGTAACTTTTTTCGATCATGACCCATTGACCCTTCGCAAAGCTGAGAATACATTAAACGTTTTGGTAAGTTCTCGGTTCCCGTTCTTCGGAAGTGCCATAGCCATCTAACCCCCCTTCCGATCAGGATTTATGTCATAGATGGTAGACCTGCTCGATTTAGGATGTTGGCGTTCGGTGATATTGTCTCTCCCCATAGGTCCCATGATTGTTCTCGAATTCTGCATTTTTAAGACGTTTGGGTTTTTTAATTTTGTAGCTATAGTACAGGTTTCAGCGTCATATCAGGATTGACAGCACAACAGCCTTGTACACTTACACATCTACAACCAAAATGTCTCATTGTAATCTAAAATTTACAACCGGGTCCAAGTTCCAAAGAATAAAACTGTTGCCTTCGCAAACAAAGTTCATCTTATATGGGGGACTTCGTGTAGCACAACGCGGATCAAGATCAAGATTTCTGAATCTTTATGAAAATTTAAAAAAAATATAAAAACTGGAAGGGTGAAACATGGAACCATTGTGCATGTGTAAATTATTAAAGCCATAGATCATATAGATCATATCTATAGATCAAGTTGCTTACTTGACTAAACGATGATTGAGTTTTGTCACCTAAATTTCAATCACATTCTTCTTATATTCTTTCGCATTGCATTATTTTTCTTGATATCTTTAATGTTTACCTTTCTTAACTTTTTCAATCTTGCATTGAAGAGGCTTTTAAAGCTTGCCAGGTACAAATATCAATGCTAGTTTCATCCTCGATAATCTATTTTAGGCTCAGTTTTTTTCAAGCTGTTGCTAATATCGGCAACCAATTCTGTATTACAGCTTATATGCTCAAAGCTTCGACGCTGTTCACTTGCAACTTTGTCCAAAGAAAAGAAAACCGAGATTGAGAATGGTCCTGGCTTGGTAAATTTCATAACGCAGTCGGATGAAAGTACACTAAGGAGGAAAAAGGGGGAGAGGTAATATTGCATAAATTTTAAGTTTTAGAATTGAGTGTTTCAATCGCTCATGTAGCAGTATTCGGTCTCGAAATGATGGGCTACAATCTTTGAATAAAATCCAAATTTCTTCATAATCTCTTATACAGTCCTAATTATATGTACCTCCCTCTTTATCGACGGTGCATTTTTATTGCCTACTGCAACCTTTTTTTTAGATTCAGACTACCGAAATGGCTCAAAAGAGAACTTCCTATGGGCAAGAATTATTTCCGACTGAAGGATAGTTTACGTGACCTTAAGCTAGCAACTGTGAGTATGCAATAAAGGTCTGTTTCTTTTAGATTCAGCTTTCTTAATGAACCAAATGTATGAATCGGCTCTGGGTCAACACAATTTACAATTAGAGAACTTCTAAAATCTATTTGTTTTAAGCAGTATATTGATACAATTCTGTCTATCTATTGTGTATTACAATCTGTTGTGTCCATAAAGGTTTGTGAAGAAGCAAAATGTCCTAATATCGGCGAGTGCTGGGGAGGAAAAGATGGTACAGCTACAGCTACCATAATGGTAAGATAATGATAGGACATACTTTTTAGATTTTCACTACCCTTTCTAAGAAAGTTTTATTTTATGATTTGTTTTGATTTTCACCATAAGCTTTTTGGCTACGTAAAAAACAGAAATGGCTTCATTTTGATATCACCCTCATACTGTCTTCGCGATATGTCTTTCGAAGGACAGACATTTGATTTTTGCTCTAGTTATGATTATTTGGCACAGTCTGGCCCTGATTGGAGATCCTAATCGGATAACTGTTTTAAAATTTGACAATCCTGGGTGAATTGATTGACAACAATTTTCACAAACAAGAAAGCAAGTTTTCAGAAATTTGCTACCATTAACATTCTGTGTGTTCTGCTAAATGATCAACGGAGGATCAGCAGAAAATAAGCATATAATAATCTCTTATGGATCTCTATAGATCCTATCTGACAGCTCTTGAAATCCTCTCCTTGAAGGCGTTGCTTCAGCTGGATGCTCACTTTCTGCGTTTTTCGTATTTTCCAACTATATGACTCTTCTTGTTACTTTTTACCCAGTGGTGTAGAGCTGGAAAATAACTAGGGGGGCTCTACTTCAGCTACTGGGTAAATAATAAACACAAATCTGATGATGAAGACGTGCGTCGAAGGCGCAAAGCGCACCGAAAATGTGCCCATCAAGAGGGGTTTGGGGGCATGCTCCTCCAGAAAATTGGCTGTTTTTCACAAGTTACAGCATTTATGCGATTAGCCGCCCTCTTGTTTGTCCGGACTTCGATTTTCCTGTCCATCAAGGATTTCAAGCCATGAAATGATTATCAAGAAAATTTTGTATTTTTCTTTGCAAAAACCACTCAATCTTCAATATGCCTGGCAATTGTGATCACAAATTCACTTTAAAACCTCAACTGCTCTATAGATGAAGTTACAGTTTATAGAACGGTCGCGGGAACGGCTGACAAGTGTGAACCGTAATGCATGAAGTAGTAAGCCAATGTGTGACTCATTTTTTAAAAGTGTTTAATATAACAGAATGTTTGTCTTGAAAAGTTGAAAAATATTTAATTGTTAATTTTTAAATCGTTAAGCTGCCATTATATGTTTTTGTTAATCCGAAAATCCCGTGTCCTGATTTCGCCAGATAATCAAAAATAGCTTCTTTATCGAAAGCTATAGTATCCGAAATGACTTGAACCTTGAAGCAATCTGTAATAAGGTTGTAAGGAAAATAAAATATGTAAGGATAATTAATATTCTGATATCACAAGAGCATTCATGTTTTTGGAGAAAGAAAGACAATAACACTAATAGATTGTGCAAAACAGCTGGGAGTTTTCGCTAAGATCAATAAAATAACTAGGAGGGCTCTAACCCCCTCAACAGCTTGAGAAAAATAACTAGATGCTTGAAGTCTAGATTTCATTTAGATACCTGAAAAAATAAGTAAGGGTGCTGAGCCTCCTATGAGCCCCCCTGCTCTACACCCCTGCTTTTAACCTGATTGAGTTTTTGACGTTTGAGAGAGACATGAAGTCACAATAACATCAGGAAATTTAAATTAAGGACGTAAATACAAACAAAATGCTATCAATGTTCAAAGCAATGGCTTTAAACCTTTGAAAACCTTGCAGAAGTCGAAAATAAAAGCATTTTCTAAATGAAATGGAAGGTTGATTCTGTCTTACGTCATCATGACGTCATGCCAACAAGAGCGAGATTTCAAATTGCTATCATCAAAATTCGTTTTTATCTCCATAAATCTTCTATCGATCCATAATAACTTCATAAAATTTACAAAAATGTTGACGGGAACTCATTTTGTGACATTATGACACTGTAAACTGGTTGTTTAGCTGGCCGAGCGGTATAGCCGATAAACAGTAACAAAATACAAGACATGAAATGACGATGAGAGAGATACCAATATTTCGATTCCAATCTTCATAAACATTAAAGTACTAGGTTAAATAAACGACAGAACGTGTTAAATGCCACCTTTCTCAAGTGCAGCACAACAGTTAAACGACACTCAGGCTACCATGTCCTGAAAAACGATGACTAACTACATTAGTCACAAAATACACAATAAAACAGCACCTCGGCAAGATCTTTCTCAAGTACCTTGCCTCGGCCTACTTAACCTAGACTCCTCAGTCCTTTCAGCTACATCTTGTCTGTCTGAATCCACACTCTCTCCCTAAACTCTCTCTCTCTCTTCTGCTCTCTCTCTCTCTTTTTACAGTTAAAGTACGAGCTAAATATATACGGATTAATTACTGACTAAGCATGAGAGAACAATCTAGAAAAGTTAGAAACAAATATGCAATGTTACCTAAAATACAAGGAAGTAATGATGACAGTGCATTAGTAAAGTAAAACAAATAATACGTGATAACAATGGGAACAATAGAACGGAATGCTGACTAACTATGCATGACGTAACTAAGATACCTAGAAAATGCGATTACGTTATGTGCTAAATACAAAGTAAATCTAACAAAAAAAACCCAAAGATAATTCTAGAAAATACGAGAAAAATGGAAATAGAAATACATTTTAAAGAAACATATAGTCCTAAAAAGTAGCTGTATTACATGTAGTCCTAAAAAGTACATGCAACGCACTTTTGGCTTGAGTCAACCAAACACACTCTCGGCTTGACTCCATATCATTCTTTGCATTCGGCTATTTCTAAAAAGAGGAACGAGGAGGAACGAGGAAGAACGAAGAGGAACGAAGAGAACTGAAGAGCATCGTGGAGGAACGAAAAGGAACGGGGAGGAATGAAAATGTACGAAGAGGAACGGGGGAGGAACGAGGAGGAACGTGGAGGAACAAGGAGGAACAGGGAGGAACAAAGAGGAACGGGCTGGAATGAAGAGGAACGAAGAGGAAGGGGAGGAATGACGAGGAACGGCGAGGATCGAGGAGGAACGGGGCGTTTATTCTGCTCTCTTAAACTTTTATAAGATGATGACTTTGATTGATAGGTAGATCGCTTGTGGCTTAGATTTTGGTTTGGCATTTTGTCTAGAGAGAATTCATCAGCTGACCCAATTTTAGATTAGCTGGGGGAAAGGGGAATCGGGGAAATGAATTTCTTTTCTATTGTATATACCTGTTCTATTGCGTTTTCTATCTTGTCGAATTATTTTCAAGTCCATATCTCTTAAACTTTTCATATTCCCCGATTCCCCCCTTTAAGTAATCGATAAAAGGGGGAATATGAAAACTACTGGAGATATGAGGTTGAAAATAGCTCTTTGATATAATATATGCTCGTAGTTGTGCACCTGCAATCTTTTGGGATTATTTCTTAACTCGTATATGCAGATATCTTCTTATTCCCCCTTTTAGTAATGACAAAAAAGTAAGAAAAATGACAAAATGAAAATAAAAAAAAAAAAATTTTTTGAAAAAAGATAATATGTGAAAGATTATTTGTATCTTAAAATTTAAGTGTTATTTATGTATCCTGTATTTCTTTTTACTTTCATGTATTTTGCGGCCTAAACTACATAAGCGTTGCTTTTTTTGGTTGCGTAGAATACGCATTTTTCTAGATCTTTAGATTTCTTGTACTTATAATAGATTTTTTGTATTCTACAAATAATTAAAGGTACCCATTAGCCATATTTGAAGAATGATCAGCTCAGATCAGCCCGAGATAAGCCTATTAGCTTGCAGCTTGCAGTGTGGAACAATCTCCACAATAGTTCCCTGTGATTCTAGCTGTTTTAGGCTTTGTTCCTGCTTTCCCCCGCAAACGTCATTGATCCCTAATTAGTTTCAATTTACTCTCGCTTGTTTGTTGTAATTTCCTTTTTTCTTAGTTGTTCCTTCATCTTCTTCAGTGATTCCCTGTTTGTTCCATCTTGTCACCTCTCTTTCTCATTTATTCCCACCGATTTTTACTTCGTCCTATTTGTTCCCTCCGATTCCAAGTCATTCCCACTTCGTTTCAGCATGTTATAATGGTTCCATTAAGTTCCGTTGATTCCCACTCATTCCACAGGTTCCCAACTTTTTGGTTTCTTCCAGATTTTAGTGCATGCTGGTTAATGGCTTCCTAATGAGTTTGTTGTTCAAACTCATGTCAAATTTCCAAGACTCAGAACAACCTCTTTGATTCTTTTGATTGTATGCATTTGAATTGCAATTAAAATAATTAATTAACTCAATGATTGTTTAAATTGTGTGCACAGAGAATAGAAATTCCCATCTTTTGTTACAACAGGTATCTAGGTATCTAGGTATCTATCTAGGTCTATTTCTTCCGGTTTGCCGAAAACCCCTGCATAATGTTTGAATTCTTCAAACATAAAAATGATATGATATTTGATATCTCTAAAATATGGATTATGGAATGATGGAATGGAATGATGGAATGGTATCATGGAGTGGTATCAAAATGCATAAATGCAAAAGAAAAGCAATTTCCAAACATATTCGGACAATAATTTTACTTTTGAAGGTATAATGAAACAAAAACAGAGTCAATTGAAAGAGTTACGATGCCATTCCATATTTTAGAAAAATATGGAATGAATTTTTTCAAAAATTACTCATTTCTTTTTGCTGAAACCTTCCTCCAGGGGTAAAATAAAACTTCAAAACACATCTGAAAATAAATAATGAATGTTTGGAGTAGATTGAAGGATTTACGATTTGTGACCGCTGGTATTTTTTTGCTCAGCTAGTATATGCGAGTGAGAAAACTTTGCAAATCTAGTGATTCTTAATTGCTTGCTTTTTGTACAGTCCACCTATTAGTTTAACCAAAAAAACCACCAGTATCAATAACAAATGCACCCCACATACACTGAATTCTTTTGAAATGGCTATCTTTAAAATCAAGTCATCCAATTCGATCATTTTGGATGTCAAACTTTCAATTTGTGTGCTTTACCATAGTATACATGGGCACCGCATCAATAATTTCACGACGGCTATCTCAAAGATATGGATTATGGAATGATGGAGTGGAATGATGGAATGATGGAATGGTATCAAAATGCATAAATGCAAAAGAAAAGCAATTTCCAAACACATTGCGACAATATTTTTAATTTTGAAAGTATAATGAAACAAAAACAGAGCCATTCCATATTTTAGAAAAATATGGAATAGCGAATTTTCTCAAAAATTACTTGCTTCTCTTTGCTGAATCCTTCCCCCCTAGGGTTGTATATGGCTAATAATCACATCTAAATATAATTTATGAAGGTTTGGAGTCAATTGAAAGAGTTACGAGGCCATTCCATATTTTAGAAAAATATTGAATGGCGAATTTTCTCAAAAACTACTCGCTTCTTTTTGCTGAAACCTTCCCCAAGGGTTGTATATATCTTACAAACACATCTGAGTAGAAATTAAGAAGATTTGGAGTCAATTGAATTAATAATAAGGCCATTCCATATTTTAGATCTCAAAATCGAGAAATACTTGACGGAAGCTTGAAACATGATTCTCAAGGAAGATGCTAATTTCCAAGTTGAGCACTGCTGTACTGGACGGCCATAACCACTGTGGTCTGGTCTGATTGATAATTTGACGGATCCACTTGAAAAATTCAGACTAATGGCAACGCAAATATGCAATCATTCATATCACATTTCTAAATATGGTAGGCTATCTGCAAAACAAGGAATCGTAAAATTATTGATGCAGTGCATAAGTTAACTATGGTAAAACGCAGAAATCGAAAGTTTGACATAAATAATGTTCGAATTCGATGACTTAATTTTGCAAGTTTTTCTCACTCGCATATACATTCGACTTTCAAAACCTTGAGTTCCTTCAATCTACTCCAAACCTTGATTATTTATTCTGAGATGTGTTAGAAAGTTTTATTTTACCCCTGGAGGAAGGTTTCAGGATAAAGAAGCAAGTAATTTTCGAGAAAATTCACCATTCCATATTTTTGGAATGGCCTTATTATTAATTCAATTGACTCCAAATCTTCTTAATTTCTACTCAGATGTGTTTGTAAGGTATATACAACCCTTTGGGGAAGGTTTCAGCAAAAACAGGCGAGTATTTTTTTTAGAAAATTCGCCATTCCATATTTTTCAAAAAAATGGAATGGGCTTGTTATTCCTTCAATTGACTCCAAACCTTCATAAATTCTACTTAGATGTGTTTGTAAGGTATATACAACCCTTGGGGGAAGGTTTCAGCAAAAAGAAGCGAGTAATTTTTGAGAAAATTCGCCATTCCATATTTTTCTAAAATATGGAATGGCCTTGTTATTCCTTCAATTGACTCCAAACCTTCATAAATTCTATTCAGATGTGTTTGTTAGTCATATACAACCCTAGGGGGAAGGATTCAGCAAAGAGAAGCAAGTAATTTTTGAGAAAATTCGCCATTCCATATTTTTCTTAAATATGGAATGGCTCTGTTTTTGTTTCATTATACTTTCAAAATTAAAAATATTGTCGCGATGTGTTTGGAAATTGCTTTTCTTTTGCATTTATGCATTTTGATACCATTCCATCATTCCATTCCATCATTCCATCATTCCACTCCATCATTCCATAATCCATATTTTAGAGATAGCCCTGCTGTACTGGGCGGCCACAACCACTGTGGTCTGGTCTGATTGATAATTTGACGGATCCACTTGAAAAATTCAGACTAATGGCGACACAAATGATGCAATCATTCATATCAGATTTCTAAATATGGTAGGCTATCTGCAAAACAAGGAATCGTAAAATTATTCATGCAGTGCATAAGTTCACTATAGTAAAACGCACAAATCGAAAGTTTGACATAAATAATGCTTGAATTCGATGACTTGATTTTGCAAGTTTTTCTCACTCGCATATCCTTTAGCTGAGCAAAAAAATACCAACTTTCACAACTCGTAGTTCCTTCAATCTACTCCAAACCTTGATTATTTATTCTGAGATGTGTTGGAAAGTTTTTTTTACCCCTGGAGGAAGGTTTCAGCAAAAAGAAAGGAGTAATTTTTGAGAAAATTCGCCATTCCATATTTTTCTAAAATATGGAATGGCCTTATTATTCCTTCAATTGACTCCAAACCTTCATAAATTCTACTTAGATGTGTTTGTAAGGCATATACAACTCTCGGGGGAAGGTTTCAGCAAAGAGAAGCGAGTAATTTTCGAGAAAATTCGCCATTCCATATTTTAGAAAAATATGGAATGGCCTCGTAACTCCTTTAATTGACTCCAAACCTTCATAAATTCTACTCAGATGTGTCTGTAAGGCATATACAACCCTTGGGGGAAGGTTTTAGCAAAAAGAAGCAAGTAATTTTTTAGAAAATTCGCCATTCCATATTTTTCTAAAGTATGGAATGGCCTCGTAACTCCTTTAATTGACTCCAAACCTTCATAAATTCTACTCAGATGTGTTTGTAAGGCATATACAACCCTAGGGGAAAGGTTTTAGCAAAAAGAAGCAAGTAATTTTTGAGAAAATTCGCCATTCCATATTTTTCTAAAATATTGAATGGCTCTGTTTTTGTTTCATTATACTTTCAAAATGAAAAATATTGTCGCGATGTGTTTGGAAATTGCTTTTGTTTTGCATTTATGCATTTTGATACCATTCCATCATTCCATTCCATCATTCCATCATTCCACTCCATCATTCCATAATCCATATTTTAGAGATAGCCATTTGTCTGGCGTCTCTGGCTGCAAGCCTTTTGTATTCCAACAGCCCGTGAATGATGGTCGTTTTGACTGATACTCTTGTGATCTTTTTCTGTTTATTTCAAATTTCAGATTTAAAGGAAATTCGTGTTTTCTCTGATTACCTATGTTGATCATGATCATATGATGTACCTTTTCGCATTGATGTCATGTCACGTCAGAAATGGTGTTGTTTATTCAAAGCGTTTCATTTCATATATTTCGGTCCAGTCTAAAACACCACACAGGCCAGAACACAGGCGTACACAAATGAACACGGATGAACACAGGTGAACAAAGATGAACACAGGTGAGCACAGGTTATAAAATAAAGAACACAGATCAACACAGGTGAACACAAGTCAAAAAATGAAGTACACAGGTAAAAATTGTAATATGAAAATCCATGAACTTAAATGAATGAAAATGAGAAAAACGTTGCAAACATAATGGGTGGGTAACAAAGACGCCAGCAACCATCCTAGCATACATATAATAATACTGTAGTTTTTCTGGTAACCGAGTAATGACAGCTTACAGGATGTGGTCCTTATATATTGTTTAAAAATATATTTCACATTCCAATGCCAGTCTAAAATTGGGTCAGCTGATGAATTCTCTCTAAACAAAACGCCAAACCAAAATCTAAGCCACAAGCGATCTACCTATCAATCAAAGTCATCATCTTATAAAAGCTTAGGAGAGCAGAATAAACGCCCCGTTCCTCCTCGTTCCTCCTCGTTCCTCCCCCGTCCCTCTTCATTCCCCCCGTTCCTCTTCATTCCTTCCCGTTCTTTCCAGTTCCTCTTCATTCCTCCCTGTTCCTCTTCGTTCCTTCCCGTTTCTCTTCATTCCTCCCCGTTCCTCTTCATTCCTCCCCGTTCCTCTTCATTCCTCCCCGTTCCTCTTCGTTCCTCCCGATTCCTCTTCATTACTGCTCATTCCTCCTGAATCCTCTTGTTCCTCTTTTTAGAAATAGCCTTTGCATTCCTTGATATTTATTCCTTGATACTCAAGTATTGAAGTTAGGAATCTTTGGAATGACGACAAATTCCCTACGAGACTCAAGAGGCATTTTCCCGTTTCTTTTTCTAGTGTAACCCAATGTGTTGTATGCCTCATATCTACAGGGTTGATGTGCGTATGCACAGAACCAATTATGTGTAAATCAATGATTGTCGTCAATTTTGAGGATAGCTTCTTTGCTAAATAAATCACCCCATTCCACATAAGTACAATAAGTGAAAAATTGCTTCTTCAATTAAGAAAAAAGTTATTTCTGTTCCCATTCTTTCTGATCCACGTAAAGCATTTTACACCATGCTTTATGTAATCTCTCTTTTCGTTTGTACTTTCTGAGTCACAACATGGAGGAAACTGCCGGGAAACTGCATGCGAGTAAGTTCAGCACTAACAATACTCAAACTCCTCCTTTCCAAACTTGGTGAGCTCTTGCAATAAAAACAAGTTTGCTCGGCTAAATTGCCGGATATTTCCTGGTGGTCAAATGTTTTGCTTTTGCACGAATGAAATGGGCCGATATCATGTTTTCAAGGACCAAAACAGATAGATATGCATTTTAAGCTTATTCTATATATACTTTTTTGTTGCTAGTCTACTTTTAATATAGTTCTATCGATGGTAAATGATAACATTGATGCGAATGTTTTATCATAGATTTTAGGTGACACTTGCACAAGAGGTTGTCGTTTTTGCTCTGTTAAAACTGCAAGAAAACCACCACCTCCAGATCCAGCTGAGCCCCGAAATACTGCGATTGCTATTCGAGACTGGAAACTTGATTATGTTGTACTGACATCAGTTGACAGAGATGGTATGAACGATCTACTTTATTTATATTAATTTTTAGACAACCATTTCAAGTTTCTTTCACTTCTGACAGATGTAGTACACATGAAGTCGATGAAGGCATTTCTTATTACAGATTTAGAAGATGGAGGATCATCTCATTTTGCTGAAACTGTTCGACAAATAAAGAAAGAGTAGGCTTTTATTAGCTTATTAGTCTATTTATATATTATATACTTTCTGTGCTAATTGCGTTTGCGTTACTTATTGCAAGTATCGGAGTTGCGGACATAAATTCGGCTATTTCATTTAGATGCTGAGTTGTAATTGTCTTACTTTTAGATCGCCTTCAATCCTAGTTGAATGTCTTACCCCAGATTTTAGGGGCAATTCTGATCAAATTAAAGCTGTTGTAGATTCTGGATTAGATGTATACGCTCATAATATTGAAACAGTGAAGAATCTTCAGTGGTAAGTTATTGCCTCCTCCTTTGAATTTTATTACCTTAGAATTTCTGCTATTGACAAATATGCAAGGTTGACGGTTTTTTTTAATTTTTTATTGCTAGATAGTATGCCATCTCTGGATCTTCATTTTCATTTTTGTGTTCGAAGAACTTCGAACACATTGGTGTGGGGTGGATGTCACTCACTCACTCACTCACTCACTTACTAACTCACCAACTAACCAACGCTTGAACAATGGAAAACGTGTAACAATAGGGCCATTGTCAAGAATGCCATTAGGGCCATTGTCTCGGCCATTTATGCGCAATTTGCGGTTAGTTGTTCACAATTCGGCCTGCAAGCACTTTTGTCAATCTGGGGTCATGTGACAACTGACTCATCCTTGTTTACTAAATGGAACTGGAAAATTGCCACCTTGCTTTGGTAAATGACATTTCAGGCATTTTCAACATTTAACAAAGAGTTTTGCCAAAGAGCGGCAATTTCAAAACAGTTTTCAAAACAAATCATCATTAATATTATCCTCACGATGAAAATCGTCATAATAATAATAATAATGATAATCATCATCATCATCATCATCATGATTACTATCACCACCATTGACGGTGTGCCACATCTAAAGGAACGCTACCACTACCACAACCAGCCCTACAACCATCACCTCGACCACCCCTATCACCACCACTGGAACCACCCCTACAACCATCACCTCGACCACCCTTATCACCACCACCACAACTACCCCTACAACCATCACCACGATCACCCCTATCACAACCACCACAACCACCCCTTCAGGACCACAACCACCTCTATCACCACCACCATACCCACCATACAACCACAATCACACCTACCAACCAGCATCATGATCATCGTGTTCATCAACATCATCATCATAACCACCACCATTATCATCATAATCATTATCGTCATCGTTGTGCATACCGATGAACATCTTTCATCATTTGACCGAAATAGCTATATTCAACCAGAGTCGTTCTTCGAACATGCCCATAGGGCCCCTATGTTTGGTATTACAAATAGGGCAATATTGTGGCGCTGTTTTTTTCTAGGTACCGAATCCAACTGTTGCACTGATTTTTCTGTTTGGAAAATATGAAAATATCTCTAAATTTTGCCAAAGCCACGTGGTTTTTTTTTCATTATATAGCTAGGATACGTGTACAAATATCCCAGTTATTCCTGGCATCCTTGTGATCAGATACGAAGAAAGACAGAATATTTGGGTAATCTATTCTGGCGTTCTGGTAGGCAATCACACATGGGGGTTGAAGGAAATGCTTTGGGACTTCTGAGTATCAAGAATCTTCAGACTTGGTGCATAAGAAATCTCTCAAGTTTGTACTTAATCATAATTAAGGGATACAAAACCTAAAGACCCTGGTGACAAAGAATGTCCGCAACAGTTGATTCCTTTCCTTTAATTTGGGGGAAAGCCCCGCAACGCAAAGTAAAATGGCCTATTATGACCATGGGTATTGTTGTTGCATACTGTAAGCTAACCTTATTCTGTGAACATACTGGCAAGACTGAAAATTATCTTTGAGGCTGGTGGACATTTTCAGGAAAAATTCGGTGACGATCACGAGTTCGAGTTCTTTTTAAGCGTGAAGAACTGTGAATATCCTGCAAACCGGTATAAGCTAAGAGACAACCAAAACAAACCCAAACATTTGCGCTACTTACCCCTTTACTTGATAAGAGTAGAGGAAAAGTGCCGGTTCTGGCACACAAAGGATGCCGTCACCACGAGACCTGTCAATCAATTGCATGTTATATGTCGATCATGTGACCTGGCAATCAAAACCTCGCTTCCATAAAATCTCTTTTTCATCCAGCCTCTTTTTCAATTAAATCTCGTTTCCATAGGGCCTCGCTTGAATTTTAATCTCGCTTGTATTTTACAACAGTAAGACAATTACAAGGTTTGTTAGTGCGTCAAAAAGACATCATCATCATCACCATCATCGTTGTCTGTTCCAATTTTATTATCTGCATCCGTTGCTGTCTGACTCATGATTAGGAACTTTCTTTTATCAATCGCATAGTAAAAGGCTTCTTCAAAGCTCGTACCATCTTCTTTCTTTGCCTTTCTCGTGGTTTCAATGACTACTTTCACAACTTCATCATGTTCCAAACTTTTGCAGTATATAAAATTCCTCTTGAAAACTTCTATAATATCTTCATCATCGTTAACTTCAGCAATCATCACAGGCCAGATATTTTGTAGTGGGATTTCATCATCCTCCTCCTCGTCATCATTATCATCATCTTCAAAATCATCATCATCATCATCATCATCATCATCATCATCAACGTTATGGTTGTCATCATTATCATAATCATCATCATTTTCACTGACTATTTCACTGTCCAGATCTAATTCATCACATCTTAGATTTCATCATCCCCGCTTAGTCCCTGCCTAGTCTCTGCATAGTCCTTACTTAGTCTTTGCCTTTTCATACACAATTTGAGCAGTCACTATAGTCTTTGGCCATTCAAGACTATAGCCCGGACTATAGTCCTCACTTAGTTCCTGCCTAGTCTCTACCTAGTCTTCCCTTAGTCTTGTGGTAAATTAGGAAAGAATTCCCACAAAATGGAGGGGTGAAAAGGCAAATATCGCAATTTAGACTAGACAACAAAGATATCACGCCAAGACATGACAAAAAACACGAAATATTACTAAATAACCAACAAACAAAACAGCAGAAGCTAAAGTATAAAAATTGTATTCACTTATCTCTTGTTAATCACGAGTTCTCTGTTCAGTAAGATCACTAAGAATAAAGCTATTTTCTGATCGCAAGTTGAAGTTCTCTAATCGCAAGTTCTGTCTAGACAGTCACGTTTCTCGAACGTCCTCATAAAAGTAATTTGCATAACAATGAAGTTTTCCGACACCTCCCCATATTTGAGTCCGAAGGGTCAAATATAAAGTTATAAAGATAAAGTTCAAATGTTATATTCTTCCTCATATTCAAATGTTCCTTTGATGTTATCACTGCTTCAACTGCTGCTCTCCGCTTAGGACGAAATTCCTGAGCTCTCGCATCCAGTTGCGTAGAAGCACGATTCTTCACTTCCTCATCACAGTGTAATTCAAGTGGGTAGAGGAACTGTATCGGTCTCTCCAAAGACGACTTCCCGGCTCTCAACTTAACTGCACGAACGATTCCATCTCTTCCAGATATCAGATTAGTAATAATCCCTATCTTCCAATGTGCTCGGTTCTTCTCGTCGCCTTTAATCATTACTACATCTCCTTCTTTCATATTCGCTTCTTTCTCTAAGTGAATAGCACTATGTCTCTCTCTAAGTGCCCGTAAGTACTCTCTGTCCCATCTCTTCCACACTGCATCTTTGCATCTTTTTAGATATTTTGCTCTCTTTCGCAAATCTCTTTCAACGATTTGCGATGGATCTTCATCTAACATGTGATTAGCTTTTCCAAAAATTAGCATATTCGGAGTAAGCGTTGGTAACTCTACATCGTCCTCGCAGTAAGATAGTGGCCTGTTATTGAGTACTATCTGTATGTCTAAAAGAACCTCCTGTAACTCTGTAAATGTCAATTTCGCAGAACCGATTGCCTTGTATAATGATGACTTAACGATGCTCACCATTCGTTCGAACATTCCTCCCCACCAGCTGGCACGGCTAAGATTGAACTGCCATCGAATCTCTTCCTTTGCCAGATAATCTTGAAGCTTTTCGCCTTTTCTCACCCTTTTTATCCACTTTGAGGCGGCAATAAATGTGCTCCCATTATCTGAAATGAATTTTGACGGCCTGCCTCTAGCTGCTATGAATCGCTTGAGACTCAACAAGAACTGCTCACAAGTTGCATTAGGTAAGAGTTCAAGGTGCAGTCCTCGTGTTAATGCACAGGTATAAAGGATAATGAAGGCTTTGCCGTCTGATTTACCTTTTGTCTTGATTGGACCTGCAAAGTCGACTCCCACAACGTCAAACGGCATGTTTCCTCAGATCTTTCCGTGGTAGGTTTCCAGGTGGAGGTGCAGGTGCAGCTGTTGCTTGAAATCTTTTGCAACCGTGACAATCTTTTCGAATTCTCTTTGTAATGCTGCGTAGCTTGGGAATCCAATACTGCTCACGAACCTTTGCCATCGTAAGAGATACTCCCCCGTGCAGGGTTTGTAGATGAGCATGTTCAACGAGCTTTGCTGAAATGACGTGACGAAAAGGAAGGTAAGTAGGATATACTCCTGAATTCTACCTCTGCATTCGTAGATTCCTTTTCATTCTCAATTAGGTTCAACCTTTCACTGTCATTTTAAACTCCAGCGTTCCCTTTACGTCTTGTTGGGCTCTTTTAACAAGGAAATCTATTTGATCTTGAATTTCCTCAGTTAACAAGGGACCTTTGATTCTCTGCTCTTTCTTACAGTTCTTTGAGAACCTCTTTATCCAAGCTAATATTCTCACGACTTTCCACCAGCTCTTTCTCTTCGGCAATTCATCGATTTCATCTGGCTCTCTTTCAACTGCTACTTGTAGGATTTCTCTTACTGGTTGCTTTTCTCTCTCTGAATCATCATCTACTCTGATAACAATCATTTCGGGCCATTTGTTTACTTCACTCAGCCATGAAGGCCCTCGCATCCATTTCTCATTATCCTGCAGATTGCTCCTCCTCTGCTGCCTGTATCTGCTGGGTTTTCCTTTGTAGGCACGTGTCTCCAAATGAAACCTTTCTCGCTTATTTTCTTGATTCTGTTACCTACAAACTGTTTGTATTTTCCCTTTTCTTGAAGCCAGTATAGACAAACTGTTGAGTCAGTCCAACCATAAATTCCTGATATCGGGTACTGAGTGAGTGCTTTAGCTGTGTTGTCCAACAAATTGCTCGTCATGTGACAGCTTACCAATTCCAGTCTTGGAATTGTTAAGTCTCGTTTTGCTAGTCTAGATTTTGCCACTAGCAAGCCTTGAGTAATAGCATCTCCTTGATGAACAACAGCGTAGACTGTGGCACAGCATCCTAAGATGCTGGCATCAGAGAATCCATGTAGCTCAATAGCTGTTATAGGCTCTTTCTTTGCCGTCAAGCATCTTGGAATTGCCATTTGTTCAGGTAAGCTCTTTAACCATTTTTCCCAACGATTCTTTAAGTCATATGGTAGTTCTGCATCCCAAGAAAGTTTCCTTTCGCATATATCTCGAAATATGACTTTGGCTGTTAACAACAAAGGCGAAGCTATGCCCATAGGGTCGTAAACTTTAGCTATTGTACTCAATACAATACGCTTTGTTGCCACTGGCTCACTCTCTGGAAACTTGATAGCAAGTATATCACTTTTCTTTTCCCATGCAATGCCTAGAAGCTTAGTTTCTGTACCTTTGGTACCTAAACTTTCCTTTGCAAAAGTTGTTTCTTCAGGGTCAATAGTTTCTCCGTCGAGTCTGCTATCATTCGAGTGCCATTTGTGAAGTTCAAATTTTCCTGCTTTGAAAATTGCCACTGATGTCTCTTTAAGTTCTCTAGTCTCTCTATAGTTGTTTCCACCAAGATTGATATCGTCGACGTAGATACCATCTCTTATTTCTTGTACACATTCCGGATACTGCTCTGCAAACTTCTCAAGATGTTGCTCTAAAGTTCCCCCAAGCAAAAAGGGGCTTGGGCCTAGCCCAAACATAGCTCTCGTCACCCGATAAATGATAGGTTTCTTGCTCTGAAGATCTTCTATCCAAATGAATCTCAGCACATCTCTTTCTATTTGCTTGATAACAATTTGTAGAAACGCTTGCTTAATGTCCCCTGCCAAATATATTGGCTTGAATCTTGATCGTAAGAGAATGTCCAAGATCTTTCGCTGTAGTGGAGGACCGATGTCCAAACACTCGTTCAGTGAAGGAGACTGGGAATCTGCTTTTGCAGACGCATCATAGACTATGCGTACTTTCGTTGATTGAGCGTTTGCTCGGACAACTGGTTTGTGAGGAATATAGTGTTCAGCACCTACAGCTATCTTTGGTGCTTCCTCCACGATTCCTCTCTCAACTGCTCCTGAATAATGTTGTGATAAGTCTCAAGTAGTGCTGGCTGTTTGTCTAAACGACGAATCAAAGAATTAAACCTAGCTTTAGCCACATTCTCGTTGCTTGGAAGTGGCGGATGTGCTGCTTTCCATGGGAGAGAAGTTTCGTACCTCCCATCTTCTCTTTGGATGAGCTGTTCTTTGAACTCTTGATAAACACTCATTTGATCCCCCTCAGGCTTGTCTTCAATGCCTAACACATCCAGACTGCATAATTGCATAAAATCATCATTAGAGGTTCTTGTGAACATAAGTGCTGAATTGGTCTCTTCTCTTCCAGGTGACATAATCACCCATCCGAAGGATGTTTTTTTCTGCTATAGCTTCACCAGCTTTCCCAACTCTTGGAGGTTCAGATGTCTTGATATAGGAGTAGGCACTTGTCCCTAGTATCATATGAACGGGCAGGATATCTTTGGTTGCAACATCCTCCATTTCGACCCCATTCAGGTGTGTTTTGGCACTGATGATCTTAGCATACCTTGGGTTTGGTAAGCTGAGCAACACATTTTTTCTCAACTGCATTGACTTCCGATCTCATGCTGAACTTCTTCGAAGTGTCACTTATTTCAACATCATACACATCTACTTTTCTGTTGGTTATTCCTAGCAGAGTTTCAATTGATTTGTGCTCTTGTCTCACTGGGCTCTTGTTGATAAGTTTCACTAACGTTGAAGACATGTAATTACTGCTTGATCCAGTGTCCAAAAGTGCTCTGCATTTTATGCCCTCAACTTGGACTACTACAACTGGGTGAATCACGTTTTGATAATTGGCTGCTGTCATCCCTGGTTCTCTTTGCTTTTTGTCACAAATGGAAGTATGGTGGCGTTTTTGACACACTTGACAATTGATTTTGCTCTTACATTCGTTAGCTCTGTGCTTTTCCCCTGTACAATTAAAGCACAATCTCTTGTTACTCAAGATCTTTCTTCTCTCTTCTATTGTGGTCACTGCTTCACACTCTGAAGACTTATGGTCGCTCTTGTCACAAAATGCGCATGTCTTTGGCTTTGGTTGGTCTCTTGCTGGAAATGCTTTCTCTCTTTGAAGTCTCTTGGCTGTTGTCTAGTATCTCTGTCACCAGTCTGTAGAGGGTTCCTGTCGATCCAGTGTCTTAGTGCTTCAAGTAACTTGTGGAAATCCCACTCTTTCCATTTTGAATCAGTCCTTGTGATGTCTGAACGAATGCCCTCAAGTTTGTCTAATGTTAGACGCACATTTCCTGTCACATTTCCCAGTTTTCCCAGAGTGTCCAAAGCTTGAACATGGCAAAGTAGCTCGTCATAGAATTCATGAATCTTTGGTCTTGTTGTTCCATGTATAGTTGGCAAGCTCATGATCTTTTGTATGTGGGCATTGACAACCTCAGCAATGTCACCATATCTTTGCTTTAGCATTGATTTTGCCCTTTCATAACCCTCACTGTCCACAGGGAGTTTCTCAATTGTAGCCCGAACTTTGGGAATGACTAGTTCTTTCAGGTAGGAAAACTTTGCGGCATCTCCAATTGGAGCTTTGTCAATCTGTGTCTCAAATAAGCTCCAAAACCTAACCCAGTCAAGATGTGTCCCTTGAAACCTAGATATTTGCAAGTCAGGCAGCTTTGTTTGAATTCTTTTCCCTTCTGCTAGTTCCAGTTTTTTTCTTCTCTAGCTCTATGGCAAATTTCTCTTGGCGTTGCAACTTTGCAGCTTCAGCTTTCTCTTCTTCTACCCTCAGCCTTGCTTTTATTTGGGTCTCAAATTCAATTTGTTCCCTTCTCTGTTTTTGTTTGTTTTCCTCTTCAATGGTAGACAAAGATGACTCTATTTCACTTAGTGAAAGTTCAAAAGGTTCTAGGAATACTTTCATTTCTTTTGTCCATCCATCGATTGTCTCTTCTGACTCATCCTCCTCGATTAGAATTCCTTGGACATCTTGAATCAAATCCAGACACTCCTCGATCTTCGATGCAAGAAGCTTTCTTTGGCGATTTAAATGCTCATTTCTCCCATGAAATAAGATTTCTTTTGTCGATTTGTCGAAATAGGTTAATTTCTTCAATACAGACTGGATTAATGATCTTTTCGATGCAAGTTCCTGTTTGTTTACATTTGATTCGTCAGAGTCAGACGGCCTAACTGACTCAAGCTCTTTTGTTTTTCCTCTCGTTGTTGCCATACTTTTCTGCAAATTCACTCCCCAAATACGAATGTTCGATATAATCACAGTCACAAATGATAAACAGTCTCGTCGGAGGTGCCACGTTGTGGTAAATTAGGAAAGAATTCCCACAAAATGGAGGGTGAAAAGGCAAATATCGCAATTTAGACTAGACAACAAAGATATCACGCCAAGACATGACAAAAAACACGAAATATTACTAAATAACCAACAAACAAAACAGCAGAAGCTAAAGTATAAAAATTGTATTCACTTATCTCTTGTTAATCACGAGTTCTCTGTTCAGTAAGATCACTAAGAATAAAGCTATTTTCTGATCGCAAGTTGAAGTTCTCTAATCGCAAGTTCTGTCTAGACAGTCACGTTTCTCGAACGTCCTCATAAAAGTAATTTGCATAACAATGAAGTTTTCCGACAGTCTTTACCCTTTTGCATGCAATTCGGTTGATGACTATAGTCTTTGCTTAGTCTAGACTATAGTCCTTGCTTTGTCCAAAGCTATTCTCTACCTAATCAACGCTTCTAGTTTTACCTTTTTACACGCAATTCGATGAATGACTATAGTCCCTGCTCAGTTCCGACTATAGTCCTCGTTGCTCAGTCGCAAGCTAGTCTCTACCCACTTTATCCTCACCTTACTGATACTATGTCACAGCTTATGGTCACTTTAAATCGGATGATCTTTAGAACTTTTCTCTTAAAATAAGATGCTCTCTCGAGATTAAAATTCAAAGGAGGCCCTATGGAAACGAGATTTAATTGAAAAAGAGGCTGGATGAGAACGAGACTTTGTTGAGAAAGAGATTTTGTGGAAGCATGGTTTTGAATGACAGATCACATAATCGACATATAACATGCATTTGATTGACAGGTCACGTGGTAGCGGCATCCTTTGTGTGCCAGAACCGGCACTTTTCCTCTACTGATAAGTGGTCCGCGTATCTAGTGTACATCATCCCAGCGATGCCACAAGGTCCATTAAATAAAGGAGGATAAGTGTAACCAGAATTAGCATAAGAGAATTTTCTCAATAAAAATGCTGTTTTTCATGTAATGTTCAAGTTTATATATCAGCCCTACTCGGTTTTTACACTTGATAGATGGCAGGGTCGTGCTTGTCATTGCTCCTTAATGTTTGCATTATGTGCCACAGCACCTCTTCTGTGTCAGTTGTCAGTCAATGTGCAATATTCATGGTACTGAGTTAAAGAGAATATTTAAAGAAAACCCTAAGATGCGAGGGACACATGCCTATGAGCTAATATGTGGACGTACTACAACGGACGACGGTTAAATAACCGTCTAATGTTTACATCTGCCTTGTCTTCCAGCCTCAAAATTTCCAAATCAATTTTCGTCTAAGATGCTTTTACTTTATATTTATTTTGCAGGCTTGTTCGAGATCCAAGAGCAAATTATGAGCAATCTTTGTCTGTGCTAAATTATGTTAAAAAAATATCACCTAAAACCATAACTAAATCTTCGATCATGGTTGGGTTTGGCGAAAAGGATGAAGATATTGTACAGACAATGAAGGGTATTTAGTCATTGCTTATTTTGATACAGATTTACTGTCCAAATAGTTACTGTAGATATATTGTGTGACAATATCACTTTCATAATATCATATTGTGCAGATGAAACCAAAATAAAAATATTGGCAGAGTGTACTTAATTCGCTGTCAAGAAACTTGGAAAGCTGTTTCATGCTATGGTGAATTGAGTGACGATGTCTCTCCTGCAGTTACCATCGTTTGCTTAGCCGGTTCATTGTTTGTGATTATAGTACGAGCCTCCAAAATAGAGTTTGAATTCAAGTAGAATTAAGCTCCTCTAGTTTTGTATGTTCTTAGATCTTTCTTTCTGTGAAGCAGGAAGTGAGTAATGACCGAATCGAAGGAATTAAATGGGGACTTTCCCCCTCAGACCAGCTTCTGCAGTAATATTTTTCTAATGACTAATTTTACTTACTGACTGACAATGAGGTCAAGACAATAATCACAAAGTCTGCTAGGAAGAGCTGTAGTTTAGACTCTGTCCCGAACTGGGTGCTAAAATGTCTAAGAAATGTCTAAGCTTTTTTATTCAAATCATAACATTGATTATCAACATGTCTCTTCACGTTGGATTTTTCCCTACTGTCTGGAAATGTGGTCTGGCTATATTTCTGCTTAAGAAATTTGGATTGAACCTTATTTTCGAGAACTTCAGGCTTGTTGGTAATTTGACTTTTTTTTCAAAACTGACGCAAAATGTTGTTGCCAGTCATGTGAGAGACCATAATGATATGATACTGATAAATATTTTTATTTTTGTACAGTCCCTACAATATGGTATGTAAAGTTGAGGACTTTTGTAAAAAAAACTATATTTATAACTATTGCAATTGGCAGGTTAAGAATTTTGTTCTCTAGGTCTTCTTTTTTGTCTTACTTAGTAATCACGAAAAGCGATTACAGTTTGCTTTTCAATTGATTCCAATCAATGATCGCTGAGGAAGTTATTAGACAGGGAAATATCTGTGATAAACTAAGCAACTGCCTAATCAAAAATTTTTCTTCTGATTCTGATACTTTGAAGGTTGGAGATTCATTTTCCTAGATGGGCTTCAGTGAACTATTTTTAGAAAACACGTGATTCGTGACGTCATAAACATAAAAAATCTAACATTTGAGGTCAATATCTCTCATTGTAAGTGTCATGCAATGAAACAAATTGCATATTCTGATAGCTTTCGTTCGATGTATAGCAAGATCAGTTTTGGTGACACCAGCAATTTGGTTGATGACGTCATCAAATCCATCAACTGCAGATATCTGCCGCTTTTTCGCGCCCGTCTGAGTTGAAGACTGTTGTTTATCGTTTTTATACTTTTTAACGCTATTTGTACAGTAGATCTACGTTTGAGTCCATTTTACATGAGATTAGTAACAATTTCAGTTTTGTCGATGTCAGCAAATTGGCTGATGATGTCATCAAATTCAAAAGTAGAATTATCTGTCGTTTTCATACTTTTATGAATTACAGATGGTAAATAGTGTTTTTAAAACATAATTCACAGATCAACAGGAGTATACAGTACACAGTACACAGATATGACTTGTTCACAGCACATCAATGGCCTTGAAAACGGCGTATAAATGGGAATAGAAGGGTTAATTGTTTTATGCATGGGATTAGCACTTTAATTAAAGAGATTGGTCGAAAGGATCACAAACGGCTCTGAGAGTTGCTTGATTTTGCAAGAGAGAATTTACTCGAAATTTGAAATCCTTAAATTTTCCAATTAATTGTAACAAATCTCAAGTGTAGACAATATTGAGACAGACGAAAATGTGAACATTATGTTACAGTAACAAGGGATCAGTGTACAAGGAACATTTTCTTCACAGTAAAGAGAAAGGAGAATATCACTCTGTCTTGTGCAAAGAAAGTCTCGTGGAAGAAACAGCAAGGAGTTATTTCGCTCATTTTCGAAAGTAAATTTTAAAAACGGATGAAAGGCATCAAGTTTTTGGAGGAAAATGTTACAGTTGGGCTCTTTTTTAAAATAGCGAAAGTGTCATCGACACATCGAAAATAAACCGGAGATTTTGATGTGTCCGAAAAGTGGACCTTCATAAAAAGCACAAAAAATATTTGCTAGCACTGGTCCCAAGCAAATACCCATCACTACACTGCTCCGTTGTCGGTACATCTCATTGTGGAAGCTGAACTCTACCGACCTTGTTGCAGATTCCATCAATTCGAGAAATACCTCCTCGGGCAACGGCGGGCTAACAAGCTCCTTCCTGTACAGTACGCTGGCACAAATCCCGATAGTCTCGTCCAAAGGCACGTTAGTGAAAAGACTGCTAATGTCAGAGGAACACATTCGATAGAATTACCAATATTAAAGAACGCTTCAAGTTTGTCTCATATAATTTTTGTCAAAGATTGTAGTTTTATATTAAATGAGTTTCTGGAAGATGAGATAATATTACCGAATTCTGGCACGGTGCACAAGATAATGTTGCTGTAGAAATGCTTCCTATAAGATACTTTCTCGACTCTTTTGTAGAAAATCGCGTTACCCTTAGATAAAGATTTGCTTCCCCAAATTTCAAATCAAAGTGTATATTTTGAAAGCCTTTAAATAAAGCCTTGGAGGGCGTTATGTTAACTTTGCCATATCAAAACTCTAATGATGTCCTCCCCATATAGATGTACAAGGATACTCTCATCCCTTTTCTGGTGTCTCAAATCTTCTGCCTCTATACCAGAAACATTAAGAGACAATAAGCCTTGGGCGTTATGTAAACTTTGCCATATCAAAACTCTAATGATGTCCTCCCCATATAGATGTACAAGGATACTCTCATCCCTTTTCTGGTGTCTCAAATCTTCTGCCTCTATACCAGAAACATTAAGAGACAATAACCTACCACAGCTTGCAACTAGGCAATTTCTCTTCGGAAGAAAGGTTTGGGGCTTTGGTGGCAGTATTTATGTAAAGAACGAAAATTCGATACCTGAAACCTGTGACTTCTAAACTAACTCTTCCTCCCCAATAACCCAATATCTTGTATGTTTTCTAGATCTGCGATCAAATGGTGTAGATTGTTTGACAATTGGACAATATATGCAACCAACTGGATATCATTTAAAGGTAAATTAACGCCTGTAAAATTCTTATTGAGTTTATTATCAGTAATTATAGTAATACTTTATGACCGCTTCTTTATCAGTGTATCAAAGACAGTAATTGAATTTCATATGTTTAAGGTAAAGGAATATATTAGTCCAGAGAAGTTTAGAGAATGGGAACATATTGGGAATAGGCTTGGCTTTGCATACACAGCCAGTGGTCCGTTAGTTCGATCGTCCTTTAAAGCTGGTAAGACAAACATATTTTATGCACTTTACAAACTATTGTTTAAAGATTTCTATAATCATTGTCAAATTTTAGATAGAAATCCAAGAAGCAAAGACAATTAATCTTCGCTATCACTTGCGAGCTCGTCTATTAAGTATTCATTCACTGTCTTTCAGACGACGAGTTAAACTCAAACTACTTTTATTGGATTTAATCCATCATTCAGGATATGACTCTCTGATTTGAATTTCTTTGAAACCTCCTCCTTCGCAGCAAACTCTTTCTCTAGTTTTTTTTAATGTTTTACCAATATATATAACTTTGAAAAACCATTTTCGCCTTTCTTTTACTGCTCTCCCCACTACTGCTCTAAGCTAAGAAAGTTTTCCACCTTTCCTTTTCCCCTCCTCCGTAGATTCTGCACTAAGCGCGTTTGTTACTGCGAGACCTGCTAGTGTGAAATTCATCTCGGGTTCTGCGTGTCTTGTTAATTTAAATTCCCCTACTGAGAATGAAGGGAACGCGACCTTTTCCTCCCTTTGAAATGGACGACAAAATTTGTTGCACTAGCTACTTCTACCCGACAAACAAACTATCGAAAGGGCCTGTTTATATGGGGAAAATCATCCCACCTTCCAGCCCTGTAGCTGAGAGGTGAGATCTCACCTTCCAATACAAACCTTTGTGATTTTCATCTTCTGTTTATATGGAAAACGTTTCATCCCGGTCAGGTGAGATCTCACTCGTTGAGAGGTGGGATCTCACCTGGGTGGGATGAAATTTTCTCATATAAACGCTGGAAGGTGGGATGAAAGCTGGACGGTGGGATGAAATTGCTCATTATGCGCAAGCGCCAGACATAATCCTATTGTCTGAGAAAATTAAACAAAAGCGGAAATATGAGACAAGTGGCTGGAAGGTGGGATGGAATTCTACATGTAAACTCTTGAAAATTTCGTCTCACTGCTCAGCTGACGGGCTGGAAGGTGGGATGATTTTGTCCATATAAACAGGCCCTAAGGGAACATCAGATAAAACACTTCTGAAAGCGTGCATGCAAACCAGCATCAACCAAACAACTGGGCAGCTGGACAACTGGGCAACTCGGCAACTGAACAACTGGAGAACTGGGCAACCAAGCAGCTTTGCAACTCGGCAACTAACCAACAGAGCAACCAAGCAACCGGGTAACCTAGCAGCTATACAACCGGGCAACAAAGCAAAATGGCAGTCCAGCAACTGAGGAACTGGGAAACAAAGCAACGTAGCAACTGGGCAGTCGAGTAACTACTCAACTCGGTAACCAAACCACCGAGCAATAGTGCAACCGAGCGTCTCGGTAACTGAGCAATTGGGCAACTGAACAGAGCAACTGAGCAACCAAGCAACTGGGAAACTGGGAAACCATGCAGCTGGGCAGCTGAGAAACTGGGCAACTCAGCAACTAGCCAACAAAAGCAATGGCGCAATTGGGGAACCGAGCAACTGTGAAACTAGAAAACCGAGCAACTGGCTAAGTTGGAAAAAGAGCAACTGGGAACCAAGCAACCGAGCACATCTGCAACAGGGCAATCAAGCAATTGGGCAAATCAGCAACTGGGCAACGGAGCAACTGGGCAACCAGAACAACGGCGCAACTGGGCAGCCGAGCAAATGGACGACTGGGAAACTGAACAACTTGGAACCAAGAAACCAACGTGACAACTGACAAACCCCGCAGCAGACAACCAAGCAACGGAGGAACAAACCAAACGATCAATTGACCAAGTGAGCAACTAACCAACTGGGCAACCAAGAAACTTTGCAACTGCGAAACACCACAGCTGGGCAGCCAAGAAACGCTGCAACAGGGCAACTGAGCAACACTGCTACTGGGCAACAGAGCAACTAGGCAACTTGGAAACTGAGCAACTGGCAACTGACCAATTCAGCGACAGGGCAACCAGGCAATTGGGCAAGTGAGCAACTGAGAACATTTTGGCAACTGGGAAACCATCCAACGGAGCAACAGGGCAGCCGAGAAATGGGAAAATGAACAACTTGGCAAATGGACAGCTGAGCAATTGGACAACCAGAGCAATGGGGCAACTTGGCAACCGAGCAACTGGGCAACTGGGAAACTGAGCAAATGGGCAACTGGAAAACCAAGCATTTGGGAATCAAGCAACCAAGCAAAGCAGTAACTGGGCAACTAAGCAACTGAACAAATGAAACCCTTAGTAACGATGTTTGCGATATTTCTTTTATCCTACATTCCAATGTCATCCACATTTCACGTACCCTCAAGTAAAAGGTTACCATTTTAAATCCCCCTGGTGAATGACGCAAGTTTAGATTCTTATTTTCTCCTTATGAGATTTCCACTCAGGTGCGATGGTCAAATTATCCTTTTTATCCTCAAAAATAATGTTTCACACAAAAATTCCCCTGGTATGTGTCGTCACTCTAGATTCCTACTTTTTCCGTATGAAATTCCCATTCAGGTCGGATGCTCACGCAATAATTTTATTCTTGCCAACGATCATTTTGCTTATATTCTACGAATCTCGCTGGCTATCTTTAAAATGCGGAATGGTGAAATGGCGGAATGACGGAATAACAAAAAAGTTGGTATTGGAGTTTCGAATGTAAAGACAACTGAAATGCAAGAAAATATGAAAAAATATGGGGGCATTTCACACTTCCAAAAGGAGGACGAGATTTTTGCTAAAAAAGGATTTCCGAAGGGTTTCCGTGAAAACAGAAGGTTTTCCAGCAAGGGTGAACGAGATTGTCGTTCGCAACTTTTATATCCGTAGATTGACTTTAAAGGCATATAAATTTTTTTTATTTAAAATTTTGAAAAAAAAAACTGAAACAGAATAACAGAAATTCAATCGCTGTAACTGTATTTATACTTTTATTATTATTATTATTAGTTATTTACTAGTTGAATAAAACTACGTTTATACCAACATAAGACACAATAAATTTATGCAAGCTAGGAATGCTGCAATTGAACTGACATTGTTTTTGTTTGGCTTCCAAAGTTTTTGAAATATATAGAAAGAAGTTATGAATAGCGCAGTTAGATTAGTACCACCCATTGCAGCGTACTTCAATAAGACTTGAGATAAAATAGAATGATCAGGTTTGTCTCTAGATCATCGTTAAGTCTTATGCTTCAAGGGGCATTTCATTTCTCAGACTTACAAAACGAAAAAATGCGTTCTAAATAACGTGGTTTTCATGGAAATCCCTTGGGAATACTTTTTTTGGTTGAAATCTCGTCCTCCTTTTGGATGTGAGAAACACCGGTCATATTTTTAATTCTTTTTGCATTTTTGTTGTCTTTATATTTGAAACTCTAATACTTACTTATTGTTATTCCGTCGTTCCATCATTCTGCATTCCGTGTTTTAAAGATACAAATGTACAAATGTATAATTACTAATAGGTTCACTGGAGTAGTCACCTGGCTTGTTGTCCAGAGGGTCACTGGTTCAAATCCCAGTCAGACAATTATAATAATTGTGGTAGCCCACTTATGATGAATATAAATCATATGTCAGCTTATTTCACGTGCATACTTTTAGTCTCATCAACAATAATTAGCACAAAAAACAAGAAGACTCTATTCAGTTTTTCTCCTATAGGGCCCAAAATAATTCAGGAATTACGAGGGCAATATTTTAGAAAATGAAAGGCACTTATTAGCCATGTTTGAAGAATGAGATCTTATCTATGAAATCGCGATGAACAGATAGAATTTCCACTAGTTTCAACCAGTTCCTCCTTGTTCACCCTGATTCCCACTGAATCCAGCTTTGCCCCTCTGTAGCTGTGTTTCTTTCTAAATCCACTTTCATTTCATTTCCTCCTGACAGCCACCGGAATCCACTTGTTTTCATTTGTTTGCAATTATTTTCCTGTTTCTACTTGTTTCCACTGAACCCGCCTATTCCATTGATTTCCGATGTTTCCTCCTTATTGCCCATCATTTTGGACTTTATTTCTTTTTCCAGCATTAATGGAAAAAAACTGAGAGTAAATTGAACATTTGATCAACTTCAAGCACCAAAAACATTTGGAAAAATACGGCAAAATCTTCCTGGGCAATAAAGGCTTCCTTCAAAAAAGAATGGCGTTTCTGCCTGAAACAAGGCAGGAGTATTTCCTGATTAATATTTTATAAGGCTCATAGGGAGGGCAGAACAATCATTCTTAAGGATTCACTTAACGATTGTTTGCATTGTGCACATAGAGAATAGAAATTCCTATCTTTTGTTACAACATTCCTGATTCCAAGGTATCTCTCTGTCGATCTATCTATCTAGGTCTATTTCTTCCGGTTTGCCGAAAGCCCCTCATAAATGTTTTAATTCTTCAAACATAACACAGTGACCCTGTCGCTATGTACGAAGAATGATGTGAAGCTTGAACGCTATAGACGCTCGAAAGACGCTGTAGAAGATGCATAACTGGAACTGGGTGTAGCTAGAATAAACAAGGTGATGATGATGATGATGATGATTATGATGATGATTGTGTATTGTTGTAAAAGGATGTTCCTGCTAGGTTTTCGTTCGCACAACGTTTGAACTGGCTAACCTGTTTGCCAATTATTCGTCTCAAATGGGTCGAGCCGGTTTGCCAACCATTGTAAGCGAGAAAAAATAAAAGGAAGCGAGTAATTTTTGAAAAACTTCACCATTCCGTATTTTTCTAAAATAAGGAATGGCCTCGTAACTCCTTCAATTGACTCCAAACCTTCATAAATTCTACTCAGATGTGTTTCTAAGGCCTATACAACCCTAGGGGGAAGATTTCAGCAAAACGAAGCGAGTAATTTTTAAGAAAATTCGCCATTCAATGTTTTTCTAAAATATGGAATGGCCTCGTAACTCCTTCAATTAACTCGAAACCTTCTTTAAGCTCTACTCAGATGGGTTTCAGGCTTAAACAACCCTTGGGGGAAGGTTTCAAGAAAAATAAACGAGTAATTCTTAAAAAGCTTCGCCATTCCATGTTTTTCTAAAATATGGAATGGCATCGTAACTCCTTCAATTGACTCCAAGCCTTCTTAATTTCTACTCAGATGTGTTTGTAAGGCTAATGGAACCCTTGTGGCAAGGTTTCGGGAAAAAGAAGCGAATAATTTTTGAGAAATTCGCCATTGCATGTTTTTTCTAAATTATCGAATAACTTTCAAAAGAAAAATATTGCCGGAATAAGCTTGGGAATTGCTTCTCATTTGAATTTACGCATTTTGATTCCATTCCACCTTTCCATTGCATCATTCCACCCCATCATTCCATAATCCATATTGTAGAGATAGCCGTTCCAAAAATCACCGTTTCAGTCGTTCCTGGTTTTAAGGTTAGACACAGGGAGGGCCGAAGGCGCGGGAGGGAAACGACCACAGTATTGCGCGTCCGAGCTTTGATGCGCTAATCGAAAACGAGGCTAGAAACGACCAAGGAAAGAAGGGCGGGAAATCCGAGAAAGCTGCGAACGTGAACGAAGACAGCCTTGGTGGATATATGGAAAACGTTTTTAATCTGCAATGCTTTATTTTGGCATACGCTCTTGCTGTGTTTATTTGAAATAAAAACAGTAGAAGCAGCAGCCTGCATTGCTCAATGAACCGTATCCTGTCTGGAATAATGGAAAAGAGTAGTCTTCATTGAATTCGGCTTTGGCCTATCTAAATCAAAAAAGAAACCGAAACCCTCCAACTATTATGGACTTTCAATCAATTTCAAAACTACATAGACTGCAGGGCAGGATTGATACCAATATTAAATAAACCCTTCCTTTTATTGGATAAAAGAAAGAAAGAGTTCAGACTCTCGATTTTAAAACAACACAATAATATCTTATTATCAACATTAAATGTATAAATTTTATAGATAATCAACAATTTTGAACTCGTTTTTAGATACATAGCTACACAATAAGATAAAACTAAATTACTAGTATCAAACTTCTTTCATATCAGTTGATTTGATAGGATAAGATACCATTGATGTTATAAGTATAAGTATAAGAATAGGCAGTCATATTTCGGCTACCACCACACAGTTGGTGTTGAAGGCAGAAAAGATACTCCACTATCATGGTTCAGCCGTTTTGGAATTATATATGAATCACCATATACTTCCCTGAAATCCTATGATGTGATATTGTTAAGATTATTGTATTTGCAGCGTATCCGCGCACAAGGCTTATAAAACAAGACGAGATATATCAACGAGAACGAAACATAATAACTAACTAAACAACAGCAAGCGAAGCACGTTATTCTAAGACTAGGCCAAAATCATACGATTGTCACATGACTTAGCAGTGACTGGAAATAGATGCGAATCACAAACAAATCATAATTAGAATAATAATAGCAGTCTCTCGACACTCCCACTTGATGAGCATCTTATTAATTAATACGATAGTTAAAATAACGTTTTACTAGTTCAGTTTCTTTTGATACCCATCAGAGAGCTCAGTTCTTGGAATTTCTGTCTTGGTAAACTCTTTGTCAAAATATCAGCAATCATTTTATCTGTTGCGCAATATTGGAGTTTGATTTCTTCACTCTGTACTTTTTCTCGAATGAAGTGGTACTTTATGTCGATGTGCTTGGTTCTTGTGTGTGCCATGGGATTCTTTGTTAAACAGATAGTACCTTGATTGTCTTCATTTATCACTGTAGGTTCGGACACATCGACTGATAAGCTCTTTAGTAAACGACGAAGCCATATTGCTTCTTGTGCTGCAGAACTTACACTAATGTATTCTGCTTCCGTTGTCGACAGAGCGACAACTGACTGCTTTTGACTGCGCCAGGAGATCGTAGCACCAGCCAATTGAAAGATATATGCAGAGGTTGACTTCCTCGATTCTGTATCTCCTGCCCAATCTGCGTCAGCGTATCCCAATAATTTCAAATTGGAATTGTTTGCATCAAATGTAAGACCATAGTCTATTGTACCTTTGATGTACCTGAGAATTCTTTTGACACCTTGCCAATGTTCTTTAGATGGTTTTGACATAAATTGACTCAATATGCCTACTGATGAACAAATGTCTGGTCTTGTTGCAATCATGGCATAATTCAGTGAACCGATAGCCGCTTGATACTGTTTTATGTCAAATATTTCTTCATCTTCTCCTGTTTTTCTGTAAGTTTTGCCAACTTCCATAGGCGTAGAGACTGGCTTTGAATCATACATGTTGAATCTTTTGAGTACTTTCTCTAAGTATGATTTCTGACTTATGGATAGTGTTCTATTGTCCCTATCACGTTGGATCAACATACCAAGACAATACTTTGCGCTTCCTAAGTCCTCTACTTCAAATCTTTTTGATAGTTTCTCCTTTTCATCATTCAGCATCTGATTATCATTAGACGCAATCAGTATATCATCAACATATAATGCCAATATTACGAATGATGATTTTCCATTCTTGCTTGACTGTGTTTTAATGTACATGCACGAGTCGGCTGTACTCTGCTTGTAATCAGACCCCTTTAGAAAGGTATCTATTTCAACGTTCCAGCAATGAGCTGCTTGCTTAAGACCGTACAGGCTCTTGTTCAACTTGCACACCATATTTGGTTTGCTTTCATCAACACATCCTTTCGGTTGTGCCATATATATCTCTTCATCAAGCTTTCCATTTAAAAAGGCTGTTTTGACGTCCATCTGATGCAAGTCAAGATTGAGTGAATTCACAAGTGCCAGCAAAACACGAATTGAACTATACTTCGCAACAGGTGCAAAGACTTCATTGTAGTCAGAACCTTCCTTTTGTGAAAATCCCTGTGCCACTAGGCGAGCTTTATAGCGATTTATCGTATCATCAGCATTTCTTTTAATCTTGAAGATCCATTTACTTCCAACTAAATTTCTTCCAGGTGGTAAATCAACTAGTTGCCAAGTGCCATTCTTCATCAAGGATTCATACTCACTTTTCACAGCATCTTTCCATTGTGGTGAATTTTCACCATTTATTGCCTCATTGAATGTTGTTGGTTCTTCGCGTACGGCGTTCACTAGATTGGCAAACTCAAGCTCTTCACTGTCCCACCAATCACCGGTTATAGTTCCAGGTCTATCTGGAACATTTCTAATTCTGGTTGATCTTCTCACATCTTGTTGTTGTACAGCATCATTCTCTTCAGCGTTATCTTCATTCTCTATTTCAACAGCTTCAGAGTTACCAATGACCTTTTCAAAATCAAATAGTTCCCTATGATCTTCTCCTTTCTCAGTTTGCCATTTTGAATGTTCAAAATCTTGTTCAAGGAACTTTACATCACGAGACTTGATCATCCTTTCTCTTTCAGGATCATAAAACTTATATCCTTTGCTGGTGTCCAAGTAACCAACAAAAATACATTTGATAGACTTCTTGTCTAGCTTTCTTCTTTTAACATCGTCAACATGCACATGAGCATTGCATCCAAAGACTCGGAAATGTTTAACATCAGGCTTACGGCCAAACCAATACTCAAATGGTGTTGAATCCTCCAAAGCTACTGTTGGACATCTGTTTCTGATGTATACTGCAGTATTTACTGCTTCAGCCCAAAACTGTGAAGGCAGGTTTGCATGATGGAGCATTGACCGTGCGCTTTCCATAATAGTGCGATTCATTCTTTCGCTGACTCCATTTTGTTGTGGAGACATTGGTATTGTCTCTTCTCTTCTGATTCCACGTTCAGCACAAAACTGCTTAAATTCATTGGATATATACTCTCCCCCATTATCTGAACGGATAACATTGACCTTTCTACCAGTGTGATTTTCTGCATATGCAACAAAGTCTTTAAACTTCTGCAAAACTTCATTTTTCTTCTTCAAAAAATATACACTTGTGTAACGAGAAAAGTCATCTATGAATATGACATAATACTTTGAACCTCCCACTGAATCAATATTTATACATCCAACATCACTGTGAATCAGTTCCAGCAAATCAGTTGCTCTGTGTTGAGTTTTCTTTGGAAATGCCTCTCGGTGCTGTTTGCCTTCTACACACCCACGGCAATCTCTTTCAAATTCTTCTTTGGCATTGAAGCTTAGCCCATTGACCATTGCTTTAGTTGACATCAACTTGAGATTTTCATAACTCAGATGGCCATAACGTGAGTGCCACAGTTTAATTGAGTTATTTCCCATGCCTTCTGAGGTAAAGTATGCAGTTGTTATCTCTTTAGTATTCAGCTTATACAGTTTCCCATCTCTCTGAACAATCTGCATTATGTTATCATCTATTATAATTGCACAAGTACTGTCCTTGAAATGGACTTTTGCACCTCTATTTACCATTGCAGGGATTGACAATAATTGCTTTTTGATTCTTGGAACGTATAGAACATCTTTGAGAGATAAATCATACTTCTTTGAGCCATCAAAGACTTCGATCCGAATATCCCCTTTACCATATGCAAAAACACTTTTGTCATCAGCCAGATTCACTTGAGTAGGAGTCTTGAATTTGATGAAATTTGAGTAGAAGCGTTTATTTGGGGTCATGTGTCTTGAAGCCCCCGAATCAATCCACCAATCATTTGTGTTAGGCTCCTTTGTAGGACCAGAACTCACAGCTAAAGCAATTTCATTTAATTCTTCTGATTTTTGATCCTCAGCCTCGATATTATTGGCTGACTCAGACTTATTCTGATCTGATTTCTTTTTGAAGCAATTCTTTGCGAAATGACCCTTCTGGTGACAATAAAAACACTTTTGGTCTCTTGGATTAAAAGGCTTTCTTTGACTTTGAGAATTACTTGTCAATAAGGCATTATCACATTTCTCCTGCTTCACTTCTGCACTTGCACTTTGCAATTTTTCATGCTCATAAACAACACGATCTCGAACATAGTCCCAAGTCAAACGTTCATCTGCAATTGTTTCTAAAGCTGTGATTAGATGTGCATATTCTTCTGTTAAACTGCTTATAAGTATGATAACTAGATCTTTTTCTTGAATGGGGTCTCCCACTGCCTCCAAATGCTCGGCTAACGTCTTAATATAATTCACATGATTAGTCATACTTTCTACGATAAAATATTTTATGGGCCAACGATTTCTTTTCGAAATGTTGCTGCAAGCTTTTCCATGCCTCCTCTGCTGAATTAGCCGAACGAACGTAGATTTGATTTTCTGTTGATACTGAAAGGCAAATTGAAGCCAAGGCTTGATTTTGACGTCTTTTGAACTTCTTTCGATCTTGGTCTGAGGCTTGAGGGTCTTCCACTTCATCCCCCGTAACAATCTCCCACAAATTCCTTCCAATCAAACTCATTTTCATTTGAAATTTCCATGTGTGGTAATTGCCCCCTGTCAGTTTATCTATTTTGAATCCAGTTTCTTCTCCTCCACAAGCCATCGTTCACAGATCAGTCAACGAATAATACTTCTTGTTCTTACTGCCTTTCCTGGGCCCATAACCTGTTAAGATTATTGTATTTGCAGCGTATCCGCGCACAAGGCTTATAAAACAAGACGAGATATATCAACGAGAACGAAACATAATAACTAACTAAACAACAGCAAGCGAAGCACGTTATTCTAAGACTAGGCCAAAATCATACGATTGTCACATGACTTAGCAGTGACCGGAAATAGATGCGAATCACAAACAAATCATAATTAGAATAATAATAGCAGTCTCTCGACAGATATAACATACCAGTTCTTGAATGCATGAGATGGTTAGCTTTTGAGAAAAAAAAGTTTAATATTTTGAAAATGGTTAAGGTTTTGATAAAGGGGAAAGGTAAAGAGAAACACAACTGTTTTCAACATCTTTAATGTGTTCAGTCTTCCTAATCAGCAATATTGCCTAATCTGATAATTTTTTGAAGCAACAATAGTTTCATGCGAAAAATGCTTCACAAAAAGATTTTTGGATCAGCCATATAATTTTTCTAAACATTTTTTACTTGCCAAAATGCAAACTTTTACTAACTTGCAAATTAAACATGGTCTCCCAGCTGATAAAATGTGATGACATCTTTTTCGTTTCAAACTTTTTTCACTTCGTTCATCGCTTGATTAATTGCTCAATTTTTGCTGCTCACAACTTATCTGAACGTTTGAAGCAATATCTCTGATATGTTATAATATGTTAAAAAGATTTCTTAGAACTAGTTTCCTAGATGTTTGGAGCGCATGAACATGATGAAAAAAATTACTAGGTTGATTTTAGTTTTGAGAAAATTGAATGCCCCCACTGGTGAAGTACTGATCAGCTCTTAGATTTAGGCCCACTACAAAAATTAAACAGTCGCCTTTTTCATGCAAGTTTTTTCCGATTGCTCTCAAATATAATCAAATCAAGTGGAAAAGAATGAGGAAGAATTATATGGTAGAAAATACAACTTACCGGGTACTAATATCTTGATTTTAGCTATCTTTCTTCTTCAGCACTGCTGCCCTTTAAACTCTATCGGAAGCCATAAAAATTTGAAATCCAAGATAAGCCTCGATCGCATGCGCATCAAAGCTCGGACGCGCAATACTGTGGTCGTTTCCCCTCCCGCGCCTTCGGCGCTCCCTGGTTAGACAGGGTTAGTTGCAGCCGCCAGATAGAGGGGACACTTTGGAAGGAAAGGAGCAAAAAATAGGACACGAAAAATTAGAAAAGTTGAGTGAGCAGGCTCCTTCCAGTCCATCCTATGGAGCCGCCTCTTAGTCTAAGGCCAGATTATTCTCCTTGAACCACCTGAAAAGTGTTTCTTCAATGGTCAGTAGAATAACATGGTGTTGTAGTTCAAATTTTGGGGTATACCCATTCTAGCAACATAAAATTTAATAAACACGTTTTATTCTTTACGACTATTCTCATTTAATTTTAGGGGAATACTTCTTGAAAAATCTCCTGAAAAGCCGTGAAGGTCAATGTAGCTAAGTCTGAAGTCTGATGAGAAAAATCAACTTTCATAAATTTTGATGCTGAAAAGCATTGACGTGTTCTAAAATTATTGCAGAAGAACCAAAGCAAATATTTTCTTCGTTTACAATAGATTAATTTTCCGTCGCATCTTTCTGATATTAATATTTTTTGAAGACAACCTATGTATTTCAATTACCCGCAATCCCTCACAATAACACATCTGAACCGTAGCCCACACCCCCCCCCTACAAGTAAGAAATGAAAAATGTAAGCTAGAAACTATCAAGTTTACTTCAAATTATTAAAGGATATTGTCATAAGGTTGTTAAATTAATTACTTGATCGCTACTGTGATATGAACCGAATTAAAGTGTGGTCCTTCTAGCACATGTCCAATGTCGCTATGCTAGTAACAACATTTATTAACACCTTTGTATATTTTTAAAAGGAATTACTTTTGTAATCTAGAGAGAGAACTTTGAGAAATCAGGTTCGATGTATGATGACTCTTCAGAAAGGCCTCGTACTAGGAGTAATAATGTTGTGTGAGTATATATGGTTGTAAAACTATACTGTGTCTTTTCTTGTCATTTTTCCTTGGACCTTGTTTACATTTTGTGACAGCAGCAGGAGTAGGTATGGATTGAGGCCCCTCACTTCAGTTACGTCATGTGGAATACTGAAATGGAATGAAATGGAATGGAATGAAAACAGAAACAGCATAAAGAGTACCAAAACAACAAGCATTTTATTAATTTTAATGCAGGAATATGTTAAATCAGATGCCAAATACGATTAAGAATGAATTTTGGTCGTCAGACAAACGTGGGGGCAGGTATTGGGGCATTCCATGTTTTAAAGCTTTTCGATATTTGGCTATATCTTGACTCATACATTTGCTAGAGGCACCAAATATAGTCAGGAATATGTTAAATCAGATGCCAACTTGCTTTCCTGGGAAATGACATTGTATTAAAAATAATAATAATGTACAAAAAAGAAATAAACCAGTAAGTCGCGCGGCACACAGTCAAGGGGAGCCCAACCAACCAGGCGGCACTCACCAAAATGTGCCAATAGCAGCATAAAGGATTGATATTTCTTTTTTGTACATTATTATTATTTTCAATACAATGTCATTTCCCAGGAAAGCAAGGTGTCCTATGCACCCGGCATGTAGGTCTTTGGGATCCCGGCCGTACTGGGTTAACTTACTTCTTGCATACGCGCGCTATCAATACAAGAGATTTAAAGACTAACCTCGATTGGAGTCTACTCTCTACCTCGTTTTCAACAAATTTTAAAATAACTAAGTTTGAATCGACAAGGTATGAAAAACTGATGCTAGAAATCGTACTTTCGGGACAGAAATAACACCTTATAAAGAAATTAAACATAGCAGTTGGACAAAGCGACTATGATCATCGAAATGTCATTCTATTTTAAAATGAAAGTGCAAACCCTCACGTGAGATTTTTCTGGACCCTTCTCTGGACACACTGTAGGATATATAAGGCTTGTTTTTTCTGACCTCCCTGCTCACTCTAATCTCGACAATCAACTGAAAAGAATCTGGCAATATCCTCAAATAATGGCTTCAAGATCTGATGAACGTAAGTTTCTCTATCTTACTTCTGCATTATTTAAAATTATGAGATTGATTAGAATTAAAATGGTTAACTTAACAAAACCTAACGTTTATATTACATTACGTCTTTGTAGTACGCAACATCTGTGATACAGAAACAACTGATGATCGTTCCAGTCCAAATCTATTCTTAACACAAAATCGATTCATTGAAGAATCAGATCTCCTGTCTGACCATGCTGAATCAGATTCTGACGTGGAGAACAACAATGCTGACGATCCACCAAGACTAACACTGGCTCAAAGCAACCTACTGGACGACTTGACAAAGCAGAAAATAGAAAAACTAAATCACAACAGTCTTGCAACTCACAGTTGGCAGATTCGGGATTGATATTCCCACCATTTACTAAACCACACATTGAACTACACATTAAACCAAAATGTATAAAGCAACCAAAACACTTCAAAAGAGAAAACCAAAAGAACCGCTCATCATTCAATCAGAGAACGGAGTAACAACAAATGAAGAAGAACAGGTTAGAATTATATCAAATTTTTTTGAAAATTTCTTCAACAAGCCATCTGGTCAAATAATATTTCATGCTGAACCTTGTGACATGCAAACACCTTTCTCCGGTGATGAAGTAAAACTAGCTTTGAAAAAACTCAAACAAGGAAAAAGTGCTGGAATTGACAAAATATGTTCTGAACACCTATTTCATGCTCCATTAGAAATCTATGATGGGATAGCAGATATTTTTAACATAACATCCAAAACAGGAAAACCTCCAGAAGAGCTGATAACAGGCATCCTTATACCTCTTCAAAACCTGGAAAAAAGGCTGGCCCATGTACAAACATCAGACCCATCATTCTTCTATCATTACTCAGGAAAATCCTAGCCATCATCCTTTTAGAACAAACAGGTTCAAAAATAGAACAACATATTCCACACTCACAAGCAGCTTACCAAAAGAATAGGTCAACAACAGAACATGTTGCAACAGAAAAAGCATTATCATCAAGTGATTACCAACTCCGAATTCTGCTAATGGATATGTCAAAAGCATTTGATACGATACATCGAGAAACCCTACTAAAAGATCTCAAAAGAATCATTGCCAAAGACGAACTACATATGATGAAGATACTCTTAACAGACATCAAGTACACTGTTCGCTGTGGTCAAACATATGGCAAGTGTTTCAAAACAAACACAGGATCACCACAAGGTGATTGTCTCAGTGCCATTTTTTTCATCTTATATCTTGCAAAATCTCTTGGATACAATTTTGAACTCAAAGACCATAGCTACTGTGCCCAACAAAATGTAAATGCAGAAATTCCAACAGAGTTAAAAGATCATGACTACAGTCTACCACCAAAAAAGATCCAAGAAAAGTTAGCACAAGCCATGAAAATTAACACTGAATATGCTGACGACTGTGGTTATGCAATCATTTCAAAAGATAAATTTGTTGCAAATTACATAAAAAATATTATTCCACCAACTTTGAAAAGTCGTCATCTATTATGCAATGAAGATAAAACTGAAGAACACCTTGTCAGTAGAGAAAATAAAGAAGGAAGTTGGAAAAAATGCAAATATCTTGGAACAAAATTAGACACAGAAGAAGATAGAAAATATAGAACTTCACTTGCAATAACAGCAATGAACAACTTAAATGATGTTTGGCAAAGTCGTATCAACATTAAAGAGAAAATGCAGATTTTTAATGCCTTCATAAGAAGCGTCTATATGTATAACACCTGTCTATGGACAATGCCAAAACACGAGCAAATAAAATAGACGCCACCCAAAGAAAACTTCTGCGAAAAGCCCTCAACATTAAGTGGCCAAATAAGATATCAAATGAAGAGCTGATGGATCAAACACAGCAAGAACCCTGGTCCAACATCATTAGAAGACAAAGAATAAGGTGGTTGGGTCATGCACTCAGACTCCTGAAGATACGCCATGTCGTCTAGCAATTGAAGAATCAAAAGAATAGTTAAAAGACCTCAAGGGCATCCTATCTCCACCTGGTTTGCAGAAGTCACAAAAGACTTACAAGAAAAACAAATAAAATTGATGAATTCGAAAACTAGCTTCCGATAGAATGATTTGGAGAGCAATAGTTGCAAAATTTTGAATTTACTGCAATGTTTACAGACGAAAAGCAGAAAGAAGAAGAAGAAAATCGAGACTGAAAACTTTTTCTGATATATTTAAAAATCGTAAATTAACAAAACACATTGATGATTTTTCCAAAGAAAGATCAATTGAAGAATTCTCGAATAACTTAGTTAGAAATGATAGACGTAGAGCTGGAGATAAACGTCCCAGACAATAATTTTACAAGATTTTAATCTATGAATTCTTGATTATCTAATTTCACTTAATTTTCGGCTGTCCAAAATTTCAGATACTTTACTCTACTTTTTGATAATACGAATTCCGAATGTCCTCGAGAATTAAAAAATGGAAAACCTCACTTCACTTTTGGATAACGAAACAAAACCTTCGTAACAACATCTACTATTCTAGTGACTTCTAATTTAATTGTTTTTATCTTTCGACTTTATATATTAGAAAAACAGATTAGAAACGATCTTTATTTCAGAAACCATACTTTAACTTTCGACACTGCTGATTTGGCATTAACTTGAGAATTCAGATCTAAAAATTCAAAACCTTACTTTACTTTTCAAAAAAAGAACCAAAACTTTAGGAATAACTTTCGCTGTTTCAAAACGCATTCTTTTAGAAAACTCTCCTTTTCGATTCGATATCTCTGATTTTTTCCAGTAATCAGGATTTGAACTATTTGGTTTGAAAAAATATTCGATTCCTTAAGCTTTATTAAAATGATTATCTACTGAGATTTATCTTGATTCTTAATGATTTTTTTATACATTGATTTATTTTTTTGAGTGAGCCAAACAGTTGTCTCTCTTTCTATTTTTTCTCACATGCGACTCATGACTACTATGCGCTATCTAAATTAGCTCCCTATGAAGATTTCAATGATTATAAAATACAAAGACTCTATAAAGCGAAACTATAGCAATACTTATCTACGAACTTGGCAATTTTCATAACTTTAGCAGATTATTTTATTTTTGATTGGACTGGAAAAGAAGAGAAACTGAGATTTTCATAACCTGCCTTTTAAATAGAAAAACAACAATTCTATTTCTTAGTGACTCTTTATAATAATAAAATGCAAAGACCCTACTTTAATATATTTTGAATTACACAAGTCGTAGTGCAACACGATGGTGATACTTGTCTACAAACCTAGCCATTTTAATAACTTAAGCGGATTCTTTTATTTATATTTGGACCTTTCCCTTTATATAGGGAATAACAATTTTTTTTGGTTCTACAAATGTCTATAACTTTATGAACTAACAATAATTAATACCGGAATTTTTACAAGACTTTAATGATAAACCTCGATTTGATACTATTCTCTACCTCGTTTCGATATTTCAATATAAATTTACGAATTTTGGTTGACAAGGTTTGAAAAACTGAGGCTAGAAATCGTGCTTTACGTAGAGAAACAACACCCTATAAACAAATTAACCAGAGCAGCTGGAATAAGCAACTATGCTGATTGAAATGTCATTCTATTTTAAAACAAAAATGTGGGATCTTTCGGGACTTTTTCCTGGACAAGCTAGAATTTTTAAAAAAAAAACAACTATCAAAAATATAAAAAGAACCTAAGCAAAACCCTATGGCTGCAAGATTTCTATGAAACTTTTAATTTTATTTTCTAATGCTACTACATACTACAAAAAGGAATGAATAGAAAGTTACTAATGAGTCCCTATCCTTTTAGTTACACCTCAGTCTGGTCCTCGCAAAGTCTCCATATTGAGATCACTAGCTGGCATAAACAGATCAGGACACTGCAAGAAAATGAAGAAAAATAAACTAAAAAAATTATTACAAAACAAAATAGAAAAAGACTCAGCCAAACTAGACATAGTTCATAACATGAGCAATACAGAACTTACAATACCACAGATACAAATACTATCAAAGGGACTTAGCTTTGTACCGACTCCAAAACCCAATACATTTGATGAAATTACATTGGCCTATAATGAATTTAAAAGAAGGTAAACCTCAAATGTTATTTTAAGAATGCTGCTAAACCTACCACTCCTTTTCAAATTAAATCGGGCTGGGAACCCCCAGTCAATGAGTTTCTATCCAATGTTTACGCGGACTTAAGAGATAGGCACCTAGTATCTATGCTGATCCTAAACCCTAAAGTATGACATTAAAAACTCGATATCTTTGATCATCCTTGGCCGATCGGGGGCCTTCGTACCTCTATGACATACGATACCCTGTGCTTTGATCCTTTCTCGTTTCTATTCTCATCTATTCTGATAACTATATGCGATAGTGCCCTGTGGCACTGAGGGTGCCCACTACCACACTGCGTCCTGTCCTTAAAACCCTCGAAACGCAGGTGGTGGGTGGATACCTGATGAATCGCAAACTCTTCATATTCTTCTCTGCCAATTACTCTTACTTATCAATCCTTTATGCTGCTATTGGCACATTTTGGTGAGTGCCGCCTGGTTGGTTGGGCTCCCCTTGACTGTGTGCCGCGCGACTACTGGTTTATTTCTTTTTTGTACATTATTATTATTTTTAATACATTGGCATCTGATTTAACATATTCCTGACTACATTTGGTGCGTCTAGCAAATGTATGAGTCAAGATATAGGCGAATATCGAAAACCTTTAAAACTTGGAATGCCCCCATATCTGCCCCCACGTTTGTCTGACGACCAAAATTTGATTGGAGCATTAAAATTCATAAACTGCTTGTTGTTTTGGTACCCTTTATGCTGTTTCTGTTTTCATTCCATTCCATTTCAGTATTCCATTTCAGTATTCCATATTTCATGTTTTAAAGATAGTCGAGGAGAACTCTGGCAAGGATTTCAAAGCGATTTGCATTTTTGGGTGAAGACCCTTGATGTAATAATCCTTTGAAGTTGTGCTTCGTGTGTCTTCGTCGAAAAGTGGGTAGTCCAATTTAACCAATTCTTGAACTTTGTATGCAAAGGTTTGAGCTGACTCAACTGGCTTGCGATTACGATTATTTAACTTGTGAATAGCAACTTCTCTATCTTGATTTCCTCGTTCAAATTCTTTCAATAACTCTGCCTTGATCTTGCTGAAGTTTTTTTTGTCCACGTCTGAAAGTCTCATGTACACATCAAACGCACGTCCCTCCAAGCGACCAGCCAAATTTTGAGCGGCCTTTTCGTTTTCGTATCCTTTCAGCGAAGAATGTATACAGACTTTTTCTATAAAAACTTTCACATCACCACTTCCGTCAAAACTTTTGATTCTTGATTCCATTTCAGACATTCGCTTGCTGTAATGTTAGATACAATATCAGAAAGAGACAGTGACTTTTGGTTTCTATTAGAACAGCAAGCGAATGAGGGCGGAAATCACATACAGGTAATTATGTACAAACAAAACGGGGGTTATGCTCCTAACACTTGCGATTGGTTTTAGGTATTGTTTTGTTTTCTGCAAAAATGAGTTTAGTTTGCTGCTGCAAGGGGACTGTTTATTGGCTTACCGATTCTGTTCCCGGATGGGGTACTTGGTATATTTTATTCACGGGATGTGCACTCCTTTCCGCGTATCGATTTCGCCTCTTTTTACTAGCGGCGGGTATCGGAAGAAGGCACTTTTTCTAAAGCCGGTAATCGAATATTTTGTAAGAGTGGGCTGTTACTTCAATGTTGCGAGGCGTATTTGACCGAAAAGTTGACCTTCGAAGAAACCAACAAACATGTTAGCTAACGCCAGTCCCAATGGGCTCCCCATGGCGACAGTGTCCCTTTTTTGCCGGTACATCTCATTGCTGAAGCTGAGGTCTACTGATCTGGTGGCAGAATCCATAAATTCGACAAATAATCTCTTGCGAAACGGTGGACTAACAACTTCACCCCGGTACAGGGCTCTAGCGCAAATCCCGACAGTCTCATCCAAAGGCACGTTATAAAAAGGCCGCTAGTGTGGAAGGAACACATAAAAGAGTTTGCCGAGTCTAATTAAAGGTTCTGAAAAGCATTCGCAAAAGAAAAGGAATCCGAAATACAATTTTTAAAATAAAGTTGAAGAGCAGGTGCTAAAATTTCCGAAAACCATTTTTGTACATCATTATACATACACCATAAATGACAAGAAATTCTATACTATTTAATACGCAAGAGTGCAAGTGCAAATAATGGTTGCAGGATAATGCACTGCCATTAAATGTCAAGTCACATATCCATTATGAGTGTTTTCATATATCCATTATGATTCAAAGAATAAATGCCTTTGAACGATGCTGAAAACGCTGCTGTCAATTTTCTCACCAAGCTCGTTTTTCTGATTAAAAAAGAAAATCACGATTAGAGAGGATGGCTGAAAAAAAAACGCAGGAAAGACTACGAATATTTGGGACCACGTCCTTTCCACCAGAGAAAACTTCTGTTAATAATAGTGAAAGGCCCTGTTTATAAAGGTAAATGAATCGAAATACACAGTAAACAACTGAAAAAAATGAATTGAAATGCGTTTTCCAGAGAACGCGAAGTTTGTTGATGTTTTTTGCTCCTCCTACTCTCAAAAGCCTCAGATCCTCCCATCCCGAAAAGTGCTAAAATAGTAAGCTGCAAATTTTAATTCGCTACAAATGTACCCCGCATAACGTATAACGTATGTGCAGTACAGCGGTGGTTGTGCAATTCAGCGGAAGGATATCATCCCAGCGCTGTACTGAACACCCACCGCTGTACTCATGGTATCCCTCCGTCGTACTGATGATATTGATCCGCTGCACTGATGATATCCATCCGCTGCACTGATGATATCCATCCGCTGTACTGCACAACTACCGCTGTACTTCACAACCACCGCTATGCTGCACATACGTTATTTGGGGTGAAATTGAAGTGAAATTAATCGAAAAAATACTTGTAGAATGACTTCAGAGTACAGAATGCTAACTACAATTATTGTATATTCAAATCCAAAATAAATCTATACTTGGTAGTAAAGAAGCTGAAGGGGTTCGCTCTTCTTCAGTGTGTGTTTTGAAACGCCTGGGCCAAACCGTGGTGAATGTAGAGAAGGTGCAGAAAATTTTTTTGGTCTGAGTAAAAGGTAAAGCAACGCACTTATAATCCGAAAAAAATTAATGTTTCTATTCTAGTCTTTTGAGTCTTTATCCTCAGCGATAGAAACTAAGTTGGATACGAAAGGCAATTGACTACGCTTATTTGATGTATCAGCCTTGTGAGGTGATTCGAATCAGTGCGTGGCTACGTTGCGTTGATTTACGAAACTTTTTAGTAATAGTGAATTTTTGGCCATGCCCCTCAGAGCTGTCGAGCCTTATGTTTAATATATCACAATCATAACACGTTAGAATGATGGCCTGTGTTCTATTATCATAGGATCAAGCTGAGCGAATGTACACAAGCCCAATTGTTAATAATCCAAATTTCAGCCCAACGGTTGGAGTTTGGTGAAGAAAAACCTGTTTTTCCCGCCACAAGAACACGAAGTGTTCTCCCCCACCAAACCTCCAACCGATGGCCAAATCGACAGAACACAGACCAGCAAAACAGGATAAAAAGCAATTAATTCAAAATTAAACATTGGCTCCAGCAAGGACCATAAAACATGAAAGGCAATGGGTGCTCCAACATGCAGCACTACAACAGGGCCCGATCACAGAGCATAAAGATTAACACTCGATTTAAACGACTCAGGGGATAAAAACACATCCCCAAACTGGAGTACACAGCATTTCAACACAGTCCAAAACTAATTGAGCATAGTAATGATTTGCAAGAAACTTGAAACGCAAGTGAAGACCTCGAGCAATTCATAACCACACGTGCGAACCGTAATCTGCCAGAGCAACAAATCGATAACTGAACTTTAGGCCTGAGAGACCTACACAAATTGTTCTACTGACAAGTTTGTGCTCTAAAAGACATGACCAACTAAACAAAAATAAAGATAAGTAAAAGCACTTAGCTGAAGCATTCGACGATGACTCCTTCATCTTTTGAGAAAATTCCCTTAAATTTTCGGACCTCTATACACATTAGAGCCTCGAAACTGCATAGAGACCCTGGGAAAAGGGCAGCACAGGGAGACTAAAAAGCTCTCTTCCACTTTAAATCAACTTTTTCATCAAATCATTGAACGGTGCAAAAAACAGCAAATTCAGCGAATCATATAGAAGAGCGGGCTTCTCAGTTTGTATAATAATGTTTTCGCCATGTTCATGTCATCATGTTGAAATAAAATTTTCGAACGCGTGGCAAGTGAGATTGTAAATGTGCGTTAGTCATGATGGAGGCTGATTATCGAAGCAGTCCTGTCAAGCAATCAGGCACGAGCAAGGTTGTCAAAAATTGGAAACTCTCAATCAAAAATTACTGCTAAGTTCCATGATTTTGAACAATCGTTATTAGCAAGATTTTCTAGTAATTCATGCCAGAGATATTCAAAAAGTTTCCAGATCTGTCTTCACGGTTCCAAGATCATTGTCTGGAATTATGCAGATAAGCTGGCTCTTTGTCTGCGGCTCGAGGCTCTGCCAGTTTATCTTTGATGGTGACGGTTACCGCTGAAGAAAAGAAAAGTGAAGTATTGCCGTCAAGGGCAGCCAAGACAGTTTTGATACCGAGGGAGGTAGCAAATATCGTTGTGTTTAGAATTGTCTTATGTATCACTATCGCATGATTTCATATCATAAATAATGTAGCCTGTGTCGCTAGATGCCGTAGGACTGGGACACAGGCTAAAATAATGTAATTCTTGAATTTCTATACCGCCACCGTAATATCCATTTGTATTAAACAAGCTTGTCCATTTTAGATTCAATAAAGCTTGGGGGAATAAAATGATACGAAATGTAGGTGCTCGTCTTTGGAATGATATCCAAGAATCAGTAAAGCAAAGATCTAAGGCAAATCTTTCAGCAATGAAATAAATCTAAAAATTGACAACTACAAGTGTCTTGAAAATATTTACCAGCGAACAAAGATAAGATACGTCTAAGGGTATCAGTGTACAGGAAGCGAAATCACACTGACCAATACCTGAATACAAAATCGCATCACTTAGACAGTCAATTCTTCTCTCTTCAACAGAGGAAAACGTTTCCCGATCGATCTTGATGATTTAGATAATGAGTACAAAAGGATCCCAGGCATCCTCAAGACCAATAAATGTAAACAAGATGAGATACGCGAGGTGTTGGGAAAAATCTCAAAGCCTATACAAAATACAAAGGCTGACAAAGAGGAGCCAGAATGTTCTTTGGACCTTCCGTACATCAGAAAGAAAGGAAAAAATCTTTCGATCTTTGTCTAAACAAAATATAAGGTGCACTTGTTATTCCCTTATTACACTTAAAAAGTCGCTTTCAAGAGCAAAAGACGTGGTATACAAAATACCATGTTGAGATTGTTCTAAATCGTACATGACAATAAAAAGAGAGACAGGAATTCGGCTAAAGAACACAAACTCAAATGTGACCCATGGTCGAATTGATAAAAGTGATCTTTCCAATCATTGTTGGACGGCAAAACAACAGATTGATTGGGATAACATTTCATTGGTTGATGAGGATAAGTACTGGAAAAACAGACTTGTTAAAGAAAGTATTCACTCAGTTCTATCAACTCCGTGTATCAATCAAGTATCTTACTCAATCCCAGAAATCTGGTTGAATAACATCAACAGTTGCACTGAACGCAATTTTTGGCGCTACAAATCTTAAAAATTGAGCGCGGAGACGGATCCGAAACGTTGCCCTAATAAGCATCAAAGGCTTGCCGTGATAAGTGGTGACCAAAATAATGAAGAGTTGTAGTTGTAGCTATTTGCGAAGAGTGGGACTCATGTAATAATAAAACCAAATAAAAATTGAAAATAATAAAATATTAATTATAAAAGTAAATTCGTGTTTGCCTGACAGCTCAGATAACAAAAGATTTCATCTACTAGGCATACCTTATCAACTACATAATCAGCTCATTCTATGTGACACACAAGATTCAAAGTCATCCAGTGTGAAAAATGTAATCTATTGGAACATTTTGCATCTGCTTATAAGCAAGAACCGGGAAAAAAATTTACCTGAATAACTTCTTCACCCTGTGTCTCCATATGTTGGCCATTATCAAATTTAAAGTCAAAACATCTTTAATAATACCCCCTTACACCCTGAAACTTATAGCTATCTCGTTGTGGAATGAGGATGTATGTTATTCTATTGACGAAATCAATTCTAAATTTGAATATTGCTTTCTACTACTGTTTTCTAGTTCTGATAGAACTAGAATAGAAAAGGTAAAATTTTATAGATTACAAAGCACTTACCCATCGGCATTTGCTGTTAGTTAGCGCAAAATCTTTTGTTTCAGCCATCGTGTATAAAGCAGAATAGCCATATAAGAAACGTTTGAAATCAAAATATCCATAGTCATGCTGAGAAAACGATAGGCCATCATAGATACAGGGAAAACATATTTTTACTTCTTATTTTCCTGATGTACGTTATATTGGTAAACTGAGTACCCTGGACCCTTTATATCGACTATATTATATAATATATCGACTATATTATATTAATAATATGCTGAATTATTTCAGAATTATGGTACTGCAAAGTGCAATCCAGCTTCCATGAACACGTTTTGTGTTTTCTGATGAGCAGGGATTTGGGTGTCTTTAACTCAAAGTTGGATTAATCCTGCGTCGCAAATCCAGAACAATAAATTTGATTAATTGATTGATTGTTTGATTGATTGCTTTGATTGAGCTAGTTTGCCGTTTTGAGAATAAAAAATTCTAGAAAAAGTTCCATCATATGCTTCGCAGCCTCGTTGAACGAAGCCCCTGCGAGCATTGGTCGAGGCTTAAATATCAAAGTATAGACAGATGGTGGCATGCCAGTATTCAACATTGCTTGAACCAAGTTTTGAGTTAAGGCGCCCAAATTGATGCTCGTTTGATAGATTCCCTCGATGCATGACGATACTGCCTATCAATCTTCTGGTTATAAAACAATGTTTGATATTTTCCTTGAACTACAGAAAATGTTATTAGATTTTTTCACAGTAAATAACATCAGTCTTACGTCATAATTTCTATAATTTTCATTTGATGTTGATTTAGTCAAATTTTCTGAAGTAACAAGGCTTCCAGCAGTTTTTTCTAGCACTTCCAGCAACTATGCCTCCGAGAATCTATCACGAGATTTTGATTTTCTCTACCTTAACATTTGTGTCTGACGGGGTCTTTGCTATATGCTGATGAAGTAATGCTCATCTATGTCAATTTTTGTAGCTTAATCAAATAAAAACGAGAAGACATAAAGTCTTAAAGGGTTCAGTGGGCTTCAAGTTGAACACGATAGTGTAAAAGTTCTAAGTAGATTCATATTCAAGTGTTCCATTACGTTTTTGCATCCGCCCTTTTCAGCCATGCATATTTTATACTTAAACAGAAAGACGAACAATATTTACCTTATCAAAAAGTCCGAATAACTTTTTTAGATCAGCATTTAGAGGCAGATTGAGATAGTTTCCGAATTCATCGATTGTTACAAGACCATCCCGATTCTCATCAATTTTGAAAAGACTTCAAGCAATTTGCGCATTTTTTCAAAACCAATGCTACAAAAAAGGATTTAATCCAATTGAATGTAAACTGTATGCCTGCTCATGTTAACAAGCCAAACCCAAGCGGCTAGATTTACATAATTTAAACTAAGTTTTAATTTTTATTTCAATTTTACTTTCATTTAAGTTTAATTTTAATTTAGATTTTGATTATTAATTTATGTTTCAATTCAGTTCCACTTCAAGATTTAGATTAAGATTAAAACTAAGATTCAGATTAATAAAAAGAAAAATATTAAGATTAAGATTAAGATTATGTTTCAGTGAGACTAAGGTATATAAAGGAAGATTAAGGGTAAAAATAAAATTAATTATCATTGTCAGTTTGAACTTTCATCAAGATTACGATTAACATTGAGATAAAGATTAAGATTGAAATTAAGTTAACAATTACGCAAACACTAGGACTAATACTAATATTACTATGAAGTTCATGTCTAAGATTAAGTTTAAGATTACATAAAGATAAAGATTAAGATTAAAATTAGGATTAAGGTTAAGATTAAGACTAAATTCAATTAAAGTTTAATACTAAGATTAAGCCTGAGGCAAAGATTAAGATAATGATCAAGATCAACGTTAAGATAAAAGATTAAAACAAAGACTAACAGAAAATATAGCCACTTCAATGCACAATGCCTTCAAGATAGATGTTGTTATTGGCGGAGTCCATGGGAGGCGTTGGTCATCACCAGATGGTGATTAGAAACTTGCAAAGGCTAGTCTGAATATACTTAAACAGAAAATCAATTAAGTTTTGTCACAGTAACTTTGGGCAGGCTGTGCAAGCTTCTGAGATGCAGTTTTCTCACCACACTTGCACCTTTGTGGTAGGTGAGCCTAGGCACATCCTCTTGCCCGTGCTGCTGCATTCTCTGGGGTAAATGGGGCAAACCCTTCTTTGATGGCCATCACTGCTGCCAATTGAAACAATCCCCCCATAGTCTTTGCAAATAAGACACCCCTGAAAATAGCTCTGCTGATAAGGCGTCCTCTTACCTGATGTGGATTGTCAATGGCAAAAGATTGACTCCCCTCGCGGAAGAACCTTTTTCTACAATAATGATTATTTCTGTGATTTTCATGGTCGAAATGTTTTCAAAAGGCAAAAGATCTTGATTGCTAAAATTTGCTTCGGAATTATTTTGGAATTCGTTTAGTATTAGTTTTTAAGTATTTCCTAAAAATTTGTCTGTTTCGTTGTATTCAACGGAAGATAAATTGGAGACACTGTCCTTCATGCGTCAAGACATGGATACAACCACTGAGGAAGTGATATTAATATTTTTGTGCTAATACTTATCTCCCCTTCAATTGAAATGCAACTACCTGATTTAGAAAAGGTTATCGAAAAAAGTAAAGTGCACTTCATATCTAACAAAATCCTTTCAAACACGGAAAGAAAGGAAGGATACAGAAAGTTTCAACAAGTGTGGTGGACAAACATGCGCCAATAAAATCCAAATATCAAAGAAGGAATATTGCTCCGTTTATGACTCCAGATTTAAAAAGGCAGTTTATACACTATTTGGATTGCAAAATAAATTTAATAAAAATCCATCAAAGGAAAAGAAGATAAAATTTAAAAGGCAACGAAACAAATGTGTTGCTCTTCGGAAAAAGGCTGTCAAATTCCATTTTTAACAGGCTACAAAAATTGGAATCATGTCTAATCAGGAATTTTGGAATCTAGTGAAACAATTCCTGTCAAATAAAGGTGGTTTAACTGGTTCAGATATCACACTTATAAAAATTTTCTTAAATTTGAATTTGTGTATTTCAAGATGTATTTGAGATATAACGGTTTTTCTTGAACTTGCAAAGTTTTTAACTATAAATATGCGTTCCATGACTTCATTATGTTACTGTTCCTCAACATCGGTAAATGATTATCAAACAAGTGCAACACAACTGCCCTCCAGTCAAATAGTGACGAAAAAATTTGAAGTCTTTCTTTCAGACTGTTGATTAGGAAAATGAAAAAAGCAATTTATGTTTTTAATTTACTTTTCAAAGTCTGTATAGTTATCATAATATGTGTGTGATTTTATACGTCTAAGATCCATTTCACGATTTTTGACACAGAACTTACCCAGTTTCTGCACTAGTTTTGCAATATTCTACTAGTCCAGCCTCTGGTGGCAATTCTCTTCCTTTCGCTTCAGTCATAAGGCGACAATCGTCGAATGAATGTTTAGTGACTGGTACATTTAGTGCTCTGTATTTGGAAAAGAAATCATTATGTTGAATTTCTATAAGTTTCAGCAAATAGTTGAAATAATCATGAATCTAAATGATCGAACACGTTTGATTCTTACGTTGCCATAATTATGCGTACATTTTCTGCATACAATACAGCATCCTTCCTTTCCTAGAAAATATTTCACACTTCATAATTCTAGTCGAAGTAATAAGATGGTGAGGCAAATAAAACGCCTAAAAACACTAAGGTGTAACGCAGATAAATCTACTATTTACTTGATAAAGCAGTGCACCTTTTATATACTGGATAAAGCAGTGCACTACATTATATACTAGTAGAAACAAAATAAGATATCTTTTCGCCTCAAACTCAGAATTCAAGCCTTACATTATCTTCCCAAGAACGGAAAAGTTTACAGGAAATTGTAGCAAAGAAGCTCTGGTTCTCTGCTGGCAAACATGAACAGATTAGAAGCGACTTGCATGCGAGTGTTCTGACGTTCATACCCTGAGAAGTGTCAGACGAAAAAAGCTTTTAAGTATGCCCGAAAATGTTCCCGTTGTTCATTGCAAGTTTCCATAATCTTCAAATAGGAACAGGAAGGTTATTAATAGATAATTACATAATATAAATACAGAATTCATACAGTGTTTGTCCTTATTGCAAAATCGCTGACATAGAAACGATTAAAATAAAGTACAAAATTAAGTAAATCGTGATAATGGTAATGGATTCCCAGGCATCAAAAGTGTCTCGTGGAAAAAAGGTGAAAGAATTCGAACAACAGAATACCAAGGGACGGAATGCAAAGAATTATTTCAGCAACTCCCGAATGCAACAGAATCGCAATGCAGATCAACAAAAAAGAGCAAGCTACTTGGAACAAAGGATCTTAAAACACAAAGATGATGCGAAGGTACAGGAACAACTAGCCAAGAAGACAAAAACTCAGTATTAACAACAGGTGATAGCATGCTTAACGGAATTTAAATTGCAAAATAAATACAATGTTAAAGTAAGAGTCTGTCCTGGTCCAACAACCGACGACAGGAATTCATATTTGCAACCTCTCTTGAAAAAGCAACCTGAAACCGTTATTTTGCATATTGGAACAAATGCTACAGGAGATGGGATTGACTCAATATATATATCTCTAGAGTTCTTAACATCAAAGTTGATATCGAAAGAAGACTTGAAAATTGCAGAGTCATCTCATCGTTTTCAGTTTTCAGAATCAGTACTTCTGTTCAGTTGGGAAAACTCTAGCAGAATAAATAGAGGATACCCCTAATCCTCTTCTGTTAAGTGATTACCAACTGAACCCTATGAATAAAAAATTTGAATTCAAATCAATAAGGGTTCTCGAAATCAAGGAAGTCATTCCTATTTATAAGGACGGGGATAGATTTGAAAAAATCTAATTTCTGTCCTTCCAATAGTTTCAATGTTATTTAAAAAACTAGTCTTTAATCAGATGTACGAATATCTTATAAGAAACCATCTCATTTACGAAGGTCAGTCAAGGTTCAGAGAAACTTATTCCATAGTCTCGTGTTTACTTAAAATTACAGATGATTGGTATAAGGGATTGGACACTTGAAACTATTTCGGTACTAACTCTCAAAAAGCTTTTGATACAGAAGATAATAAGATCATAATTGAAATCCACTCTGAAATCGGTGAGCTTAGTCTGATTTAGCTTAGTCAGCTAAATCAACTCTGAAATCGGTGAGCTTATTCAATCGCAACGAAATCAAATGGTTTGGCTCATATTGATCAAACAGAAAACAGTTTTGCAGGATCAGCGAAGTCGACTCTGAAATCGCTGAGATTGAAGTTTGTGTCTCAAGGTTCATGTCTTGGTTCTCTTCGAATACTTAACTACATAAAAGATCTGCCATATATATTATACAGAGCTCTGCTGTTTCCATGTATGCTGACGACACCAGCCTCACCTACAGATCTAAGGATTTGACTCAGCTAAATGAGGCAATGACAGAAGACCTTAAAAGTTTTGAATCTTGGCAAGGGTAATAAATTTCACTGGATGTCACAAAACTCATTCAATGCTTATCTGCTCAAAATTCAAGTATAATAAAGTGAAGGAATCCGATGAAGGTGGTTCAAAAGACTAAGTATCTTTGTGTAGGAATTGACCAAAACCTTGACTGGAAGAAACATATAAAAATATCTGCTCTAAAGTCTTGGCATGCCACTAATTTTCTTTATACAAAATAACGCACCAATCGTAAGGGCCGCAGGGCATTTTTTAAGTATTTTACTTTTTATAATCCTGATTTAAAATGCCTAACAGCATGGCGTTGCAATAGCACAAACATTCACTCGAAAAGGTTCAAACGGACGAATATACCAAGTTGCGTCAATAAAAATAAACGGCTAAAAAAAATTATGGTATTAATAAAAAAATTCCACAAAATACCTCTGGTCCGGGCGTGTAAACTGGCAAGACCTAGGCAGGAAAATGCAATGGTTAATTATAGTGTGATGGCTGTTGGTTTAAGGTGTCCTATTAACCCTAATCCTACCGGGCTTTTTTTGATCTACCACAGCCGGGGGGGGGTGGTTTCCACCCCCCCTCCATAAATTGCTGTCCAGTAGAGCTAGAGCAATCAAACTTGGCACAGGCATTGACCAATGTATTAGGAGTAATGTTGGTAAATTGGGCGTCTCCCACTTCTATTATGACGTCATTGTGACATCATAATCAAAACATGCTATTGACGTTGGTCAAAAATCGACCTTCCTTAATATCAATAGAAATCGGGAAATTTCTTTACATTTTGTAGCTAGTAACTATTTTCTATTACCTTGCAAAGAATCAGTCAATTCTGATAAGATTTAATGGTAAAAATAGGCACTTATATGTGGTTTTGGCATGATCGCTTTCCATATAAGGCAATGTCACGTGACCCATTGTTATTATTTTGGGGATTTTTTTGTATCACATTGTAGCTTATACATATAGGCTTAAAGTCAGTCTGGTTTGCAAGCTTACATCCATTACACAACAGAACAGTTTCAAAAAAAGCTTGAGGGGGGGGGGTGGATTCCACCCCCCCCGGTAGGATTAGGGTTAACTTAAATACTACAGTAATAACACATCTCTCTTCACTTTCTCCAAAATCCGAAGAAGTGAAAACGAGGCCATCTATGAACATCGAGGTCATCTATAAACATCACGTTCATCAGGGAGCGAGAAAATATGTATAGCCTTAGAAATAACAATGAATTCCAAATACCTAGGATGAGAACTAATTTTTGGGTCCGAGACTATTAGATATCGAAGACCTCAACTTCGGCTCTCCCTTCCTCAATGAGTAAAATGCTGAATCAATTCGGGATTGTAGATCCAGAATAAAGAATTTGAATAGTGGCGAATGCTTCTGCCAAATATGCGGGCCTTTCATCCAAGGCTTGGGTTTTTATAGAATTATTTTTTTTGGGTTTTATCAATAAGTTATTACAGAATTCATGTATCAAATTTTAAGCTATGAATTTTTTACCAATTGCATATAAGGTTATAATAAGGACTTTATATAGTGTTTTAAATCAGTATGTTTTAAATAGTTGACATTAATTAGTTTTAAATTTTATAAATGCGGGTAGCTAGGATTTACCTACGTGTCAAATTAACATTGACACAACAATATCATTATTTCATGACTTAGGAATTCCGCTGGCTCCAGACAAGGTATTTGGCCCACCATCGTCAATTATTTACCTTGGTATCGAGATTGACTATGCCAATATGGAACTCCGCCTTCCCGAAGAAAAAATGCCATCGTTATCAAATCTTATTGTCACATCCATTGTGATTTCAATTTCAAAGATCTACCGTCTTATATCGAAACAGCAAAAAGAACCGAATCACGCAATTTTGTTTTCAACCTAATTGTAAGACTATTAATCATTCAGAAAATCTTAATGGAAATTCTAATGCTAGAAGTAATAATTCGCAAAATTGCTCTCGTATTGCCTCTGTAATGAATGCCAATGCTACTGAGACACAAGCCTATAATAACGCTGAAACAGCAAACGGTACGATTTAGAACATTAAATGCAATACAACATCCGACAGCGAAAGTGTCATATATTTTCTTTGTCTTGTAACTATTGAAATGGAGCTGTAATTATGTTGGACAGACTACAAACTTAAGAAAACGACTTGAAACAAATATTTCGGAGTCAATAACTGGAATATCAACATGTAATTTTCCTAAACATGTGTTTGACAGTGGTAATTGAAAGGAGAATCTTGAAGAACTCTTCTATAAAATATACGCTTTTATGCAGCTTTCCGGCTCAAGACTTTTGCTGGCGTACGAAAACATCATTTTCAAAGCAGGTCATGCTGTCATGAATTCTTGAAAGGTGTTACATACATTGTGATTCCAATTTCAAAGATCTACCGTCTTATGTCGAAACAGCAAAAAGAACCGAATCACGCAATTCCCATGATCTCTCTGCTTTACCTCATTCTTGAAAATTAGGGCCACGCCCTTTAGATCACCGAGAAACGCCCTTCCGGTATAGGTTTCAAGAGGAAACGCCTTTTTGGAAATAGGCAAAAATGCACTTTTAAACTGAGGAAACCAAAATTTACAGCGAATTAAATTAACAAAATTTACAATAGCATAATGATGATTTTAGATGAAGTGCAAAACAGTGCAAAAAATTCTGTTTCCTGTTTCATACTTCCTCATAAAAATACAAAGCCTGGAGTCTGCTTAGGCCATATTCTAATGTGTATACTGTCTACATACAAGAGAGATTTTCTTTATTTGTATGGGACTTCATTGTTTAACAAAATAATACAAAATACCATCCCTGTAAATAGTTTCTGAGCATCCAGGCAACTGGACATGCTTCCTTTCTGCGTACGAAATACCTACAAAGTTTTCTTCTCACGTTGAGAACATTGTATTGTCTTTACTCACCCTACCACAGAAAAGCACAGTCAGATGGTCAAATCTCTCTCATTTTTTATCTACATAAGCTACATTGTTGAATTTTTTGGCAAAACTTTATGAACGAAGCAGTGCCATATTAATGATCGATCACTGCCAGTCACACATCTTCAACGTTGGCCCTTTCAATTTACCCGCCTTCTTTCTTACCTGGAGCTAGACTCAAACATGGATGGATTTCCATGCATGGATGGCTTATGGCTTTCAGTTTGAGATAACTTTTCTATATATATTTGTTGTTCCATTGTGCTTCACTGTTGCACGATTGTGTTTGACTGTTGCACACTTTGCATACAATGGAACTTTTTCTATCACGAAGCCGAAAAACAAAGGATTCTGGCCAGTGGGAGAAAAGCTGACGTTGTGCAACAGTCCGAAAGGAACTTTATAGCACACGAAGACATGACCCCCGTTGCTGTTTGGAAACCATGATGAAATGACCATGCTAAAAAAGTATCAACAGGAGGACACCTAGCTGTTGCACAAACTTGAGCAGGGAAGAAATTCACAAGCCCACAGGGTGACAAAACTATAAAGTAAAGCTGCAGGATGACGAAGTGAAGAAAATTTTTTATTATCGGCAAAATCTGACTGCTGCACGTGCAGGTGCAATACCCTGGACCTGCCCCTTTAGACTATATACAATATCTCATATGCATGATAATGAACTATATACATTATTATAACCAACGAATTACACGATGTATCCTCGTATGAAGCTCTAGTAATTGGTCTAAACAATCAGAAATGGCTCCGAGGGTTGTTGGAAGTTACAAGGGAGAATTTTTATGACATGTAAAATCCTCAAACTTTCTTATTAATTCTAACAAATCTCAAGTGCATTACGAGACAAACAAAAAGTGTTACATCCGTGTAATGAGGATCAGTTTCTTAACAGTAAAAATGGGAATGCGAACGTCACTCTGTCTTGTGCAAAAAAGTATCATACAGGTAAGCATTTGTATTTTGTATAGAACATCATTATGTTCTTCATACAATAATTTGGCAATGTCATCTTCCAGAAACTAATTTTAATAAATTAAAAGTACCCATTAATCATGTTTGTAGAATGAGATCACGTCTGAGATCGTAATTAACAAAATAGAATTGCCACTCATTTCGGCCACTTTTCCCGAATATTAGAGATGATCCCCACTGAACTGAATCAACATCCAGCATCCAGCTTTCACCCCTCTGATTCTCCAGATTTGATTCCTGCCAGAACCAACTTTGTTCTCCCTTGACAGCCGCCTTTGTACTCCCAACTTTGTTTTCAGCTAGATTAGCTGGTTTCCACTGATTCCAGCTTCGTTTCCTCGTTTCCTTAAGTTCCTACTGATTCCCATTCGTCCCCGCATATTCCGTGATTCCGTCTGTTTCTGCTCATTTCCGATCGTTCTTAACTTTGTTCCTTGTTCTAGCTTTCTAGAGATACATGGAAAATTGATCTAAATTGCTTTTATTAGAGTCGTAAACAAATTAAGGCAGAACAAAAGAATCGCGATGAGTCGTAGGTTCACGTTTTGTGCAACAGACAACAGATGACTGCCACGAAAATCAAACATTTCAAAACTGAGAGAAAATTGAAAATTTGACCAACTTGCAGGACCAAAAACATTTAGAAAATTACGGTTTGCACAGCAAGAGCAGAAAAGGCTTCGTTCCAAAAAAGAAGCGCGTTTCTAGGTGCAACAGGACAATAACTTTTCACGAACATTAGTTTATGAGGCTCAACAAGGAGAGAAGAACAATGAGAAACTCATTGAGAAATGGACGATTGTTTTCATTGTGTACATACATAATAGAGATTCCTATCTTTTGTTACAACATTCCTGATTCTTACGTATCTATCTAGGTCTATTTTTTCTGGTTTGCCAAAAACCCCTAAATGATGTTTTCATTCTTCAAACATAAAAACAAAGCCTTGGACAAAAATTATGAGAAAAACTGGAAGTCGTTGTTGATATTGGTATTTCCATCGATTTCCATTTCTATTAAAATCAGTTATGGTCATGTGATATTGATGTGCTGTCTTTTTCATCATTCGATACTATTTCAATTTAATTCAGTGTAGCCACAGATATTTATAAAATGTTGTTTTTTCAAATATTACTTATACAATCAGGGGACGTAGAAATGAATCCAGGGTTTTTCTTCAGAGCCTTTTCAGATCAGGTGTATAAAGATCCAGGAAATTGTGCTTAAATAAGGAAGCGACGTATCGAATATACTGACCACAAAATCGTCAACGATTTATTAAAGAAAATGTTCAACGATCATGGGCTGATTCACAATAGGTACTTGGTGTGATGCATAAGCGAAATTGTATAAGCAGTTTACTGTGTTCTTAATATAATGATCCCATAATTGAATCGAATGAATATATTGTACCTTCAACAATCATTTCTCTGCATTCAGCTTGGAATAATAACACAAATACAATATGGATTGCGTGTAGGCGAGACCAGTTACGTTCAACTAGTTTTGTTTCACGTGAAAATTCACAAACCAGCAAACAAATATGGATGCACTAACCATTCCTTGTAAACAACTTAGTGTTGCGACGTTGCAAATATAGCAAAAGAGACGCAGAAATGATTATACGAAGGAACATCGAAAAACCAAAAACGAAAACCCAAAAACGAAAATCAAACCTAAGCTGAAAAACGAAACAAACATATGCATTGCAATAAAAGTTTAATGAAGATATAAGTGATGGAGCAGATTAAATATGTACCTGCTGTGATCAACTTTAGTATAGATCATCAGTAGTTTAATGCGGACGAAATTCTCGAAATATATTTCTTCAAGCCTGCTACACTTCCAAGGGCATACATGTTGCTGAAAGAAACCCCGCATTGAAGCACTGCTTTCCATAACAAGGGTGGAACTTCATTGACCGCAGCAATATTGCATTCAGACACTTGAATGCAGGTGGTACGCATCTCTACCTTGAAAGCAATCACCTCTTCGAAGAAATCTATACATGCATGGTAATTCTGGGTAACAGGTTCACTGGGGTGGAGAAAGTTAACCTAGCTCCTCTCAATCTCGTACTAAGGAGGACGCTTGCACTACTGACAATTTAACACTCATTACAACTACTGTGGAGGCTTACAAGTGTCACTGGCATCTAGGACAAAAAATGGTATGGCAAGTGCATCTCTGAATAGCAATGGTCTTCGCACTTAACTAGATCGTTATCCTTGCCCTAAATTAGATTAAGCTTGATCCAAACTTTCTAAAGAATTTGACGATTGTGGCGGGCTACCAACACAAAGGCTTGGATAGGACATGCAATAGGGGAGGTACCTATTTCTATTAGGGACTCTATGAAGTCCAAATGTTGCCTTGATGTTCCTATTTTTGGTTTGAAACTCGTTTGCATCGAGTCATTTCTTGTTCTTGTTTGGTACCAGCCTGGTGACCCTTTGTTTCTTTCAGTAACCTGGAAAAGGCTCTCTTTGTTAGCCTGAGTGCAGCCCCAAACTCTTCTTTCGCAAAGCGTAGAGTCTGCGTAACAATGAACGAAAGCTTTTACCGCTGAGTAAACAAAAAATGCAACGTCTTTCTCAATAAAGCAACCGTTGGAGCATTCGTTTTTTATCACCGCCTAGCACTTTGGGATTTCAGCAAGTTTGGTTGAAGCTGTGTGTAACTTTATGAAGAAGTCTTTTCCAGTGAATTTCAGAGTAAAATGATGTCTTGCATGTACACTTTGCTGTATTGGACATTTATAAGACCTTTGGACAAGAAAATCTCTCTGAAAAGCTGACAGTGAAAAGTTCTTTCCTGTGTGTGGCTGGGGCATACTCTTGCGTAGGCCCGATAACTCGTGGATGCTGACCATTCATATAAATTCGGCTGCTTCTGTGAATAGTGCTGCTTCTACTGTCAATTCGTCAGCAAAAACTTTCAATTCCAACTAAAGAGCAATTTAATTAGTTGAACAATTTTCTCGGGGATACTTTAAACACAGGCTAAAAGATATGATAAAATTTTATCTAGATAGCATATCGGTATTTGGTGTATATCTCATCACTTGACTGTGGGGAGTATCTTCATATATTTTTATTTCGTTAGCTGCCTTGGCTATTTTATTTTCCCTTGATCTCTCTGGAAATTGTGCTACAGATACATAGGTTGATAATTTATCCCATGCGAATTAATTGTAATTTTTAAGTTTGTTGTTTATAAATAGCAATTCTTTTGCATAACTTTCAAATTATCCTCAGTAAATGTTCTTGCTTGATCAAGGAAAGACTTGAAATGTAGAATTTGGACTTTTCTGTAAGTACTGGACTTACAGTATTCAAAAGTTTTAAAGTATGCATCAATCTCCGTCACAAGTATTCTTTAAATAACTGTGTGTTTTTTGAACTTCGTTTACAACTTTTTTGTTGAAATTGCTATAAATGTTTGCAGTATCTACAAAAGTTTTTTTTGGTGTTTTGGTAGTTACCAACTTTTGATAATTGATCGAGCTTGAAAACAACAGTATTGTAGGCTTTGGGTATTTCTTCTCATTCATTTTATTTGAAAGACATTTTTCCGCTTTTTGGTTCATAGCAGTACTGTGTTCATCTTAATCCACAAGAAAGCTGTGACATTTGCTACCAGTTTCAGTTTTCAGATTCAATTTTATAACCAACTACTGAGCGTATATTAATTGAACCACAAAACTAACCAGGGCATTGATAAATAAGGTGTAAAGTTAAGGATGGCTTGTCCATCAAATGTCCATCATATTAAGTTGGTGTCGTTATCTCTAAAATCACACTGAAAAATAACCTGACAATAACTACGGATGTCATCAATATCAACACTTCGTTTTCAGGTTGTAAACATTGCCCAAACGACAGCTTTGGTGAAGGTTGGCAAAAATACTTGGGTTTTTGCTGCCCTAAAATGATTTCAAAAGCTTTTAAATGGTTGAGCAAATAATTCTAGTTTCTGAAGAAAAGACTTGAGTTGAAAGAAAATAAAGATAGCATAATCTAGTAAATCCTCCATAAAATACATAATATTAAAGCTGTTACTTTAAAAACTGAAAATTTACTTAGGGAGGTAGCTATTATTATTTACACTGATTTAGTTAAACCCGTTTAATCAACCAATCCAGACAAGTCAAGTTAAATCTTACAAACAGTAAACGGTATTTTCGTTCTTTGTTGTGCACAGCCACACTTGGTGCACATGCACCCTCTGATTGTTTAACCAAAAAGTCTAGATGCTCATAAACAGACATCTTGCGTTGGGAAATCCATGTCGGGCTTTTTTCTATTCATGGCATGTTTTAAATTGATCAAAATTTCGTAAGGTAAATCTTCCGTAAACCATCCTTTATTCCAACAAAAATTTTCACACAACAACCAAGCACACATTCGCCATTTTGTTTTGGTAAAGAATACGATCGCGCGACGCGAATCACAGGCACCGTGTCTATGCGGCGCGACTATATTAAAACAATGAAACAAGCGCTCGACCTATCAGCTTTGGTTGGTAGTTTTTTGCCAACCAGAGCTGATTGGTTGTTAAACAAAAGGGATACAAAAGATCTACCGCTTGGGTGTGTTTGAAAAAGAGGCCAGTACAAGCTTTCATTCATTGTTGCGTGACTCTACTCATTGCGAAAGAAGAGTTCGAGGCTGCACGCAGGCTACTCTTTCTTAGAAAAAAGCTATAAAGAAATCATTCTCTTAGGAGACCTTAACTGTGATCTCACTGCCTGCTTAACAAGGTTAGCAGGGAATTGACAATGATTCAAGGCATATTCTTGACCTTGTTGTTCAGCTTAAAACAGCTTATTGAGAAACCAACCAGGGTCACAATAACTACCTCTTCCATCACTGACTATGTGGTTACAACATGTGCTGGAAATATTATGAAGTTTCGTAATAAGATCGATGTCCTTCACATCCAACTAAAGAAGTAGAATTATACTAATAAGATCTCTGCATGTTAAGATAATCTGAAAGAATCATAGAAGGTGATCTATGAACTCCTCAACAAGAGATCAAAATCTAGAAATATTGGTTGTTATAAAGTGTCTGGTTCAGAAAAACTTTAAAAGAAAGATAGTTCGAATGAAATAAACAGTCTTTTTGTTGAGTAGGTTAGGGTTTTGCTGAAAAAGTAAATCTAGCACAAAATCTCCTTTTGCAGGTAACTATGAGTTAACAACATTCCACTTCAGTACTATTGAGGTGAAGTAGATCAGAGATGCATTTACCAATGTTAAGACGGGCGAGAGCTTTGAGACTATTTAACATCTCTAGTTGCTTGCTCCACCTTGCGCTGCCTTTCATTGTATACTCGCTTGCTTTCCTGTTTAACACATCCCTCAAAACCTTTTCCGTGACTGTTGGAAAGTTGCTAGTGCTACTGCTATTTTCAAAGATGGAGATAAGATTGAAAAAGCAAACTATTGACCAATTACAGTCTTGCCTGACATTTTAAGAGTCTTTGAAAATCTAGTGACGATCCAGTGATTATGGTCGCTTTTCATGTAGCCAATCGGGCTGTCTGCGTCTTCATCCCACATTAACATGCTTACTTAACAACACGGATGACTGGTACAGCGGTTTGGATCTTGGTAAGCTTGTGGGTCTAGTGCGCATTGACCTAAAAAGGCATTTGATTCTGTATATCACACAATTCTGCGCAAAAAGCTCAAGCTCTATGATATAAAGCGACAAGAACTTTCTTGGCTTAATTCCTACTCATTCAAATGAAAACAGTTTTGTAGGGCTAGTGGTGTTGTCTCCTAAATTTGGAACATAGCAGTCAGTGTGTCACAAGTTTTAGGTAAGGTCTCTCTTCTCTTCCTGTCCAAGATTCAAATGTGTTCATGTATGCTGATGATACGGTCTCATTATTTGACAAGGCTGATTAAGGGTATTAATAGCGACCTTCAGAAACTTGATACTTGGCTACAAGGCAATAAGCCTTCCCTGAATTTTTCAAAAACTCATTCCATGCGTATTTCTAACAAGCAGAAACACAACATTCTCACAGGCGAAAATAACAAAAATGACATTAAAAATATGTGATCATGATCTCGAAGCAGTAACAAAGACAAAATACCTTGGTGTGAAAATTGACTGCTCTTTTGATTGGAAGAAATAAGCAGTTCCATCAAAGGACTCGAGGGGCGTCGGTATTTTCAAACTGCAAAGGCTTTTCTGACAAAAGAAACGTTGCAAACGCTCTACATACAGAGGTATTTTTGAGCCGCCTTTCGATAATGCTGTTTTGTATAGGGCTGCGCCGGTTTGACTGAAATTAATCAGTTAAAAAAAACTTAAAACCCGTGCTGCGAGGATTATAACAAACAGCAGCTTTGACGCCTGAACCAAACCTCTTATTGAAAGGCTCGGATGGCGATCTTGTTACTTGTGTGAATCTAAAAGACTATAGTCTTTAAGTACCTGAATGAGCTGGCTCCACAATATATTTGTGACCGCTTCACTCGTAATACACAATGTACACCATATAGCCTTCGTAATAAGGGGACCGACCTGAGATGGCCTGAGAAAGCTGTGAATGCAATAAGAGCTATCTAAAATCTGAATTGAGGAAAGTCAAAATGAAAAGTTGGCAACTAAAAAACAAGACAAACAAGTCTGCAAAGGTACATGATATTATCAAGCAAAAAATGCAAAGAAACTAAGCTGTCAAGATGAAAGGCAGGTGAAAAGAAAATTCTTTCAGAACTTACTTTTAATGTATTAATAAGAACGTCGATAATGATAAGAAATTTTTGAAAACTGTCCAGCCATTATTCACGAAAGCCCGTTTAAGCGTTGTTGCATATGTTTACGGCAGCACACCCATCGATATTCGGAAAGTTCTACCATCCATTCAACAGGATTGAGTACCTACCACATAAAAAGCTCGGCCGTTCATGAATTATCCTGCCGGCGTGATGCCAAGTACGTAGGTCACACCTCCCAGAGATTCGGAGATAGAATAAGACAACACGTCCCCACTTATATCCGTCAACACGATTTTCAGCAAAGAGAGCAACAACCCAGTGGATCGAAAAACAACCTAGACTTAAACATGATTCTGCCATAGGAGAGCAATTACAGAAGAGCAGTTACAGTGAGAACTGTTTTAAAATAACTGACAAAGCAAGATATTTGTTCCATCTAGGAGTTTTTGGAATCGGTCCATACCAAAACGAAAAGGCCGGTTCTGCGTATGGAAATAGTGGCACAAAAGCGACAACATGAGGAAATGTAAAAAAGAAAAAAAGTACTTTCAGCCAGCTAATTAAGGCTCCAAAAAAGAATTAATGACTGTTGAATTTGACAATTTTTTCCCTTAGATATCCCGTTTACACGACACAGAGGGGTCGTAATCCTGAAAATATATGCCATGATAACATCTGATAGCGGGCGCGATCCCTAAATTTCGATCCCACATTTGAGGTGTGTTCCGTGTTTACACTCAAACGCGATCGAAATCTCTTGAAAATGCCCGCTAGCCTATGGTATGCCTCGTTTTCGCCTAAATTACTCCTCATAACTAGCAACGACGTCATTGTTATATAGCAGTGATTAGGCAGTGTTGCGATCTTCTTTGGAGATAACAAATTTTCTCTCGCTCTGCAGAATGCGCATGCTCGAACTGATTTTGATTGCAATCCTATTTCATTTTCATGTTGTGTAAACGTAACCCGATCCTTTGAATCCCTCAACAAAAGCAATTAGTCTTTTCATTTGTTATTCAATTGTGATTTATGGGTGGCTTCAGCCATTTCGATAGTTTCGATTCCCTTTAATCTTGATGTTAGAAAATACGATCCGTGAATACAAGCTAAACTCTTTCTCACCTTGGGGGGACTTGTGGCACAATACTATACTTTTGGTTCCTGTGTCAAACATACAATCAGAAGCACCCTGAAATGGATTAAGTTTGGGTTTCCATCTATTTCCAACTCAATCATAATATGTTTGTGCCTTTACATATGTTCCCTGTTTATTTGTTGATTGACGGCTTGACGTCAGTCCAAATACATCTGATGCTGCTAAACGTTGGCGCCACTAGCTGATGACTTTTGACAATTTTATCGCAGTTCTACCGGAGGAAATCTTAAATAAATTGCAAGTTTGATAAACTACGTCTCACCGGATGTTTACGATTTATTCTGTGAATCTAATACGTACGAAGAAGCCATCACTGTTTTAAAATCATTGTACATAAAATGAAGTTTTTGCTCGGCATTCTTTGGCTACTCGTAAACAATTATCTAGAGAAACATTGGATGAACATTTACAAGCATTAAAAACACTGAGTAAAGACTGTAATTTCCGCCAAGTTACTGCTGCAGAATATCGCGACTAAGCTATACATGATGCTTTTATCAGTGGCCTCTTATCAAATAATATTCGACAACGTTTGCTTGAAAATAAAACATTAAGTCTTCAAACAGCTTTTGACCAGGCAAGAGCTCTGGATACTGCTCAGAGGAGTTCAGAATTTTATAAATTTTCTGTTATGCCAACTTCTGCAGCTGCTAATATCCCCTTTGAGGAGATTACTTCAACTGAAGAAAATACTGAAAACGTATCTGCAGCTTCGTATCTGCAAATTATACTCAAACGTGAAGCTATACATTCTACCGGATTTTTGTGCCGATGTTATTCTGGGTCAGGATCGGCAAGCACAACATGAGAGTGTAACAATTCGATATGGAGGGTCATCATCACCACTCAAGATATGCAATTTAACAACGTTAAAAGTTTCGCCACCCCCATTGTTTCATTATCTTACTGCAGATGTGCAACCAATAGCCAGTAAGTCAAGGAAATACAGCGCTGAAGACCGAATGTTTATTGCTAATGAGACTGAACGGCTTCTTAAAGAGGGCATCATAGAGCCTAGCAATTCACCCTGGGGGAACAAGTTGTAATTACTAAAAACGAGGGATGCAAGAAGCGATTAGTCATTGACTATTCACAGACAATTAACAGATTCACGCAATTAGACGCTTATCCTCTTCCAAATATTGACGAAACTGTGAATAAAAGAGCCCAGTACCATTTTCATTACAACCACAATCTTGGACAAAATTTATTGAGACAACCAGAAGATTGCAAGTAATACTTTCAATTCCTTAACTTTGGCTTCGCTAATCGATAATCGCTAATCGCTAACACCCCTCCCCTGGATCAATGTTGGGTGACACTGAAAACAATTCCACGCCATTTGATTAACATTGAGTGAGGGGGTAGGGGCGAGATGCGAAGTTAATACAACTATTAATGAAAACTTCAGTTTGTCTCATAATTTTGTCCAATATTGTACTTTTTAGTTAAAAATTATGGAAGCTTTGCATATTAACTGGGAGAAACCTACCCACAATAAGCAACTTATTCTTTATAATTTAACTTTATCCGTTTGAGATTTGTTATTATGTTTTCCTTATTTTTCATTATCTTTCTTTTCCGCAGTTTTTTGATCAATCTTTACAGATCTTGTTAGGCTTTTGTTTTTCTATGTGTCACTTTGTTATTATAATGATGTATTTTTGCCTTTATATTCACGATTTTTAGTCTTGAATATTGCAACTAAAGATGAACTAATGTAATTCGAAACATGTCTTACAAGTTTAAAAATTTCGTCTGTTTTTGAAATGCCTCATTAGTTTAGCCTTATTTAGAAATATACAGCTATCTGACAAACATTAAAAAAGGATGAAATTTCAAACTATGTTAATACGGCAGAATAATACTAAACTGCGCCTTAAAATAAACAACACTGAAATTTCAATTAGTGACTTTAATGAAATTCGCGTCAACGTAGAAAAAGATAAACGTCAAGTAGTAATTACCTCAACTTCTACACTGTTATGAAATTGGCACATAAGTTGTATCAGCTGTGTCAGCCTAAAACACAAATATCATTGGGGAAATTAAGCTACACTTGCATTGTACTGAACAAGGCTTACTTCCTGAATGCAGCCACACAATAAACAAACTTCTCTTCTCGTGGAAGTAGTAAAAAGACATTGAATTTGTCCAGGGGGCCCAACTGGCTTGACAAATTTAAAGGAAAAGGAAACGATCCTGAATTGCAGTAGTTGCTGTAGCCTTTTCTCCTCATCATGGCAGGTTCTTAATGCAAGACCGCTTCGATTATTTTCTGCAAAAATCACCTCTTCAAGATTTAGCTTCTACAGGATTTTCAATTAAAGCCCAGTATTGCGTGTAAAATGGACCCTATTAAGTCGATTCCAAAACTCCTAAGTGAAACAAAGACCTTCCTTTGCCAATGATTTGAAAACAATCGCAGTAATTTTTTGCACCGTTTTGGTTTTCAACCACTCGTTGTCCTATCGAAGAAGCATGTTTAAAGATGGGTTTTTGTTTTCACCAGCGGGCTGGTTGTTATCTATGCCGAAAAATGTGGGACGCGTTGTTTTATCCGTTGTTTTATCTCCTAATCTCAAATGCTCCTCCTCTGTACCGTAAAATGAAGCAGCGAAAACATACCTTAGCGATTGGGTAGAAATGAGTTCAACATTTTTTCGTGAAAAAACGGAAAGGAAAACGAAAAACCGACAGAGACAGGGAATTATTTAGAACAATCTTAGCGTCAGGGTAACGAAAAAAATTTTGTTTTCGCTGAAGCATCACATGTGGAAGAGTGAAATCACGGCAAAAATCAGTTACGTCACGTGATAGTGCTGAATTTGAGCCACTGCGATACAGCGGAAAAAAATTGAACATAGCAAAATTGGATGACGTCACCCCCTGGTTTTCTGAATCTTTGACGGCCTATAGCTCGGCAACCACACATTTTAGAGGCATGGTTTTACATCAATTCAACATAACTTCTCAAGGGCTTTTCAGAAATACATTTAGATAAATAATAAAAATTTTTTAAGCTCACATGTTCTTACTGTAATGCAGTGCGGCACTGTTAAAAGCACTTTCACGTGCGTAAATAAAGCCTTAACAATAGATAAAGAATGTTTTTGTCGCACGCACTTTCCTGAAAAACTCAACTGGAAATAAATTTTTCCCGGTTCCTGTTGCCGTTTCTCGTACACATATTGTTCCCGTTCCTACCGAAAACAAATAAGTTTAAATCCACCTTAAGTCCACAAATGTAAGAAAAAACAATTGCTAAAACAATGGTTTTTTGTCGTTGAACAATGTAACCATTAGGCTACAATGTAACCAATGTAACCTAATGCTGAATCAAAAGTTGTTTTTGCTTGAATACGGAGGCTTAATGCACTCAATTCGATATTTTTAAGGTAACGAAAAGCATAAGGGCGCATGCCTTGAGGATGTAACAAAGGTCAAAACAAATGGTCACCAGAGTTTAGGTTCTGGTTCCCCCAAAAAATTAATCAAAAAAGATACAATACTGCATCGGTTCCAAAATTTTAATTAAAAAAAAAGCAGACAGAATTATTGAAAAAAATAAAGAGGTCATTTACATGAGAAAACGTATGCCAGGATGAAACTCGCCCAGGGTGGAGTTTGTAATGCATTTTATTTGTGTTTGGCTTCTCACAAAAAATACACTCAACCGGGTTTACTAAAAATTACGCTAAAATGGTTTTGTTGACAATTTTGAAACGAAACGGGTGGGATATTCAACCCGAGTTGAAAAGGCGAGTTGTATCCATCTCCGGTTAGGTTCCAGTTATGTAAACACTTTCGCAGATATCAAGAGCTTTGACCACAGGCCAAGTATAAATTGTTGCAGGGATGAATTTCAAGACAGGTTGAGTTTCTCATGTAAGAATCCTCTAAGCTATTTGCTAGACATACGTTGAAGGTCCTATCCATGTCCACGTCAAGCAGTCCTACGAAAAAGCAGACGCAATTGCCATAAAGCTATTGAATAAATTCATTGAAATTCTTGCTGAAATTTTTCATTAGCCAAAATTATCGTTGTGATAAGAGTAACTAGAAAAACAAACGGCATCGTTGAACAGTTGAGTACGCGGCACGACTAAATGCAATTTATTCGGGTTTAATATGTGACAGGGGCTTTTATGTTATTATTGCCCTCTTGCATCGCATTAGAGGTAGAGAAGCTTTTGAGGTGTCTCATGATTGGTGGAAGCTGTTTCATACAAAGCGATTCCTTATACAGCAGTGTTGCTATGGTGAATCAGGTTAACTCGTGCGTTTAAATTTGGCGGCTATAAATTTTGCCACGCGGTCTGTGCTTATCATTAAAACTGAACATGAACTGTGAACGGAGGACGTTTCAAAGTGCTTGACAAGCAGATTTTTGTCTTGTCTTCTTCGCAAGTTTTGGCTGCTATGAAAGTTGAATTGGGTGAGAAAGTTCTGATTTCTGTTTGTTTTTATTATTTTCTGTCTTCCAATATTTGAATTTTAGAATTTAGGTGGAGATTTGAGTATCTTCATAGTTTGCCTAGGCCACACGTGGGCCAAAATCCTTTTGGAGTGTTTACTCAAAAAAGGGTTGCTTTACCGTGCTGGGTTTCTTGGCAATCAATTCTTAATCTCTATATGTGATGGTTATTATCACTATTAAATTGCTTATTTCTTCATTTATTCTCTTGTCGGATTGTTTGTCGAATTGACCGGGCCTCTAGATTAGATACACGAATTTTCCTGTCTACATAGAGCAGTAATCTAATTTTTTATAGGCCTACTGGACTCACGACAAAACACGAACATTCGCCGAGCTTTCTAGTAGTATTTTCGTGCTGTTGGATTGCCCATCCTGATGCAAGATAAAATTGAAGCATGTTGGCAGGAATGAGATCCGTTGTTTCTGCTATAGGCCGTTTGATATAGGCAGGCGTTTTGGACTTGGTTGGTGGTACTAGGCATTAGGCTAAAACAGACATGAAGTCCTGTACTTTCTTCAATTTGTTCCCTGCATTAATTTTGTTATTTGTTCATGGGCATATCAAAACCTGTGTCCTAATAACCTAATCGAAAGAAAAAAAAAAAAAACAAAAATGAAATCTTTGGGAGTTTTAAACCATTGTTTATGTATTGCCTTTCATACGTTGTTTGGATGCAACAGTCAGATTTTGCATTTTCGTATCCAAATATTGCAATCCTATGAAAATTTTACTTGAGTTAAACTTTTTTTTTTTAGGCTTCAATCATTCCTGTCAGCCAACCTATAGTAAATATTTTTGAATTTGGTGAGGTGTACCTTAGTTCATTTTTAAAACCAATACTGCAGGGTTGCATGTTGCTGTCAAAATAATTTTTGAAAGCAAATGGATTTCGGCTACACTCTTGTATGCAGCAGCTATACAGCTTTGAGTTGCCTACTGCTTATTGTTTTGGTGAAGAGAGAAAATCTATTTTATCTTTTACCATCAACTTTTTTGGAGGGAGATGATGCTTCAAGTGTCGTGTTAAATAAGAATGCCCTTTTTCTCAATTGATTGCACAGTTTTGGTATTCTAAACGGATTTTTATCATCTAGAAAGGTCTAGTTGTTATTCAGCTGGGTGCAATGTTCTTTGAATAAGCTGATTTTCTGTATTTTTAAATGGGCAAACAAGAATCCCAGTTTTATGTTTAGACATGGCCCTTGACTTAGCCCCAGGCACAATTGGGGAGTACAATTTCTCAATTTGGGTCAGGCCTTGGCTATGGAAGCCTTATTTTTTTTCTTGCTACGGTTGATCTAACCAGCCTTCAGAAATTTCATGAAGAACTTCTTAACGGGCTGCTCTGCCAGCATCAGAGTGTTTTGAACTATTGGTCCTTTTGTCAAATGATGAAAATAAAAAGAAATTCTTCCCCACGATGACAGAGGCTAATAAGGAGACTGGGCTCTTAACATAGTCTCAGTGGCTCTTGATGTGTTCTCTGCGGATGGAACATAGACGTGGAGCCAAGGGGCAGCCCTCCCCTTGCTTATTATTTATCAAGCAATCCTGTGAAAATGTGTTTGTGTTTATAGGGTACACTTCCAAGGTAGGAATTTCTGTTTCGTCATTCATCCTGTAAACATGCCAAGAGGCCTTCCTTACTAGCTATCCTTTTCAAAATGATGCATAAAATCTCCTTGAATTGAATAAGCTGATTTTCTGTATTATTAAATGGGCAAACAAGAATCCCAGTTTCATGTTTAGACATGGCTCTCGACTTAGCCCCAGGCACAATTTGGGAGTACAATTTATCAATTTTGGTCAGGCCTTGGCTTTGGAAGCATTATTTTTCTTGCTGCGGTTGATCTAACCAGCGTTCAGAAATTTTATAAAGAACTTCTTAAGGGGCTGCTCTGCCAACATCAGAGTGTTTTGAATTATTGGTCCTTTTGTCAAGTGATGAAAATAAAAGAAAATTCTTCCCCACGATGATGGTATAATAAGGAGACTGGGCTCTTAGCTTAGTATCAGTGGTTCGGGATGTGTGCTCTGTGGATGGAACATAGACATTGAGCAATGGGGCACCCCTCCCCTTGTTTATTATTTATCAAGCAATCATGTGAAAATGTTTCTGTGTTATTGGGTACACTTCCAAGGTAGGAATTTCTGTTTCGTCATTCATCCTGAAAACATGCCAAAAGGCCTTCCTTACTAGCTATCCATTTAAAAAATGATGCATAACAAATTTCTTTTGGTTGACAATCAGCACCTAATGGGTCAGTGTTTTTCAATACCCGGTTTTGTTTGGGAGAAGGACATTTGTCTTATTTGGGAATCTTGGACAAAATCCATTAGTTTTGGCTATTTGATTGACATTTTAATCATTTTGAGAATGTAGGCAAAGAAAAGCTCCTTGATCAGACAATTTTGGGCCTGGGATTTTCTCATAGGATTTCTAGCTATTTACACCGATGATTTGTAATTGGGTTGCTTTTGTGTAATGCTGGAGACGGGTCTCAATGGTCAGAAGTTCATGACAACTAAAGGTTACCTTTATTGGTCACGTGAGATACATGTTCTCCACTTGTTGGAGGTTAATGACTTTGATGTCATTCTCATTGTTAATTTGAAAAGTGGTTTACAAAGACTACAGTTATGATTGGAAAGGAAAGATACCTACTCATAATGCTCATTCGGGAGCTCACTATGGTCAAGGCTTAATGACTAAAGGGTCCTTCCCTATTGTTATCCTTTTTTCTTAGGAGTAGCGCATCAATTAGAAATTTAACAGCAAAAACAACAACTTTTAATTTGCAAGACATGTTTCGGACATGCACTGTCCATTATCCTTTTAGAAAGAATAGCTTCTTTTTGAGATTCTACATTTTTAGGTCCCCATTGTGGCTTATCTGGTATATACACGTGCTAGCATATACTGTTAGCAACCTTGAGAGGTTATAACTGTTAGGTCATCATCATAGCTATTTTTGGGCATACCTTCCCTGGGATGTGCAGTTAATAACTGTAAGGTCCCTTTTTTGTTCATCTTGGAAATATATTGTCCTTTCAAAGGTTAATAACTATAAGGTCCATCTTATTGCTAATTCTGGGATGGAGGTGCTCCTTTTCGGAGATCATAACTGTTAGGTCACCATCATGGCTGATCTTGGACACAAGGATTTTTAGGCAGCTTAGCATATCGAGAAAGTTAGTGACTGCAAGGTCCCTACTTTTCAACGTGGAGAGATGTTCTCCTTTCAAAGGTTAATAACTGTAAGGTCCACCTTTTTGTTAATTATGGAGACATAAATGCTCCTTTTCCGAACTTATAAGGGTTAGATCACCGCTATGGCTAGTCTGGCCTTTAGGTCCTCCTCAATGATAGGGTAAAATATCGCTCTATGTGGCTGTGGTTCATGGCCATCAGGTAATCACCAATTTCAATATTGGAAATATCGTTCTCCGTGGCGGAAGTTACTGAGTATAAGGTCATCCTTAATGTTTTTAATGTTTTTGGAGATATCGTTCTCCGCAGCGGAGGTCAATGGCCTCGGGTAATCATCAATTCATTATTGGAGATATCGTTCTCCCTGGCAGAGATTGATGGCCTCAGGTAATCATCAATTTCAATATTGGAGATATCGTTCTCCGTGGCAGAGGTTAATGGCTGTCAGGTCATCCTCAGTCTTAATGTTTTTTGGAGATATTGTTCTCCTTCTGCACTAAAGCTTTGTACCGTTCAAATATGTTCCTGTGTATGTGTATATTTTCTCTCGCTTCTGTAATTCTTTTACGTGTGTCTGTTTTTTTCCTGTTGCTGCTTTCGGGGAGCACTGTCTCTTCATTTTATTCTGCGCTTTAGCTTTTCTCTAGGTTTTTTCAGTTTGGTGGGCATCTGTTCTTACAGCTCTGGTCACTATTCTGGACTACTCCCGATGGGAGTTACCATAAAAGTATGTTTAAGAGGTTAATGGCCGTCAGGTCATCCTCAATGTTAACGATTGGCGGAGGTTGTTAAGACCGGTTGGTCTTCCTCAACGCTATTTATTGAATGAGGTTGTTAAGACCGGTTGGTCTTCCTCAAAGTTATTGATTGGCGGAGGTTTAAAAGACCGGTTGGTCTTCCTCAATGTTAATGATTGGCGGAGGTTATTAAGACCGGTTGGTCTTCCTCAATGTTAATGCTTGGCCGAGGTTATAAAGACCGGTTGGTCTTCCTCAAAGTTAATGTTTGGATATATCGTTCTCAGTGGTGGAGGTAATGTATATGGTTTGTATAATACACACTTCTCAGGTTATGCGCGTTTTTTGGATGCCGTCGTCAGTCGTCGTCGTATGGTATTCCTTTCACGGGCGCATTTGCTTTGCTGGCAGCCGTTGCGATGAAAGTTGTGGAGGCGTAAACGCACAGATCTTTGATTGAGGCTTCAGCCGATGATGTGCAGATCTTTGGTGCTGCGCAGGTGTTCTTTCTCTTGGGCCAGTTTAGGATGCGTTGCTTGGTGGTGTTTTTCTCGCTTTCCTTTGCCTTTGCTTTGGGGGGTTGGGGGAGCTTCGCTCTTGGCGGAAAAAACTTTGTTTCTTCGTCAACCCCCCAGAAGCGAAGGGCATTTTGGCATTGGGCTGGCACACTGACCGCCCATTTTGAAGTTCCGATGATGAGAAAAACATCACCAGATCTCAGTTGATAGACAATGGTGGCTACACAGCGCTGAGGGACTTCTTTTGCATAGCCAATTGCTTTTGCTTCCATGCCGTTATTGCCTTCCCTGGAACAAATATTAAGGCACGACTAAATGCAATTTATTCGGGTTTAATATGTGACAGGGCTTTATGTTATTATTGCCCTCTTGCATCGCATTAGAGGTAGAGAAGCTTTTGAGGTGTCTCATGATTGGTGGAAGCTGTTTCATACAAAGCGATTCCTTATACAGCAGTGTTGCTATGGTGAATCGGGTTAACTCGTGCGTTTAAATTTGGCGGCTATAAATTTTGCCACGCGGTCTGTGCTTATCATTAAAACTGAACATGAACTGTGAACGGAGGACGTTTCAAAGTGCTTGACAAGCAGATTTTTGTCCCACCCACCCTCCCTGCTTGCTTGGTTTAGGTGCTTGCTTTCTTTTTCACTCTTTTCATGCTTGCGACTAGTGTCCTCAGGCTCTGGTTGTCGGCATGGACATAGTGTGCTGGTCTGCGGAAAAACTTTGTTTCTTCGTCAACCCCCAGAAGCGAAGGGCATTTTGGCATTGGGCTGGCACACTGACCGCCCATTTTGAAGTTCCGATGATGAGAAAACATCACCAGATCTCAGTTGATAGACAATGGTGGCTACACAGCGCTGAGGGACTTCTTTTGCATAGCCAATTGCTTTTGCTTCCATGCCGTTATTGCCTTCCCTGGAACAAATATTAACGTCAAGAAGCTAAACAAGAAAAAATTTCAAAGTAATCTAAGTCCATTTAAACTATTTTCAGCCTTCTTCATGTACATACAGTATTGGCAACGTGCCACAGCCCACAAGTATCAACTTTCAGTAGGCCTCTATCAAAATGTCAAGTCCAGCCACTAAATTTGAGAGGGAAACCTCTATAATATACGAATAATACATAGGGATAAATCTTTTATAATGTTTTTATTTCTGTTTTTCTACAAATCTTTAATTTTTTCAAAATATATCCCATGAGTTCTCCTAGTCTTCCCTCGTTCGTTGTGGTCATCGATTCATCGGTGGCCTAAGCCTTTGTCGTTTATAACAACTTCATCAGAACATCGCAGCGTTCTTCGTTTCACAAATTAATTTTGAAACATCAACTCCAATTTCAGTTGCTGCAGTTGTTATTCCTTTCATTTTCCCACTCCGAAACCACTTACAGCAATATGCCGGTGGACTTTACTGCCTCGTTGTTTCCATTTTCCTTAGAATTTCTGTGGTGCAGGCACTCTTCCGTTCGCGTGATACTGTTTACGCATTCCACAGACAAGGAACAATGCCAATTAGATATAATGACAGTGATTTTTATTGCTTCATGGATGTTTGACGTGGGACCCTAGGTTGGATCCTGAACGTAGGCATTGAGCAATCAATAAATCGGATAGTCTTAGAAAGAATGGTTCTCGGAATTCCTTCGAAGTCTATTGAAATCCTTTTGAAATCAAATTCTTCTCCAACCTTTTGTCTTGTCCAGATTAAGAGCAAATCACTTCTTGGGAATCTGCTGGACAGCTGCGTGGACAGCTGCTGTAAATAAACTGCTTTCTCGAGAATCCCTTTGAACTACTTTTGTTTCACAGAAATCTCGTACGCCCTTTTGAAGAGTAAAATTCCCCTCTCGGACCAAAATAGATAGATTCAATTTTGATTTTAGCCAGAAGATTTCGATTTCCAAAACAAGTCATGAAAGGGTAATTTGAACTAAAGATTGTGGTGTTATTCAAAAATGAAGGAGGAAGATTATAATTAACGATTTGTCTTCAGTCAAACATGAACTGTCCAACTTGTTCTCTACAATCACTACAATTTCAAAAAAAGTGTACGTGCATGATGACCACAAGATACAACATACTTCACAAATCATGCACTCTTTTGTAAACTAATAACACCATTTGTGTGACAAGAAGGAAGCTAGGGTAATTGTCTTTGTTGATAAAAATTCACGATTCTTTGTGCTGGTGTCATTTAGAGATTATCATTTTTAGAAATCCATGTCTCTAGATATTTATTACTTCTAGAAACATTTAGAATATCGGTAAATTGTGACAGAAGGCAAAGATGTTATTTCTAAGAGCTTCTATAGTTTGTAACGTGGTCTGTTTTGATTTGGTCATGTCATAATAAAAATCAGGAAGGTTTACTTAAGGGTCTGGGCCACGGGCCACGGGTTTATTTTGTTTGCAATTGGTGGTTTTCTGTAATTATGGTGGAGTACTTCAATTATGTTTCCAACTCCATAGCTAGAATAGATGCATCGTTGTTAAGCTGAATCTCTAAAATTTTCAAAAAACCAATCCTTTACACCAACACGGTATCAGATAATCAGTATATAAGATATAAGAGTCTAGATTCCAGGCTTTAAAGACTCCAGTTCTAGATTCCTGGTTTCAAAGATGAAGGGGTTTCTAGATTCCGTATTTTAAAGATTCAGGGTTGTCTAGATTCCGAGCTTTGAAGACCCCAGATTTTATAGATTCCAGTTACAAGATTCAGCGTTTTAAAGACAGCCCGTTACGCCCTTAAGTTGTACAAAACTTCAATATCGCGACCAATAGCGGAAACATCTTTGAACATTTAAGAGATGGTGTGACACTCCGTAGAGTATAAACATCAGCAACAGACCAAAAAATTGACTAAGACGGCATATGTCCGGATTGAAGTGCCCCAATCAGAACGTGAATTGCCATTGTGCTCTAAACACCAATCAGCTTTGGCAGGAAGGACAATAAACATTAATGGAAGAGTCCAAGTGAAAAAAGAACTCTTTCTGTCTTCACAGAACATGCCTTTTAGTATTGATGTGGACATGTCGACAGATCCCAAAACCTCGAAATCAAATGAATCATAAGTTATCATAAAAGGCAACACAAGTAACTATACCGTTTTATTCGAAAGTCTAAAAATGACTGGTTGAACAGGAACACCAGGATAAAAAGCACCTGAAATGCAAAATGGCTGAGTATGTATGCAGTGGAATTGCTAAAGTAAAGAATTTAATACAAAAAGCAAAAGGTTCTACTGAATTTGTGTGTTTTTGCAATTCTGCAGCAATAAGCAATGTGGTTATTACATTATGGAGTTTAAAACTGGAAAAAAGAATTCATAAGCAACGTCATGACATATAGAATATGATACTGGGAATGCGATTACTTTTTGTTGAACAATTAAAACTTATATTTACATATTTTACCAGATTTGAATGTGATTAAGCTTTTCCCATTTGTGCAGGTTCCTATAAGAGCAGACGAAAAAGTCAAACAAGTGATTTTGAAGTAAATATTACGCAATATTCAAAGGTAATCAAAATTAGAAAATATATATTAAGGCTATGAAAAAGACTTGATAACTAAAGCAGTAGACAGCTAAAGGCTAATACAGAATTAATATAAATAGCAATATAAGTAAGACTCATCTTCTGTTTCTGATACGATATTCACATTTTTTAAGGTGGTCTCTGTGCGCAGTACCCGGGGGGGGGTACTTCATTGTTCAAGTGACTAGACGTGCCGCCCAGTTTTTCCAAACCCACCCATGTCTACCGATAAATTCTGTTTGTCGTGGTACCCACGTATAGAAAAAACAACGAAATATTTTACCCATTTGTACCAATATCTCAAATGTTACACATATTTTGCTACCCATGTGTAGAGATTCTTTACGGAAAACCAACCCATGTGTAGGGAAATTGGCGCTGAAAAAGTTACCCATTTGGGCGGCACGTCTAGTATATTGAACAATGGAAGTACCCCCCCCGGGGCGCAGTAGTCAGTGTGCAGGGCTCACAACGCCAATGTTGTGGGTGCGAGCAACGGTCTTTCCACTGTGATTGCAGAGATAACAATCTTGGGCAAGTTGTTAACACAAATGTGCCTCTCCTCACCAAGGTGAATAATTTGGTACCTCGGGGATGATTAAGAAGCACCGAATGTTGCTGCGCGCTTTTAAAAAAATGCTTTCCAAGGAAAACAAACAACTGCTTGAGGGGGTAATGAGATTGTAAAGCACCTTAGAATATTGAATTATAGTTAGGGCGCTATATAAATGTGATAAACTTTACTTTTACCTTGAAGGTTAAGAAAGCTCTTCCTTTGTAGGATTTTATACAGCTATAAACTTCTAAGCCAAGCAAGAACGTTTTGATAGCAATGCAAAACTAACGAAAAAATGAAAAAAACTTACCTTCAGGAAACACGCAAATCTGAGGCCAGTTACCACCTGAAGTTGCTCTGCTAACTAGCTCCTGAACAGTCTTGTTCCTTGAATGCTGATGTCCTCGAGTGACGTAGACTGGCTGAAACGCTCTAACGGCATCTGAAAAGAACAAACGTCTATAAAAATCAAGAATAAAAGCAAAAATCAGAGTGGGATACACCAACATTTGCTACTTTGTTGATGTTCATAACTCTGATTTAGATAAGAACTAAAAGAGACGAAAAATAAAAAATTATGACTAAGAGATTCGTTGAAATGTTGAAGGAGAGCCTTCGGAAACTTCGCAAAACCGTCAATTCTAAAGATATGATTGACTAACTTGAAAATATAGGAAGTTTTGCTAAGATTGAATAATAACTCACGTCCAAGTACGGGGGCTTCATCATTCTCCTTTCGAGAGAGGAATGTTAACCTTGCCAAACATATCGACAACAGACCATCAATGAAAGTTGAATGAGGTGCGACCACTACAATAGGTGCTTCTTTTGAACTGGCTAGCTGTCCTTTCACTTTTATCCAATGGAAGCCCAAGCAGAGGAGTACAAATCGAGATAGCACTCTTAACAGATGCTGGATGAACCTTAAAAATGCCAATTATAGTAACAATTGTTGTCATTTGTTTCTACTATAGTAATTATTCCTTCCAATTAGAATAATTATAAAAGTCGACATTGTTTAAATTAGATAAGGAAAAAAACGCTTCCCAAAGTAAGGATGTAGTCTAATACACCAATGCTAGTGAGAACACCAATTTAATTCAATTAACACCAGTGAACACGGAAGTCACAAAGAGACAAAGATGACTTCCAATGGAACACCGTTTAACAATGATGAACACAGATGAGCAGCAACGGAACACCAATGAATACAGATGAACACCTCAGAACACCAATAGACACCAACGAATACTGACGAACACCAATGTAGCACTGATAAAGACCAATGAAGAATAATAAGTAATATGAAAAGATTTTATCTTTCGGCTTGAGGCCCGATCTTGTCGAAGTAATTTAAAGTGACTATGACATGGAACAATTTTTTTAATTTCATTGCATAAATCAACGTAAAAAACCAGCTTAATTTTATTGTCCAGTTTTTATTTTGATCCGGGCAACAGTTTTGGCAATAGCCATTTGAGGAATTTGTTCCTGGTGCTCAACAAGATGCATGGACTTGACGAGGTGATGCGAGGAAACAGAACGGGAAAGACCAAAGAGACCTTGGGCATGAAAAAGAATAGCTGACGGCGATGGCGATGATGTAGCAATATTCCAGTCATACAGTTAAACACTTTGAGCAGGCCAAATAAAAGCGCCGTGACTAAAGCATAGGGCGAAGAGAAGAGACTTTTTGTTGGCCTAGCCTAGCCTACAGAGCATATGGCGCAATATTAATAGTGGATATTGAGAAAACCTAAAGATACACAAAAGACACGGTTTTTTCTATAAGAAACACTCTAAAAGCCATGACCCTAGAAACGCCAAAATTTAATAAACTCCAGTACGAGAAAACTAGTATAGGTGTAGCCTAATTTTTGGCAACAATTTCATATTTCAAAAAAATATCCTTTTTCATTTTGAACATTTACATTGATTAAAAAATTTAGTTGCTTGAAAATTTCATCCATTAATTTAAATGGTAATACAACAGTCTGATATAGGTAAATTTGAAGGAAAACGCAGACTTTTGATAAATTTTATGATGAACAGGCAGACGACAAAAAATTTCGAATTGATGTTTTGTCAAGCTTTTCTTGTCAGTCTGGTTCAACACAGTCTGGCTCAACATGATCACAGCACAATTCTCTATTGCTCAAGTTTTTTCATTCAACAGAACAATTAATTCATCAATTTCTTTTGAGAATGTAGAACAAGAAAATTTCCTATCCAAATATAAAATTATAATTCTACATGTACAATTAAATTATCCATAAGCCTTTCACAGTGCTTGACTAAAATAGGAACTTATTAGTACAACCAATGAAAGAAAAAAGACATGCAACAACATCTTGTATGTCTGATGATTGAGAGATCATGAAACTCAGAGTTGCATACTAATAGTCACTTTTCTATATAAACTTCATATAATATTTAATCGCAAGAGTTATGTATTAGTTAAATCAATAAAAATGCTTCTAAACATCATATAGGCTAGTTCATACAATAAAAGTGTCCGTCGTAAAAAAATAAAAACAAAAATTGAGAAATTTTGAATTAAAAAATGTTCTATAAATCAGGAAGCTGTAACCTCTGAAAAACAACTGAATCCTCATCTCCCGGAGAAGGAAAATGTGCACATATAATACAAGACAATACACAACTGGGCAGAACAACTCATACATTTCTATCCAGGCAGTGCCAGACCAACTACACAAATTGCCTATAGGGAACATGCCTTAGCTTCGTGTACCTTGGAACTTTATATGGATTGTCATATTGTTGTTTGTACTCATACCAAGCAGTTTTCAGTGACCAGATAATAGTTCAAACAGCAATAAACCCAGGATGATCAGTAATGCAGTCAGTCAATCACATTTCTTGCTTCGTCTATCTAACTTTTTGGCAACTGCTTGCATAGATTTGCCCCCGGGGAGGGGGGGTACTTCATTGTTCAAATGACTAGACGTGCCACCCAGTTTTTCCAAACCAACCCATGTCTACCGATAAATTCTGTTCCTCGTGGTACCCATGTATAGAAAAAACAACGAAACTTTTTACCCATTTGTACCAATATCTCAAGTGTTTGAACCCAATTTAACACCTGAGGCAGCTCTAAATGCGGCGAAAAGGCATTTGCGCTGAAAACTAAAAAGCACTTTTTATCGGGCTTTTAAAAACAATACATGTCTAAAATTTTTTATATATTTTATAACCCATGTTTAGAGATTCTTTACGAAAAATCAACCCATATGTAGGGAAATTGGCGCTGAAAAAACTACCCATTTGGGTGGCACGTCTAGTATAACGAACAATGGAAGTATCTCTCACCGGGATATTTGCAGCACACATTTTCCCTTGCTTATGGTAATGTTTGTCCACATGTACACCTGATCAATGAAGAAGAAAAAACTCAGCAAATAAGAAAAAAATCGATGAAGGATGAACTCAATAAACATTCAAGTGTCTTAGATTTTGAAATCACATAGACTTAATAGCCTAATGCTGGAACTAAAAACCAGTGAATGAACAAAAAACCTGATGCAGTGCTGTCGGGAGGGCAAGAGTTTAAAAACCACAAACACAGAACGCATGAAAACATAGAATTTTGAAACCAAGCAGTGCAAGATATAAATACATACCGGTTCTCTTCTACTTCTTCTTGGTTCTGACTTGGGCTTTGATCTCCAATTAGCGCCAAGGCCGTGGAATCTTTGGTTCAAATTGATAAGGCTGGATTATTCCTTTCTTCTAAAGTTCTCTACTCTTGCAATCCTTCCTCAACATAAAACTCTAAAAAATCGCTCTCACTCCCACAGAATCCACTAGCTATTTCTCCCCTGATCTCCTATCCACTCTCGCTGCTATATCCCCTCAACTCACTCTTGGAAACGTTAAGCCATTGTTGATATTGTGTGCGAAGTGAAATTCATCAAATAGCTCCTCACATGAATTGCTAATCGAATGAATCCGACGCCTGCAGTGACATTAAAACGCAATTTTCAAACTCTAAGTGACATTATTGTGAAAACTGTTGCCCAAATCAAAATAAAAACCAAACCATCCCATTCAGCAGTTCCTTTTACAAAGTTTTACGCAACAAAATCAAAAACTTCAAAACTTGTGTCACAGTCACATTTAAGCACTTGTGCGTGGTTTTAAGATGCGGTTTTCACATGATTCGTTTGACAGTGGTGCAGGCGAGCCAGCGCACTTTCTGTTTTTTTCCGCCTCTTCTCTTGTGTCAGTGGTAAATGGGTCAAACCCTTCTTTCATTTGCATCGCTGGTGTCCATATGAACAATCGGTTGATTGTCCTAGCCAAGTGGATTCTGCTGTGATAAGAAGGACATTATCTCCCTTAATGAGAATGTGACTGGGTAGCCGAGTGGTTAAGGGCGGTGCTTCAGACCGCAATAACAGGTTTGGAGTTTGAATCCAAACTGTGGAAAAAGTTTCGGTTTTTTGTTTTCCAGATTTTAATAGTCTAAACGTTATATAAAGTGTATAATTCCACAAAACTACAATGCTTTTTTGACTATATATTTGCTTCCTCTCATTTCAATTTTGTTCCTCATTTTCATATTATTTTAAAATAATTAAAGACTTAAACTTTCAGCTTGCTTTTACATTAAAATCTAATTACGATCAAAAGTAATTTTAAGTTCTAGCTTAGATAAATCAATACTAAGATAAAGGATAAGAGTAAGCCTATATTTCAATATTAATGTCAATTTTGATTTCGATTTCGAATTAAATTTCAAATTTACATGATTTTAAATGTAATTTAAATTCTTTATAGGTACTAATATTCTTATTATGCTAATTACTCTGCCCGCTGTCCTTGCCCATTGCGCTTTTGCCCCGAAAGCATTTTTTCCTTGCCCGCTTGGAAATGCGCTTCCTTTTCTGTTGGAACTCTATTCTGCCAAGGCAGTCACCATCTATTTTCGTAATCTTTTTCACCCTTGAAGTTGGTTAAAGTTTGTTAATTCCTCGATTTTGAAATGTTTTGATTTTAGTTGCGGGCTTTTTTTGTTAGTGCAAGCTGATTCTTTAGACTGTTTTCTGGTCGATTGCCAGGAAAAGTGTTTCGCTCTCTGACTCTCAACCTCTAACAAAATGTAAGATTAAATTATCGCCTGAATCTTCTGTGAGTTATTCGTTCTTTTTGCGAAAAATGTTTTCAGCATTAAAAACATATTTGAAATTTTTTCGGGAAGTGGTCACTAAATGTTAAATCAAGGGGCTTTCACTCATACGAGATTTTCTTTACGCAAAAATATTTTCAACGGATTTCCAAACAGACAATGCGATTTTCAGCAAAGGTGTCCAAGATTCCAAAGGAATTGCCTCTCCAAAATGCTGCATTATTTTTCCGCGCAGTTTCAACACTTTAACAAACAAAACAACCCTTGACAATCAGCCTACAAGACCATATTACAAAGTCAATGCTTTCGTCATCACTTGCAAAACTTTATACACATACAAACTAGCAAATTATCTTGGAGAAGCGAGTGCAACATGCATATGACCTGAACTTTCGCTAGAGTCAGGGGAGGTCAGGCTTCCTTTGCTTCCTGGGAAAGCTAACAAATCCACATATTTACAAAATTAGACTGTCGACCTAATATTTGACATTGCTTCAGATTTTGTCCATCTAACTTTGGGCCCCTTGCCAGTGGTTTTTGGATGCATTTTTCGCATGACTCTGCCACATGTGGGGGATTCTTCTATGTGCTCATTAAGTGGCCTCTATTGTGATGGGTAGAAATTGGTCTCCTTGCAAGAGAGAGTCAGTATATGGCCTAATGGTTACAGTCACGGACTCACATACCACATCTCTTGATGGGGACTTGATTCCCACCAATCTGAGGACACTCTGTCGATAACGGTAGAAGAAAGTTGAAAAGCAAACAAATATCCAAAAGTCCTGCTGGAAAAACAGTGGTGGAAAACAAGCCAGAAGATTAAATAGTGAAAAAAGTCATTTATTGTAGGAGGAAAAAAATTGTGAAACATTTTATTTGGCAGACTCGTTAAGATCTTATCATAAGATTTACTCAAAAAGTGTCCAGGACTATGATGCCTTGCGCAAAATAAGCACAAATTCTAAAACTGCTTACACGTGATTATAATGTCCAACTCTACAACAATGCCTATCAACGGCTAAAGCCACGGCCACACGTGCGACATTTTGATGAAAATTAGAAAGCATTTCTAATTTGAGTTAAAGCGAGTGAGCGTTCTGGTCTCCCTATATGGGCCTTTTCCAGGGTCTCTGTTTCATTTCGAGGCTGTCATGTGTATAAAAGGCTGAAAATTATTAGGAACTTTCTCATTCATATTTGCAAAACTTGTGAAGTGAATGAGCGAAGAAGATGAAGAAGATATCGTCGAGTGCTTCAGCTAAGTGTTTTTTACTTATTATTATCCATGTTTGTTTGGCCATGTCCTTCAGAGCTTGTAGTAGAACAATTTGTGTAAGTCTGTTGTAGGCCTAAATTCCAGCTATCGTTGTGTGCTTTGCTGCACGTGTGGAAATCCGTAATAAACTGCTCGCTCGAGATCTTCGCCTGTGTTTCAATTTTTTCTTGCAGATTCAGCATGTTAAAAAATGAGATACATGCTGCTGTTCCCAGCTTTTGGAATTAGTTTTATGCTCAATTAGCTTTGAGCTGTGTTGAAATGTTATGATTTTGTGTGCTGTTTGTTGCAGCGAGAGTAGCTGAATTTGTTGGCCGGTAAATCTAGGCAGGGAATTTCCATGAACAAACTAATAAACCACCTAACCGAAAATTTTTTTCGGAATTCCTACTTTACTAATCTGACTTTTGAAGTTTGTGTTTTTAATAATATTGACGGAAAGAACATCTCAAATGGAGCAAAAAATTATACAACACCAATTCGACTTGGCTTAATACTCAGAAGTTATTACGATTCGAAATGTGTGTGACGTCATCAAAACGCAAAACTGATATTTTGAGTCTTAACCGTTTCGTGCACAAATTTTTCTTTTGATGTGTTCAGCGTTACTTTTAGGATAAAAGTATCGTGTTCTCTGTCACTTACGCTAATTTTTGTCATTTCAAACCTTTAATTACGATGAATGCTCGTAATTTCTAATGCAATGCAGCTAGGGTTCCGAACTACTATGAATGTTGAAAAAGATGAAAAACTTGAAGCATTTTCTGCTTACTTTCTCTGAGAATGGTAATATGATTGAGCTGGATAGAGCGAAGTACTTTCTTATGACCACGGTCTTTATTTTGATTTATGTAGCCGTAAATGCTCGAGAAGACGACAGACACCTATGTCGATAAGTTGTAGGCAATCGCACAGGCGAAGGCATAGGAACAAGTGTAGGTGTAGATGAAGCGAAGGTCTAAGCTAAGGCACAGGTATAGGTGTAGGCAATCGCACAGGCGAAGGCATAGGAACAAGTGTAGGTGTAGATGAAGCGAAGGTCTAAGCTAAGGCACAGGTATAGGTGTAGGCAATCGCACAGGCGAAGGCATAGGAACAAGTGTAGGTGTAGATGAAGCGAAGGTCTAAGCTAAGGCACAGGTATGGGTGTAGGCAATCGCACAGGCGAAGGCATAGGAACACGTGTAGGTGTAGATGAAGCGAAGGTCTAGGCTAAGGCACAGGTATAGGTGTAGGCAATCGCACAGGCAAAGGCATAGGAACAAGTGTAGGTGTAGATGAAGCGAAGGTCTAAGCTAAGGCACAGGTATAGGTGTAGGCAATCGCACAGGCGAAGGCATAGGAACAAGTGTAGGTGTAGATGAAGCGAAGGTCTAAGCTAAGGCACAGGTATGGGTGTAGGCAATCGCACAGGCGAAGGCATAGGAAGAAGTGTAGGTGTAGATGAAGCGAAGGTCTAGGCTAAGGCACAGGTATAGGTGTAGGCATAGGCATAGGCAAAGCCATAGACACAGGCGTAGGTGAGATGTAGGCAAAGGCATAGGCGAAGGCACAGGCACAGGCGTATGTGTAGATGACGGCACAGGCATCGGACAAGCCTTAGGTACAGGTGTAGGTGAGATGTAGGCATTAGTGTAGGCGAAGGCATAGGCACAGGCGTCGGTGTAGATGTAGGCATAGGTGTAGGCTGAGGCACAGATATAGGTGTAGGCATAGGCGAAGGTATAGGCACAGGTATAGGTGAAGGCATAGGCATAGGCTTAAGCGATGACATAGGCACAGGTGTAGGTGTAGATGAAGGCATAGGAGTAGGCGAAAGCATAGGCACAGGTGTAGGTGTAGATGAAGGCGGTTATCGTCAGCGGATATGGCTAGTTTGAAAACCAGGCTTGGTGGTGGATTGCAGGGGAATTCAAATACTACGGTTCACCCGAAACACAGAAAAATCCGTTCACTTTCGTGTTACAGCACGAAGTGTGCCACTTTTTATCAGTCTTAATAGGCATAATACAGAGATTTATACAAGATAACAGTAACCGATAAGCTATTGGAATTGACTTTTGCAAAGAATTTTGTTTAAGTTTTTAGAGTTCCAAGGGGAGAGACGCAGTTCGCAAGTTGTTACGTTGACAAATGTATAACTCTGTAAGTGCAGCTTTGTGGGACAAGCCACTGTGAATTCTCCAAAATAGCAGAGACGAGCGCTGAATGATAAAAATGAAAAAACGTAAGAAAAAGGCTAAATAGGATTTATAGGGTAGGTTTGCAGATTCAGATATTATCTGACTTGTGGCTCCTATTCTGGCACAAAGTTTGTTGCCAAAATATTGAACTGAAACGGAATCGGTCGATTGGCTTCGCTAAGCTTCGCTCCAGTTCATTTCAGCAATGGCTAGTAGCTGGCAAGTGGGCGCACAATTTCCTCCTGTCTTTCGCCAATCTTGTCGACTGAAATGGACAAACCTATTGATGTTATGGAGTTTCATCTATGCAATGAAACTCAACCCTCCATGGCTGTTCCCCTCTTTCTTCTAGCATTTCTTCCTAACCAAGTGAGTATTCCCTCTAACCACGTATCAAAATGCGGCTGTTCAACTTTTGTAAGCAGTGCCCCTATTTTTGGTATATGTTTACCTTGGAACAACTTTTTAGTACTTCGCTCTATCTAGCTCAATCATATTACCATTCTCAGAGAAAGTAAGCAGAAAATGCTTCAAGTATTTCATCTTTTTCAACATTCATAATAGTTCGGAACCCTAGCTGCATTGCATTAGAAATTACGAGCATTCATCGTAATTAAAGGTTTGAAATGACAAAAATTAGCGTAAGTGACAGAGAACACGATACTTTTATCCTAAAATTAACGCTGAACACATCAAAAGAAAAATTTGTGCACGAAACGGTTAAGACTCAAAATATCAGTTTTGCGTTTTGATGACGTCACACACATTTCGAATCGTAATAACTTCTGACTATCAAGCCAAATCGAATTGGTGTTGTATAATTTTTTGTTCCATCTGAGATGTTCTTTCCGTCAATGTTATTAAAAACACAAACTTCAAAAGTCAGATTTTCACTGACCGTTTTCTACGTCATCGATGACGTCACAACCATTGATTTGCCAGAATGTTTCCAAGTCTTAAAATGACCACCCACCACCAAAAACTCCAAACCTACTTTAAAATTCCGGTTACCCAGTTTGCTAGAATGTTGCGAAAAATTCCCTGTCAATATTTTTGTCGATGTCGACCCCCTGGTTTTCTGACCCCCGTATTTCACGAACGCAGCAAAAAACAACCGTTTACCAAATTTTTTTTGAAAGTCCATGTGAAATACTATCGAAAAATCACTATGAAGTTAATGACCTCTTCGAGTGGCACTTGACCCCACCTGAAGCCGGTCTACTTATTGAAACACGGAGATTCCAAATCCGAGATATGCCTTTCCGAATTTTGACCGGAAGTTGCTGATTTTGATGACGTCATAAGACACTAATAACTGACACATTAAGCCATTTCACAGTCTCATTATTACCGATAGACAAAAAGTAATTTTCAGACTCGCTAACAAAAGCGCATTCAAATGATATATAACTATATTATTTTTGCTTGCATTGGTTGTTTGAGTGATGACGTCATCCATTTCTTACTTTTTATTAAAAGGCGGCAAAAAGACGTCAAGTCACGTCTGTACCATTGGAATTGTAGAAAATAGCAACGCTGTAGCAATGTCCGAAGGACGCTGATGATTATGATAATAATGATGAAGATAATGTTAATAATGACGAAGATGACGAAGAAGAAGACAGCGATGATGAGAATGATGATTATGTTGGTGATGATGATGATGATGACGATGATGATGATGATGATGATGACGATGATGATGATGATGATGATGACTTTGAAGAGGATGATAATGACCATAATGATCATGCTAGAGACGATCATGATGATGAAGAAGCCAACGATGATGAGAATGATGATTATGTTGGTGATGATGATGATGATGATGATGATGATGATGACTTTGAAGAGGATGATAATGACCATAATGATCATGCTAGAGACGATCATGATGATGATTATGATGCTCGACGACGACGACAACGATGATGATCACGTTGAAGACGAAAATGATGATCACCGTCTTCAACATGATGATCATGTTGAAAACAATGATTGGTGATTGTGATGATGATGGTGATGATGATAATGATCCATTATGATGATGATGCGATTGTTGACAATGTGATCAGATGAATCTTTCCTGGAGGAATCCTAAAACTTTGAATCGAAAAAAGAAAACCTCTAGTAACGTATATGTACTAATAAATTTGAGCTCATAGGTTAAACTGTGTAACAAATAACTCCCTTCAGTGCACCGAAACCTGTAATCTTCGCTACAAATGATGAATTTAATTCTAGAATCTCCAAAAGCTATCATAACAATTCCCATACAATGCAGATGACTATATTCGATAATTAATAGCACTTTGAAGAATTGATTGCCAACTTTGAACCATTTATTTTCAGATGATTTTCGAAGCCGCAAACTGTTTTGAAAAAATTTCTTCTGTGTAACTTGGCAACAATTTCTACTGCGCCACAATCTCCTCCTCTTTTCACACGAAAGTACCTTGCATGTAATAGGACTTCTAGAAACCTCTTAGAATAACAACCCAATCAAAAATTGTATGAAAGTATTTAAAATAAAAAATAAAGTCAAATTAGATTTGAGCAACATTTTGCAATATTGTAGTCAAACTTTTTTTTGAAACCCGACCGAGCCGGCTTTTTTGCGAGAAAATCTTGGTGTCAAATTTTTAGTTTCCTGCATCGTGGATCGAGCTCACAACCCTTAGCGCCAGAAACAAGCGCATTATTCCACTGCGCTACACTAACAGTTGATACTAATTGATGTTTTTGGCAAGCAATTGCATTTTGTTAATTATGCCCACTAACGACAACACTTAACGGCGATTTCAAAGTTTAATTCCTATCATTTGTGATTTTATCTTTTGTTACGCGGTTTGGCAGGAAAATGCGTCTATATGCCTATGTACCTATCTATTTTCTATGCGTACATGCGTTCCACGACACCCTCTTAATATGTCCTTCGGACATAAAAATGATGAAAATTAGAACTTCTGGATAACGTTAAGCATTTAAACGCCCACTGGCTGTTGCTTTAGGATGACGTCATCATATTGGAGTTTAATCCGTTAAGGAAACTTTATTTAAAAAAATTGAAACATTAATCTGCAAATTGATAAAAGGCTTGCGCTCTTCGACGATGACAAAATGGATAAAGTATATTTACAACATTAAGGAACCAAGTTAGAATCTTCACTTTCGCGATCAGAATCACTTTCTCCTGAATCTCCAAAGAATATGAAGTCGAGCTCTGTGCTTTCAATCGCTTCGTCCCTATCACTTCCGCTTACGTTCTTCTCAAGTTGCTTCTTTGCTGCCATAATCAGAGACTTTGCTCGATCCTATCGTTTGGCGTTCTTTCGTGGAGGCTGATCATGCTCATTTCTTTGATATTTTTCTGTTTTCAACATCAACTGTCCAGCCGTTCGCTTCCAATGAAATTTTAGGGACAATCACTTCATTAAATCTGAGCCAGAAATGGCATTGATAATGCGCCCTTAGGACGGCCTGCCTCATAGAATCTGGATCAGGAGGCAATGTTAGAGATGATTTCGTCTTCATCGATTTGTACATTCTAACTCTTGTAGCAACAAGATCTTCGTCAGGCTTCCCGCATATATGACGGTCTGAATAAATAACGCTGCAACATTTAACCCTTCTTCTGTCAATATAGGTGTCTTATCTAATGATGCCGACAATGAAAGGGAATTCTGCTGTTTTAACGCTTTTTTCAAAACTTTAATTTTACCCACTCCAAAGAAATGCGAAGTTGTGTCGCAACCTGATATTCTCTGTATGAAGAACATCATCATTATTATTATTTTTTTTACTATTATTACATTCACATTGTTGTGAGCCGGTGTTCATCAGTGTTCATTTGAATACATCAACATCCCCGTATGCAAATTTTCTACTACCGCCCTAACATTGTTATCCATTCCGGAAGAAATTTCACAGCCCCCTAAATTCAAAGTCTTCCTACATAAATGGGACTTCCATTGGTGTTCAAGGGTGTTCCATTGATGTCCATCGGTGTGACGTTTCGAATTTTCCCTCAGGATTGTCAAAAACTCGATATAGTCAAACTCTCTCACTGCTTGCCGATAGAAAAGCAAATATAAAATTGTAGAGCCGTGAAACAAAAAATTAGTAGAACTGCTACAAAAACTAGTTAAATAAATGAAAGGAAGCAACTGTTTTTCTGTTATGAGATTTGTAAATCTCTTTGATAAATATTGACACATACCTTCTCCAGCCAGTGAAAGGCTTTAAGAGGTCTTCATCTTTTATCCCAAAGTTGCAAATAAATCCAAGCAATCCAGCAAATCCGAAAGTTATGCACATTAAAGTAAAACGTAATGGCAAAATAAAAATTGCATTTGTGAAAACCTGCAATCAAAAAATGAAAACATTTCATTAGTCTTCTCTTGCACAACTCCCTTCGATAAAATAAAAATCAATTTTATGATTATGATCATCATCAATATCAACATAATTATCATTGTCATTCCCATCGGTATCATCGTCATGGTGAGTTTCATTGCCGTCGTCAGTGTCACCATCATCGTCATCCTTAACCCTATTCTTATTGTGAGATCCAAAAAATGCCCCCATCAGAAGGTCAAGTAGCATAAAAATATGACCTGACTTATAACCCTGATTCAGCAAACATTAACACTCGTCAAGATCTTATCCTAAGATTCACTCAAAAAATGTCCAAGATTATGATGCCTCGCGCAGAATAAACACCTAGAACTGCTTACACGTGATTATAATGTCCAACTCCACAAACAATGCATATCAATGGCAAAAGCTGGATTTCCATTTGTCTGTTTTTCGATTGGAACAGAAACAGGAACGGGAACGGGCACGGGAAAACGGGAACAGGAACCGGGAAAAATTGATTTCCAGTTGATTTCTTCAGGAAAAGTGCACAGGACAAAAACAATCAAACATTGCCTCAAATTTCTCAGCCGAAAGACTCTATCTTCTGTCATTACAAGAAGAATTCAAACGGAAACGGTTATTATTATAATTGACATCAAATGAAAAATACAGAAATCTGTAATGAAAAGAGAATTTCTTTATTTACTTGATTCATCAAAATTTATTATTTTTATCGTATATTGTTGATAAAAACTCACATAGATCAAGCAAAGTAAAAGTCGATTTTCTTCAAACTCATCAATCAATTTCCCGAAACCAACACAACTTAGAATCTACGCGGTCAGATGAAAATCGGGGAACTCGCAGAACTCGTGGACTTTTCGCAAGTCTGCGTTATTCGCTTTTGCATAAGGGAAAAGTGCAATCTGCGGACTTAACGGACTTTTTAAAACTTACACAAAAATTTCTCTATACGTTACAACTTGCTGTTAGTAGATTATGTTTAAGGCGTCCTGTGGAAGGTTCCACCAGCAGCATATGACGTCATTAGTGCAATGGGTTTTTATAATCTCATTTGACAGCAGTAGCCTCGTTTTAAACCAGTAGCCTCGTTTGGAACCAGTTGGAACCTCGTATACGCTGTGCTCTATTATACAGAATGAGGTGAAACATAATTAATGATTTTAGTCTAAATATATACCAATAATGTATATACAGTAATGGATAGACATAATGCTAATGGCTAAACACTTCAGACTTGATACAGAGAAAAAGTCAACGATATCTAAATTAGATATTCATCAAACTGTAGTCATTTTACTGTTGATGATAGGCAGAGACTTGAAATACATATCAATGAACATAAGCAATTCATTTTACAACACATTTATTAACAAGAATAAAATTTTCTCAATATAAATTAAACATATGACATTCATACCATAACAGTACAATTCTAAACACCAACAATGCTACGCTATATCATCTTACCTCATCTCATCATCTGAATCTTCGCATCATATAAGCAAATTGTAGCTTTACCTTCAATTGTTCAACATGGTGGATAGTAACCATACAACATGTCCGATAAATGCTTAAACATGTAGGTGTTGATGATTCCGATTCAACATTTGATATATGTCCGCTTATTTCATAGCCAGTAACATTTTTCCAGCATCCTTCTGCTTCTCTATGGAAGTTTTCCAAACCTTCATTTTTCAGAGGTTTTGCTGTAAATGTAAACTTATCACCTCGAACAAATTCCATCAGTGCTTCATAGTATGTATTTCTATGGTACATTGAAGCAAATGGCAAAAAAACATCACTGTATGAGTTAAAAAGAGCTTGTAGATCATCAGTTTATGCAATGTCATTCAGCGATATTCTTGAATCAAATTGATACATTGTAGCAAATTTAATGATGGTAATAGCTAGAGATTTGATATATATATATATATATATATATATATATATATATATATATATATATATATATATATATATATATATATATATATATATATACAGGGTGGCCCAAAAAAGGGACCCTTAACTAAATAATTTATAAATAATTTATTCTTAAGTTGGAATTTCATGAAATTAATACTACATTATATTCAACTCAAGTGAGATATTTCGTGAAAAGATCATGATGATATGGGTTAGTATCTCTGAATAAATTGACTTTAAAACTTTACAATCCAAAAACGTACTGTAACAAAATATGCAACTTTATACCCTTACGTAATTCTTACGCAACAAAACAGAAAAACCAATAACTCATTCTTTCAGTCAAATGATATTCAAAACGTCCTCAATCCTGCTCAATACACTTCTCTAATATGACTGACCATACATTAATGGTCGGACAATTTAACTCTGGGACCCTCGGGGATAATGATTCTCCTTCACGCACGATTGCAGTACAGTACCCAATGGTGGAATATAAACAGCTGGATTTTGGACATCATGAATTTAATGTCCCATTGTGCCGAGATGGAAGCTCTTATCACCAACATATTTTTACATGATAGCGCACTTGACTTGAATATTACCTGGTATAAATTTGATAAAATTCCTCCTTGAGAAAACTTATTCAGAAATTATTTACATATATATATATATATATATATATATATATATATATATATATATATATATATATCATGAAACTGCGCATACGCAATAGTCATTTTCATGACAAAGCTAGAGGTCTGGAAACTAGTATGCAGGAGAAATAAGTAATAGAGATTTAAATGATAAAATTCAAATGAATATTTATCAAACTTCGCAAGCGCAGTTGTAAACTCTATAATACTCAACCTTAGTGGCTTTATACTTGGCTTATGACATCGTTATATCGTATGTACACAAAAACATTATCTAGGCATATGCACTACATTGGTCATATATTGACAATAGCAATTTAGCAATATTAAATGGAAATTCATTTACAGCCTTGTTTTCGAAGAATGGCAACACAGAAATGACGCCATTTTCTAACAGTACATCAATGAACAATAATTTCTTAATATTTTATAATCATAGTCATTTCCAGCTATATGGAAAAGTTGGAGTACTATTATGAACAAATCCTTTCGGAACAGCATCCTCTGAATTACTAGCTTCTTCATCATTCTTTACTTGGAGATGATGAAATATTTTCTCTTATCAATGTTATCAATTCGAGTACTGCTGATACCATTACAAGAGGTGAAAAAATATCACGTACTAGGTATTCTACTGTCATGCAGCTTTGTGGTCCTTCCCTACGTGGCAAATAGCTGTATAACGTTCCTTGAAAGGGTCAGACAAAACTAGATTTTGAAGGGTTCCTTGACAGGGCGTTTCTCTCAAATGGTCAAGATTTTCAAGCAAATTTTCATCTACTGCACTGTAACTTTAGGGTATCTATTCTGCACGGTTTTGTACAAGTGCATCAAATGACTCATTCTGTCATACGTTCAGGCATTGTTTTACGACATATTTCAATGGCTTAAAGCTAAACTTTCAGCAGAAAGTGTTCTTTTTAGTACAGTTTAGTCTAAAAGACCTTGAAGTGCGACTTCAATCGCATATTTTATCAACACTTGGCTACTAATGACGTCATAGCTAAAAATGCTGATGTGAGCAAAAGTAAACAAATTATATATCAATCGAAGGAAATGCACTTTGTTTGGCTTTAAAATTGATTCCAAGGGGTTTAATTAAAAGAAAATTTATGCTTTTTGCAATTAGATGACGTCATCATTCACGTGATAATTAGGCATTTTTCCAAAAAGCTCCATAGCTCATTTTTAAAAGCATGTCTTCTTCTATAAGAATCAGTTGAGAACACAAATATTAGCAACTTTGTTTGATTGTGACAGCATATGCCCTGACTCTAACATTGTCTTTTGTTAAGTTACATAGAAGCAAAGCATAATAAACTCTAGTCTTTAGCTTGGTCTTTCTTTCTGCATTCCGTTCGTTCTGTGAATGGTGAATTGCCGAGTGACTTTGACTTCTCGGAGGATTTAGACGGCAGCATTATTCTGAAGCATTCACTCCTTAAAAATCTCGTACACCATTGACGTGGATTCTATCGATTACACAGAAATCCCTTAAATCCTTTTGTTTCAACAGCAATCTCGTACGTCTTTTGAAGAGTGAAAAAGCCCGAGGTATGGTGATGATGGGAGACATCTCTCCAGAAACATTGCCCTACTAAATATCAAAGGCTTGTCATGATAAGTGGTGACTATCATGTCGAATACAGTGCCAGAAACAGCTTTGATAAGTGTAAATATATTATACTTAGGACAGTTCAGACAAAGAGTTCACCATCTTTCTTTGTCAAATTTCTCAGTGTTTATTGTAGCTGCGTAAGTCGTAGCCGCTTAAATCGTAGCTGTGTGAATTGTAGCTGCATAAATTTTGGAAGAATGGTGATAAGGCATTGGAAGTAGGATGTCTGTATTTTCCCATGCCATAGGTGACAGATTTGTGAATTGAGTCACAGGGATTGGATTTACAGCATGAGACAATCCAGGCCCCTTGGATTTTCAACATTTTCCTCAGCATTTCTTGTGTGAAGAGGGTTTGATTTGTAAATTTATCAAGTGCTAAGGGTGTTGCATTTGTGACATTTTTTGGACATGGGGGTCGGATTCGCAGTCTCAAATCAATAATGAACCCCCTTGGATTTACATCTTCGGTCCCCTGCACACGGATATTTAATGGAATGTAAGTTAGCATGTTAGAATGTATGAAAATAATGGTGTTTTAGCGTCAGTTACAAGGATCTCAGTAGTAGGTCAACAAATCAAGACCTCAACCCTGGCTGTGAAGCTTCAATGGCTGGGCTTGAACCCTGACCAGACTGAGCTCCTGACACCACCACCAGTCAGGCACCTGGATTACACCACCACGTCACAATACGTTCAACAGAACACCACAACAACCTTGACTTGTTACTAAAATAAACTTCGGCATAATTGCATAATACAGGGCCAGCTAAAGCTGTTCCAGGGTAGGCTGCCTACAGCCTACAGATACCGTGATTGTTATGCGTGACAATACTCTTTTGTTTTTGGATAAAAGACTGCGGAGAAAACAATATTAATGTTCGAAAATTAGATTCTAATTACCCATTGTTCTCAAATCTTGTAGGCCTTCGGTAATGACGGACAGTTGCGACTCCATTTTGAGAGAGGGTTGCAGAATCGCGTCAAGAATGGCAGCTAGACTGGTTTTAAGATATCAAAAGTGTCTCCGACCGAGAGAAGAAATATCTTGTCAAGTGTCTCTTGCAAAAAATGGTCTTCAACGTGGCTTTGCTCGGTGTTTCAAATGTGTTTACTGATACACTGGATTTGCTTGTCGTCTTGAACTATCCGTGATCTTGAACCCTTTCTGCCTATATTTTCTCAGGGAAAAATGCTGCAGACAGGTATGAATGACTCCTGGGTAGATTCCATATCAAATTCTAGCTTTTTTGATGAGATTTCAGCACAAAAAATGAAAGCGCCGCTCCGTCCGATTTTTGGGAGTGATGGCCTAGGCCATTTTCTGTTATATTCATCACTGAAATCTCGAACCACGGCGGTGGCCGGAGGGCTGGTGGCTGGGTCGTTTTTCTATTCAGTACCTGTCATTAGGTGCAATGATTTTTTGGAAAGGCATTTCACTATTTACAAACGTGTACGAGATTTCTAGTGAACTAAAGGTATATGCATGACAGCAATTTTGCAAGAAACTTCTTGAGAAACTATTCAAATACACACTTTTTTTATAGGTACGAATATTTAGGCTCGAAATCACTGAAATTGAAGAATGATTTAAGAATAGTCCCAGACTCAAGCTTCATGAAGACAAATTTGTATGTCTTTGCGTTTTTTCACGGAAAAATTTTAAGAATAATCCAGGCTCTGCAAAAATTAAGTTATTCTTATACAAAAAAATGTGTATTTATGGACAAATTATAATATTCTTCATGATATCTTCATATCTGTATAATTCATGTGCTTTTATTCCATGGTGCATTTGAAGGTCCTTATTCAGTCATTCAGTGAATCAGTTAGAGTAACTTAGGCTAGCTCTATATTTACATTCACCCTTGCATGTAGGTTAGGATGGGGGCAGCTGATCCAGGCTACTCAAGTACAGCTAGAGATTACAAATGTGTGCAGAGTATTACATACATTGTAAGATAATACATCTGTACTGGGTTGTTACACATGTATGCTCTGTGAGGACCATCAATTTGGGGACACCTTTCACTTGCATGTCTGAGATAATCAGCATGGCTGTCTGCTCGTATTTCCACCTCGAAAATTAGATATCTCATGAATGACTTTGTGTTGCTCTGTGGTCATTTTTTGTGCACAGCCCCCTTGCATGAAAACACAAAGCTGGTTTAGATCAAATGAGAGAGGAAACCATTCTTTGCAACAATCAGTTACCTTTCACTTGCATGCCGAGATAATCAGCATGCCTGTCTGCTTGTATTTCCACCTTGAAAATTAGATATCTCATGAATGACTTTTCGTTGCTCTGTGGTCATTTTTTGTGCACACCCCCCTTGCATGAAAACACGAAGATGGTTAAGATCAAATGAGAGAGGTGGGTTTTATGCACATGAAAGCTCTTCCCCATCATATTAGCTTGTCTTGATGCAGCATGCTTGTTTTGTAAACTGCATCAAGTGCTGCAAAATTTCTATGCCCCCCCCCCTGGTGTTGGAGATAGTGTCCTGTGAAATGTTAATATTCTTTACACTATTTACAATCATCCTAAGCTGCTTGTATTAGACAATGTTAATTAATGTTCTATAAAAGGAATCTTGGTTTCTATGTTATTTTATAGGTTATTTTTGGAAATAGTGTGCCTTAAAATGTTACCATTGTTTACACTTACAATGATCTTAATAGGTTGATGGTTGTATGATACAATGTGAATTATTGTGTGATAAATTAAATCTTGGTTTCTCCCCGTTTATTATAAAGGCAACAACACAAAACACCACCCCATCACATCCCGTTTATCAGAAGGGCAAGAACACAATAAGCCCGACCCACAACATTGCCCGTTTATCAGAAAGGCACGAATACAATAAGCCCAACCCATGACATTGCCCGTTTATCAGAAGGACATGAACACAACGGCAAGAAAACAATAACCCCAACCCACAACATTACCCGTTTATCAGAAGGGCAAGAACACAATAACCCCAACCCATGACATTGCCCGTTTATCGGAAGGGCAGGAACACAATAACCCCAACCCATGACATTGCCCGTTTATCAGAAGGGCATGAACACGATAAGTCCAAGCCATAACATCCCCTGTTTATTATAAAGGCAACAACACAAAAACACCACCCCATCACATCCCCGTTTATTAGAAGGGCAAGAACACAATAAGCCCGACCCACAACATCGCCCGTTTATCAGAAGGGCACGTATACAATAAGCCCAACCCATGACATTGCCCGTTTATCAGAAGGACATGGAGACAACGGCAAGAAAACAATAACCCCAACCCACAACATTACCCGTTTATAAGACGGGCAAGAACACAATAACCCCAACCCATGACATTGCCCGTTTATCGGAAGGGCAGGAACACAATAACCCCAACCCATGACATTGCCCGTCTATCAGAAGGGCAAGAACACAATAACCCCAACCCACAACATTGCCCGTTTATCGGAAGGGCAAGAACACAATAACCCCAACCCATGACATTGCCTGTTTATCAGAAGGGCATGAACACAATAAGCCCAAGCCATCACATCCCGCTTATGAGAAGGGCAACAACACGATAAGCCCAACACATGACATCACCCGTTTATCAGAAGAGCAAGAACACCATACACGCAACCCATGATATCCCCGTTGATTAGAAGGGGAAAAACACAATAACCCCAACCCATGACAAGTGCTGCAAAATTTCTATGCCCCCCTCCCTGGTGTTGGAGATAGTGTCCTGTGAAATGTTAATATTCTTTACACTATTTACAATCATCCTAAGCTGCTTGTATTAGACAATGTTAATTAATGTTCTATAAAAGGAATCTTGGTTTCTATGTTATTTTATAGGTTATTTTTGGAAATAGTGTGCCTTAAAATGTTACCATTGTTTACACTTACAATGATCTTAATAGGTTGATGGTTGTATGATACAATGTGAATTATTGTGTGATAAATTAAATCTTGGTTTCTCCCCCGTTTATTATAAAGGCAACAACACAAAAACACCACCCCATCACATCCCCGTTTATTAGAAGGGCAAGAACACAATAAGCCCGACCCACAACATTGCCCGTTTATCAGAAGGGCACGAATACAATAAGCCCAACCCATGACATTGCCCGTTTATCAGAAGGGCATGAACACAACGGCAAGAAAACAATAACCCCAACCCACAACATTACCCGTTTATCAGAAGGGCAAGAACACAATAACCCCAACCCATGACATTGCCCGTTTATCAGAAGGGCATGAACACAATAACCCCAACCCATGACATTGCCCGTTTATCAGAAGGGCATGAACACGATAAGTCCAAGCCATAACATCCCCCGTTTATTATAAAGGCAACAACACAAAACACCACCCCATCACATCCCCGTTTATTAGAAGGGCAAGAACACAATAAGCCCGACCCACAACATCGCCCGTTTATCAGAAGGGCACGAATACAATAAGCCCAACCCATGACATTGCCCGTTTATCAGAAGGGCATGAACACAATAACCCCAACCCATGACATTGCCCGTTTATCAGAAGGGCATGAACACGATAAGTCCAAGCCATAACATCCCCCGTTTATTATAAAGGCAACAACACAAAAACACCACCCCATCACATCCCCGTTTATTAGAAGGGCAAGAACACAATAAGCCCGACCCACAACATCGCCCGTTTATCAGAAGGGCACGAATACAATAAGCCCAACCCATGACATTGCCCGTTTATCAGAAGGACATGGAGACAACGGCAAGAAAACAATAACCCCAACCCACAACATTACCCGTTTATAAGACGGGCAAGAACACAATAACCCCAACCCATGACATTGCCCGTTTATCGGAAGGGCAGGAACACAATAACCCCAACCCATGACATTGCCCGTCTATCAGAAGGGCAAGAACACAATAACCCCAACCCACAACATTGCCCGTTTATCGGAAGGGCAAGAACACAATAACCCCAACCCATGACATTGCCTGTTTATCAGAAGGGCATGAACACAATAAGCCCAAGCCATCACATCCCCGCTTATGAGAAGGGCAACAACACGATAAGCCCAACACATGACATCACCCGTTTATCAGAAGAGCAAGAACACCATACACGCAACCCATGATATCCCCGTTGATTAGAAGGGGAAAAACACAATAACCCCAACCCATGACAAGTGCTGCAAAATTTCTATGCCCCCCTCCCTGGTGTTGGAGATAGTGTCCTGTGAAATGTTAATATTCTTTACACTATTTACAATCATCCTAAGCTGCTTGTATTAGACAATGTTAATTAATGTTCTATAAAAGGAATCTTGGTTTCTATGTTATTTTATAGGTTATTTTGGAAATAGTGTGCCTTAAAATGTTACCATTGTTTACACTTACAATGATCTTAATAGGTTGATGGTTGTATGATACAATGTGAATTATTGTGTGATAAATTAAATCTTGGTTTCTCCCCGTTTATTATAAAGGCAACAACACAAAACACCACCCCATCACATCCCCGTTTATTAGAAGGGCAAGAACACAATAAGCCCGACCCACAACATTGCCGTTTATCAGAAGGGCACGAATACAATAAGCCCAACCCATGACATTGCCCGTTTATCAGAAGGGCATGAACACAACGGCAAGAAAACAATAACCCCAACCCACAACATTACCCGTTTATCAGAAGGGCAAGAACACAATAACCCCAACCCATGACATTGCCCGTTTATCAGAAGGGCATGAACACAATAACCCCAACCCATGACATTGCCCGTTTATCAGAAGGGCATGAACACGATAAGTCCAAGCCATAACATCCCCCGTTTATTATAAAGGCAACAACACAAAAACACCACCCCATCACATCCCCGTTTATTAGAAGGGCAAGAACACAATAAGCCCGACCCACAACATCGCCCGTTTATCAGAAGGGCACGAATACAATAAGCCCAACCCATGACATTGCCCGTTTATCAAAAGGACATGGAGACACAGCAAGAAAACAATAACCCCAACCCACAACATTACCCGTTTATAAGACGGGCAAGAACACAATAACCCCAACCCATGACATTGCCCGTTTATCGGAAGGGCAGGAACACAATAACCCCAACCCATGACATTGCCCGTTTATCAGAAGGGCATGAACACGATAAGTCCAAGCCATAACATCCCCCGTTTATTATAAAGGCAACAACACAAAAACACCACCCCATCACATCCCCGTTTATTAGAAGGGCAAGAACACAATAAGCCCGACCCACAACATCGCCCGTTTATCAGAAGGGCACGAATACAATAAGCCCAACCCACAACATTACCCGTTCATCAGAAGGGCAAGAACACAATAACCCCAACCCATGACATTGCCCGTTTATCAGAAGGGCATGAACACAATAACCCCAACCCATGACATTGCCCGTTTATCAGAAGGGCATGAACACGATAAGTCCAAGCCATAACATCCCCCGTTTATTATAAAGGCAACAACACAAAAACACCACCCCATCACATCCCCGTTTATTAGAAGGGCAAGAACACAATAAGCCCGACCCACAACATCGCCCGTTTATCAGAAGGGCACGAATACAATAAGCCCAACCCATGACATTGCCCGTTTATCAGAAGGACATGGAGACAACGGCAAGAAAACAATAACCCCAACCCACAACATTACCCGTTTATAAGACGGGCAAGAACACAATAACCCCAACCCATGACATTGCCCGTTTATCGGAAGGGCAGGAACACAATAACCCCAACCCATGACATTGCCCGTCTATCAGAAGGGCAAGAACACAATAACCCCAACCCACAACATTGCCCGTTTATCGGAAGGGCAAGAACACAATAACCCCAACCCATGATATTGCCTGTTTATCAGAAGGACATGAACACAATAAGCCCAAGCCATCACATCCCCGCTTATGAGAAGGGCAACAACACGATAAGCCCAACACATGACATCACCCGTTTATCAGAAGAGCAAGAACACCATACACGCAACCCATGATATCCCCGTTGATTAGAAGGGGAAAAACACAATAACCCCAACCCATGACAGCCCCGTTTATCAGAGGGGCAGGAACACATATTTACATCAGCAAAATACCTCAAACCCGTAACCCTAAATAGCCCAACCTCCCCATCTTTGATATTATATCTATCTACTACTGCATAATAAGAAATAACACGAACCCATAACGTGACCTCCTCATTAGAACGGCTACACCACTAGCAACAAATGGCTCCTGTTCATAACTACCATGTAGTACTGCAGAGTACACCCCGCAACGGAGAACATGTCCTAGTCTCTTCCTAAGTCCCTCGGTCGGTGGCCGCCCATACATGGAAATAGGCCTATCTATGTAGCTACATTTTATTGGAGCAGACAGATTGGTGACTCACCTTGTAGAAACAACACCATCTCGTGGGTTGTAAGACAAGCCTCCGAAGGCACATTCTCTTGTCGACCTTGACCCACAGCAATTCACCAGATGCCCACTTCGCCATATCCATTGCCTTGACTGTGTGTGTCACTTATCTCCATCTTTACCTTCCGTAATCCGTATACCATTTGCCATGTGACGTTGGAAATTGTATTGTAATATGTTGTTGGTTCCCGTGGGAACATGCCATGAAAACATAGACTCAGAAGGCCTTTACGTTCTACGTCACGACCCAAAGCTTTGTTATTTTCCGTGGATGCGCTGTAACTCGTTGGTTGTAGGTTGTAGGTTGGTCAAATAACATAGCTTCAAGGCTTCACTCTCACGTTGTACGTCACCACGGAACGACTTGTTATTTTCCGTGCATGCGCTCTAACTCGTTGGTTGTAGGTTGTAGGTTGGTCAAATAACATAGCTTCAAGGCTTCACTCTCACGTTCTACGTCACCACGGAACGACGTGTTATTTTCCGTGCATGCGCTCTAACTCGTTGGTTGTAGGTTGTAGGTTGGTCAAATAACATAGCCTCAAGGCTTCACTCTCACGTTCTACGTCACCACGGAACGACTTGTTATTTCCCGTGCATGCGCTCTAACTCGTTGGTTGTAGGTTGTAGGTTGGTCAAATAACATAGCTTCAAGGCTTTACTCTTACGTCGTACGTCACCACGGAACGACTTGTTATTTTCCGTGCATGCGCTCTAACTCGTTGGTTGTAGGTTGTAGGTTGGTCAAATAACATAGCTACAAGACTTCACTCTCACGTTCTACGTCACCACGGAACGACTTGTTATTTTCCGTGCATGCGCTCTAACTCGTTGGTTGTAGGTTGTAGGTTGGTCAAATAACATAGCTTCAAGGCTTCACTCTCACGTTCTACGTCACCACGGAACGACTTGTTATTGTCCGTGCATGCGCTCTAACTCGTAGGTTGTAGGTTGTAGGTTGGTCAAGTAACATAGCTACACGCCGTTACTCTTACGTTGTACGTCACTACGCTAGGCTTTGTTGTTTTCCGTGCATGCGCTCTAACTCGTAGGTTGTAGGTTGTAGGTTGGTCAAATAACATAGCTTCAACGCTTCACTCTCACGTTCTACGTCACCACGGAACGACTTGTTATTGTCCGTGCATGCGCTCTAACTCGTAGGTTGTAGGTTGTAGGTTGGTCAAGTAACATAGCTACACGCCGTTACTCTTACGTTGTACGTCACTACGCTAGGCTTTGTTGTTTTCCGTGCATGCGCTCTAACTCGTAGGTTGTAGGTTGTAGGTTGGTCAAATAACATAGCTTCAAGACTTTAAACTTCGTACAAATAATTTTCCCTCTGTGGCCATGGGAGTACGGCTCGCAGGTAATGCCGCTGCAAACTGAGGACTCTTGGCGGCTCCTTGCCACGTTATACTACACTTCCACCTTCTCAGTAGGCTGGCCCTGTATTATGCAATTATTCCTAAACTTCTTACTTGTAGATTAGAACTTGTAAATAGCATGAAGCATGACCCACTGAAATAAAAACCTTGATGGATTTACGGCACAGCTGTTACGATCCCCTATTGCGGAACCTCGATTGTTTCCCTGAATCAGATTTAACAACAATTTGCATGCATCAAGCGCAGAATTGCCTGTTTTCAAATTGATGGTGTTTAGAGATCTTACTTTCGATTTTTATGGTTTAAATTTTGCTAAAATTACTGGCTCTTTCCTCGTTTAATGATGTGTTTAGTTTATCTCGTCTTCTTTTTTCTTTTTATACAATAAGTCTTGTTCGAAGTACAGTTTTCAAGAATTTCCGCTCATGGGCCTAAAGTGCTGTTCCGAAAAATTTGTTTCGCTGTTCGTTGACTGCCCGAATTCATTCGGTTTCTTTTGTAATCTATGCGGGAATACCCTTAGATTAATGTTATGAACATGCCAGTCTAAAAAGTAATTGGTGATTCCCCGAAATTCAGTCACGAAAAGTTTCGGGCCTCACAGAATTTTGATAGTCAAGTTTTTTTTGCTTGCATGTCGAGTAATGTCTTCACTAAGGCATATTTGACTATTCAAACATGTTTTCAACATCATTTTGTCACGTAGATAGGAGCGATTTCGAGTTTTCTTTAGGCCACCCTGCCCCGAATCGAGTGAGCGCCTCCGCAGAGATAAGGCGTGCTTTTGATGCTGCGCAGCGCCGTTTATTTTGCGTGACATTATCATTACTCGAATGCGTCAAATAATTAGTTATTTCCTTTCGCTTTTGTTACTCCCTTTGTGACGTTTTAAGGAAATGTCTTAAGCACCAAATATAATATAGAAAAACAATAATTTTCAATTTCAATTTTCAAGATTTCGTGAATACAGCAAGTTTTTCTGGAGCTTCAAAATATTTTAGAATCTTTCAATCGTTCGTAATTTTGACTGTCCTTAGATTTACTCGTTTTGTCTTAACGTATTTATTAATCGTTTTATGGAATGGAAAAATTATTTGAATTATATGGAATATCTGCTGGTGTTTGGGATTCTCCTTCTGATGTGAAACGCATAGAGAATGGGAAAAAAGTAACCAACGAATTCATGTTTGAACTGTATAAATTATTTAAAGCGAGTGGCAAAGGATTTTCTGTGTTTCATGAAGTTATTTTAACCCTTTACTCGGCAAATATTGAAATACTTGTAATATATTGCCTAGATCTTCAAATCTGATTGATATGACGATTTTAATCACAAAAATGCAAAAAAAATTGTTCAGGGGGGCGAGGGCGATTTTTCATAAATTTTTTCCCCAAAAAGGCCCATGCCCCATAACAGCCACCATCTTAACTGAAAAGGTTCGCTGTTATGTCCAAATGAAAGCCCGTCTGAAAAGCTGCAAGAAAAGTATCCACTTCCTGTCACTGTGTTATTTACTTGCAAAAATGAGAATTTTCGACTTTCTATTTAGGCCAGAAATTTTGTCGGGCCTAAAAATCTTCGACTCGGTCGAACGAAATGCTAAAACCAGCCGCCATTAGTGAAGAATCCACTCCAAAGAAGTTTTGAATACAATCCATAGGTATTACTCTATGTAAAAACACACGAATCATGGCTATTCTACGGAACGGGGGAATCTTGGACTCGGTGGAATAATTTGTAACCATATGGTTCCATCGTCGAGTAAAGGGTTAAACTTGGTTCCCTACGATATTTTTGATGATTTTGCTCAGATAAAAGCCAGTAGTTTTCGCGGCAGACTCGACCGTTTCTATAAGAAAGCACGCAATTCTCTTAAAGATGCTTCAACGAAAGAAACATTTATGGAAGAATATTTTTCGTTTACTTTCCCTAAAAAAGAGGATCCAGATACCCCAAGAAAAAAACATTTAAAATCAGTGATACGGGAAAAAGAAGAAAGAAACAAAAAGATGAAGTTAGAATTCGAAGAACAAGAATCCAGGATTCAAGATTTGGAAATTGACTTGTCTGAAGCAGACAGCAGAATATGCTCATTGGAGTTGGATTTATCCGAAAGTGATTCCTTTACAGAGACACTAGAAAAAGAAAAAATTCAAATTCAAAGAGTAGCAGCTGGACTCAAAAGTGGCATATCTCGTCATCGTTGCAGCACACCAAAAAACAAGATCTGCCTGAAGTTAAAAAAAAATCTAAAGCATCTGGAACAGAAATCAAAGGGATTTCTGGAGACCTCGTATTTTTAGATAAAGAAAAGACGGATGAGATTTTCATTGGAAAGCGATATTTTGGAGCTAAAACATTGGATGAGAAAAAGAAGGTTTCGTCGGGATTTCAAAACGTATATGCTGAAATTCCCTTCAATAAGGAACCAGCTTCACAGATTAGTTTGAAGAAGGTACAGAAAAGGGCTAAATATGGAATGGAATTTTTATCAAATATAGCTTCCGATAAAGATGATGATGCCGAGACACTATTAGTTTTAACTGAAATGATCAAGGCCAACAAGGATATTTTCATAAAAGCTGCAGAGAAGGCCGGAATCCCAATGGTAACACAGCTTACCCCAGAACAAGCAATTAATATCCAATCTTTAATGCGCTTACCGATGAACAAAGTTAGAAGTTTGCGTTCATGCCTTTCTAATTTAAATCTCAAGATTTTACCTTCTGAACGGAAAATGAGAAATGCTAAGGCTCCCTTGATTGCTCATGTGCAAAAAGCATCAGTAGAATCAGGGCTTATGGGGTTACATCGTGTTGCTGCAGAGGAAAATGTTTCCCCAAGACCTTATGTAAAGGTTAAAGATTTACACGCCTACATCACCGATATCTTGACCAAAGAAGAAATGATTGAAGACGTTCGGTTTAATGGTAAGTTGTGGCTTCTTTTTGGTGGTGATAAAGGAGGTCAACACATGAAGTTTCATGTAGAATGCATAAATACGGCAAAAGCTGGTTCTGTGGACAATGTCCACATCTATTGCATGTTCGAAGCTGCAGATTCTCTGGAGAATATGTGGAAAGTTTTTGCTCCTTATAGAACGCAAATTACCCAGCTCCAGGATCCTTCAACAAGAATTCTTGGAAAAGAAATACAAGTTTTTCTTGGTGGAGACTATCACTTTTTAGACGACTGTCTCGGTCATCAAGGCTCCTCGGCAACGTTCCCAAGTTCATCTGATCTTGTAACTTTGAACCATCTCCAAAATCATGGAGGAACCCCGCATACACCTCAAACATGTGAAATCGAGACTCGAACAGTTCAGCAATATCATGTAAATTATAATGAAAATTTGGTCGACTCAAGAAGCAACTACAACAGACGGGAGAATGGGAAACATCATTACTCTGTAATTGAGCCAATGCTATTTCCCTTAAAAAGCTTGGATCAGGTTGTGCCCCCAAGTTTGCATATAATGCTTGGAATCGTTCTTGACCTCTACAACATGCTTCTAACTGAATGCAGAAGTCTTGATACAAATAGTGAAGACCAAATAATTGATCAAACTGTGTCTAATACATGGGAAATAAAGTCATTGGAATTGAATGAGAAAGTCTGCGAGCTGAGAGAAATCGGTGAATCGATTGTGGAAATAGAGAATCGCTTAGCCCGTATAAAAGCTGTTATTTCTGGCGATTTAAAGGCAAATAGTGAGCTGGCAAAAGTAAGCGAAATGGGAAAAAAAGGTTCAAAGAAGAAGAAGAAGCCAGAAAAATGTGCATCAGAATATTGTGCTGTGACTAAGTTTGATGAAGATATTCAATGGATTTTTTGCGATCATTGCAGTCAGTGGTTTCATGCCTTGTGCGAATGTATGAGTCCTCGAGATGAGCTTACGCTGTCAGAACTTGAGGACTATGCTTGCCTTAACTGTACTGGTGTTGCCATTCATGATAATTATATAGATATTTTCAAAACGAAAGCAGAACATTTACTAAGAGATGAAGATGAAATAAAAGCAGCGACTGTTCAGTTACAAAGTGAATGTGATTCGCTGAAAGCAAAATTTCATAATTCTGCTGGAAGTCATGAAAAGAAGCTTATGAATGCTTTGGACTCCATCGCTGTTGTTCGTCAAGCTTACCACGGTAATGTGTTTGTCGGTAACCATTGCAAAAAGATTTTAGCGCGATTTGCTGTTCTAACAAGTTGCATTGATGAAAATCCAGTTGTTCGAAACAAATTCGATACAATCTTGGCACTTGTAAGAGATGCTCAGCAACTCATGTCAGCAAACCGTTTCCTTACAGAAGCTGAAATACAAAGATTAGAAAACACGTGTTACAGATTTGGGGAACTTATGCCGATTCTCTTTCCAGAAAGAAACATAACACGCAAGATGCATTCCTTGATATTCATAGTACCAAAATTTATTAAAATCCACAAAACATTGGGAAAGTTGAGTGAAGAAGAGGGAGAAAGTTTACACTCTTCTGTAAACCAGGAACTGAGACAGTTGTCATGCGTCAGAGATCAATCTGAGAAAATTCGCTTAGTTCTTGAGCGTCAAGAATTACGGTGCAATGTTACGAAGTCATTGCTAACAGTAACAGTGAGGTTATGCCAGAAATGTAAAGCTGAGGGGAACCGACATTTTTTGAGAAAAGGAAAAGACCAGGGGAAATATTGCCCAGTCTGTGAACCTGACAAAATATAAAGTAGATGAATTATAACGTACAATTTAATAATGTATTTAATGTATGATAGCCAAATCTAGCAATATAGTTAGTAGATGATAACATCCCTGCAATAATGATCCCCTTTAGATACTGTCAAAACATAATTTCAACTTCAAAATATAATACATACAAAATACATTTTAAAGAAAAGTTTGGTTGCCCCTATTACATCATTATTGTGGGGTAAAGCCATGCCCATATGGTATGGTAAGATGTGTATCAATTAGTTTATAAGGTTTAAAACAATTCTTAGCTTAAAAGTTTTATTATTCTTTTAGTATTATCTTTGTAAATTTTTACCTCTTTTTTGCATTTGGTAATGTAAATGAATTTGCCCCTCTTAAGTCATTCATTTGGGGGATAAAACTACCCAAAACTGTTTTCTTCATTCATCCCATAATGTAAAATTTCAGGATCTTTTGAGATCCGCAAAATATTGTATTGTTTTGAAAATATTGTCAAATTTGTGAACAAAGGGCTTAGTCGTCACCCCCAATTACGTCATAATTCTGGAGTTAAGCCACCTTCATATTGTAAAAATATGTATTAATTAATTGATTAGCTTTACTAAAAAAATTCAGGATCAAATTTGCATAATTTTGGTATTCTCTTGGTAAGATATTGTGTTAATTTTTCTGCAAATCTTAATACTAATGAACTTCACCCAGCTTATGTCATTAATTAGGGGATAAAACTGTACACAATTGTTTTCCATTTTCATCCCTAGATGCGAAATTTCATAATCTGTCAGGAACTTTTTTCAGATCAGCGAAATGTTGTGTAGTTTTGGAAATATTACAAAATTTGTGAATACAGGCATAGACTTAGGCCCTAAACACAATCGAGGTTCCATTGTAACACCTGTGCTTAAACTTAAACTTTCAGATTTCAATGTCCCAAGAACAAGATTCAGATTCAAGGCCTCAAGGCCAGAACAAGACTCAGATCCGACATTCGCGCTATTATTATTGGGTTATTATTATTAGCTCCTGCGGAGGGCTTCTCGCTTCGCCTCGCTCTGGAATTAACTAGTAAGATAGCGTAAACTACCAACCTCTCGGTGGCACGTGCTCCGCACGTGCTCTCCCTCCCTCGAAACTCGTTGGGTGGCTCATCCGTGCACATAACAGTCGGCTATGCAAGATATAAGGTGACTGGGGTCATACATACGCGGGATTTTAGCTGCAATAATTGTTGGCAATAAAAAGCATCACGTGAACATCCAACCTGAATAGGAACTTCATACGGAAAGAGTAGGAATCTAGAGTGGCGTCCAACACAAGGGGAATTAACATTATAAACATTATTTTTGAGGGTAAAAAGCATCATGTGACAATCGCACCTGAGTGGGAATCTCATAAGGAGGAAATAAGAATCTAGACTGGTGTAATGCACCAGGAGATTTAAAATGGTAACCCTTTTCTTGCTCAATTGCTTGGTTCCAAGTTGCCCAATTGCTCGGTTGACCAGTTGCAGCCTTGCTCTGGTTGCCCAGGTGCTCAGTTGCCCAGTTGCTCTCTTGCGCAATTGCTCGGTTGCCCTATTGCAGCGTTGCTTGGTTGCCAAGCTGTGGAGTTCCCCAGTTGCCAAGTTTCTTGTTTTCCCAGTTCCCCAGTTGCTCGGCTGCCCTGTTGTCCCGTTGCTTTGTTGCGCAGCTGCGAGGTCTCCCAGTTACCACGTTGACAAGTTGCTCAGTTGCCTAGTTGCTCACTTGCCCAATTACTAAGCTGTCCTGCTGCTGATTTGCTCGGTTGCTTGGTTCCCAGTTGTTCAGTTTCCCAGTTGCCCAGTTGCTCGATTTCTCAGTTGCCCAGTTGCTGACTTGCCAAAATGCTTGGTGGCCCTGTTGTCTCGTTGCTTAATTTCCCAGCTGCGCGGTTGCCCAGTTGCTCAGTTGCCCAATTTCTCACTTGCCTAATTGCCAAATACCCTTAGATTCCCTTAATATGACGTTATGCTCCCGATTCTTCGATTCGCTAATTCCCCGTTCCTACTTGTATAGAAGAAGAACCATTTAGGGTCGTTAACGTGAAATTGCTCGAAAGACATGGTCCAATGAATTGAAACGACGCAACACTTGCAATTAAACAAAAAATAAGTGTATTCACTCTACCATTCACTCTATTTGACAGCGAATTTTATTAAATTTAATAAGACATACCATAAATCAATAAGACATAAATTCGCACTGACCTTGAATAAGGTGACAGTTTACTCAAGTCAACTGAAATGACGCAACAAAATCACATAAACAAACAGTTTACTCCAGTCAATTGAGATGACGCAACCACCAAATCAAGTAAACAAAGATCAACAGAACCGAGAATGCTCTAAAATAAATTCTTAATTCGCTTCTTACATTCACTGTGTTATCCCGATTGTGAAACGAAACAAGTATAAAAGAACGGGACAAATGATAAACGCCTTCATCATTTTTTAACAGCACTCGAACTCCTAGGAAATATATTCCCTATTCCTTGTGGATGCACGAACTGGTGTGTCACAAAACACGGCATCCTTTTAGATGCTTCGAAACACAGTGATGCAGCACGGAATGGATTTTACCCCGTGACCGGACGTGCCCCTCTATTGGTTGCGGGAACGAGGTCGATTGTTCCCAGAGCGTAGCCCAATGCCAACGGGGAGTCGTGGGGTTCGTGCCTCAAATGTTTTCAAAGGGCGGGGGAATGCTGCCTTACTGTACATCTTTTGTCTGCCTTTGTTTCCTCGCATGTCATTAGACCAATATCGAGCACAATGATCGGTATTTGCCAGGCCGTGGCGCAGCTGGCAGCAGCCTGCCACGAACTAGGCGATGATGACAAGGTAGCACGTTGGTGGCTCGACCCCGCACGGGAGTTGGCAAACCGGGAAGCGGCCCATCTTCGGATCGAACTCTTACAAGGAAACGCGATCGCCAACGCCACGCCTACTCTGCACATTAGTATACAGACTAGCTCGGCCGCTAGCGTTACGCGCGAGGCGGCCATCGCTAGCTCCTGCGGAGGGCTTCTCGCCGCTTCGCGGCTCGCGGGCGACGCTTCGCGTAGGATGTGCTCCGCATGTGCTCTCCCTCTTTGCAAACTCGTCCGGTGGCTCATCCGTGCGCATAGCAGTCGGCTATGCAAGAAATAAGGTGACTGAGGTAATAGAATCGCGGGATTTTAGTTGCGATAATCGTTGGTAAGAATAAAAAGCATTACGTGAACATCCTACGTGAATCGGAATTTCATAGCGAAGGAGTAGGAATCTAGAGTGACGTCAAACACCAGGGGGATATTCGTTGTAAACATGATTTTTGAGGGTAAAAAGCATCATGTGACCATCTCACCTGAGTGGGAATCTCATAATGAGGAAATAAAAATCTAGACTGGTGTAATTCACCTGGGGAATTTGAAATGGTACCCTTTTCTCTGAGAGTACACAGGATCACGTGAAATGTGGATGACATGGGAATGTAATATGGACAGAGCAAATATCGCAAACGTCGTTGCTAAGGGTTTCATTTGCTTAGTTGCTTGGTTGCCCTGTAACTGATTGGCTTGGTTGCTTGGTTCCAAGTTGTTGGTTTCACAGTTGCCCAGTTGCTCGGTTTCCCCGGTTTCCCAGTAGCCCGGTTGCTCGGTTGGCCAGTTGCGCAATTGCTGTGGTTGTCCAGTTGTTCAGTTGCCTAGTTGTCAAGTTGCTCACTTTGTCATTTCTCCGTTACACTTTTGCTCCATTGCTTGGTTTCCCAGTTGCCAAGTTGTGATGTTGCTCAGTTGCTCACTTACCCAGTTGCTTTGTTGCCCTGTTGCTGATATGTTCGATTGTTTGGTTCCCAGTTGTTCAGTTTCCAAGTTGCCCAGTTGTTCGATTTCTTAGTTGCCCAGTTGCTGAGTCACTCAGTTGCGCCGTTGCTCAGTTGCTGACTTGCCCAATTTCTTGGTTGCCCCTTTGGTGCGTTTCTTGATTTCCCGGCTGCGCGGTTGCCCAGTTGCCCAGTTGCTCGCTTGCCCAATTGCTTGGTTGCCCTGTTGCTGATGTGCTCGGTTGCCTGGTTCCCAGTTACTCGGTTACCCACTTGTCCAGTTGCTCTGTTCCCCAGTTCCGCTGTTGCTTTTGCTGCCTTAGTTGCTCAGCTGGCTAGTTGCTCAGCTGCCAGCTGCATGGTTTCCTAGTTGCCCAGTTGATCGGTTGCCCAGCTGCTCAATTGCCCAGTTGCCCGTTTGCTCAGTTGCTGAGTGGCTCTGTTTTGCTGTTGCTCGGGTGGTTGGGTTACCGAGTTGCGTAATTACTCGGCTGTCCAGATGCTAGGCTGCTTTGTTTCCCAGTTTCTCAGTTGCCCAGTTGCTGGGTTGTTGGGTTGCCTATTTGCTCTGTTGCCCAGTTGTGTAGCTGCTTGGTTGCCCAGATGCTTGGTTGCCCTGTTGGTTAGTTGCCCAGTTGCCCAGCTGCAGAGCGGCTCTGTTTCCAATATGCTCAGTTGATTGGTTGCCGAGTTGCCAAGATGCTCAGTTGCCCAGGTGCCCAGTTGCTTGGTTGATGCTGGTTTGCACGCACGTTTGCACAAGTGTTTTATCTGATAAACCCCCTAAATACACTGCCTTGATATAATTTTATCCCCTTAATAGAAGTCAGAGAACAAAACTAAAGGGTTTTGGTAAACTTTTACACGCTGTAAATGTGATGCATACCGTTAATACAACGCCTTAATGGCACTGCACTTCTTAATACAAGTTAAAGAATCAACCAAGTCGGTATTGCTACAGCCTTGACATGCTGTACTACCTCAATATACCATGTCTTTATGCTATGGTTCCTCTTCAATTCAAATCCGAGAAATGAACGAACACGTGTTTCAATTTTATTTATGTGATGTACTCCCTTAATACAATTCCTTAATACCATTGAACTTCTAAATTCAAGTCAGGGGGTTACGCCCCCTTTATACAATTCCTAAATACCCTTGGATTCGGTTAATATGACGTCATGTTCGCAATCCTTCGATTCCCTAATTCATCTGATCTACCCCATTAATATATGTCATTAATACGATTGTAAAACTTAAATTCAAGTTAAGGGGTCATGTCCCCTTAAAACGTTTTGTGGTGATTTGAAACAGTGGAGGCCATTTTGGGATTCTTTCCAGGCCGCAGTGGATGCTCGAGAGGACATAGCAGACGTTGATAAATTCAGGTATTTATTACAATTCGTAGAAAATGATGCAAGAAAAGCAATTGAAGGTTTGCCTGTCACTGCTGCTAATTATAAACAAGCACTTGACATTTTGCAGGAGAGGTTTGGAAAACCACAACAAAGTATTGCAGCTCACATGCAAACACTGCTAAAATTGCCTTCCTGCTCATCTGTAAATGAGGTAAAACATCTGCGTGCCATATTAGACAAGCTGAATATTAATGTAAGGACTCTGCTAGCCCTGGGTATCAACTCGAAGCAGTATGGTAGTCTGCTCATACCGGTCATTATGTCGAAGATGCCTGAGGAAATTTGTTTGGTCGTTGCTAGGAGATATAAGGATGATATTTGGGAAATGGATGACGTTTTAAAGGATATAACTAGAGAGGTTGAAGCTAGGGAGGCTGCACTTGCAACTAAGGCTAGCAACATTGTAAGATCAGGGGGTCCACCAGTCTTTCCAAGAAATAACTCAGCGACATTACTAGCTAGTGGTGGAACAGGCAGTATAACATGCGTTTACTGTAATAAGGATCATTTTTCTGCAGCTTGTCAAGTCGTTAAAGAAATTCGTAAGCGTAAAGAGATTTTATTTCGTGACAAAAGGTGTTTTTTGTGTCTAAGAAAGGGACACAAAGTTGGTCAATGTATTCGTTCGCAGAATTGCAGAAAATGTCATCGTAAGCATCATCAGTCAATTTGTTTGTCAGAAAATAATCAACAAGGTCAAAATGTATTGTCAAATAGTGCTGAGTCTGAAACTGACAATGTTTCTACAACAACAGCAAACTTTGTTTCTGCCAATAAATTTGTCGTGTTGCAGACAGCATCAGCTGTAGCCCGGGGAGCTGATGGAAAAGAAATCAAGGTTAGGGTGCTTTTTGACGGAGGAAGCCAAACGTCATATATCACAGAAAATTTGAAACAGAAATTGGGACTGAAGCCGTTAAAATCAGAAGTTTTGAATGTAAACACGTTTGGGGACAGGTCTTTTAGGAGACAAAAATGTGATGTAGTAGAATTTTCACTTGCTAAAGATCATGGACAGCAGGGAACCCAGGTATCAGCTCTTACATTCCCGAATATCTGTTCAAGGCTACCTAGCCCTGTTGATTTGTCAAATTATCCGAAAATAAGGTCCCTAGATCTTGCAGAAAAGCCAGAAAATTCATCTAAGCCTATTGATATTTTAATTGGTTCTGAGGCTTATTGGAAAATAGTCAATGGGGAGAAAATAATCAGAGACAGTGGCCTTGTGGCTATTGATAGTAAGTTGGGTTGGTTGCTCTCAGGCGTTGATGATAGTTTTCATGATGAAACCACCCAACAAAGCTATCATGGTCAGTCGGCCTTTGCGATTACAAACTTAGTAATCAATCAACAACTAGGTGTTGTGGAAGAAGAGGATCAGCTAAAATTTCTTCTCAGGAAATTTTGGGTCACAGAAGCTGTGGAGCTGAAAATATTTTAAATTTGGAGGAAAAATCTACTGATAAAGAGTTTCTACAAGGAGTTTGTCATGACGGAGAGCGTTACTCTGTAAATCTACCATGGAAAGATCAGAAAGAGAAATTGAAAGATCATCTAAATTTGAGCAGGGATCGTGCCTCAAAGTTGTTGAAAAGGTTAAAGGGCAAGCCTGACCTGCTTATAAAATATGATGAAATTATGCGAGATCAGTTGCAAAATGGCATAATTGAGCCTGTGCCTAACGAGGCAAAAAATGAGTTCAAAGAGAGTGTGAATGTCATTCATTATCTTCCACATCAACCCGTTGTTCGAGATGACAAAACAACAACCAAACTGAGAATTGTGTATGACGGATCTGCACATAGCGCTAGTGATGATTTATCAATAAATGATTGCCTAGATCAAGGACCCAATCTTATACCGTTAGTTTTTGGAATTCTGATTCGTTTTCGTCTGCATCATATTGGATTGATTGGGGATATCAAGCAGGCCTTCCTGATGGTTGGTATAAATGAGAGAGATAGAGATGCGCTTCGTTTCCTTTGGTATGATGATGTACAGAAGGACAATCCGGAAATGTTGACATATCGTTTCAGACGGCTTTTATTCGGGTTAAAGCCATCACCAGCCATCTTATCAGCTACTATAAAGCATCATTTGTCATCAGTTGAAGAGGAGAAGATATCTGTCACTGTAGAAAAGCTGAAAGAAGACCTGTACATAGATGATTGGATAACAGGAACTGGGTCGGAAACAGAAGCCATCCAGTTATATACAGAAGCTAAAGAAATCATGTCGAGAGGAGGATTTACATTGCGTAAATGGACCTCTAATTCATCAGAAATTCGAGATTATATATTAAATCAAGAGAAAGAGGATATCATTATAGATGAGCAGAGTCAAGAGACAGTTGATACTTGTCTTCTTGAAGATGATTTATCAGTCGCTAAAACAACATTGAGTCAAAATCCATTCGCGGTGAATGAAGGGAAGTGCGTAAAGGTTTTGGGAGTGAATTGGGACACCCAAAATGATATGATATTTTATGAATTTGTGGATTTAGTCAGTTATGCTAAGTCTTTGCCAGTGACTAAGAGGTCTGTGCTGTGTTTATCTGCTCGTATTTTGATCCACTTGGGGTGTTGTCATGTTTTGTGGTAAATTTGAAAATTCTGTTCCAGAGTTTGTGTGTTGATCATCATTCATGGGATGAGGAGTTGACAGGGACATCCAGAAAACTTGGTTGAGTTTGATATCACAACTTGAATTCATGTCAGGGAAAGTAAGAATTCCAAGGTGTTATTTTGTGGAGAAATCTGAAGGCAGAATAAGGTTACATGGGTTTTGTGATGCAAGTGGAAAGGCTTATGCAGGAGTCGTATATATGCAGATTATTCATGAGGATCATGTTGAGGTTGTTTTTGTGTGTGCAAAGTCAAAGGTTGCTCCCTTGAAGGCACAGTCTATACCACGTCTTGAGTTGTTGGGTGCCTTGTTGCTTGCAAGGTTAACTGATTCTGTGATCAAAGAATTGAAGGAAAAATGCTCCATTGAGAATGTTCATTGCTGGACAGATTCGATGACAGTTTTATGCTGGATTAAAAATCAGAAACCTTGGGGGCAGTATGTTATGAATAGAGTGGATGAAATTCGTACACTTACATCAGTTGATTCATGGACTCATTGTCCAGGAGAGTTGAATCCAGCAGATATGGCATCCCGGGGAGAATCTGGTTACAAAATTGTGAATTCACGAGTCTGGTGGAAGGGACCAGAGTTTTTGTTGTTGCCTGAGAAAGATTGGCCTAATTCAAATACAACATCCAGCCTTGCAAAAGAGGAAGCTATGAAAGAAATTGTGAAACATCCAAGAATTTCAACTCATGTATATGTCAACGTCAAGAGACAGACAAGTCAGTCAGTCAATAAAATCATCAATTGTGAAAGTTATAGTTCAGTCAACAAGCTATTTAGAGTGACTGCATACGTTCTTCGATTTATCAAGATTTTGAAATGCAGGGTTAAAAATATCGTTTGCAACAAGGTTGAGTTTTTACAAGCAGAGGAAATTAAAGATGCACGTGAGCTGTGGATAAAAGCAATTCAGCAAGAATCGTTCAGTGAAGAAAAGAAGCTGTCATTAAGGGCACTTCACAGCCATTATACGTCAAACAGTTTGGTTTATTTCTGGATAACAACGGAATATTGAGGTGCAGAGGACGTTTAGAACATTCATCGCTACCATTGTCTGGAATAAATCCGATTTTGTTACCTACACAACATCATTTTTCGCAGCTTATTGTTAGTGAAACACATTACAAGGTTATGCATGCTGGTGTAAATGCAACTCTGACTGCATTACGTGACAATTATTGGATACCACAAGGTAGACAACTCGTCAAGAAATTTATTCGTCATTGTATCGTATGCGTAAGGTATTCTGGAAAACCGTGTCCACGTCGGCCAGAACCTTCTTTACCGTTTGAACGTGTGGATGAGTCGGCACCATTCACTAACACGGGAGTTGATTTGGCGGGACCACTATTCGTTGTGAATAAGCAATCGAAAGAGACTGAAAAAGTGTATATATGCCTATACACGTGTGCCTCAACCAGAGCTGTTCATCTCGATTTACTCGAAGATTATTCAGCAGAATCATTTCTACGTTCATTTCGTCGCTTTACAAGTCGTAGAGGACTACCTAGTGTCATGATGTCAGACAACGCCAAGAATTTTAAGGCTGCGGCCAAGCTGATTACTCGTATCGCAAAGTCAGAACTTGTTCAGAAACATATGAGTTCTTTATGTATTCGCTGGGATTTTATAACTGAGAAATCGCCTTGGAGAGGAGGTTATTGGGAACGACTAATCAAGATTACCAAGGATGCGTTGAAGCGTGTAATTGGACGTTCGTCATTGTCTTTTGAAGAGTTCAGAACTCTTATTGTAGAAGCAGAATGCGTCGTTAACTGCAGACCACTTACCTACGTATATGACGACACAGAAGGAATTTCAAGCCCGTTATGTCCTTCTCATTTGATATATGGACGGAGAATTACTACGCAACCAAACCATGAGTTTTATAACGCTGTAAATACAAGTCAGTCGCTTTCAAGAAGAGCAAAACATCATCGTCAGCTACTTATGCATTTTGCAAAAGGTGGAAATATGAATATTTGTTAAATCTCAGAGAAGTCGCTCGTAAGGATAAAGGAAAAGAATCAATCGTTTCAGTCGGAGATATCGTTTACCTTCGCAAGGATGGGACAGCACGTTGTTTTTGGAAACTCGCTAAAATCGTTAATTTACTGAAGAGTAGAGATGGAGTTATACGTTCAGCGGAGATTTGTGTTGTGTCGAATGATTCTATGAATACAGTGACAATTAGAAGACCGTTGGAATTACTCGTACCTACAGAAGTATCGGGGGATATCGGAGTGAAAGAAACCGGAGACGTAACATTGAACCCAGAAGCGAAGTCGTTTGAGCCAGCTGTCGGAATTACAAGACCTATTCCGTTGGAGGTGATTCAAGCATACAAGGACGAGTGACGAATACTATCTTTCTATATTTTTTAGTTGTATTCACGTTTTGTTAATTATCTAGATTCGAGAGACGAATCTACCCGGGGAGTGTAGAAATCTGTCTACATCCGGGAGGTTTAGAACTCATACGGGACTCGCACCACGTTTTTTTGTTTTTAGCTGTTGTAGTTTTAGATTTGGAGTAGTTGAAAAGAAAAATGTGTTCATGAAGCAAACATGGCCGATTCGTTCGTGTAATCAAACTTTCAGGGCCCATCCATTCGTTAATTATTACATTAACTGACTAAAGGGTCGTAATCCGAATCTGGTAATATCTAGTAATTTGAGCCGGCTTTTCATGTAGAAATCTGTAGAGACAAAACTTGTCAAGTTTAGAACTCACATTGTGGCTATTATTGGCTATTACTAAAAAGGGTAACGGGGAATCGGGGAATCGGGGAATCAGGGGAATTGGGGAGTCAGGGGAATTCTAAAATAGCAAATTACTAAAAAGGGTAACAATGGGAATCGGGGAACATAAAAACCACTTAAGATATCAAAATGCAACAAACTTTAAATGATAGAGGGTGAAAAGTTGTCTTGCTCTACTGAATCTCGTATCTTTTAGTTGAATGATGTATTTTTGGTAGATTTTTAAAAATCTGAAATTTGAGAAATTACTAAAAGAAGAAATCCTGGGAAAATCTCAACCAGAGGGGTTACCTGGCTTTCTAAGGTACCAAAAGAAAGGTTTTAGTAAGGAGGTTTCAAATTTTGTATCGATAAATACTTAAAAGTTACAATTTTTCGATAAATGAGAGAAATACCTGGCAATCTATGGTGTAATTCAAGGACGCAAACTTTGTCTATCCTCTATGGTTTCAATAGAGACAGGTTATTATCGTTGTCATATTGAGACATTAACCCATTAACTGATTAAAAACTTTGACGCAATAGAAAAATAGGTCCACTACGTACAGGGCCTTCGACTTTCGATTTTTATATTTTTTAACGACTTTTGGCCGTTATGGGGGAGGGGGTTTTACCCTCAGCCGCTAAGAAAATTAAAATCAACTAACTTTATGGAAAATGTTTTGAATTCTTCGACTTTACCGATAACTTGATGATATTGCCCTTTTTAGGCCATAAAAACACTTGATTCTAGGTGTAACCTAAGTCGATGGCCCCGTTGGTTGCAAACTTTTTCACATTTACTGCATTTGAAATTATTACGTCCAATCAATTCATGTACTTCCTCGTCTTATATAAAAATCACATCAAAAACCATATTTTCATTTTTATGTCCGAAGGCATATTGAGGGGGTGTTTGTGGAACGCATGTATGTATGGATACATGTATAGGGTACGAAAAAGACGATAAATAGATACTGAAAGAGTTGGATGCAAGCAAATGAAACAGAGAACGATTCTTAACACAATTTTATTCAAGAAAAACTTTTTGCACACTAAGGCCTTTCAAGCTAACGCTATCATCAGAGTGTGACTTACAAGAAAAATGCTACGAAATTTATAGTCTGTACTAACAAGGAAAAATATTAAAATTCTTAGAATGTAATAAAATGTTGACGTCAATTCAAGAGGGCGTGCCCAGCGTGAAACAAATTTTCTTCATATGTCGTCAGCAACGACGGAGAGCTCAGTGACATAAACGCATAGATCTTGAAAAAAGGTTCCTTTAACTTTTTATGTTTATTTCCGCATTCGAAAATATGCCGTGGGAAAACACAAGTAGATTTTCCAGCCCTAGATTCTGATATGTGACCGTTCATTCTTGTTCTCAAGTTGGTTGTCTGCCCAATGTACGTAGTTTGTCCATTGCACATATTGCACGATAAAAAGTAAATGACGTTTTTGCTTTTACAAGATATGCTTGATTTAATATTCCAGGTAGATTTAATATTCCAAGTTCGTGTGGTATGGATGTATAAAGACTGACAACATCGTACGAATAAAGGGAAGATGGATTTTTTAATTCTTTTGGTATTTTGCTGAGAAAGTGCCAGTCATCTTTGATGTATGTTTTTAACGTTACCACGATCGGTTTTAACAGAGTATCTAGAAATTCACTCAATCTTTGCGTAGGTGATACTGGGCCGGCAACAATTGGTCTGCCTTTTAAATCCTGGGGTGGTAACATGGTGATATAATCTTGATTAGATGACGTAATTTGACGAATAATTTCTTTACTTTTGTGTACTTTTGGTAAGACGTAAAAATTACTTGTTTTCCATTCGAAATCTGTGATAAATTTTTCTTCTTTTTTTGTAAGATTATCTTCAAATTTATGAACCAATTTTTTGAGATTTTTAAACACATTTTTGTCTTCATTGGCAGAGACTTCGTTGTAATTGTCAGTATTAAGATGACCTTCTAAAACTAATGTATTCTTGTAAAAATCTTTATTCATTAAAACAAAATTTCCGCTTTTGTCTGCTTGTTTTATGATTAAGGTATTATCTTTTGTAAGCTCCTCGAGTGGCTATCTTGAAAACCTGAAATGTGGAATATTGGAATGGAATATTGGAATATTGGAATGGAATATTGGAATGTCCAAAACTCGTAAATTCGACATTAATTCTTGGTTTCGAGGCAGTTTCGAGAAAATTCGACATTCCAATATTCCAATATTCCAATATTCCAATATTCCAATATTCCAATATTCCAATATTCCAATATTCCAGTATTCCAATATTCCAATATTCCAATATTCCAATATTCCAATATTCCAGTATTCCAATATTCCAATATTCCAATATTCCAATGAGACTCATAGAATTAGAAGATTTACCTGTCTAGACATTAATAAGTGGAATCGGCTACCGCAGACGCAACACAAAACCTTTCACAATAGAAGTAAATATTGTAAAACTTTAAGACTTTGTAAAGGTTTCTGTTTGACCTAGAGTGATTGTTAGATCAGATGATGCTCGTCTATACTCTACATCGAGGGGCAATTCACTTCTTGAAAGTATCGTACACCTTTGCTGGAAGTCCTATTGTTTTCTCGGAAGTCCCTTGATATTCCTTATGTTTTAATGTTTTAATACAATTTGTGCAATTTAGTGATTTAAGTGATTTAATTATTTTGCTTTGGATAGAAAAAATAATAAAAAAAAAAGAACAAAAAATTTATCAAAAAAAAAAAGTTGAAAATTACATGTTATGCTGGTTGTTGAATTAGTAACTAGAAATTATCTTTGCTGCTATATTAGTTTCTGTATTTTGATAAATTTAATGTAACTTTTAAAACTTTAATTTAGCGGCCCAAGCAAGATAAGCTCTGCTTCTCTTGGGTCGCGTAGAATACAAGTATTTTTAGCTTTTATTTTGTAACCTTGTATTTTGCAAATAAATTTGAATTGAATTGAATTGAATTGGAAATCCCGTACGCCTTTTTGCAGAGTGAAATGCCCCTCGCTCTACATCATCTGATCTAACAATCACTCTAGGTCCAACAAAAACCATCACAACAGTTGGTTCTCCAACGTTCCTGTCCTATCTGCACTTTCTCCAATGTTCCAGCACGTTTTCATGTCATTTTCCGCAATTTCCCGACGTTTACTACAGTTCCCCCGCCTTCCAATGCCGTTCTCCGTCGTTCCCCGCCGTTCCCATGCAGCCACTCGCCGTTATCCCGTTTTGTTTTACTTCTTTGCCAATTCGGCTTCGCCAATTTGTATTTGGGTATTAGATCGTGCATTATGTTAGTTTACTAAACTTAACTTAAAACTTTATTGGGATGCACGTTTGCGAAAGTTATACCTTCGTGTGTGAAGTTCTTCGGCCAAATGAGACTACTTCAAACCATTATCGTATGCATATCAATAATGTTCTTTTCGAAAAAATGAAAAGGGCAGCTTTATTTCACCTAAACTGAGTTTTCGCTTAAGCTAGACAGACTGTAGGCAATCTTTATACTTAATGCCGGTTAGAGCCGAGGTTTTAACCGGAGTTAATGCCACCAGGAGAGTTAATGTTGCAGTTCTTATTTAGGGGGGCTATTAAGTCCCCCCCCCCTGGGATGCCTACTCGCTGCCCATCTATAATATTTCATGGAGTGTGGGTTTACTTCAATGGCAATTCTTAGTTTTTCCGCCTATCCATGAAATTGTCATGCAGGATGATTCTTTACAAGAATGAATCAAGAGTCTTCCGCCTAATTCAACAGCTGATTTCAAGTTAACGCCCTCATCGTTAATTCTTAGTTGACGGCTCGATCTCAAGTTCGTTTTTCTCGCCGTCATTTATTTTGCCCCTCCCTATATTCCCTTACTTGTAGCGGTAGAGGTTTGGTTAGATGTTACATCTCCTGATGGTAGCCGATTCCACTTATTAATGTCTAGACAGGTAAATCTTCTAATTCTATGAGTCTCATTGGAATATTGGAATATTTGAATATTGGAATACTGGAATATTGGAATATTGGAATATTGGAATATTGGAATATTGGAATATTGGAATACTGGAATATTGGAATATTGGAATATTGGAATATTGGAATATTGGAATATTGGAATATTGGAATGTCGAATTTTCTCGAAACTGCCTCGAAACCAAGAATTAATGTCGAATTTACGAGTTTTGGACATTCCAATATTCCATTCCAATATTCCAATATTCCATTCCAATATTCCACATTTCAGGTTTTCAAGATAGCCACTCGAGGAGCTTACAAAAGATAATACCTTAATCATAAAACAAGCAGACAAAAGCGGAAATTTTGTTTTAATGAATAAAGATTTTTACAAGAATACATTAGTTTTAGAAGGTCATCTTAATACTGACAATTACAACGAAGTCTCTGTCAATGAAGACAAAAATGTGTTTAAAAATCTCAAAAAATTGGTTCATAAATTTGAAGATAATCTTACAAAAAAAGAAGAAAAATTTATCACAGATTTCGAATGGAAAACAAGTAATTTTTACGTCTTACCAAAAGTACACAAAAGTAAAGAGATTATTCGTCAAATTACGTCATCTAATCAAGATTATATCACCATGTTTCCACCCCAGGATTTAAAAGGCAGACCAATTGTTGCCGGCCCAGTATCACCTACGCAAAGATTGAGTGAATTTCTAGATACTCTGTTAAAACCAATCGTGGTAACGTTAAAAGTATACATCAACGATAACTGGCACTTTCTCAGCAACATACCAAAAGAATTAAAAAATCCATCTTCCCTTTATTCATACGATGTTGTCAGTCTTTATACATCCATACCACACGAACTTGGTCTTCAGTCCATTTAATTTTGGATAAAAAACAGAAGAGACCTAATCCCTGACTGATTCGCAAATGAATTCATTTTAGAAGCTGCAGAATTTGTTCTTAAAAATAATATTTTTCATTTCGACGATAAATTGTACAAACAAGTAAAAGGTACTGCCATGGGTACAAAATTTGCCCCTTCATATGCTTGTTTAACTGTTGGATTTCTAGAAGAAACTAAACTTTTTCCTTTAATTTTGCCTCAGTATTTCGACGAAGAATAACTATTTCCGGTACATGGATGATGGTTTTTTGGCGCTGCCAATAGACATTGACCCAATCATTTTTAAAAATGCGTTAAATGAACTTCATGATTCCTTACAATTTACAATGGAAACAGGAGAGAAAGATGTGAATAACAACGAATTCATTAGTTTTTTAGATATAAAAATCATTCTTCGTGAAAAAAGACATATCAGCACAGATATCTTCTACAAACCAACCAACCCTCACAAATACCTGGATTACAACAGCGCACATCCAAATCATATAAAACAAGCTATACCTTTTAATCTGGCCAAACGTATAATTATATTTGTTTCAGACTCTGATCTTGTAGAACACCGATTGAAAGAACTCGAAAATTGGCTTTTAGATTGTAATTATCCTAGGAATATAATCAGACAAGCTTTTCATAGAGCTAAATTACAAGGGCCTGCAAATAAAAAAGATGATCACCAAGCAATTCCTATGATCACTACATTTTACCCGAATCTCAGATATAATAACATGATGACAACGATTAAGACCCTATTAAAAAATATACCATCAAAAGAAACAAACGAAAAATTTGCCAATACACGATCGATTTTAGCTCTAAAACAACCACCAAATATAAACGGATTAATCACTAAAGCAAAATTCTCTTCAACGCAAGATACAAGCAACAACCCCCCTGGTATCGTACTCTGTAATAATAGTCGCTGTAAACTTTGCAAACTTTATCTTCAACCTGTTTCATCGTTTAAAACTGCTAATGGCACTACCTGGAATACTAAATCAAGCATATCTTGTAAAAGCAAAAACGTCATTTACTTTTTATCGTGCAATATGTGCAATGGACAAACTACGTACATTGGGCAGACAACCAACTTGAGAACAAGAATGAATGGTCACATATCAGAATCTAGGACTGGAAAATCTACTTGTGTTTTCCCACGGCATATTTTCGAATGCGGAAATAAACATAAAAAGTTAAAGGAACCTTTTTTCAAGATCGATGCGTTTATGTCACTGAGCTCTCCGTCGTTGCTGACGACATATGAAGAAAATTTGTTTCACGCTGGGCACGCCCTCTTGAATTGACGTCAACATTTTATTACATTCTAAGAATTTTAATATTTTTCCTTGTTAGTACAGACTTTAAATTTCGTAGCATTTTTCTTGTAAGTCACACTCTGATGATAGCGTTAGCTTTATTAGACAATGAGCAGTATAACGAATTTGTAAACAAGTAGATGATTCATTGTGGTAGAAAATTTGGCACAAGTTCTCGAAGCTCTTATTTAGATAATTAGACTTTTTCGTCCAATTAGAACATTCTCGAAGCACATTTGCATAATATTTTCTGAGACGTGGTCAGTTGTTGTCGAGAGGATTCTCGAACTTCCTTTTGTACAATTAGATATTTAGCTGAGGGAAAATCAGAATAACTTATTGATCAAATTCTGTAAAATTAGTTGTGACTCGATTGCCCTCCAAATACCATATTTTCGGTTGGCTGTCTATCCAAATATTATTCGCATTACAAAGTGACAGAACGCATGGGTTCATCCCAAATTTGGTTAGAGAGACTGGTTACATGGACCATGGACAAAACAATCTTTAGTCGCTCTTATCATAATATGAATGATCATGATGCTGATGATGATGATCATCATCATGATCCTGATGATGATGATCATCATCATGATCCTGATGATGATGATATTGGTGATGATGGTGATGATGATGATGCTTTGATGGTGGTGGTGATGATCTTAGTGGTATTGAGAATGACATAATGATGATTGTTGTGCGGATAAAGATGATGATGATGTTTGTGATCCTGATAATTTTAAAACAAATTCTGAAATATCCAGGGATTCAAACACTGAAATGGGTTCATCCAGTTCACTGCTGAAGTCCTCCATCATTATTTCTCTTTTGCTTGAAGTGATATAGGCTCATCATCACGTGACCACCAAAGTTGCTATCGCCAACATAAACCATGTGATCCATTGGACATTCCTAACCAGTCCAGCATGAAACATGAAAAGGCAATAGGTTGCTGCAACAAGCAGCACACGACACACACAAGGCTCTATAATAGAGCATAAAAATTAACACTCGATTTCAAAGAATCGTTTTGCACAAAAGCACAGCTCCGAACAAGCTGGAGCACACAACATTTCACACAGCTCAAAGCTAATTGAGCATAACAATAATTCCCAAAGCTGGGAACAGCAGCATGTATCTCATGATTTAACATATTGAATCCGCAAGAAAAAATTGAAACACAGGTGAAGACCTCGAGCAGTTCATTAGGTACTGATTACCATACCACACGTGCAGCAACGCACATCGATAGCTGGAATTTATTCTTTCTAATTTTCATATAACACCAGCACCGCCTAAGTTTGAATTAGATAACATGAGCAAATTGCAAACTAAGGATCCAGGTTTATGTCAGCGCTTAAGTATCTATAATCAGGCGAATTACCAGCTAATTCTTCAGACGATCGTAAGGTTATATCTAAGGCTGATCAGTACGTAATTAAGGATGGCATTCTCTTTCATTTGTTTAGTCCTACAACACCTTATCGTAGGCAGGAATCGCGTTGCCAATTAGTTGTACCGCGCAGCTGCATAGATCATGCTCTCACAAGTATGCACGACGATGTTGTCTCAGGTCATTTAGGAATCGCGAAAACTTATGATAAGATTAGGCAGCGTTATTTTTGGGAAGGCATGTATAAGGATAGCACGTATTGGATAGAAACATGCAGGGATTGCGCTTCTAAAAGTCGCCTAAGGCTTTAACCACACTCTTTGCACCATGGTTTCCATGTATGTCTCTAAACACCAAGGAGACTTGGATAGGTTTATTCCTTTGCGTTGTTTGCATATCGCACAGCCATGCAAAATTCTACTGAGGAAACGCCTTTCTATCTTGTTTATGGTCGAGACCCTTGTTTGCCACTTGATGTTGTATTATCTGCTCCAATCAGTAAATACGCATCTGTCGATGATTTTTAACAAGAAGTTATTCGCCGCACTCAGGAAGCTTGCTATGTCGCGCAGCAAAGTATTGAACATGCTCAGTTCAATCAAGCCGCTTCTTACGATAAGAACGCGAAGCCCGTTAACTTTCAAATAGGCGATAGGATTGGGCTTTACACTCCTCAGGTCAACAAAGGTCTTTAATCTAAGTTAGCTCATTTATGGAACGGACCGTTTAGAATAATTAGGAAGTTATCATCCGTAAATGTAAAAGTAGAAGAAGGTCCGCGTAGAAAAACAATCGTTCATGTTAACCGCTGTAAACCGTATTTAGAAAGAGAACCCAAACCAACAGAAAAATTAGACGATATTGAAATGGACAATCAAAACGAATCAATGGACACCTAGCAAAAAAAGTATATTTGTATTAACCGTATTATGTCGAGTATTTTGTAATTATGATTATTAATCTTTAGTAGTCACGTTGAAACAGGGGACGTTTCAACATAGGAGGAGGGTATGTCACGATACCCCTTTTCTCTCATTCATTTCGATCTACTTTTCCTTCTACCTAATCCTCTCTTTCATTTTTTGCCGCCTTTTCCTTTCCCACATGACTAAACTTGTTTTTCTTGCTTTTCGCTCGTAACTTTACTTCCACACTTGTTCGGTTTTCCTTGTTAGTCATTCCGTATACGTAGTTTCTCCCTTTTCATGCTTTTATTTTACATATTTGTATTTATCCACCCTTTCCTGTTATTCTTAATTCTTATTTGTTAATTAAGTTATTTCGTCAATGTAACTTCTTATTTAAACCCTCGTATTTTTATAGTTGATTTAGCATAGATTGGATTTGGTTCGATGAGGCGCAGTTTAATAGATAACTGTCTGTTTCATTGTCTCTTAGCACTCGACCTGCCTGCCGTCACAATTGTGATGATAATGATTGTTTGATTGATTGACGATTATGATGATGATAACGGAAATAATGAAGTTGATGATGATTATGATTATTATGTTGCTTGTAGTGTTGGTGATGATGATACTATTGGTGATGATGATACTATTGGTGATGATGATAGTGATGATGAAAATGCTAATGATAATCATGCTTCTATCATCAATAATGATGATGATGATGATGATGATAACGAAGAAGAAAACGATGCAACATATTAAATTTAATATAACAGCTAACTGTAAAATGTTTGCTTCTATAACACTTAACAGTTCAGAAATTTGCCCAATAACACTTTACATTAAACCCCCATGTCGACCCTCCGAAGACAAAAAGTTGACGACCCAGTGTTGGCTGACCATTTGAGGCTGACATAAATGGGAAAATAATTGTTGGATAAAATCGATTAAGAATTTATTTGATCATACTGATTAATCGATAATTTGGAATTCTCATGTTGTAAATAGTAGTAGAAATTTATGTAGTCTTACTGAGATTAATCTTAAAGACCAGTTTCTTCAACAATGGAATTCTGAAATGGAGTTGTCAAATAAAGGTAAAATGAACTCGAATATGAAACAAATTTTTGAAATGGAAAATTATCTACGTGTTTTGCCGTCAAGCTTATTCCGGTATCTTTGTTGGTTTAGTACTGGAAACCAAAAGCTTTCTGTTGAAACGGGAAGATGGAAAAAAATATAAATTGACTATGGTTCATGTTAATGTGATATGTGTATGTCAAATGAGATTGACGATGAGTATCACACTCTCTTAAAATGTTCTGCATTCCATCGCATAAGAGATAAACTTATACCAACATATTTTTCTAAGTACCCTTCAAAAATGAAATTTCAAATTCTAATGTCAAAAACAAGAGACAAAAAACTTTGGGCCAATATAGCAAAATATATAAGAGAAATCTTCAGTTAGAGGAAAAATACTCATAGCCACGCTATCGCAATGTCGGAAGGACAATAATCACCATCATAATCGTCATCATCATCATCGAAATCGATATCATCATCATGATCCTCATAACCGTTAATATCATCATCATGATCATCATAACCATCATGATGATCATGATCATCATCATGGTCATCATTCATAACCGTTACGGTATTAGCAATCTACCAGTTCTAAGGAGCAAGAGAATTTTGTAGCGAGTTCGAGATAGTTACTCTCATTTCTCTCGGGATTTCCCCACTCAATATCTTATTATAAAATAAGAACATAGGGGCCCTATGGGCATGTTCGAAGAACGACTCTGGTTAATGGTGGCTATTTCGATGAAATGATGAACGAGGTTTGTCGCTGTGCACAAGGACGATAATGATTATGTGGATAATGTTGGTGATCTTAGTCCTGGCCCTATTGGTGGTGCTAGTCTTGGTAGTGATAGAGATGGTCATGATTATGTGGTGGTTGTGATAGGCCTGATCGTGGTGATGGTTGTAGGGGTGGTTGTGGTGGTGGTCATGGGGGTGGTCGTGGTGATGGTTGTAGGAGTGGTTGTGGTGGTGGTGATAGGGGTGGTCATGGTGATGGTTGTAGGGGCGATTGTGGTGCTGGTGTCGTTCCTTTAGATTTTGCCGCAGCCACACCGTCAATGATGGTGATGGTAATCATGATGATGATGATGATGATGATGATGATGATGATGAAGATAATGATGACGATTTGCTTTGAAAACTGTTTTGAAATTGCCGCTCTTGCCCAGACTCTATTATCGACGATGAGAATGTTTGAAATATCATTAATTCAACCGATGTGGCAATATGCCATCGAATTTTGCGTAAACAAAAACAAATATGAGTCATGGAAGCAAGCCAGTATCAGAAGAACAATTTTCACATGACCCCAGATTGACAAAAATGCATGCAGGCCGCTTGATCATCACCATAATGACGCTGGTGGTAGCGCTGATGATAGTGATGATGATGGTGATGATGATGATGATGATGATGATGATGATGATGATGATGATAGTGATGGTAATGTAGATGATGATGATGATGATGATGATGATGATGGCCTTAAAAGATGATTGATCATCATCATCATGACACTGGTGGTAGAGCTGGTGATAGTGATGATAATGATGACGATTTGCTTTGAAAACTGTTTTAAAATTGCCGCTCTTGCCCAGACTCTATTATCGACGATGATAATGTTTGAAATGTCATTAATTGAACCAATGTGGCCATTTGCCATCGAATTTTGCGTAAACAAATATGAGTCATGGAAGAACAATTGTCACATGACCCCAGATTGACAAAAGTGCATTGTGAAAAGCCAACTGCAAATTGCGCATCAATGGCCGAGACAATGGCCCTAATGGCATTCTTGAAAAGGGCCCTATTGTTACACGTTTTCCACTGTTCAAGCGTTGGTTAGTTAGTAAGTTAGTGACACACCACCCCACACCAATGTGTTCGAAATTCTTCGAACGCAAAAATCGACAATATTCTGAAAAAAAAAACTAATTATGCAAAAGGAAGTCCGAGAACCCTCTCGACAACAAATGACCACGTTTCAGTAAATATTATGCAAATTTGCTTCGAGAATGTTCTAATTGGACGAAAAAATCTAATTATCTAAATAAGAGCTTTGAGAACTTGTGCCAAATTTTCTACCACAATGAATCGTGTACTTGTTTACAAATTCGTTATTGCTGCTCATTAGTTTTTCATGATGACGAATTATGGGGACTTCAAAGTTCACTTCCTCATATTTGTGGCTTATCTATTGTTATTGTGACTCATCTATTGTTACAAATTGGCAAGAAAAAGCGTCTCTACATACACGCGTTTCACGAACAGCCTCTCATTATGTCCTCGGGACATAAACATAGGGGCCCTATGGGCATTTTCGAAGAACGACTCTGGTTCAATATAGTTAATTCGAAGATGTTTGTCGCTATGCACAACGGTGACGATAACGATTATGGCGATAATGGTGGTGGTTATGATGATGATGTGGATGACCACGATGATTGTGATGCTGTTGGTAGGGGTGATTGTGGTGGTAGGGTGGGTGTGGTGGTGGTGGTAGAGGTGGATGTGGTGCTGAAGGTAGGGGTGCATGTAGTGGTTGTGATAGGGGTGATCGTGGTGATAGTTGTAGGGGTGGTTGTGGTGGTGGTTATAGGGGGTGGTGGTGATAAGGGTGGTCGTGGTGATGGTTGTAGGGGTAGTTGTGGTGGTGATGATAGGGGTGGTTTGGTGATGATCTTGCCGCAGCCACACCATCAATTATAGTGATGGTAATCATGATGATGATGATGATGACGATGGTAATTATTATTATTATTATTATTATTATTATTGACTTTTGTCATGCCGAATTGGAGTCGCGATAAAAATGTGCAATATGACACATACGCTAATGGGAAAGAGGTAATCAAAGAAAATAGAAAGAAGAAAGTCCATAGGATCATACAGGAATTGTCATCACAAGGCCTTATACTAAAGGCAATCCTTGAACACACGACAAATAAAATAACAAGCCTATGGAGTGAGGCGCAAAAACTTCTACCTAAGAACATCTTCAATTTCTCTGTGCGTTATCTGAATAACAGTTTGCCTACAAAGAAAAATATGAAACTTTGGGGAAGACTCGAAAGCGAGTCGTGCAACTTCTGCCAACTCCCACAAACCACCCCATGTAATGTCTGTGCAGTACGGTGGGGGATGTGCAGTACGGTAGCGGATGTTCAGTACGGTGGGGGGATACCATGATTGCCGTGGGAGGCATCTTGCAGTACGGTGGGGATGTTCAGTACGGTGGGGATACCATGATTGCCGTGGCGGATATTCAGTACGGTGGGGGATACCATGATGCATGTGGGGATACCAAGATTGCCGTGGGGAGGCATCATGATTGCCGTGGCGGATATTCAGTACGGTTGGGGGATATCTCTGAGTACGGTGGGGGATGTTCAGTACGGTGGGGGTAAAATATGATCTAATCAATTAAATCATGGTAAATCAGAGACGGGGGCTAAATATTTCTGCTTCAGCAACAATCGTCGAGCCTCTCTCCATTTCAAGCGATATTCTTAGCTTCTCAAAGCTCAATGGGATACAAATGGGATACAAGTACTTCGTTTCGCAAATTTTGGTTGATTTCAATACTCAAACTGCTAGCCTTACTTGGTGCATTGAGCAAGTATTGCTTGAATTGGCGATCCATTTGTTACACAATTAGAATTATATTCAAAACCCAAAAATATTGCTGAAACTCTGGACAATTCATTATAACTTGAATGATAAAGTTTGCAACGAGCGACATCAACATTTATGAAAATGTCTCTGTTTTCGTAGGAGGTTTCATTTAGTATTTAGTTGAAATCTGGTAAGATGAATATTACAAGTATTTGCAACTTATAAATGCATCCCACAATGTAAAGCTCTTCAAAGAAGACAAATTGTGTGATTGTTATTGGAGCCACAATTGGAGAGGTTACGTTACACTTCAAACAACGTCTTTCGTAAGCCTCAAGGTACACGATCTTGTTTCGTTTAAGTTTTCATAAGCTTGCCAGCAAATACTTGTTAAAATTGCATTTGCCACAGCAAAATTATGCATGAAATGCTGTACTTTTAAACAGTGAAAACATCTCTTTCACATATTCGCCTTTATTCCACGAGATCCGTTTACTATAAAGAAACACTAACAAACTATGGAAAAGAAATTTTTAAACTTTGATATTTTCGTCAATCTGCAACGTAGCTCTTTAGCACTTTGGTAATGAAAAAAATGAAACAAGAAAGTTTGAGTATATTGAAATCAACTAAAATTTGCGAAACGAAGTACTTGTATCCCATTTGTATCCCATTGAGCTTTGCGAAGCTAAGAATATCGCTTGAAATGGAGAGAGGCTCGACGATTGTTGCTGAAGCAGAAATATTTAGCCCCCGTCTCTGATTTACCATGATTTAATTGATTAGATCATATTTTACCCCCACCGTACTGAACATCCCCACCGTACTCAGAGATATCCCCCACCGTACTGAATATCCGCCACGGCAATCATGATGCCTCCCACGGCAATCTTGGTATCCCCACAGGCATCATGGTATCCCCCACCGTACTGAATATCCGCCACGGCAATCATGGTATCCCCACCGTACTGAACATCCGCCACCGTACTCCGAGATGCCTCCCACGGCAATCATGGTATCCCCCACAGTCATCATGGTATCCCCACCGTACTGAATATCCGCCACGGCAATCATGATGCCTCCCCACGGCTATCATGGTATCCCCACAGGCATCATGGTATCCCCCACTGTACTAAATATCCGCCACGGCAATCATGGTATCCCCCACCGTACTGAACATCCCCACCGTACTCCGAGATGCCTCCCCACGGCAATCATGGTATCCCCACAGTCATCATGGTATCCCCCACCGTACTGAACATCCGCCACGGGAATCATGGTATCCCCCCACCGTACTGAACATCCGCCACCGTACTGCACATCCCCCACCGTACTGCACAGACATTACATGGGGTGCAAACCCATCTTCACGTCGTCTCTGGTTGCAAATCCATGCTTGAAGGGAAAAGATATACTTGGCGTCACAACTCTGTCCTCTTGACGATTGGCAACTTCTTATCAGGAATAAGAAATATCACAGTCTATGCCGATGACATTCCAGGCTTCAGACCGTCAGCTTCTATCACTGGTAACAGCAAGCGTCCAGATCTTCTTGTAATCAAAGAGGGTGTATTATATGTTCTCGAACTGTCTGTTGGGTTCGAAACGAACATTGGAAAAAATGAAGCTCATAAAAATAGGCGCTACGAACATCTTTTGAAAGACCTTTCATCCTCGTACTTGCGTGTCAAATACATAAATCTATCGATGGGAGCAATAGGAACAATGGGTATCAACGGACACAAAGCATTTATGAACATGCTGGAACAATTATCAACTAACGAGTAAGAGCAACTTTACATAGAAAAGAAAATAATAACCATCTGTATACGTTGTACATACTATATATTTTGTAAGAGGGACAGTGAGTGGACGAGTCCAGAACTCTTAACATTTTAAACTCTTTTCCTATTCATATATGGACAAATCTTATATTTTGGACGTTTTAGCTGTAAATCATCAATTTATTTACCTTAAGAACATTTTTAATCATACTTTAGAACTAGCTGTAACTTTCCCCATCATGCCTAAATTGAGAGTGATGGGTGTCATCGTGTAGAAGTATTTTGTAGGGAATAAAAAGTTTCCATTATTATTATTATTATGACGATTTTCATTGCAATTGCCACTCTTTGCCAAGACTCTTTGATCAATGTTGAGAATGCGTGAAATGTCATTTACCAAACCAAAGTGGCAATTTGTCAGTTTTATATGGAAAACAACATGAGTCATATGCAATCAAGCTTGTGCGAGGAGAAAAATTGTCACTCTTAAGTGTCACAATAGTGATGTAGAGTTTACGACAATCTTTTATTCTATAAATTCATTTCATACCCAAGCTGGGGGTATGAGTAAATTCATGATAATGATGATGATGATGATGTAATTCTAATGATGATGATGATGACGATGATGATGATGATGATGATGATGATGATGACAGAAGTTCTTTAATAGCAGAGGCTTTGTAGCTTCCTTTGTCGTTGTGATTGGTTGCCAAAAAATTTCATAGCTGCTCTTAACGAAAGCAGTGAAGGTGGAGCAAACGGAAATCAGTTTCTAGTCCGCCATATTGTTTTTATTTCGCGTTTATTGCTTGGAGTTCAAAGTTGAAGTTAGAACGCTCAAAAAAGAGAGTTGAAGGGAGGATAAATTGGACTTGCGTTATGCCTTATTTTCTATCTTCATTCCTGGTTGAATAATCTACACTATAGATCTTGTCGGCTTTTTGACGTCCTAGATAGACTGCGATATAATTCTTCCGAGTCAGGCCAAAATCCAGCGCTCCACCTGGAACGTACAGATTCGTAAATTTCTTCCGAAAGCAAAAAAAGATGGGTTGTACAATCAGCCAGGAGGATAAAGTTGCGGCAGAGAGAAGCAAAATGATAGACAAAAATTTGAAAGCGGATGGTGAGCGAGCCGCCAGAGAAGTCAAACTGCTGCTGTTAGGTTTGTGATTCATATATATATCTTCTTCGTAAATAGATAGTAGTCTATAAATGCCTCTAGTTTGTTTTGTTTCGTAGTCTGTACATTGAGAAGGGATTTTTTGGATTTAAATAAGAAATGAGGCTGTTTCCCGAAGCCTGCAAAATAACTTGGTGATATCACTTTGGCTGCAGGATAACTTAAACTTCATAGAATTGGCTAAACGTATGGTGCAATGTAAGGACTTCCCTTCTCCCGACAAGGAATATTCTAGCACCTGCGTAGGCCAAGAAAATATACGCCCTTTCAAAGTTTCAACAACCTAATTTTTAATACTTTTATACAACACATGCATGCAAGGGACTACTACTGCGTTTTCCAATATGGATGGCCAAACTTCGCCCATCTTACTTAGGCTACACTTTGTTTACCTCTACTTGTGACATGAAGATGGAACCGCCAAGCCAAATTTTCATGACAACACTTGATTTGATTTACTGTTCTTGTATTACATACAAGCAATAGTTGTATTAGTATTGTTATTTTGTCTAAAATTGTGTCTAAAATTATAAAGTTCTATCTATAAAATTTAGAGCACAAACGCTAGGACACTCAAACTTTGTAAATTGTACATGGATCAAGTTCTGGATGCTTCATAGGAGTTTTTTATAATGCAGACAATTTTTCTGTTCCTCTGCTAGCGGTTGCAAAATTGATATAAATACTTTATACAAATTCTTACACATGTACAATTGAGAGTTATAGATAAAAAATAGGCCTAAAAATAAAAGACAACTTTACAACCATATTGAAAGTTATTTACAATACAAGAATAAAATTACTTAAAAGTCCTTTTTTTGATAAAGAAAAATAAAATAGATTTGTTGAAATGAACTTAAGATAGAAAATAAGTAGAAAAAGAAACTAGTAAATAAAAATATTTAAAATATTAAAGTTATTAGATTAAATTTCTACGGTGGCCATCTGAGGCATGGTATTGAAGCTCAGTTTTGTAACATTGTGATTGTTTTTCGATATTTTCCCTCTTGCACCGTGCACAGCTAGCAAAGTAGTTTTGAGCAGAGTGAATCTTAATTTTGTCCTCAGATGATTCATCACCTTTGAGTATTCTTCTTTAGTTTTGTTCGCGATTACTTGTGCAACTTTTTTGTGGTATTCTGTGCATTCTGGTGCCATTCCACCTCAAGTTGTGAAAGTTAAAAGGGTCGAAGCTGGCTTTCTTGACTTGCAAAATACGTTGGTTATATGCTCTTTTCTTTTCTTTCTTGTGTATCTCGTATACCTTACTGATGCTCTTATCTCTATACACTCTTTAATTCGCATGTGTTATTCTTACATCATAGAAGGTCCTTTCCATTGGGCTGTTTATGCCAATGGGAGAGAAATCAAGTCTAGCTTTGTCCGCTTTGTTTGTGCAGTCAACCGGAATACCTCCTATCGGCATTCGTTCTGGTTCAATGCGAAAATCTTTGCAAACATCTTTTAGGATCGATGCTTCAACCTCTCGAATTCTGTTGTGTCTCATGCTTACTTATCCTCCAGTTTTGCAGGTAAGGGAGTGGTCAACTGAAGCTCTTTGGCCATAGCTACAGTATTGGGGTGCATTTGGTATTTTCCAGCCATACCGAAGGCATAAACTGCCTCGAAATTCCTGTTTATTCAGCACATACCCATAATTTTGCAAGGGTAGTGCATTTAACCATGAACCGGACCCTTTCTCATTTGCCAAATCAGGACAACATTTCAAGTTTTATCTACCATACTTTTTGACTCCTCTAACTCTTTCAGACACCATTTCTCTTTTTCTCCCTTCATTTTATTGATCACCTCTTACTTTAGCATCATCGAGATTCTCAAACATCTTTTCCTGATTACAAATGATTTCAGTAAGATTTTCTGTAGTTTTTGTCGACATTGAAATTCAACGTCCACCATTATCACAGAATTCTGAATACCGATACCCCTAGTCGATAGGTAGAGCAAGAAACTTTCTTTCAACGTCTGACACTTTTCTTCCAATGACCGCTAGGATAAAATTTTCTCTAATGACGTCTTCCAGTGGCTGGAACAAATGACTTATTCCAGGAATTGTTCTTTGCACAAATGACCACCGAGCACATAGACCTTTTGTATAGGCTGCATACGCAAGTTGCAGCTCATCTTTTGCTATTTGTGCTAGCTGTGTTACATCTTGGATCCATTTCTCAATCTTTTTGTTTACATATTGATCTTTAAATTCTTTATTCCCAATTACCGCACCTAGGTGCCATTCCCCCTCGGTGTCAATAGTTACTCCTGTTTCTCCAAATACTTCCATAGCATGCTCTATCAATAAAGGATCTTTTACTATAAGTACAGTTTTTCCAGCATTCAGGAAGTAGCCATATTTTGGTCCTAATCTATTTAATTCACCCCACCATTTTTTAATTTCGGTTATCTTGCCTGCGCTCACACTGTCATCTGCATACCAAACCTGCTTGCATAGTTGGGGGTCAACTATTTCCCCTAATGTATCGACTAGAGGTTTGGTTCCCATAGCATGCATTGCCATTGCTGGTACATCCCCCTGTGTAGAGCCTTCGTCGGAAAGAATGTTATCAGTTTTACCATCCTGGCTGTTAATTATAAGTTTTGCTGGAAGCTGGTATGTATTTGCAAAATAATGGTAGAGACTTGGACATTGTTTGATATTTTGCAGAGCAGCCTTGTAATTTAAATTGTTAAATGCATTCTCTGCATCAACTAATAGTACTGCTTCTGTTGATTCCTCTTGGAATATTCTCTGCATTGAATGGATAGATGCATCGATACCAGACTTAACACCCGCGCAAGTCTGTAACGGACCTTATCAAATTATCTCTTTTTATTGCATTTGCTCTGAAATCGATCCACTCTCCAATCAAACAGAGCATCAATCGCAATGTATAATCCAAATTGGCTGCATTAAACAATCTTATAAATATATTTCATTTGAAATCATAGTAGCTCCCAAGAAAAAGAGTTCTGTACACTTCTTTGTGAAGAAGGGCTAAAAGCTCATCCCCGAAAGAGTTTAATTACGCATCCACAACCCATTTATGTCCATTTCCTGAATACATAGGAAAATTCTCAACTTGCTAGACAAGAAGATGCCGTGAAAACAAAATATGTTAACTAGTAAGAAGTAGAAAGGACAGCTGTGGTATTAAACTCCGAAATAAATATCAACTACCCATCAATTAATTCTCTCTAACGGCTTTTATTAAGAACCTTGAAATCTCGGTGTTATCATGTTATTAGCTACTCTATTATATAAAATCAATCATCAATCAGTTGATAAAAGGGTATATTCACGTTCAAAATGTCTAACAATCGTGCATTTCTTTACGAAATTTGTTCCTGTTATATATGCCTTTACAGCTACTTTTGCACTAACCTTACAAAATAGATTCAACATAATAACATTTATATGTTTGCACAAAGCTTGCACCAGACAAATGTCAGCATATGCTTCCCATCTTTTCCCTCTATCTTTGTCCCAAGTAAATCTTTATTCTTACATTTCTCGAAAGTTTTAACTTCCACCATGGACCCTTTGTTATTCTGCTTGGGGTCAGACTGACTCGTGACTTGAAATAGTATAGTTCGCTCTTTGAAAACCACCCCCTACAACATGATGTGCAGTAACGTGGAGGATTCGCAGTATAGTGGAGGGTGCCAATACAACGTGGAGGGAAATCATCAGTACAGCAGAGGGTGCACCAATGACAAAATTTGACTATTTAAATGTTGCAGTTTGCTAAAAATTGATGAATTTATAGATCAATGGAAATTCTGGACAACTAAAAAATATGGATTCAGTTCTCTGCTTGTGCTTGTATTCAATGCATGCACATAGCTTATTGACGCTTATTCAGAAAATTTAAGGCCATTATTAAACCCATCCGTGATTACTTATCAAGTGTATTGGATCACCATGTACAAACATTCTTTATGGTATTAGGGTTTCTTGTCATATAAGTTTTCCTACCAACTTTATGTCATAACCACCAGCATAATGTCCTTTTTGTCACTTTTTCATTAGCAAATAGCAAAGTCATCATCAGCATCTCTTGCCAGCATGCTTTATGCAAAGGGTTAGGTGCCCTATCTTTGTTAATGTAATGTTTGAGTGGTGTGTATGTGTGTGGGTGGGGGGCTGACAGCTTCCTGGTATGCTTGTACAGAGCACCCATTACATGGTACAGCAGACTATAAATTAATCAGTACGGTACAAATGCAGCCTTGCACATGGTACGCATGTAAAGAAAACTGGTACACCAGTACATTGATCATAGCTGTAACCCCCCAATCAGTATAGAATTTGCTGTGGCTTTAGCACCATGAATGTTCTACTTGTTGTTGTGATGCTACTTGTTAATTGTTCAAGTGTTATTTAAAGATAACGAAATTCCAATGTCTTTTTGTAGGTGCTGGTGAGTCTGGAAAGAGCACAATTGTAAAGCAAATGAAGTAAGATATATCCTTTTGTCATAAGAATTCAGGAGATGGGATTTGTGATTGTAATTGTGATTTCAATTGTGATATGCCAGTACAATTATAGTGAACATTTTCGTACTGTTACACTCCATGTCATTTTCTGTATTATGTCACAGGCCTCTTCATGAGCATTTTAGAGGGTGCGTTGAAGATCGTTCACCTCGCTATATTTAGGAGCGCATTTTTTGGAACGGAAATTTTGACATTCTCTCTCATTATTTGCATTTTTTATAAGATGTTTTTAAAAATTACTCAATTCATTTAAACAGTTCAAATTTAATCAGTTTCAAAATCACACAGAGAATCAGAAGAAATTGAATTTGATGATGAAAAACAGACGAGCATTATTCCTAAAAGTTCATTCGAGTCTTTTTTCTTGTCGCTTCTCAACGCTTGAGATTCAACGTCAGCAGCATGAAGACATCGAATAAGACCAGATTTTCTTCGTTTTTGCAAATAAAGTTAAAATGCACCAGATATTATACAAAGAACTTGGATATCATCACGCAAACGGCTATCTCTAAAATATGGATTATGGAATGATGGAGTGGAATGATGGAATGATGGAATGGAATGATGGAATGGTATCAAAATGCGTAAATGCAAAAGAAAAGCAATTTCCAAACACATCGCGACAATATTTTTAATTTTGAAAGTATAATGCAACAAAAACAGAGCCATTCCATATTTTAGAAAAATATGGAATGGCGAATTTTCTCAAAAATTACTTGCTCCTTTTGCTGAAACCTTCCCCTAGGGTTGTGTATGCCTTACAAACACATCTAAGTAGAATTTATGAAGGTTTGGAGTCAATTGAAGGGATGAGGCCATTCCATATTTTAGAAAATATGGAATGGCGAATTTTCTCAAAAATTACTTGCTTCTTTTTGCTGAAACCTTCCCCCTAAGGTTGTATATGCCTTACAAACACATCTGAGTAGAAATTAAGAAGATTTGGAGTCAATTGAAGGAATAATAAGGCCATTCCATATTTTAGAAAAATATGGAATGGCGAATTTTCTCAAAAATTACTTGCTTCTTTTTGCTGAAACCTTCCCCCTAGGGTTGTATATGCCTTACAAACACATCTAAGTAGAACTTATGAAGGTTTGGAGTCAATTGAAGGAGTTACGAGGCCATTCCATATTTTAGAAAAATATGGAATGGCGAATTTTCTCAAAAATTACTTGCTCCTTTTTGCTGAAACCTTCCCCCTAGGGTTGTATATGCCTTACAAACACATCTAAGTAGAATTTATGAAGGTTTAGAGTCAATTGAAGGAGTTACGAGGCCATTCCATATTTTAGAAAAATATGGAATGGCGAATTTTCTCAAAAATTACTTGCTTCTTTTTGCTGAAACCTTCCCCCTAGGGTTGTATATGCCTTACAAACACATCTAAGTAGAACTTATGAAGGTTTGGAGTCAATTGAAGGAGTTACGAGGCCATTCCATATTTTAGAAAAATATGGAATGGCGAATTTTCTCAAAAATTACTTGCTCCTTTTTGCTGAAACCTTCCCCCTAGGGTTGTATATGCCTTACAAACACATCTAAGTAGAATTTATGAAGATTTGGAGTCAATTGAAGGAGTTACGAGGCCATTCCATATTTTAGAAAAATATGGAATGGCGAATTTTCTCAAAAATTACTCGCTTCTTTTTGCTGAAACCTTCCCCCTAGGGTTGTATATGCCTTACAAACACATCTGAGTAGAAATTAAGAAGATTTGGAGTCAATTGAAGGAATAATAACGCCATTCCATATTTTAGAAAAATATGGAATGGCGAATTTTCTCAAAAATTACTCGCTTCTTTTTGCTGAAACCTTCCCCCTAGGGTTGTATATGCCTTACAAACACATCTGAGTAGAAATTAAGAAGATTTGGAGTCAATTGAAGGAATAATAACGCCATTCCATATTTTAGAAAAATATGGAATGGCGAAGTTTCTCAAAAATTACTCGCTTCTTTATCCTGAAACCTTCCTCCAGGGGTAAAATAAAACTTTCAAACACATCTCAGAATAAATAATCAAGGTTTGGAGTAGAGGAACTACGAGTTGTGAAAGTTGGTATTTTTTTGCTCAGCTAAAGTATATGCGAGTGAGAAAAACTTGCAAAATCAAGTCATCGAATTCGAACATTATTTATGTCAAACTTTCGATTTGTGCGTTTTACCATAGTTAACTTATGCAGTGCATCAATACAGTAATTTTACAATTCCTTGTTTTGCAGATAGCCTACCATATTTACAAATGTGATATGAATGATTGCATATTTGCGTCGCCATTAGTCTGAATTTTTCAAGTGGATCTGTCAAATTATCAATCAGACCAGACCACAGTGGTTATGGCCACCCAGTACAGTAGGGCTATCTCTAAAATATGGATTATGGAATGATGGAGTGGAATGATGGAATGATGGAATGGAATGATGGAATGGTATCAAAATGCATGAATGCAAAAGAAAAGCAATTTCCAAACACATCGCGACAATATTTTTAATTTTGAAAGTATAATGAAACAAAAACAGAGCCATTCCATATTTTAGAAAAATATGGAATGGCGAATTTTCTCAAAAATTACTCGCTTTTTTTTGCTGAAACCTTCCCCCAAGGGTTGTATACGCCTTACAAACACATCTGAGTAGAAATTAAGAAGATTTGGAGTCAATTGAAGGAATAATAAGGCCATTCCATATTTTAGAAAAATATGGAATGGCGAATTTTCTCAAAAATTACTCGCTTCTTTTTGCTGAAACCTTCCCCCTAGGGTTGTATATGCCTTACAAACACATCTGAGTAGAAATTAAGAAGATTTGGAGTCAATTGAAGGAAAAATAAGGCCATTCCATATTTTAGAAAATATGGAATGGCGAATTTTCTCAAAATTACTCGCTTCTTTTTGCTGAAACCTTCCCGCTAGGGTTGTATAAGCCTTACAAACACATCTGAGTAGAAATTAAGAAGATTTGGAGTCAATTGAAGGAATAATAAGGCCATTCCATATTTTAGAAAAATATGGAATGGCGAAATTTCTCAAAAATTACTCGCTTCTTTTTGCTGAAACCTTCCCCCTAGGGTTGTATATGCCTTACAAACACATCTGAGTAGAAATTAAGAAGATTTGGAGTCAATTGAAGGAATAATAAGGCCATTCCATATTTTAGAAAATATGGAATGGCGAATTTTCTCAAAAATTACTCGCTTATTTTTGCTGAAACCTTCCCGCTAGGGTTGTATATGCCTTACAAATACATCTGAGTAGAAATTAAGAAGATTTGGAGTCAATTGAAGGAATAATAAGGCCATTCCATATTTTAGAAAAATATGGAATGGCGAATTTTCTCAAAAATTACTCGCTTATTTTTGCTGAAACCTTCCCGCTAGGGTTGTATATGCCTTACAAATACATCTGAGTAGAAATTAAGAAGATTTGGAGTCAATTGAAGGAATAATAAGGCCATTCCATATTTTAGAAAAGTATGGAATGGCGAATTTTCTCAAAAATTACTCGCTTCTTTTTGCTGAAACCTTCCCGCTAGGGTTGTATATGCCTTATAAATACATCTGAGTAGAAATTAAGAAGATTTGGAGTCAATTGAAGGAATAATAAGGCCATTCCATATTTTAGAAAAATATGGAATGGCGAATTTTCTCAAAAATTACTCGCTTCTTTTTGCTGAAACCTTCCCCCTAGGGTTGTATAAGCCTTACAAACACATCTGAGTAGAAATTAAGAAGATTTGGAGTCAATTGAAGGAATAATAAGGCCATTCCATATTTTAGAAAAATATGGAATGGCGAATTTTCTCAAAAATTACTCGCTTCTTTTTGCTGAAACCTTCCCGCTAGGGTTGTATAAGCCTTACAAACACATCTGAGTAGAAATTAAGAAGATTTGGAGTCAATTGAAGGAATAATAAGGCCATTCCATATTTTAGAAAAATATGGAATGGCGAAGTTTTTCAAAATTACTTGCTTCTTTATCCTTAAACCTTCCTCCAGGGGTAAAATAAAACTTTCAAACACATCTCAGAATAAATAATCAAGGTTTGGAGTAGAGGAACTACGAGTTGTGAAAGTTGGTATTTTTTTGCTCAGCTAAAGTATATGCGAGTGAGAAAAACTTGCAAAATCAAGTCATCGAATTCGAACATTATTTATGTCAAACTTTCGATTTGTGCGTTTTACCATAGTTAACATATGCACTGCATCAATAATTTTACGATTCGTTGTTTTGCGGATAGTCTACCATATTTAGAAATGTGATATGAATGATTGAATGATTTGCGTCGCCAATAGTCTGAACTTTTCAAGTGGATCTGTCAAATTATCAATCAGACCAGACCACAGTGGTTATGGCCGCCCAGTACAGCAGTGCTCAACTTGGAAATTAGCATCTTCCTTGAGAATCATGTTTCAAGTTTCCGTCCAGTATTTCTCAATGTTGAGATAATTTCTACTCGGGTGTGTTTATAAGGCTTATACAACCCTAGCGGGAAGGTTTCAGCAAAAAAGAAGCGAGTAATTTTGAGAATTAGCCATTCCATATTTTTCTAAAATATGGAATGGCCTTATTATTCCTTCAATTGACTCCAAATCTTCTTAATTTCTACTCAGATGTGTTTGTAAGGCATATACAACCCTAGCGGGAAGGTTTCAGCAAAAAGAAGCGAGTAGTTTTTGAGAAAATTCGCCATTCCATATTTTTCTAAAATATGGAATGGCCTTATTTTTCCTTCAATTGACTCCAAATCTTCTTAATTTCTACTCAGATGTGTTTGTAAGGCATATACAACCCTAGGGGGAAGGTTTCAGTAAAAATAAGCGAGTAATTTTTGAGAAAATTCGCCATTCCATATTTTTCTAAAATATGGAATGGCCTTATTATTCCTTCAATTGACTCCAAATCTTCTTAATTTCTACTCAGATGTGTTTGTAAGGCATATACAACCCTAGCGGGAAGGTTTCAGCAAAAAGAAGCGAGTAATTTTTGAGAAAATTCGCCATTCCATACTTTTCTAAAATATGGAATGGCCTCGTAATTCCTTCAATTGACTCCAAATCTTCTTAATTTCTACTCAGATGTGTTTGTAAGGCATATACAACCCTTGGAGGAAGGTTTCAGCAAAAGAAGCGAGTAATTTTGAGAATTCGCCATTCCATATTTTTCTAAAATATGGAATGGCTCTGTTTTTGTTTCATTATACTTTCAAAATTAAAAATATTGTCGCGATGTGTTTGGAAATTGCTTTTCTTTTGCATTTATGCATTTTGATACAATTCCATCATTCCATTCCATCATTCCATCATTCCACTCCATCATTCCATAATCCATATTTTAGAGATAGCCAGTACAGTAGTGCTTAACTTGGAAATTAGCATTTTCCTTGAGAATCATGTTTCAAGCTTCCGTCCAGTATTTCTCGATTTTGAGATAATTTCTTCTCGGGTGTGTTTATAAAGCTTATATAATTTTTGAGAAACTTCGCCATTCCATATTTTTCTAAAATATGGAATGGCGTTATTATTCCTTCAATTGACTCCAAATCTTCTTAATTTCAACTCAGATGTGTTTGTAAGGCATACACAACCCTTGGGGGAAGGTTTCAGCAAAAAGGAGCAAGTAATTTTTGAGAAAATTCGCCATTCCATATTTTTCTAAAATATGGAATGGCGTTATTATTCCTTCAATTGACTCCAAATCTTCTTAATTTCTACTCAGATGTGTTTGTAAGGCATACACAACCCTTGGGGGAAGGTTTCAGCAAAAAGAAGCAAGTAATTTTTGAGAAAATTCGCCATTCCATATTTTTCTAAAATATGGAATGGCGTTATTATTCCTTCAATTGACTCCAAATCTTCTTAATTTCTACTCAGATGTGTTTGTAAGGCATATACAACCCTAGGGGAAGGTTTCAGCAAAAGAAGCGAGTAATTTTGAGAAAATTCGCCATTCCATATTTTCTAAAATATGGAATGGCCTCGTAACTCCTTCAATTGACTCTAAACCTTCATAAATTCTACTTAGATGTGTTTGTAAGGCATATACAACCCTAGGGGGAAGGTTTCAGCAAAAAGAAGCGAGTAATTTTTGAGAAAATTCGCCATTCCATATTTTTCTAAAATATGGAATGGCCTCGTAACTCCTTCAATTGACTCTAAACCTTGATAAATTCTACTTAGATGTGTTTGTAAGGCATATACAACCCTAGGGGGAAGGTTTCAGCAAAAAGAAGCAAGTAATTTTTGAGAAAATTCGCCATTCCATATTTTTCTAAAATATGGAATGGCCTCGTAACTCCTTCAATTGACTCCAAACCTTCATAAATTCTACTTAGATGTGTTTGTAAGGCATACACAACCCTAGGGGGAAGGTTTCAGCAAAAAGGAGCAAGTAATTTTTGAGAAAATTCGCCATTCCATATTTTTCTAAAATATGGAATGGCTCTGTTTTTGTTGCATTATACTTTCAAAATTAAAAATATTGTCGCGATGTGTTTGGAAATTGCTTTTCTTTTGCATTTACGCATTTTGATACCATTCCATCATTCCATTCCATCATTCCATCATTCCACTCCATCATTCCATAATCCATATTTTAGAGATAGCCTCACGCAAACCACGTAAACATGCGACGCAGATCATTAACATCATAAATCCATCAGCGGTTATATCGTTTTTATTCAGTTGCAGCCACTAAATATCAATTATGTGATTTGCATATTTAAGATATTTTTTATTTAAAGATCGCTGAAAACTTTTGAGAAGCGTGATTTTAAGGAATCGCAAGAAACGAGGTGCGTGAAATTACACACGTCTTGACGAGATGAGAAGCATGTGGAGGTGCGCTCGAGATGGCACGCCTTAAACGGAGAGGTCTGATGTCAACAAAACATTATGCAGTATTCTTGAAAAAAAAAAACAATTTTATTGTGTTTTAGTGTATCAAATGTATTATTTCATCATGAACAGAAATAGGTTGAGCTACACTTGGACAGGCCTCTCATTTTAAGGCGCGTGATCGCGCGCGCACGCCTCCACACGCTCCTGGTCTTGCCAAAAACGCGCATAATTTCACGCACCTCCTTTCTTGTTATTCTTTGAAATCACGCCTCTCAAAAGTTTTAAGCGATCTTTCAATAAAAATATCTTGGATCTGCTAATCACATAATTGATATTTAGTGCCTGTCATTGAATAGAAACAATCCAACCGCTGACCGATTTATGATTTTCATGATCTGCGTTGCGTGTATACGTTGTTTGCGTGGTGATACCCGAGTTCTTTGTATAGCATCTCGTGCAGTTAAACTTTATTTCCAAAGACGAAGAAAACCTGGTTTTATTCGAAGTCTTCATGGTGGTATACTGCTGACGTTGAATCTGAAGCGCGGAGAAGCGACAAGAAAAAACGACTCGAAGGAACTTTTAGGAATAATTCTCGTCTATTTTCCATCATCAGATTCAAATATTTCTGATTCTCTGTGTGATGTTGAAACTGATTTAATGTGAACTGTTTAAATGAATTGAGTAATTCGTTAATAACATCATATAAAATGCAAATAATGCGAGAGAAAGTGAAAATTGTCGTTCCTAAAAAATGCGTGCCTAAATAAATTGAGGTGCGCAATCTTCTACGCACCCTCTAAAATATTCACGGAGAGGCCTGCTTGGAATTCAAAAATGGGAATTGAATTCCTTTGAATTTAAAATGAGTTGCATGGCTGCATGTTTATTATTGATCATCCTCTTTTAGAAAGACAAGTACCACATTGTTCTGTCCCAGGACACTTTCCCAAGCAAACTTTAACTGTGTATTTAATGTGTCCTAAATCGCTCATGTGAAGAGTGTCAGAACGATGGTGCAACCTCGTAGGGCATCAATTTTCTTTTTTTTACTGCATTAGTCTCTATTTAATTGTTTTCTGATAGTCATTACTTGTTTAAGATATATGACTAAGGATGCAAATGTGTTGTTTAAAATTATTTCTTATGTGAGGTTGAATTATTCACTTTTGTATTAGATGTTTAAGAATTGAATTAGGAAGCACATTTCACACATCTTTGGGAGTAGAGCAGCCACTTGGAATCATGTCTACAATTTTGCTCCCACCTGCAAATTTATTCAAAAAGTCAGAACTAAGTGGTTTTGTTTGTTTGTGCTGCTTCTTAGGGTTGTACGTGACTGGTTTGAGGTTCAGATTTTATTTTTATCAAAATGATGTTAACTTGCAGAATTATTCATGAGAGTGGATATTCACCAGAAGAATGCAAACAGTATAAGCCAGTTGTTTTTAGCAACACAATCCAGTCAATGCAGGCAATCATAAGGGCCATGGGAACCTTGAAGGTTGACTATGGAAATCCTGATAGAGCGGTAAGTTAATTTGATAAAGAAATGCTAAGTAATTTCCTACCTGGAGCTAGAGAATTTTCTGTGAATATGTATGTTATAAAAGTTAACATCACCCAAAACCGCCTGAAATCACCTGAAGCCACCTGAAATCACCTGTAAATCACCTGGAATCACCCGAAATCAGCCAATGGGTCCTTTTTGAATTCCTATATTCCATATTCATTCAATTCAAACTCTTTGATCACATTGTCCTCAGTCTTGGACACATGCACACATTGTCTTTTGTTTTGATGCACCGAAGCTAAGCAGAATAAACTCTAGTCTTTGGCTTGGCTTTTCTTTCTGCATTCTGTTCTGTGAATGGTGAATGTCAAGTGACTGGAAAATTCTTCAGGACTTCTCAGAGGATTTATGTGGACCTGTACAAGGGTTTTTTCGAGGAGCATTCAGTCCTTTAGAATCTCATACACCACTGCCATGATGAATTCTATCAATTTCTTGGAAATCTCTTGGAAATCCTTTTGTATCTCCCTTACCAGGTTGTTAAGTTTTTAACAAGAATAATAAGCAAGATCAGTAAGATCAGTAAGCCCCCACTTTCGAATAAGTCCTCCCCCAAGTTAGCCCCCACGTAAGAATTCATTCTTGCAACTTGGCCCTCACGGGGCATTATTCAAAGGATTTATGAATTTATTTCTGTCTATAATGCATCTTTCAGTTAATTAAAACACTGAACAAGTTAGTCCTGACAGGTTTTGCTATCAATTCAGCCAATAATCAGCCATTGGCTGTTGGTAAACAGCTGATTTTGATAAAAGAGTACAGATTTTTCTCTCTGCTATTCTTTCTACAGCACACTGAAACCATTGAACTTTGGAAAAAGCCTTCCCCTCGAGTAAGTCCCCACCCACTGTAAATTCATTTTTGCAAATAAGCCCCCGGTTGCTTATTCGAGGATTTATGGTATGTCTGTGTTGTCTGGCGTTACCCCCTGGCGCCTTTTCTATATATTGTGCAACATGAAACATCGTATCATCACAAATAATGAACAGCCAGTTAATAGGAAACCGTACCGTGTTCCTTATGCCTGGCATGCAGAGGTCGACAAACAAATTCAAGAAATGGTCGACAATAATATCATCTGCCCGTCATCTTCCCCTTGGAATGCGCCGATTATTCTTGTCAGAAAAAAGGACAATTCAATGAGGTTCGTAAAGCGACTTTCGTGGGCTTAACGACGCCACAAAAAGGATTCCTATCCTCTACCTCGTATTCGTGACGTCATAGACAATATGCAAGGGACAGAATATTGGACGACACTAGACGCGCGCCGGCATATTGGTCTATTCGGTAGCAGAGACAGATAAAGAGAAACTGCTTTCTCCGTCTCCGCGGCAAGTTTGAATTCAATGTGATGCCCTTTGGCTTGTGCAATGCAAGGCGTCATATCAAAGAATGATGGATATAAACTTGGCTGGTCTGCCAACTAATCGAATCTTAGCATACATGGACGACATCGTTGTGTTCAGCAAAACGTTTGATGAACATTTATCCAGTATTGAGCAATTATTTCAGCGGCTTCAGACATCCGGAATATCCTCAAACTCTCAAAGTGCGCCGCCAGTAACAAAGTTGACTTTCTCGGATTTGAACTTTCGAATGTGGGTATCAAACCCCAGTCTAGATTGACCGACGCAATTAATAAATATGGTGTTCCTTCGACAAAAAAAGAATTAAAAGGTTTTCTCGGACTAGCTGGGTTTTATAGAGATTTCATACCAGACTTTGCGAAAATCAGCAAACCGTTGAATGAGTTAACCAGCGACAAAACACAATTCAACTGGACTCCTTCTTGCGACCAAGCATTCAACAAATTAAAGCATCTATTATCCTCGGAACCTGTATTACACTTTCCAGACCTGAGTAAACAGTTTGTTTTGAAGTAGATGCCAGTAATTATGCCGTTGGGGGTGTCTTATCACAACAAGGAAACGATAATAAACTCCATCCAGTCGCGTATTTTTCTACTGCTCTTCAGAAATCACAACAGAATTGGTCAGCCACCAGTAAAGAAGCCTTTGCATTAGTCCTGTGATGCGTCACTGGCATGTTTATCTTACAGGACGACATTTTGTTCTAAATTCTGATCACAACCCGTTAACTCATTTGCGTCAACAGCGAGATCCTAGAGGCAAATTCGGTCGCTGGATTTCTGAACTTGAGGAATTTGATTACTCCATTTCATATATTCGAGGCAAAGACAACACCAAAGCAGATGCATTATCCAGAAATCATGCAGCAAACCAAAGCCAGCCTGCGTCAGAGTTCGAAAATAAAATTTACGCATCGTTTCTTCAGAACGACAGTTTTCTCTCACAATTAAAAGCGGCACAATTGGAAGATCCATTGATCAAATCAAATAGCGCCTCATCGCAAGTCAACAGAGAGTAACTCAGGGTCGATTAAAACGCATTCAATCACAGCTGAGAATTGAAAACGGTCTACTTACCAAATCGGGAAGACCAATTATTCCAGCATCATTGAGGAGATTCGTTGTCAATGAATATCACAAATCCGCGCACCTTGGAGTTGACAAGATGTATTCCTTATTGAGAGATCGATTCTACTGGCCGAACATGTATGGTTATATTCGTTCTTTTGTAACAGCATGTGAAACTTGTCAAAGGACGAAATCGGATTCCTTGCCACCCAAAGCACCGCTTGTCAAAACATTTTTATATATATACTCACTGTTTTGTTAGGGAGGGGGAAATGTTGTCTGGCGTTACCCCCTGGCGCCTTTTCTATATATTGTGCAACGGTACTTCCTACAGTCATTCTGTGGTAGTACTCGTTGAGTAAATACAAATACATGACTCTTTGTTGCGTTATTCCTAACATCTGTGAAAAGAATAAAAGCAACTGAGATTTCACTGCTTTACCCAATAACGTTGTTTGTCTATAATAATATGAAAGCTCTTTGCACACAGACTCTTAGAAATCTTTCAAGACAATTATCAATTATTCTTTTCACACCAAAACTTTCTTCTGAAAATTTGACTCATTAATATAACTTCAGAGGGAATATTGTTCTGGCTTATTTTGAGATATATATTCACCTGCATTGTTTAATTTTATGATGTTTTCTTCATTTAGGAAGATGCCAGACAACTGTTTGCTTTAGCTGGAAGTGTTGAAGATGGTGAGCTTACCCATGAGCTTGTTGGAATCATGAAACGTTTATGGGCAGATGAAGGAGTGCAACTGTGCTTTGGGAGATCCAGAGAGTATCAGCTAAATGACTCAGCTGGCTAGTAAGTTCCTTAGTTGAAATTCGTACTTACTAAAATGTGGAACCAGCCAAAACCAGCCAGAACCATCCACAATTGGATCAAAACAACCCAAAACTTACTAATAAATGTCATTTTCACTTATTAAAGGCAGAAGACCCCTCAAAATCATCAATTTTCTTCAAAACATCATCCCTCCGTTGTAAATTTGTCTTTCCTCTTAGCGCAAAAAATGTGAACAATCCGCTTTGTTAGCTATTGATTTTCAGAATGGCAAACAAATCTTTTGTGAATCGCTCTCAGGGGCCTATTCCAGCTTTTCAAACATATCTTGCATTAAAATTTTTTAATGCAGAGCGATTATCGCACGATCTTGAGATTTTCTTACCTCATGATTCATGCAAGGGGCATTTCCTTCCAGTTCTACAGACCCGTACGCGTAAACCCATTGCTAAGATTTCATGGTTTTGATAAAAGCATTCTTGGAAATATTTTCATTTCAACAGGAATTGATGATCACTACTTGTGACTTCTAACACGATCGTGCAAAAATTTGTGATTGTTGCGATAGGACACTCCTTTTTTTGCAGAAACTCATTTATAAGAAACTCAGTGCTGAGATCAATATTGGTTATTTATTGACGAAACGTGCAGTCACGTTTTATCTTATGCTTAGACACAATAATGCTTTAGTGAACAAAAAGGCCTTTCTGACTTTTTTATGACAACGAAAGTCCCAAGGCAAAAGAAGAATTCTAAAGGGACAATAATGTTATTTCAAAGGATATGTTGAATTTGTGGGGATTTTCAGGGATTTTCTACCCTAAAATACATGATTTAAAAGTAAGTTATACTTTTTGGGTGGGTTGGGGCGGTTTTGACCTTATTATGGTTCGTCTTGGGTTGTTTTGGCTAGTTTGGGGTCATTTTGGGTCGTTTTGGGTAGTTGTGAATTGTGTATTTGATGGGTTGGGCAAGGATACCCACAGGGAACTGGAGTATGGAGCAGAACTGGCATTAAGATTTTTCATGAATACTGATCAGCAAGCTACAGCCAAAGCATCTTTTATTTGTTTATACTGATGAAACCTTGTTTGAAGTCTCTCTTTCACATCTGTATTTCTAATGTCCTTGTTGCTCACTTCTTTCAAATAAAAAAGGAACCTACTCCTGAAGACTCAAACTACTCAGCAGTCTACCCTTCAGGGATTGTCTCCAAATAAATTATATGATTTTGTACGATTTTTTCAACTATATATGAATTTACTCATTTAGACATATTTTTAGACACGAAATAAGTCATACAAAATTCCTATAGGATTTCATTTAAAATTTGTGTAAAATTCGAATGAAATTCATTTAGGGTTAAGCACAAAATTCAAAGAAAATTTGCATAACAACTCCCATGCAATTCATATAAACAAAATATAACACTCGAAAACTTCTTTGAGTTTTGTGATTGTCTTTTTTTGAAGGCACACTGTCGTAGTTATGATTTGCTAGATGTGATGTTGAAATTTGAAATAAAAGATCAAACCCATAAACAATTGTCAGTCTTTTATCGTCTTAATACGTTGTGCTTTCTTTATAGAATAAAAAGAGTCAGATTGTCATCATCTACACGAATTTTGATGTACATCAAAATTACTGAGGCCTGACTAAATCTGTTATGTTTTATTGTTCTGTTTACCCAGTCAACTTTACGAAAGTTTGCCTTTAAGCATTTTGGAATCTATCCATGCTTCTAAACCAACAGGCCATTTAAAAAACAATACCACTTCGGCTTTACATCCTGATTGTTCCATTTTGATCCACATCCGGGTATAAATTCTGCAATAATCTAGTATTTTGGGCTATTTCTGACATTTATACTCTGAGAGGTATCAGATGAAAAACTCTTAAAATTTTAGAAAAATGTTTCTGCTCTTTCCTGCAATTTTGAGACTGGTAAATAATTCATTTTCTGTCTATTTTCATTGATCATCAATGTAATTGCAGCCTTGTCTTGAGAAATCAAATACGATGGAGCTCCTGGGCCTTCACGTCTTGTTGTATTGTAGACTATTGAAATTTGCTATTGGCTACTGCTAGTCACTTTTTTGTGCAGGCTTTAATGCTCTTGCCATGGCAATATTGATTTCTAGATGTCTCTGTCCTCCCCCTGCCGACCTATTACCATTCAGAAAAGATTCTCTTTCTCCATGCAATCCATGCTTATAAGGCTGAAAACCTTTTCAATTTAAATATGTTTTTGTAGCTATTTGTCATCCTTGGAAAGAATTGGTGCCCCAAATTACACACCTACTCAGCAAGATGTTTTGAGAACAAGAGTCAAAACCACTGGCATTGTGGAAACTCATTTTGTGTTCAAAGATTTACATTTCAAGTATGTGTTTGCTGATTTGTTTTTTCTGAAATTTAATATTGTGTAAAACATTAAATAAAAAAAATACTGAATGAAACAAACTGAATAAGTTCATTAACTTTCATGGCAGTGTATAATGTTCCGAAATATTGAGTCCATTCAAGCAAACAGCAACAGTCATGAATCCAAACTGGAGAAATCTATATGGAAGTAGATTGTCTCATTTAATAGCAGGGAAATGTTACAGCTTAATTGTGCAACGTCTGTTCATCTCAAGACAAAACAATGTTTCAATTCCAGATTACTAAGGTTCTACATGAAAACCCAATGAACCACACTATGCAATGTGCCACAGATACACCTTATGCAGCCAAATTTTGGGTTATCATTTCATTTGCAAAATCTATAATTTTAATTCATTGATTCACATGCAGCATGAAGTTGTTGTCTTGATTTTTGGTAACTGTGCATCAAAGTTGCTAATTTCTATACTTTGCTTACAAAAATATTTTGTTGCTTGAAGCTATCGATATCGGACAGGCAGGTAACTTGAGTCGGTCAACTCGCATGCTGATTGAGTAAGGCTTAAGTTTTGAGATGAAAAACAAAAATTTTTCTCTTCTCCGATTTTTGGAGTATGTGCAACTTTTGTACCTACAACTGACCAAATGAATGGTCAAAAAATGTAGATTTATGTTTATATTTGAAATTGCTGTATATTTTTACAATTGCGCGCTCTGGAATAATTTCATTTTCTTGTTATTTATGTTACTGGAAATAATCCATAAACTATTTAATTTTTTGCTCCAGGATGTTTGATGTCGGAGGACAGAGATCTGAAAGAAAAAAATGGATTCATTGCTTTGAAGGTGTAACAGCTATCATTTTTTGTGTATCACTCAGTGCTTATGATCTTGTGCTTGCAGAAGATGAGGAAACGGTAAGATCTTTCAATCCAAATAAAAACTTTAAGTGATAAACTCATCAAAAACGTATTGTGGGAACAGATAGACTTGTTACGTAGGCTTAAACTTTTCTCTCGAGTTCCCAAAACAGCAAGCTTTGTCCAGGGAATTGACAGATATACTTGCCTGTCTAATCTTAATGTATGGAAGTTTTCCCAACTACCTTCCTTATAAGGACCCCTGCAATTTTGTTCCAAGCTTGCTTGTTGCACCAAACAGTCCATCTTGGTCTTATAGCACCACAAACTTTCAGAGAATTTGGTCTGACTGAAATTTGTTTTATCTAAAAAAAACTAACGCCCATTAATAAGTGATGATGTTAAGTTGCAAGGTTATGATCTTTTGTCAGAAAAGCCATAATGTAAGAAACCTTTTTTTCTGTTCCTTCCTTGTAGATCTTTGTGCTAAGAAGACAAGTCTTTAAATTCATTTCAATGCAAACTGTTTACTCTTATTAGTGTCATAACATGCACTGGTGCTTATCATCCATTTTATTTCCACCGTACCCACTCCAAACGTGAGGCTTCTTCTACAGCCCTTGTTTATTACGTTCATTAAGTGGCGTCATAATAAAGGACCACATATGTCTTGTTGTAAATTCAAATTTCCCTCACTTATATTCAAGAGCACACTCTCGTGAGTTTAAGAAGTTTCTGAATAGATTCAAATTCATTGACGTTAATGTTATTTTTAGAATCGCATGCATGAAAGCATGAAGCTGTTTGACTCGATCTGTAACAACAAATGGTTCATGGACACTTCAATCATCTTGTTCTTGAATAAGAAAGATCTTTTTGGTGATAAGATCAAGAAGTCTCCGCTTACAATTTGTTTTCCTGAATACACCGGTAACTCAAATGCTTTTTTTATTTTACTTCCTATTATCTGAATCTCGTCAATTTTTTAGGGTCGTTATCCGGCAATTTATGACAAAACAGACGTTGTTTGCAATGGATATTGGACAGAATTTAATGCCAATAGGCTCCCAAGCTTTAATGAGTTGTAAGCCCAAACATTCATTGTAGGCTTCTGTAATCGTGTTGTAATGTTCTGTTTCATCTTTTCTTTCCTGCATACTGAACGTTTTTGGCATTCTTTTTGTCTGTAAGTGATGTCATTGAGAGAATAGCTCTTAGCCTCTTAGTGGAAAGTCATTAATTCTCAATTCGTCCTTTCTTGACCAGAGACTCGTATTTTGTAATGATTTGAATCCAGTACACTGACGATGGGCTGATAACCGAAAAGGTACTGCTCCCTTTCAATCTGTGAGCTAACATTATGTGAACGTTTAGCAAATGCCAAGTGAAAGCATGCCAATGATAGAGAAGAGGTGATGAATATGATCTGGAGGTGCTGGGCCCGGGGGTGAAGCTACCCAAGATCAGGGACGGGGACTTGAGTAGGTGATCAAGCCAAACGTACCCAACACTGGGGTAACTGTCACAGAGAAATTACCCAAAATTAGGGGGTCCCACACTCTCAAAAACATTTAAAATGCAAAGCACCTATTAATTTCAGTCAAATTGTGTAGAAGCTCTGAAAAATGTATCTTGCTCAAAAGTACACGAGTAAAACTACAACAACCAAAATAACAGGAACAAAAAACCAGCCAAATTCTTTAACAAAATTCAAAGACCGGTTTATCTCCATCATAATCATCATTTTTAGAGGGCCAGAGTTGGGTCAACATTGTAACTGTTGTTTGCAATTCATGATTACTTGCCCTATGTTTACAAATAATATCTGTTATTTTAATAACACAAGTTCTTTTGATACCATTTTTTTTCTTATCTCCCTCTAAAGAGAAACCTTATCTGCCACAAAATCAACCTTGTCTTCTTTCTTTCGTCCATTTTGTTAATTGAAAGTGCGGGAAAGCGAAAGCGAGGTGATATGTGATCAAGCGAGGTCAATAGCAAATGGCTCATTTTCGAAACTCACTCTTGGGATAGAAAGAATCTTCTTAAAAGATTGTACTGTAGTTGAACCGAGTTTATGACCCAAAACTGGGGGTCGATGGGGATTGATGGAAATTTATGACCCAAAACTGGGGTCCACCAGTTCCCGTCCCTAATCTTGGGTAGCTTCACCCCCGGGGTGCTGGGTTGTTTTCACAGAGACATGTTAGATTAGCTTCGCTTTCTTGGGTCGTGCGGAATATTTTATTGATTACTCATTTATTCTACAGATAAATTGAATTGAATAGAGATCCAGGCCAATAGTCTAGTTTGTTAATGCAATAATTCAGAAGCATGAAAATTCGCGGTACAAAACTGCCTTTTGCGTCAGAGACAAAAAAGAGAAGAAATCCACACTGAATAGAGAGTTAATCAGAAGGCTCACTCAAGGGATTTTCTGTTTCACGCATACAAACGAGGTTAAGTTGCTTCAAAAAAATTGACGTTTTGTCGCAACCTCGTACCCAGGGTAAATAGGACCTCTACGTGAACGCTGCGCTGCCCCATTTGACCCTGGAACCGGTTTCGATGTTTTGCATTCTGATTGGCTAAGAACAAACAATATAATTTTGTTGTCCGCATATATTAGAAATGGCGTTCGGCCGAATGAAAGAAATTTCAAAACAAAACTGCTGTGGCCCGGGGCTTTTCCACTCCTACCCGACAAAAAAAACACCTAAAGTTTGCTTTGAACTGAACTGAATTAGAAACAATGTACAGAAAATGAAAGATAAAGGGCGAATTAGTTTTTACAGAAGTTACAGAAAGTTTGTAGCAGTACCTAAACTTGCTTTCCCGCGGTAAAATTTTGAGCAAGCAAGGAAAGGTAAAGATAAAGAAAAATAATTTTCAAGAAGCCGAAGTGAACTAAAACAGTAAAATTTGGTATTTAGAAAAAAGCATTGTTTACGGTTTTGGCTAGAACTTTTTCTCATCAAGTCAGTTTTTGCAACATTTGTTGAACACAATTTCAAAGTGGAGAAATCTCATTCATGCAATAACAAAGCCAAACTTCTTTGCAGCAAATATGTATATGATTCAACTTATAAATCTTTAACAAATCTACAGGCTTTAAATAAACTGATCTCACCTGAAATACTTGAATACTTGTAAAAGAGGAAAACACTGAAGTTTATATCAATAATGAGCCTAAATCTAGCTAACCATTTCACAAAAAAAAGATTTCTTTCTGACTTGCAGAAACTCTTCGTGAAATTTCCAAAATTAACAAACATAATAACTTCTGCAAGCGCTTGCTAACATGTATTTCTCTCTGCTGATTCCTTTTAAGCATTTATCTCTTCATTTCGTTTCAAACAGAGTTAGTTCTGTTTCAAATAAATTTTTGAACTACAACATTGTGCCGCGTCCCAAACTCATTGATGAGTTGGAGAGCTGTGGCCGCGACAGCCACGGACTGGAATCATTTACATAATTTATGCTAATTATTCCAAGCTAAAAATTGACAAATTTTGTCAACCGGTCCCAAGGGTATCTGTTGCGGGCTGAGCTAACAACAACAACAAAGATATCCTTGGGAACGAAGTTGGTTTTGTCGTGGACTTACATGAAAACTGTGACGTCATAATCAATACCATTTAACAATTAGGCGTTTTTTTAACAAAACTAAACTGCGAGGGGTTGTTTTGAGCTTGGTTTTCTTTTCCTTGTATAAAAGGATTTCATTAAATTGAAGAGAAAGTAGAAATGTGTCGTAATTGGTATTCCTTTAAAGAGGTCGAAGAAAGCTGGATCCCCGTCATGTCCTTTAAACATAATCTGTGGTGACCGATGAGCGTTTTCAACTTTGATTTCTGCTCCCCTTGACCGAGTGTAAGGACGCAAATTTTCAGTCTTAGCTAATGAGTAATAATTGATGCCGTTTTTTCCAGGCGCAAATACGTATGAAGAAGCTGGATCGTACATTCAAATGCAGTTTGAAAACCTAAATAGCCGAAAAGGCGAAAAGGAGATCTACACACACTTTACTTGCGCTACGGATACAGGGAATATCCAGTTTGTGTTTGATGCAGTAACGGACGTTATTATCAAGAACAACCTGAAGGACTGTGGCTTATTTTAATTCACGCATTTAGGTCATCATAAGAAGAGAAAATGAATAGATAACATGAAATTATTTGATGTAAATACAGGTCTGAATAAGAATCGAACTGGTGATTTGATCTTCAGCTTTGTAAAGATTTATAATTAACGAAAGATTCAAATCGTTTCAGTTGATGCATCATTGAAATACAGTTCTACTGTTGCTGGGTTGTTAGTCTGGAAACGAGAGCTCCATATTCTTACTTAATTGCAACTTTCTTGAAGAATGACACTATTTCCATGGAATTATAGACTCTTATTTGAGAAAAATAATCACATAGCTTACTAATTAGTGAGTATTTGGCATAATAAATGTATCTTTCTCTAGCCACTGCTTGATCATTAAACTGATACAAATCTGCCTTGATTGCCAATGTGTTATTTTTCCATGCCTTTCTGCAATAAATATTTATTTGCAAATTGAAATAGCTTTCTAATTAGTGAGTATTTTACTTAAAAAGTATCTTTCTTTAGCCAACACGCGTGAGCATTAAAATGATATAAATCTGCCTTCGTTTCCAATGTGTTATTTTTCTAGACTTTTTTAAAATTAATCCAATTATAAAATCCGTCACCATTGGTCTGAATAATTGACAGGCGTAGGCGTTGATTTTTCTGTGCAGGAAAGTTAGGTCGTGAACTCTGGAATTCACACTACTTTGTTCTGCACCCTGCCTTGTAAGGAAGATTTCAAGTCGTAGGGGCCATTCACACGAGCACTGAAACTTCCTTACATGTAAAACAGCAAGCAACATTCCTCTATAGACAGGGTAGTTTGGCCTGCAATCTAAGGAAGTGCCTAACCTTTGTTTTTAAACTTGATTCCCGGTAAATTGACCACGCTGAATCGTTTAAGACCAGGAGCCAAATCGAGAAATGCTTTTACCACGTGATCTACGACGTCATGATGACGTCATAAAATATACCTTTTACCCATTTAAATTCGCTTAATAGCCACTTAATATGAAAGAAAATGGTAAAAATGGATGGAACACATCGAGAGCTTTCGACTGATATACATTTTGTCGCATTTCGAAGGTTAAAATATTTATGATGACGTCATCAGGACCTTTTGGAGCAGGTCCTTTCATAGTAGGGATGTTGGTGAAACAATTGTGCATTTTATGTTACGAGATAAGATATAGACCTCAACTGAGAAATGCTATTTTTAGACTGGGGTAATTGGTACCAGGCCTCTACATAAGCTACAACACTAGTTTTATTGGAAATTGTAATACAAGCATCAAATTTGGCGAAAACAGGCAGTTTGACGAGCTAAAAAAGATAGGATATGTGCCCAAATTGAGAAATGCCCCCTTGTGCTATTTTTAGACTGGGGTAATTGGTACCAGGCCTCTATATAAGCTATACCACTTGTTTTATTGCAAATTGTAATACAAGCATCAAATTTGGCGCAAACAGGCAGTTTGACGCGTTAAAAAGATTGGATGTCAACCCAAACCGAGAAGTCCCCCTTGTGGCATTTCTAGACTTTGGTAATAGGCACCAACCTCCACTTTAGCTATAACAATAGTTCTAATATGAGTTTTAATACATGCCGAAATTGTAAACATGATGAAAAGGGGTAGTTTGAGAACAGTTGCAACAGAAAAGAAACCTCTACGTATGCTATAACAGTTGCTATGAAATGTCGCTTTTTGATGATTCGAAGCAGCATTCCTTGGAATAAACCAGGCAGGAACACAGCGAAGACTAGATAGATACTAGATTCTAAATTCTTCAGTTTCCTTCTTACGTTTGAAAGGAACATGCAACAGCAGATTCCAATTACAGTAATTTCTGTTGACAGCACTGTTAATTATTGTGGATCCAAACAACTTCAAGGGAAAAATCACTGGCCGAAAAAGCTAGAGAAATTTCTATCAAAGCAAAATGATTTCAGTCAAACTCATTTGCAAAAATTACAAAGTTAGGTCCAGAAAGACTTGGAAATTTTTTATCAATTCGTTTTGGAATATTTCATGGGTTTTACACCCGTTTTCTGTCTCTGGCTTGCAACCAAATGGGAAGGAAGGCAAAAAGAGCATTCAGGTTTTTTTATAAGAAAGTTTTATGGCCCAGTATTGAAACATTCTTAGATATTTCATGTTTTCAGCGCCCCCCAGACCCGTGTAACAGGGTTTGAACTTCCCAAATGACTTCCCTGATACTTTGAGTAGCCAGAAAGTGAGCAAGAGAAACGACTCGTGTGAAGAGTAAAAGCTGACTAATCTGGAATTGATTATTTACAGATTTATATACATAACGGAAGTAATAAATTAACACAAGTCAGAATATTAGTCCTACTACAGTCCACTCTTTCTCCGAAAAAAAGGAAGGAACTTTCTTTTTTTTGACTACGTAGTGTGCCTCAAGTATCATCGAGTAGTGTTGTCAAAGTCCGAATGTTACAAGGAATGCGCTTGCATTGGAAAGCACAGTTTAGAGACAAGTCCTTGAAATGAATTTGAGCTTGCAAATAATTGATTTCTGCGGCAGTTTTCTGGAGATGGTTAAAACCAAAAATTATATCCTCCAATAGATCTTGTAAAACAACCATTTGAAAACAAGCAGTTTTGTCGTTGGAGAACTGAAGAGGAACGATAATTGTGCCAAGAGGCTTCAGTTTTGAACACGATGCAGTCTTGAAAACGATATTCGAATTCATGTGCATTAAAGCTTGGTCGTTCGCAACCACAAACCCAAAATTCCGAGCCACCATTAATTTTGGCCATGCCCCTCAGAGCTGTTGAGCCTTATGTCTAACATAACAAGTTAGCATGATGGCCTGTGTTCTGTCATCATAGGAGCAAGTTGGGCGAATGTACACAGGCCCAATTGCAAATAATCCAAATTTCAGCCAAAAGGTTGGGGTTTGGTGAAGAAAAACCTGTTTTTCCCGCGGGCCTGTGTACAAGGCATGCCAGAAAGTTATGGCCAGTAACTATCCAGCACACAGGAATGGGAGGGCGGGTGGGAAATTTTGCAAATATGAATGAGAAAGTTCCCAACAATTTTCAGCCCTTTATACACACGACAGCCTCGAAACGGCACAGAGACCCTGGAAAGAGGCCCAACAGGGAGACCAGAACGCTCACTCCCGCTTTAACTCAAATTAGAAATGCTTTCTAATTTTCATTCGCAACCACAAACCCAAAAACTTACTGAACCACCATTAATTTTGGCCATGCCCTCAGAGCTGTTGAGCCTTATGTCTAACATAACAAGTTAGCATGATGGCCTGTGTTCTGTCATCATAGGAGCAAGTTGGGCGAAGGTACACAGGCCCAATTGCTAGAAATCCAAATTTCAGCCCAACGGTTGGGTTTTGGTGAAGAAAAACTTGTTTTTCCTGCGCTCAAAGCTAATTGAGCATAAAAATAATTCCCAAAGCTGGGAACAGCAGCATGCATCACCTGTTTTAACATATTGAATCTGCAAGAAAAAATTGAAACACAGGTGAAGACCTCGAGCAGTTCATTACTGAGTATAGATACCATACGTGCAGGAAAGCACACCGATAGCTGGAACTTAGGCCTACAAGAGACCTACACAAATTATTCTACAATTCTACTGCAAGCTCTGAAGGACATGACCAAACCAACAAAGATAAGAATAAGTAAAAAACACTTAGCTGCAGCACTCGACGAAGTCCGCCCCATCAATAATTTCTTTTCGTTGGCCTTTCCATTTCGTATGGAGTCAGGTACTAGACAAAATGGGAGAAAACGTGTCGTGGAGGCGAACGTCGTTTCGTCGAGGCAAGAAACGCTTCGTGGAGGCGAGTTTTTATGTGCGAAGGATGAGCACATTATGTGGGGATGCGATGTCACGGATACAGGTATAGACCTACCTACCTACCTACCTAAGACGCTCTTTTTTGCCAAAATGTAACAATAGATTGACCGCAAATATACGTAAGTAAACTTTGAAGTCGCCGTAAGTGTCACCATTAGTGGTATCATTAACAAAAATCAATTACTTGACAATGAACACCAATTAGCAGCATTTGCTACTGTGGCGCACTGGTCTAAAACCACCGCCTTCTTGAACTGGAGGTCTGAAGGTCGATCCCCGTTTCACGGTACTCTCAATATTTTTTATGCTCGTTTGGTTTTGATTTTCATGTTTTCATACTCGAATTTTTTATTGCAACAGCTCTATCCGTTTATGCCCTTCAACAAAGTTTTTCATTTTTTGATCTTCAATTTCAATAGTTTCGTTTACTCTTTTATGCTTTCGCGGTCCGTAGGTGCGGTGCATAAAAGCAAATGAGTACCACGAAAGGAATACATATAATTAATTATGACTATCGTATAATATTTCAAATACATTGATTATGATTGAGCGAAAATCACGGCTAGGCTTAATTTACATGAATTGTGCGTGAAAGTCGACATAAACATGTTATCAAATGGCAATCAACTGTTAAAGTAGCCATTAGTGGTGATTACTCATTGGCAATTAGGTCGGGAGATGGTAGATTGTTTGTTCAGAGTCCAGAAAAGTGTTCAACCTTCCTCCAGACAAATAAACCACTAGTTCAAAACCTTCCTCACTTAACAATAAAAATTAGGCGCATTTCGGGTGTGGCAAAAGATTTTCCTTTGTTCTAGCTGGCCTTCCTCCGGTCAGTGACCGTGTGACCGCAACTTTTTCCTGGCTCTGTGTTTGTTTATGCAAGCCAGCTAGGGCCTCGACAATCTTCAGTTAAGATGTTGATAAACTTGGCAAGAGTTTCTATAAAGCCACAAGCACTCTCTGTTCTCTCCTCTTTATTGAAAAAACGCAAAATCTTAAAACTATGTATGCAAATTTGGGAAAGTTTAGAGCAATCAGTGAATGTCTCCAAATCTCAAAAATTCGATGCAATATTCAAAGGCAAACAATTCTATGAAAACTTGAACACATAAATATCTAGGATTTTTTAGTATTTCTGGAAATACTGTTTTTCAAATTTGTGCTTGTTTAGAAATAGGCGAAGTGCCGTTTGTGATAATCATGGTCATCATCATCATCGTCGTGCTCATGGTCATTTTGATAATCATGATCATCATGATCATGATCAGTTTTCCGGCAGCTATTGTACTGCTGAGCATTGATTAATTTGTCAAATCATTGTTGCAAATTCTTGCAAACACTCTTTGGTAAGCATTTTACCGCTATCCTTCGCACATTGCGACAGCATTGCTATGTTTTATTATAATGCTAAATGACATTTCTTATGTTTTATTATTATTACTGTTTTGTTTATTTACGTTTTTACTCTCTATGTTAAATTTTCACAATCAAACATTCTTTTAGAATACAATAACTGGCGACGAAGATCGGATTTCATTCGAAACAATGAATCCACTGGCTAAGGTAACCTGAACACCAATTTTTGATCCAACGGATCATGATGGAAATCTTCTTCAAGCATTTCAAAATTTCATCGAATCTTGGGAAATGTGGTATGACGTCGCCTGTCTCAATGAACTCAAAGACGATGCCACAGACGCAGAGAGACAAGAACACAAATCAAAGGTGTTTAGAATGTGTGTTTTTCAAGGTGAGCCAATTAAAACAGATTTAAAGGCAGAATATAATCAAGAAATTAGGGCACTTTAATCTGCTAGTTTTGATGAAATGATAGAGAACTTGAGCACAGATATAAACCAACCCAAAACCAAGTTCTATTGCATTACAAGTGTCATCAATTGAAGCAAGATCCCAGTGAAAATATTGATACCTTTATGAACAGAGTGCAACTTCATGCTAATAAATGCTCATTCAAATGCATAAATCAGTCATGTACAGAGAAAAATAAGATTCATGACTCTCTCATCAGAGATCAAATCGTCATTGGCACCAATATGCAAAATCTTCGTGAGCAGGCTCTTGAAAAAGAATATGATTTGCCAACCCTAATTAAACAAGCAAGGAAAATGGAAGCAACTGAGGAAGCGACAAAAGTCATTGACAATGATACCCCAGCCCCTCATTTTACCATCAATAATGTTGAAAATGAAACTCCTAACAATGCTTCAATCAATAAAATTGGAAAACAAGGGGGAAAATATTTCCAGAAAGCTCAAAGAAAGCAAACACAGGCAGAATCCCAAAAATTTCAACCAAGTCCTAACAAGGAATCCCAAAAATGTCAACCAAGTCCTAACAAGATCCTATGCTGTGCAGGTTGTGGTAAGAACAATTGTGAAAGAGGGACTAACTGTGCAGCAAAACATGGTTTTTGCAATCTTTGTGGAAAAAAAGGACATTTTTCAGCTGTTTGCTTGTCCTCAGAAAAGGCTATATCAGCTGTCACAGCACGGAACACAGCTAGTCCACAACAAATCAACACTGTGACTGAGTCTCCACGACGTGCACAGATTATCCTTGGTAATTCTAAAACTGATGTGCTGATTGACACAGGAGCAGAAGTAAACATCCTCCTTGAAAGCAAGGTACCTTCAAACATTAGAAGAATTTTCAAAACTTCTGTAACACTTCAACCATATGGCAGCAAAGTTATTATCCCAAAAGGCCAAATAACAATGGATACCACTTGGAACAATACAACTAAAAAGGCAACATGGGTTGTTGTTGATAACAAAGATCTGCAAGGCAACCCCTGCAATCTACTCTCCTACAAATTAGCTGAGGCACTAGGAATCATATCCTTTCACAACCAACAGAGTAATGTTCACTCAATCACTCTACAAAATAATGAATTTGAGATTCTAAAAAAACAAGTCCTATCAGATAAAGTACCTATCTTGGACAACTACTCAGATGTCTTCGATGGCCTTGGTAAACTCAAAGCTGATCCAGTCACGCTACATCTGCAACCAGATGCAAAACCCAGCATTCAGCCACCCCCGTCAAATACCATTCCACCTACAAGGGGAATTTGACAAAATAATGAACACAATGGAAAATGATGATGTCATAGAGCAACATTTTGGTCATGTAACTTGGCTCTCCAACCCTGTCCTGGTTCCTAAACCTGATGGCAGCATACGAATCACTGTGGATTTATGGAATCTGAACAAAGCGCTGCAGAACCCTCATCTGCCTATTCCACGCGTTGAGGATATCATGCCAACGTTCAATAGTAAATCTCTGTTTAGCAAACTTGACCTCAAAACCGCTTTCCATCAGTTAGAACTTTCCCAGGAGTCACGTCCACTTACTGTTTTCAGGGCAGGCGACAAACTCATGCGCTATAAAAGGCTCACAATGGGAACACTACCAGCTTCTGGTGAATTGAATAGACGGCTTCGTCCTCTACTAGCTGATATTCCGAATGCGGCAATTATTCAGGATGACATAGTCATCGCCACAGTCAGCCAGCAAAGCCATAAAGAGACACTGACAAATGTACTAGATGCTCTCCAAAAAGCCGGTTTAACCGTCAGCTCAAAAAAATGTATTATTTCTGCATCTGAAATACCTTTCTGGGGATTCAGAGTTACAAAAGATGGAATCACCCCTGACCCCGATAAAGTTCATTCAGTGCAACAGGCTGATCGACCAATGAACAAAGATGAGGTGAAATCATTTCTTTGTATGATAAGATCAAACGGGCAGTTCATTCCAGACCTTGCTGCAGCTACAGCAAACCTCCGGAATCTTACAAAAGATGGCTCAATATTTGAATGGTCGAAAGAACATGAACAAGAGTTCCAGAACGTTAAGATGTCTTTTAGAGAGGACACTCTCCTACGCCATTTTGACACCACTCTGCCTACCTATATCTTTGTGGACGCACATGTTACAGGTCTTTCGGGAATCCTTACACAAGGGCTATCTATTGATACTACTAAAGCGGTAGCTGTCGCATCTCGCACAACAACAGAAGCCAAAAAGAAGTACTCACAGATTGACCTAGAGGCAACAGCTGTGGATTTGGACTACGTCAGTTTCGGCACCTTCTCATTGGTGGTCCAGCAGCAATAATTGTTACCGATCACCAACCACATGTCTCACTATGGAACTCGAAACGGAAACTCCCCTCAAGGATTGAGCGTATACTCCTGAGACACCAAGACATCAATCGCAAACTAACCTGGCAAAAGGGCAAGGACAACCCTGCTGACTACTTAAGCCGTCATGCAATCCCAATTGAAAAGCTACCAGCCCAGACTACAGAAGAAAGGAAGGAACACCAGAAGCTCCTTTTCCTCCTTCATCAACCGATCATCTCAACCATCTCCAAAGAAAACATTCAGCAAGCACAAAGAGCGGACAGCAAACTCGAACGTCTGCGCCATTTTATTGCCCTCGGCCAAGCACCAAAGTATGATCCAACTTTGAAGCAATTCGCAAAAGTCTTCCCAGAACTTTGCATAGGAACAGATGACATTACGTACAGAGGTGAGCAAATTTTATTACCTCCTTCACTATATGATGAAATTATTACAATAGCTCATACTGGATCACATGCTGGACAGAGTGCAGTGAAACGTAGAATCAGAGCCCACTTCTGGTTTCCAGGACAAGATGATGCTGTAAGAACACGTTTAGAAACCTGTCACGAATGTCAAATCCATACAAAAAGCCCAGTCAAAATACCCCTCTAGACAACTTCGGTCCCAAAACATCCGTGGGAATCGGTCTCTCTTGACCTTTTTGGCCCACTGCCTGACAGCTCTCACATACTTGTCAGTCGCTGCAATCTTTCCCGATTCCCAGATGCTAAAGTTGTTCAATCAACAAGCGCAAAACATTTGCTTCCAGAACTTGCATCTATATATGACACCTACGGGAACCCAAAAGAGCACAAATCAGACAATGGACCTCCCTTCAACAGGAAAGAATTCCAGGAGTTCTCAGAGCAAAGAAATATCGCAGTAAAACATTCGTATCCTTATCACCCGCAAGGAAACGAAGCCGAATGCTTCATGAAACCCCTTGGCAAAGCTGTGAAGATCGCATTGGGTACAAATAAACCGGTGAAACAAGCAGTTCAAGATCTCCTGGTTGACTACCGCTCGACACCACATAGGTCGGCTGGTCTTGCTCCAGGTGATATGCTCCTTCGAGGCGGCTACAGGTCTCATCTATCAATAAACGATGCCCCAATAACAAATCATGATGTTGAAAATGCAAGGAAGCTGGACAGAGATCAAAAGGCCAATACTAACAACAAAATAAATGCTTATCGATGGAGACAATATCCGGAAATAATCCAAGGAAACGAAGTTCTGGTAAAGCAATTACGTGGGAAAACGAGATTTCAATCTCTATATGAACCAACACCATATACAGTCATCGATGTTCAAGGGGCCAAATATACACTACTAGCAAGCGACCCCAAACGCCGTCGACAACCAATATTTCGCCACCTGTCCCAAATTAAGCTATTCCTGGAACCAATGCCCTCGATGCAACCTACACATTGCAATATGTCCCAGGGTACCAAATCGTCTCCCCCAACTCATTATAAACCTGTGGATATCCCTAGCCGAAAAAATAAAAGGGAGAGTGGTAAAGTTGATGAACTGGCAACTCCAGCGAATGAAGAATCAGACACACAACAAACAGACGACCAAAGCCACATTGAAACAAACGAAGAACCAGAAATAATGTTTCAACAACCAGTCCACGAGCATGTGGAAAAGAACAGACACAGAGGAACCAGACGAAAGAACTTCTAGAACAGTGTCTTCAAAAACGAACTCCCCTGGAAGAGGGGTGATATTATAATGCTAAATGACATTTCTTATGTTATATTACTATTACTGTTTTGTTTATTTACGTTATGCAATTGTGTACATGTAGCCTCGTTATCGAGGAGAGATTGTCTCGGATAATGGCGGACATGTGAAGAACGTTTTTACTCTCTATGTTAAATCTTCACAATCAAACATTCTTTTAGAATACAATATTTTTCATTTCGTCGAGGGGAACTTCATGTCGTGGAGGGGAATTTTTCATGTCGTGGAGGGGAAGTTTTCACTTCGTCGAGGCTTTTTTCATTTCGTCGAGGCATTTATCATGTCGTCGAGTCGCTCTTGAATTCGTTGTGGCGACTTGTTGAATTGGTCGCTGAATTTGAGGCATGTTCTGTTTCGTTGAGGGGAACTACACTTCGTCGAGTCGAATTACACTTCGTGGAGGCGGCCGAATTTGCCGGGGGTATTATGATTTGCCTTTTAAGGCAAGAGGCGAGGCATTGGAACAACAGAGGCGGAGTGCCAGACGGAGTAAAACAAAAATTGAATGGTGCTGAGTGATTTAATTAGAAGTAGTCAATTATGAAGACAATTATAACTTATTTCCATCTTGTTGTGGCGTTCATAGAGTTTATGTCCTGCTCCACTCTTACTCTCTCCAAGACAAATAAGGCTTCTAAACAAATGCTTCAAAAAAATTAAGGGTCCCGAAAGTCGGATGAGTGGAGCAGTCTTGTAGAAAGGTCATTTTGTTTTTTACATTGAATTAAAATTTTTAGCTCCTTCGAACATTACACTCTTTTTTTTATAAGAACCAGATAATTTTGCCGAGGCTAGATGTTCTGATTTTTTGAATAATTTGAGGCTTGAGTGTTCTTTAATGGTGTTCTTATTTCAGCATTGATTTTTCTACAACTACACAACTACACACAATAAATTGTTTCTACGAATAATAAGAAACTGTTTGGCATATCTTCCATATACATTTATTTAGTGTAATTGCGTAGTTCTGTTTTGTAAACATGAGATGAAATTTCTAAAACAAATTCTCACGTTGTTCTTATTTTGTTCGCAAATCGAGCCTCGATGTTCTTATAAATTGTGTTCTTAAAAGAGAAAGTGTATCATTTGTGATTGCGAAGAAGCATGCTCGTTTTTTTCAATAAAATAACCTTCATATGAACATACAGTCATGACAAAAAACGTCAGGCTGAGATTAGGTTCTTCTGCTGTCTCAGAAGCTGCTTGAGCTGTACCCAGACGAAGGAAATAGGGCGCAGTGGTTGTCTTCAACAATCAGAGGGGATTTCGAGAAATTCAGGAAATTTTGATTTTGAAACTCTGCAATTACTAAATGGCTGCGTTCAAAGTTTACCCTACACGTTTTTTTATTGTACAAGAGAGTTTTTTTTTCGGCCAGTATTGAAACTTTCTTAGATATTTCATGTTTTCAGTATCAAAATTTTCTTGTGACTTTCTTAGCAAAATTTTAGAATGCAGTATTTCTGGAAATGCACAGTTTAGGGCACTGTATACATTGCACAAATACCACGTTTTTCAAAGAAAATAATCATTAGACTCGTTTATTAGCAAGATAAGCGACTGAACAGAAGGGCGAAGATAACACACAGAACATTAGGAGTGAAAGTATGAAACAGAACTTTCTTAAGTTACAAGAATCCAGCATTGAACTTTTTTAAGTTTTTAAGATGTTGAGCACTACTTTCTTATAAACTACTTTCTAATAAAAAAGGTGTATTACTGTATCTGCCTAAAAACAGATTTTCTAAGAAGAAATGAGTGTAATTGAAGTTATGTGACCTATATCTGACCTTTGATTTACTTAGGAGATTGATGACAATTTTCTTGCAGTCTCATGCATTGTAAATGTGATATGTATGAGGGAATATGAACTGTACGTATGTTTTTTGTGCTCTGTTGCCTGTTTATTTCTTTTATGGGATTTATAAATCTCTTTGTCTTTTGTGCTGAGATTTATGGGATTTATTGCGATTTACAAAGATTTATATCAGCATTTCTTCGAATTGTCTTGATATTTTGAAACTTGCCTTTGCAAAAAAGGGTTGTATGATGAATCTAGAAATGACCGGACGTGGTCTCAAAACTTTTTTCAACTTTAGATTACGTCTTTGAAGAACAAAAACTTAAGAACAGCCAGCCTCAATCAAAATTTCCTGGTTCTTATAAAAAAGAGTGTAAATATTAAATGTATTTACTTTCTCTCTGTATATACTAAAATGGGAGTAGTCATGGAAACCGATTTTGTCACAGTCGCTCCGCCCCTGTGGGCAGTGGCACGACCTTTTCTCTCCTTCCCTGCTCTGCCGCCCGTGGGGTAGGCGAGCCATCACTCTTTCGTTTTTTGTCAACTGCTCTCGCTTCTGGGGTAATTGGGGTTAACCCTTCTTTGATGTGCGTCATTGGTGCCTGTTTTAACAGTCGCCGGATTGTTTTCTGTAGGAGGATTATCACTGAATTGCAACAAGGCACTGTAGCAGGGTCGGTAAAGGGGCGTGTCTCGTGAGCTGCGATGCAGAGTTGGGAGTTCGACTCCCCTTGGGAGAACATCTTTTCCTTTCGAAATTTTTTATTTCTGTTATTGTCGTGTTGGAAATGTTTTCCCAAGGCCGAGGAGACGCGTCTGGTAACTTAAATTTGTTTTTGGTTTAATTTTTAAATTCGTTAGACATATTTTTTTCTACGTGTTTTGTTGTTCCCTACCATGAATATTAAGGACCACTAGGAGATTATCATTGGCTACGCGCATTAAGCTGAGTGGTTAAATGCTCGCCTGCTACCCAGAATGACTGGAGTTCAAATCCCCCCAAGGGCACATTTTTGGTGTTTTTTTTTTTCGTGATTTAAATAATTTACATTTCTTTTGAATGTCTTAAAGTCACTTCGATTAAACTAGAAGGCTTTTTGGGATGACTTAAATCTTTAGATCTTTTTTTCTCATATTTTTCCAATTATAAATTTATTTTTTATTTAGTTTTCATTATAATTTTAATTTCATCTTCGATTTTAATTTAAAGTTTTATTGCAGCTGAAGAATTTAGAATAATATAAAAATTTATTTCAAATTAAAGATTAATTTCACTTTTACTAATATTAACATTAAGACCAATACTCTCAGGTACCAAATAAACAGGGGGGTGGGAAACTTTTTCCAAACATTTAATAAACAGGGGGTTTTTATAAGGTCTTGGGTGGGGAAAAATTAATAAACGTAGTTTACTCCTTTCACAAGTGAAATTATTTCTTCGATAATTAATAAATGGGGGGTTGGCAATCTTAACATTATGTTCAACCAAGATTTCTGTTTAAACAGCTGAAGATTAAAAATAACATTAAAATTTATTTTAAATTTGAAGATTAACTTCACTTTTACTAAATACTCCTAGGTGCCAAATAAACGGGGGAGGGATTTTTTGGAAAATTTAATAAATGGGGGGTCCTAATAAGTTCCGGTGGTGGGGGAAGTTTAACAAACATAGTTTAATCCTTTCACAAGTGAAATTGCTTCTTTTAAAATTAATAAACTAATAAATTAATAAATAAGGGGTCCTAATAAGGTCCTAATAAGGTGGGGGGAAAAACTCAAAATTAATAAACAGGGAGGGGGGCATTTATTTTGCATCTAAGAGTATGAAGATGAATTAAGATGATGATACAGTTTGAGATTGACATTATTGCATGCGGCGATTAAGAGCAACATTAACATCAATTTTAAGTTTCAATGTTATTTCTGATTTACATCAAGATTAACATAAAGGTTCAGATTAAGACTGGTTTGAAAATGAGCTTCAGTTTACAAATTAAAAATAACTTTAAGTTTAACTTAAAAAATGGATCACTGATACTTAGACCAACACTAACACAGACTAAGACTAATATTCAGGTGGAGTTCAAGATTAACTAACACTAAGATTAAGATTAAAATTAAGATTAACATTAATATTAACATTAAAATTAGAAGTAACATCAAGATTAAGGTTAAGATTAACATTAAAGTTAAGATTAAGATTAAGATTTAAATTCAGATTAAGATTAAGATTGAGTTAAGATTCCAATTTGGATAGAAGTTATGATAAAGATTCCATTTCAGTTGAGCACTAACATTAACACTAAGGCTAACAATAAGATTAAGATCAAGATCAATGTTTAAGATAAAGATTTGGATTAAGATCCTAATTTAGATTAACAGCAAATATAGCTACCTCAATGCACAATGCTTTTGAGGTGGAAGCTATTTTGGCGGAGTTCATTGAAGGCGGTGGTCCTCAGGAGGTGGTGGTCTTAGACGGGCAAGAGCTAGTCTTATACTAAAATAGGAGTGGTCATGGTAACCGATTTTGTGTTAGTCGCTCCGCCGACGTCGAAGGTGGTACGGTTTTACGACTTTTTCCCCGCCCGGCCGACCGTGGGGTAGGCGTGTCATCACCCTTTCGTTTTTTGCAAACTTCTCTCGCTTCTGGGGTAATTGGGGCTAACCCCTCTTTGAAGTGCGTCATTGGTGCCTGTTTGAACAATCGCCCAATTGTTTTCCTAAAGGGATTATCGAAATCTGAAACCCGTGAAAATAGCTCTGTTGGTAAGGGCTCCTGTTTCGTGATGTGGTTTGTCGGAGGCAGGAGATCGATTCCCCTCACGAGAGGATCAGAATTTTTTATTTCCGTGATTTTCCTGTTGAAAATGCTTTCCGGAGGACCGGGAGACATCTCGATCACCAAAACTTGCTTCCGAATAATTTTAAAATTCGTTTGGTATTAATATTTCTCAATCGAAGTTCCTCAAACAAAGTCCATGTTTACATGAATATTCAGTCAACCGGCATGAATCGCGTTGTGCAAATGCTTTCAACCCTTTCAATAGAAACAAAATGCCATTACCAGAGATTTGAAAAGCTTATTCAGAAGTGCATTTCATTCAAAGAAAACAAACAAAAACTCTTTTAAAAGAGTTTGTGAAGAGTGCATTTGAAAGCCGACAAAACCCTTTCCAAATACCGTCACGAACTTCAAGCTGCCTTGATAGCAGTATCTGACTGTACAGGACTGAGCAAGATAAACTACAACAAGACCAAGAAGCAGGATCCTGCAGTAAAACCGAGTTCTCCACGATCAGGGGGAAAATGCGTTCAATCTATTATATTGCTACGTTTTGTATCATGATTTTCGGGGGAGCCTTTCAATGGGAAGGAAACAAGGAAACAAGCCAAGGACAGCTAGAAAGGTAAAATTTTCTTCACAACATAAAAACTTGACCAACAAACTTAGCTAAGGAAAACGATGATGAACAGAACTGCAGAGAATGAACAATAACTAGACTGAGGAACAGGACCATAGTATGGAACTGAAGACCACGAATAATTTCCGGACTAAGGAACATGAACAAAAACATGACTTGGGAACAGCACCAAGGAACGGGACTGAAGACCATGGGTAATTTCAGGACTGATGAACAGGACTAAGGAATGGGACTGAAGACCATGGGTAATTTCGGGACTGAGGAAGAGGACAAAGGAGCGCGACTGAAGACCATGGGTAATTTCAGGACTGAGGAACAGGACAAAGAAGCGGGACTGAAGACCATCGGTAATTTCACGACTGAGGAACAGGACTAAGGAATCGGACTGAAGACCATGGGTATTTTCAGGACTGAGGAACAGGACCAAGGAATTGGACTGAAGACTAGGGTAATTTCAGGACTGAGGAAGAGGACTAAGGAGCGGGACTGAAGACCATGAGTAATTTCAGGACTGAGGAACAGGACTAAGGAATGGGACTGAAGACCATGTATAATTTCAGGACTGAGGAACAGGGCTAAGGAATGGGACTGAAGACCATGGGTAATTTCAGGACTGAGGAACAGGACTAAGGAATGGGACTGGAGACCATGGGTAATTTCATGACTGAGGAAGAGGACTGAGGAGCAGGACTGAAGACCATGAGTTACTTGAGCAATTTCAGGACTAAGAAACAGGATAAAGGAAAGGGACTGAACACTATGAATAATTCTGGGATTAAGACACATGAACCATAACAAGACTGAGAAACAAGACAAAGGAGTGGGACTGATTATGTCAGGATTAAGGGACATACTATATAGAAAGGCAATGGCTGTACACTGACTAATTTGAAACTGAACAACATTATTGTGCATTAAGGACTTTGCACTAAAACAGAGGATTGAGACTAGGAAAAGGGACCCTGGACTGGGAGCAAGGACAAATACTAAAGATTAGAAACTAGGAGCTAAGTGAAGAGGCATAGGTCATTGAAGCGGAGGTGGAGGTCTTTCAGGCAGAGGTTCTTGAGGCGGAGGTCCTTGAGGCGGTGGTTCTTGAGGCGGAGTCCTTGTGAGGCGGTGCACTTAGACGGGCAAGGGCTAGTCTCTCTATATTAAAATGGTAATTTCCATGGAAACCGATTTTTCAACCATCCCCTGCCCCTCTGGTAAGTGCTTGGCCCTTCCAACTTGCATCCTGCTCTGCCGACCGTGGGGTAGGCGTGTCATCACCCTGTTGTTTTTTGCAAACTTCTCTTGCTTCTGGGGTAACTGGGGCTAACCCTTCTTTGAAGTGCGTCATTGGTGCCTGTTTTGACCATTGTCCGATTGTTTTCTGTAGGAGGATTATCACTGAATCGCAACAAGGCACGGTAGCACGGTCGGTAAAAGGGCGTGTCTCGTGAGCTGCGATGCAGAGTTGGGAGTTCGACTCCCCTCAAGGGAAAGTCTTTTTCTCTGGAATTTTTTTATTTCTCTTATTTTCGTGTTGGAAATGTTTTCAAAAGGCCGATGAGTCGTCTGGTAACTAAAATTTGCTTTTGGTTGAATTTTTAAGTTCGTTAGACATAATTTTTTATCGTGTTTTGTTTTTCCCTTCCATGAATATTAGGACCACTAGGAGATTATTGCACACCAAGCAAACGCCTGTGTAGCCGAGTGGTTAAATGCTCGCTTGCTAACCGGGGAGGCCGGAGTTCAAGTCCCCTCCAGGGCAAATTTTTGGTGTTTTTGTTTTTGCGATCTAAATATTTTACAATTTTTTTAATATCTAAATGTCACTTTGACACACCAAGAAGGCTGTTTTTGGAATGACTGAAATCTTTAGATCTATTTCTACTCATATCTTTTCAATTATAAATTTACTTTGAATTTATTTCTGTCGTTTTGTGTTGGAAATGTTTTCAAAAGTCCGAGGAGATGTCTGGGAACTAAAATTTGCTTTGGGTATAATTTTTAGTTTGTTTTGACATTATTTTTTAACGTGTTTTGTTGTTCCCTTCTATGAATATTAGGACCACCTGGAGATTATCCTCTACTAAGAAATATGGCAGTCCCCTCAAAGGCAATTTGTTGGTGTTTTTGTTTTTGTGATTTAAATATTTTGCAATTTCTTCTAATAACAAAAAGTCACTTCGACAAAACAAGAAGGCTTTTTGAATGACTCAAATCTTTACATCTATTTTTACTCATATCTTTTCAATTATAAATTTATTTTCAATTTATCTCTCAACAATGACACTAACTTTCATGTTCATTTGGATTTTATTTTCATTTTCATTTCATCTTTCATTTAATTTAAAGTTTTATTGTAGCTGAAGAATTTAGAATTATATTAAATTATTTTAAATTATAAATTATATTAAATTTCAATTTTATTAATATTTACATTAAGGCCAATACCATTAGGTATACCAACGGGGTCCAAATCAATGTCGGCAATTAATAAACGTAGTTTCATCCTATCACAAGTGAAATTGTTTCTTCAAAAATTAATAAATAGGGGGTCCTACTAAGGCCCTGTGGGTGGGGAAAACTCAAAATTAATAAACCGGAGGACGTTTATTTGGCATCTAAGAGTATGAAGATGAATTAAGATGATGATAAAGTTTGACATTGGCATTATTGCATGTGGCGATAAAGAACAACCTAAACATTAAGTTCAAGTTTCAACGTTATTTCAGATTTACATCAAGATTAACATCAAGGTTCAGATAAAGACTCATTTCAAAATGAACTTTAAGTTTAATTTCAAAATGAAATACTGATACTTAGACCAAGACTAACAAAGACTAAGACTAATATTAAGATGGAGTTCAAGATTAACTAAGACTAAGATTAAGATTAACCTTAAGATTAAGGTTAGAATTAAGATTCAGATTTAGATTCAGATTTAGATTCAGATACAGATTCAGATTAAGATTAAGATTAAGATTAACATTTAGATTAACATTAAGGTTAACATTCCAATTCAGGTAGAAGTTAAGATTCAGATTCCATTTAACTTGAAGACTAAGATTAAGACTAGACTAACATTAAGATTGAGATCAAGATTTTGATTAACAGAAAATATAGCCACCTCAATGCACAGTGTCTTTTAGGTCGAAGCTCTTATTGGCGGAGTTCATCAGAGGCGGTGGTCCTCATGAGGCGGTGGTCTTACAGGGGCAAGAGCTAGTCTCTCTATACTAAAATGGTAAGTGCCATGGCAACCGATTTTGTAAGAGTTGCTCCGCCGACCTCGTACGTGGTACGCTTTTTCGAGTTTTTCGCTGCCCCGCCGACCGTGGGGTAGGCGTGTCATCACCCTTTCGTTTTTTGCAAACTTCTCTCACTTCTGGGGTAATTGGGGCTAACCCCTCTTCGAAGTGCGTCATTGGTGCCTGTTTTAACCATTGTCTGATTGTTTTCTCTAGGAGGATTATCACCGAAACGCAACAAGGCACTGTAGCACTGTCGGTAAAGCGGCGTGTCTCGTGAGCTGAGATGCAGAGTTGGGAGTTCGACTCCCCTCAGGGGCAAATGTTTTCCTTTCGAATTTTTTTATTTCTGTTATTTTCGTGTTGAAAATGTTTTCAAAAGGCCGAGGAGACGTCTGGTAACTAAAATTTGCTTTTGGTGTAATTTTTAAGTTCATTCCTTAGACATATTTTTTTAACGTGTTTTGTTGTTCCTTCCATGAATATTAAGGACCACTAGGAGATTATCCTCCCATAACAATACGGCTGTGTAGCCGAGTGGTTAAATGCGCCTGCCACCCAGAATGGCTGGAGTTCAAATCCCCTCAAGGGCAAATTTTTGGTGTTTTTGTTTTGTGATTTAAATAGTTTACAATTCTTTCCAATGTCTTAAAGTCACTTTCACAAAACTAGAAGGCTTTTTGGAATGACTCAAATCTTTGGATCTATTTTTCTCATATCTTTTCAATTATAAATTTATTTTCAATTTATCTCTCCACACTAACTTTCATTTTCATCTGGCTTTTTATTTTAATTTTAATTTCATTTTTTCGATTTTCATTTAAAGTTTTATTGCACTTGAAGAATTTAGAATAATATTAATAATTTATTTTAAATTAAAGGCTAATTTCACTTTTACTAATATTAAAATTAAGATAAATACTCTTAAGTACCAAATAAACGGGGGTCCTAATCGATGGGGGGCTGGGAATTTTTTTGAATATTTAATAAACAGGGGGTCCTTATAAGGTCTGGGGTTGGGGAAAATTAATAAACGTAGTTTCATCCTTTCACAAGTGAAATTGTTTCTTTGAAAATTAATAAATGGGGGTCCTAATAAGGCCCTGCGGGTGGGGGAAAAACTCAAAATTAATAAACGAGGGGAGGTTTATTTGGCATCTAAGAGTATGAAGATGAATTAAGATGATGATAAAGTTTGAGATTGACATTATTGCATGTGGTGATAAACAACAACATTAACATTAATTGTAAGTTTCAATGTTATTTCAGATTTACATACAGATTAACATAAAGGTTCAGATTAAGACTGATTTGAAAATGAGCTTCAGTTTACAAATTAAGAATAACTTTAAGTTTAAGTTCAGAAATGAAAGACTGATACTTAGACCAAGACTAACACAGACTAAGACTAATATTAAGATGGAGTTCAAGATTTACTAAGACTAAGATTAAGATTAACATTAACATTAAGATTAAGAGTAAGATTAAGATTAAAATTAAGATTCAGATTCTGATTAAGATTAACATTTAGATTAAGATTAAGGTTAAGATTCCAATTCAGGTAGAAGTTAAGATTAAGATTCCATTTAAGTTGAAGACTAAGATTAAGACTAGACTAACATTAAGATTAAGATCAAGATTTAGATTAACAGCAAATATAGCCACCTCAATGCACAGTGCCTTTTAGGTGGAAGTTGTTATTGGCGGAGTTCATCGGAGGCGGTGGTCCTCATGAGGCGGTGGTCTTACACGGGCAAGGGCTAGTCTACTATACTAAAATGGTAATTTCCAGTGAAAATTTTGTAACAGTCACTTTCCCCTGCTGTAAGAGCTTCGCTCTTGCGATTTTCCCACGATTCTGCCACCTGTGGGGTAGGCAATCCATCACCCTGTTGTTTTTCATTAACTTATGCCATCTCTGGGGTAATTGGGGCTAACCCTTCTTTGAAGTGCGTCATTGGTGCCCGTTTTAACCATCGCCCGATTGTTCTCTGTAGGAGGATTATCACCAAATTGAAAGGCACTGTAGCATGGTCAGTAAGGCGACGTGTCTCGTGAGCTGCGATGCAGAGTCAGGAGTTCGACTCTCTTCAGGAGTAATGTTTTCCTTTCAAATTTTTCTATTTCTGTTTTTTTTCGTGTTGCAAATGTTTTCAAAAGGCCAAGGGGACGTCTGGTAACTAAAATTTGCTGTTGGTGTAATTTTCAAGTTCGTTACACATAATTTTTTAATGTGTTTTAATGGGTTTTGTTCTTCACTTCCGTGAATATTAGGACCACTAGGAGATTATCGCCAGCTAAGCAATAGTGCTGTGTAGCTGAGAGGTTAGATGCCGCCTGCAACCCAGATGTCTGGAGTTCAAATACCCTCAAGGGAAATTTTGGTGATTTCGTTTTTGTGATTTAAATAGTTTACAATGCTTTTCAATGTGTAAAGTCACTTTGACCAAACTAGAAGGCTTTTGGAATGACTCAAATCTTTAGATCTATTTTTTTCATTATCTTTACACTTATAAATTTATTTTCAATTTTTATACCGTCTTGCTATTATCCTTTTCTTTATTGTTATCTAATAAATTTATTTTCAATGTATTTTTTATTTTCTCGAACACTAAACTTTCACTTTCATTTAGTTCTTATTTCTAGATAATTTTAATTTCATCTTCGATTCTGATTTAAAGTTTTATTGCAGCTGAAGAATTTAGAATAATATTAAAATTTATTTTAAATTAAAGATTAATTTCACTTTTACTAATATTAACATTAAGGCCAATACTCTTAGGTACCAAATAAACGGGGGTCCATAATAAACGGGAGGGGGGTGGGAAATCTTTTTTGAACATTTTAATAAAAGGGGGTCTTATTAAGGGGTGGGGGAAAATTTAATAACAGGGGTCCTTATAGTTCTGGGGTGGGGAAATAATAAACGTAGTTTAATCCTGTCACAAGTGAAATTGTTTCTTTGAAAATTAATAAGGGGTCCTAATAAGGTCTGGGGGTGGGGAAAAACTCAAAATTAATAAATGGGGGAAGTTTATTTGGCATCTAAGAGTATGAAGATGAATTAAGATGATGATAAAGTTTGAGATTGACATTCTTGCATGTGGTGATAAACAACAACATTAACATTAATTGTAAGTTTCAATGTTATTTCAGATTTACATCAAGATTAACATAAAGGTTCAGATTAAGATTTGAAAATGAGCTTCAGTTTACAAATTAAGAATAACTTTAAGTTGAAGTTCAAAATGAAAGACTGATACTTAGACTAAGACTAACACAGACTAAGACTAATATTAAGATGGACTTCAAGATTTACTAAGACTAAGATTAAGATTAACTTAAGATTAAGATTAATATTAAGATTAAGATTAAGATTAACATTTTAAGACTAATACTAAGATTAAGATTCTAAGATTAACTAAGATTAAGATTAACATTTAGATTAACATTTGATTAAGGTTAACATTCCAATTCAGGTAGAAGTTAAGATTAAGATTCCATTTAACTTGAAGACTAAGATTAAGACTAGACTAACATTAAGATTAAGATCAAGATTTAGATTAACAGCAAATATAGCCACCTCAATGCACAGTGCCTTTTAGGTGGCAGCTCTTATTGGCGGAGTTCATCGGAGGCGGTGGTCCTCATGAGGCGGTGGTCTTACACGGGCAAGGGCTAGTCTCTCTATATTAAAATGGGTTTTGAATTAGCGAGAATTTTGTACCAGTAACTTTGAGCTCCCTGCAAGTCGTTTTCGTACGCCGTTTTCACACGATAAGGCCGCCTGTGGGGCAGGGGAGCCAGCGCACCTTCTTTTTCCCCTCTCTGCTGCCTTCTCTGGGGTAATTGGGGCTAACCCTTCTTTGAAGTGCGTCATTGGTGCCTGTTTTAACAATCGCCCGATTGTTCTCACTACGAGGATTATCACTAAATCACAACGACGCACTGTAGCACGGTCGGTAAGGCGGCGTGTCTCGTGAGCTGCGATGCGGAGTCGGGAGTTCGATTCCCCTCGGGGGAAGACTTTTCTTTTCGAATTTTTTTTATTTCTGTTATTTTCGTGTCGGAAATGTTTTCAAAAGGCCAAGGAGACGTCTGGTAACTAAAATTTGCTTTTTGTGTAATTTTTAAGTTCGTTAGACATATTTTTTTTACGTGTTTTGTTGTTCCCTCCCATGAATTTAAGGACCACTAGGAGATTATCCTCCGCTAAGCAGTATGCCTGTGTAGCTGAGTGGTTAAATTCTTGCCTCCTACCCAGAATGGCTGGAGTTCAAATCTCTTCAAGGTCAAATTTTTGGTGTTTTTGTTTTTTTGATTTCAATATTTTACAATTCTTTTCAATATCTAAAAGTCACTTCAACAAAACTAGAAAGCTTTTTGGAATGACTCAAATCTTTAGATCTATTTTTTTTCAAATCTTTTCAATTCTAAATTTATTTTCAATATATCTCTCGAACACTAACTTTCATGTTCCTTTGGTTTTCTTTCAATTTTAATTTCATCTTTGATTCTAATTTAAAGTTTTATTGCAGCTGAAGAATTTAGAATAATATTAAAATTTATTTCACATTAAAGATTAATTTCACTTTTATTAATATTTAACATTATGGCCAATAGGCCTACTCTTAGTTACTAAATAAACGGGGGTCTAAATTAAAGGGAAGTGGGAAATTTTGTACAAAATTTAATAAACAGGGGGTCCTTATAAGGTCCCGGGTTGGGGAAAATTAATAAATGTAGTTTCATCCTTTCACAAGTGAAGTTGTTTCTTGAAAAAATTAAGAAATTGCGGGTCCTAATAAGGTCTGGAGGGTGGAGGAAAAAACTCAAAATTAATAAATGGGGGCAGGCTTATTTGGCACCTAAGGGTATGAAGATGAATTAAGATGATGATAAAGTTTGACATTGGCATTATTGCATGTGGCAATAAAGAACAACCTAAACATTAATTTTAAGTTTCAACATTATTTCAGATTTACATCAAGATTACCATAAAGGTTCAGATTAAGACTCATTTAAAAATGAACTTTAAGTTTCAGTTCAAAAATTAAAGACTGATACTTAGACCAAGACTAGCAAAGACTAACACTAATATTAAGATGGAGTTCAACATTAACTAAGACTAAGATTAAGAGTAAGCTTAAGATTAACATTAATATTAGAATTATGATTCAGATTAAGATTCAGATTTAGATTCAGATACAGATTGAGATTAAGATTAAGATTAACATTTACATTAACATTAAGGTTAACATTCCAATTCAGGTAGAGGTTAAGATTAAGATTCCATTTAACTTGAAGACTAAGATTAAGACTAGACTAACATTAAGATTGAGATCAAGATTTAGATTAACAGAAAATATAGCAACCTCAATGCACAGTGCCTTTTAGGTGGCAGCTCTTATTGGCGGAGTTCATCGGAGGTGGTGGTCCTCATGAGGCGGTGGTCTTACACGGGCAAGGGCTAGTCTCTACTATCCTAAAACAGGAGTGGTCATGGCAACCGATTTTGTCACAGTCACTCCTCCGAAGTCGCACTTCCTACGCCTTTCCCGCATGCTCTCTGCTCTGCCGACCATGGGGTAGGCGAGCCATCGCCCTTCGTTCTTTCCAAATCTGCCGTCGTTTCGGGGGTAATTGGGGCTAACCCTCCTTTCATGTGCGTCACTGGCGCCAGTCGAAAATGAACAACAATCGCCCCGCAGGCCGAAATTTTACTTGCAGGTTTCAACTAAACTCGCGCCGAAATTCGTTTCGATTTTTCGTGTTTTCGTTTAGGAACACCGTTTTCTTACGAAATGATTAAGAATTGGAATTAATTTAACTGTTTTCGAGCTGAAAATACCGTGTTTTGGTTTTCTGTGCTGCTGGGCGAAGCTAATTTCTTTGTGTTTCTTTTCACTGCTTAATTCTTTGGTTTGTTGACAGCTCGATTAAACTTTGTGACACAAAGCAAGCCTACTGTACGTGACCGTGACAGTTGGCATGACTTCCGCCTGAGAGGAAAATATGTTTTATTTCGATGAAAGTCTCTTTGGGTTTCCTGCAATATTTAGTGCAATTACAAGGGTGCTTTGGAAGTTTGCTTTACACGGAGCTGGAATCGTAATTTCGTTTCTAGATTTCAATGAACAAACATGAAAATGGTATGTTTTATTGGTATTTAAATTGTACCTTTATCAAGCTCAATACCAGCTTGAATTTCTCAGTGCGTAGGGGTCTTCCCCCTCTTCCAAGGCAAATATCGTTTTGTTTTTATATTCAATTCAATTCAATTCAATTCATATATTCATCACCCACAACGGGGTCTAGTAGTTTACAATACTATCGTCTACATGCAAAAATGTTACACGATGATTGCAATACTACAAGGAGTAACTAGGTCTAAGAATTAAACTAAATTTAACTACAATAAATTTAACTGAAATTTCAACCATAATATTGTATAATAATAATTCAACGCTAATACCGACTAACAATGTTTGATTTTAAATTTATATTCAATGAAAATTAATTCTATTGTATCCTGTTAATTAAAAAACATCCTAATTGGAATTGACGCTTCTTTTAATTTCTGATAGGTATATAAATTTTGCCAGAGAAGATAATGTTTCCCTATTTTTAGATAACAACATTTGTTTAAATAATTCATTTTTCTCTTCAACTGATAATCGATCGATTTGATGTTGTTTCAAATTTTGTTGGATGAAGAATATTTCTCTTTGGCTCTTATTATTCAAACAGTCATAAATAAAGTGGATTTCATTGTCGATTTCCTTCTTTTTACTCTTACAATATTCGCAAAAACGTTCATTTTGCTCTATTCTAGCCTTTGAATAACGACCGGTTTCTATCTTAAGTTTGTGTGCACTAATCATAAGTCTAGTTAAGGCAGCTCTATGACTTCTTGAGTCTACTTGCAACAGATAGTTCGATATACATGGGTTGTCTTTCATTTGCCTATAAAATGTTAGTCTGTTCATGTTGGCTGTTTGCTCTTCCCATCGGTTAATAAATTTCTCGTTAGTTCTTTTTGCAAATATCTTTTATCAGCTTGTTATTTTTATTTGTTATCTTTTTATTGTCATTGTGTGTGTTGTTAATACTTTTGATGAAGAGTTTATCAAGATCAAAGTTAGTCTCTTCTACGATATCATTTACATTTCTATACCATGGAGAGTTTAATAATATATTTTCTGTTAATGTGTCTTTAAGCAAGGTATTTTTATTTTGGTCTACATAATCAAAGAATTTAAAAGAGTTTATCTGCATATCAATCTTAAGCGGTTTTAAACCTAGTTCTCCTAAGACTGCCAAATTTATTGCCTTTCGATTCACTCCTAAAATGTGTTTACAGAACATCAACTGTACTTTCTCAATTAGGTTATCTTGTTTTGAGGCACATCCCCATATCTCAGAGCCATATAATAATATCGGTTTTATTGTCGAATTAAATACTTGTATCATTGTTTCTATAGAAATAAAATCAAGTGTTGATAGCTTATATATACTATACAATGCTCGCTTTGCTCTGTTTGCTAAATCTTCTATTAATCCCGCAAAATTGCCACTATTTTCTAATTGGAAACCTAGATATTTATAAGTGCGCGCCAGACGTATTTCATTCCTGTTTATTTTAAAACATATATTTTAAACATTTTACCTATTTTATTGAAAATTACTATTTTCGTTTTATCTGTATTTATTACCATTTTCCAAGTCTCACAGTATTCTTCTAATTCTTTAATGCTATTCTTCAAACCTTGTTCTGATTTAGATATTAAAACAATGTCATCGGCCCACATTAGGCAAGGTATCTTTCTGTTCATAATTTTGGAGCATCCACATCAGTGTTTGCTAAAAGTCTAGCACATAGATCATTCATGTCAATATTAAATAGAAGTGAACTTAAAGGGTCGCCCTGTTTCACACCCATATTGATCTCAAATTGTTCAGTCAAATAGTCTTTTAGGAGTATCCGATTTTTGTACTCGTGTATAGTTCTTGAATAGTTTTAACATTTTCCTTGGATTCCGTAATTTCTCAATTTATACAACAATCCTTGACGCCATAATCTATCGAAAGCCTTTGATATGTCAATGAAACAGCAATACAGTTTTGTTTTTTTAAATTGCTTATCAATAAGTGTTTTGAGTATAAAGACATTGTTGGATGTTCTCATATCCTTACGAAAACCCATTAAATTATCTGCAAATATATCATAAGATTCGAAGATATTGGTTATTCTTTCATTTAGAATTTGATTGAACATTTTCCTAAACATGATGTCAATGTAATTCCTCTATAGTTTGTCGGTTGAGATTGGTCCCCTTTTTTGAATATCGGTTTGACCAACCCTTCTTTCCAAATAAGCGGATAATTTCCAAAGACAGCGTTGAATAAACTTTTTATCATTTTACTACCTAATTTTAAGTTGGTAAAACTTTTAGAATTTCATTAGATATGTTATCAATACCTACTGCTTTTTTCTTTTTAAGGTTGTTAACTGTGTTTAGAATTTCTTCAGTTGATATCTCTCTATTTATGTTACTATTTATATCTATTTTCTGATTTTCAGTAAGATTTACTCTTAACCCTTCCATATTTACATCTCCCTGTTCTCGTACTTCCTCCTTGAATCCTAGTTCCTTATAAAACCTCACCCATGTTTCACTGTCTATTTGATCACTTGGATCTTCCTTTCCTTTATCGTTTGTTATTGATTTAATAATTTTCCATCGTTCTTTCATATTATTTTTTGCTAAATCATTAAGTTTCCTTAACTGTTTTTCTTTTTCTTGCCTGATTAGTCTTTTAATTAAAAACTTATATTCCTTTTTGTTTTGATGATACGTTTTTCTAATATAATCGTTACCTGGAAATGTATTCAATAGTTTTCCCAGCCTTTTAAGATCTTGTCGCTTGTTGTAGCAATTTACATCAAACATTTTCTGTTTTCTTTTCTTCGTTTTATTTGAGTTACACTTTTTAATTGGTTTAAGGCAGGCATTTGATGAAGGCTTTTACGATTTTTACCTCACTAAGTTTATAAGGCGAAAATCGTATCAATAATCAATAATACATTTCTGAAATATTTATTTCAACTAAAAGGGTGCTTTAGAAGTTTGCTTTTTACGACGCTGGACTCCTAAATTTCATTTCCAAATTTCAATGACCAAACAGGGAAATTGTAAAATTTTTTGGTATTCAAATTGAGCCGTTTTCAAGTTCAATAGTTCGAGTTTCTGTGTGTAGGGATCACAATTTCGTTTCTGTTCGAGTTGACATTGTTTACATCTTCGTTCAGTCAAGCAGCATTTTTTCATCATGCTTTCATCGCGTTGAGCGAGAGGCATTTCACTCTCTAAAAAAATGTGTACGAAATTTCTATGAAAACAAAATGTTTTCTCAAGGATTTTCATGAAAAAAATCGTATTTCCAGCCAAAGAGTAGGAGATTTCCAAGGAGTGAATCCCCGAGTGAATCACCCCTCCACATTGAGATGGAAAAAGTTTTCCAATGTATTCATGTTCATTCTTGTGGGATATATTGCTTTGTGCAAAGACTTTTCTAAGGATCGCCATTACCTTATTTCAAAAGGTCATTGAAAACATGAAAGTGCATTTCATGGTTAACAAAGCCCATTCAAACGCAGAGGAAGAATGATCCTATAAAAACCTGGACCAACGAACTGCTCGAACAACAACACCGAGGAACGGAACTTGAGAATCAGCAAAGAACCTTGGACTAACACCATGGACCAGGACCTTCACTGGGACTAGGAAACAACAGGAAGGACACAGGAATGAAACTGAAGGAATGGACCAACCACAATGAATAATTTGAGGACTAAGGAACATTATAGTGGACTAAGTACACTGCACTAAGATCAAGGAACAGCACTTTAAGTGAGAACAGGAAGCAGCATCCTGGACTAAGACTAAATAACAGAACATTAAGTGGGACTGGGGAACAGGACCTTTGACTGGAGAGGGACCCTGGGAATATGATCAGGACCCATTATCAAGACTTAAGGACCCTGGACTTAGGCTAAGGAACAGAGCCTTAAGTGGCAAAAGAGAACAGGACCAGACTAAGGACAAGGAACAGGACTTTAAGTGGGACCAGGAAGCAGGACCCTGGACTAAGGCCAAACAAGAGAACCTTTCGTGGGGCTGGGGAACAGGACCTTTGACTGGAGAGGGACCCTGGGAATACGATCAGGACCCATTATCAAGACTTAAGGACCCTGGACTTAGGCCAAGGAACAGTTCCTTAAGTGGCAAAAGAGAACAGGACCTTCAACTAAGAACAAGGAACAGCGCTTTAAGTGGGACCAGGAAGGGATGGTATAATTTAAGATTCAAGATCCAAGATCCAAGATCCGAGATATTAAGATCCGAGATATTAAGATCCGAGAAATTAAGATCCGAGATATTAAGATCCGAGAAATTAAGATCCGAGATATTAAGATCCCAGAAATTAAGATCCGAGATATTAAGATCCAAGAAATTAAGATCCAATATTTGGCGGTTTATACATACTTGTATATTATACTCATAACTTAGGCCTATGGAATAGACAACATGAAGTCACTGTATTTTTAGCTTAAATTTGTTTGTTTTCTCTTTTTAAACAATTCTCAAATTTGGCGGCCAAATTTGAGAATTGTTTAAAAATAGAAAACAAACAAGACTAAAATTATCATTAATTATTCTGTTTTTTTATTATTAACTTTCACGCGAAAACAATCACGAAGTGCTCATCGGAGAAAAATTTTTCGGAAACTAAAACTAATAAACTAAAACACAAGGTGGTGCCGTGGATCGATCCAGTGACCATATAATCTGCGTCACGCGTACTAACCCACTGAGCTACTGTAGTGCTGGGGAAATCCGGTGATTTTCTTGATGTGATGAACAGAATATATATCTAGGTGGATATTGTTGCTGCATTTTGCTGATGCAAAACAGACAGCCCCATTTTCACCCTGAACCCTATTTTGGCCAGGCCCTATTTGGGAACAAGGAAGACGGGATACATGTGTGTGAAGCTCCTTGTATCCCCGCAATTTATTGCAGAAACATGTTTAAAGTTAAACAGAAGCTAAATAACGAAAAGTTCGGTCATTAATATCTCGGATCTTAATTTCTTGGATCTTAATATCTCGGATCTTAATTTTTTGGATCTTAATTTCTCGGATCTTAATTTCTCGGATCTTAATATCTCGGATCTTAATATCTCGGATCTTAATTTCTCGGATCTCAATATCTCGGATCTTAATATCTCGGATCTTAATTTCTCGGATCTTGGATCTTGGATCTTGGATCTTGAATCTTAAATTATACCATCCCGACCAGGAAGCAGGAACCTGGACTAAGGCCAAAGAAGAGAACCTTTAGTGGGGCTGGAGAACAGGACCTCTGACTTCAGAGGGACCCTGGGAACAGGATCAGGACCCATTATAGGACCCGCGATTTAGGCCAAGGAACAGAACCTTAAGTGGCAAAAGGGAACAGGAACCTGGACTAAAACAAGAAAAATGACCTATGAATAAATTAAGGAACTAAGAAGAGGTTACATCTGGATGATGTAATGGCTTCTCTCAATAATTTTAATTCACTAACCTTATGAGGCGGTGGTCCTCACGAGGCGGTGGTCTTAGACGGGCAAGAGCTAGTCTCTCTATATTAAAATGGTGGTTGCCATGCGACCGATTTTGTACGCGTGAGTTTGCCGAGGCGCTGCAACCTTTCGAGATGCGGTTTTCGCACGATGCTGCCGACTCTGGGGTAGGCGAGCCAAAACTACTTCGCTTTTTCGTATCTGCTCCACAAGCTGGGGTAATGGGGCTCACCCTTCTTCTTTGATCTACGTCACTGCTGCAAATTGACACAATCGCCCGGCATGAAAACATTGCACTCGCCTGTCAAACCAAACTCGCGTCAAAATTCATTCCAATTTTTTATGTTTTCGTTGCCTAAAAAGGTCTTCGTATGAAATGATTAAAAATTAGAATTAATTTCCCACTTCTGGATCAAAAATGAGGGATTCTGGTTTTCTGTGTGGTCAAGCGAATATAATTTCTTTGTTTATCTTTGAACTTCGTGGGGCTGTTGACAGGAACAGTGTGCAACGAAGTGACCCTGCTGTGCGTTAATGTCCTTTCACCATTGCGGAAATTCAAACATTCACCTTGACCAATCCCATGGCCTCTGGCCCCGACCCGTGACATGCTGCATGTGAAATGTTCGCGCAGGAAGAAAGACGTGAATCTTGAATCGTTTTGAAATATCGAAGGTATGTTGGCTTTGCACATTATTTTTCTTTTCTTATTTGCAATTTCAAGTTGACTTTTCGATTACAACTAATTCTGCTACGTATTCCTTTCACAGTATCGGATGAAAGTTTCCTCTGATTTGCAACCATATTCTCGACTGTTTCCGAAGAACAGGATTTGTTTCTTAGGCCATATTTTTATCTTCCCAAAATAATTTCCACCAATTCTCATTTTACAAACTGTGAAATATGAAATTCTTTATCATATTTATCATATTCTTTTCACTCTTACAGGGTTTGTGTTCAAGTGAGTCTCCCCTATCCTCTGTTCATACCGTTTACACACACACTGGTAATTTGTGGTAATCCTATCATTCTTGGCATCAAGACTTTCGCCACATTTATTGGTAAGTGAGTTGTGTTATCTTAATATTAAAAGTTGGCAGATTGTTTTGTTTCCTAATTGCTTCTGAAAATAAAATTCGTCAATCATTTTCCAAATAATTGCAATTTGTAGAAATGAGGGGGGCTTTACACATTTTTTCTATAACATTACAACCTGTTAGAAATTGCGTATGTAATAAACCAGGGGATTGCAATATGTGATAGGGGGCTCTTTTTTCATTTCCTAACAACAGTGGGGTGGTAGGAATTTTTTCAAAAAAATAAGGGTAAAATGAGAACATAGAAATTGTGTAAATTTGTCGATATTGGGGGGTGCTTTTGCTTTTTTCTATACAATTAGAACCAAAAAATGATCTAAATTTGTAGAAATGAGGGGGGCTTTACAAATTTTTTCTATAAAATTAGAATGTGTTAAAATTGCATATGTAATAAACCAGGGGGTAAAATGAGAACCTAAAAATTGTGTAAATTTGTAGACATTGAGGTGCCTTTGCTTCTTCAGAAATTCATGAATGATTTTTTCATAACAACCCAACACTTATTTCCCCAATTTTCAAACATATAACGTCGGCCTTTAGATTTTTTCCTCTCCTGTTTCAGTGATATTCTAAGCATTCATCAATGGTTTCCCTTTCAAATATGTTTTAATATGGGGGTGGTGTTTCAACATTAGAGTGGGGCTGTTAGATTTTTTCTGAACAAAATAAGTTGGGGGCCTGGTTTTTTGGAACATATGAGTAAAGTCTGCTGTTCAAATTTCAAGTTTTATGTTGACCAGCACCAATTTCCACTCTTCTCAAAGGTATAAAGTCTGCATTTCAATATCTTAGTTTCCTGCTGTTTCTGTCATTTATTTATTATCTTACAATTCACGAATGGTTTTTCCTCTTTTATGTTTTTAACCCAAAAGAAATCTGCACAAATTTGTAAACTTTTTCAGAGAATGAGATGCAGTATACAGTCTGTTCCTTTCAATTGCTTTCCTGACAAAAAATGTTCAGCATTATATCTACAGTTTTCAAAAAACAACCAAAAATTTTTTGTTATCTTTCATTTGCAACCAAAATTTCATGTTTCAATTTCATCATCTAACCTATTCAATATATTCAGATTTAACTGCTAAATCTGAATTCCCCTGTTCATTTCTTTTGTATTTCAAATGTTCAAAAGTAGCTCTCTACTTTTTTGAGCAACAACAAACATTTCTAGGCACTTAAACAAACTCATATATCACTTTATAGTAATCAAATACCTATTTCATTATTTTACAAAAATTCACATATGTTTCTGCCACCCATTGCAACAAATGCAAATTGTTATATCTAAATTATACAGCAACAATGCCACGCCGTAGAAGGAGAACCCTTACAGGACGGAGAGAGAGGCACACACAAACACAACGGATAGCAGCTTACAGACAGCAACAGCAACTGCAAGAACGCGAGCAGGAGGTTGTACAGGAGGAGCAACAATACCTTCAACAACTTGCACAAATACCTGTACCAGTCATCATACAGCAACAGCAAGAAGATCATCAAGCAGCTCATGCAGCACAACCAAATGTCCAGGAATTTCCTGTTAACGCACCTGAAGTGAATCAACAACTGCACTATGTTGGTCGAATGGATCAACATTGCAACAGCTGCAATGCAAAGTATTTCTCCAAAGAGAAAACCACACAGAACAAGTTCACTAAATGCTGTCAACAGGGAAAGGTTACGTTGCCAGAAATAGCTCCTCCATCTCAACAAGTTGTGGATCTTTTCACAGGCAACTCAAACAATGCTCCAAACTTCAAAAAAAATATCCGCACCTATAATTCTGCACTAGCAATGGCTTCCTGGAATGCTCACTTCGATCCACATCCTGGAAGAGGTCCAAGGGTTGTTACCCTTCATGGTCAAGCCTATCACCTAACAGGTCCAGCAGAGCCGCAGGAGGGAAACCCACCACAGTATGCACAGCTATACATCATGGACACAAGTCAAGCATTAGCTGAAAGAATTTCTAATCATCACAACCAGGAACTCAATCCTCCAGTCCTGCGCATGCTTCTCAACGAACTTAACAATCTTAACCGATATGCGCAAAGCTACAGGCATATGGGGGACGTTCTACGAGATGAGCGAAATCGTGCACTCACAGCTAATGAAGATATTCGTCCAGTCCGAATGGTGATCACCAGTAGGCCAGGACAGGATCGCAGATACGATAATCCTACAACAGCTGAAGTTGCTGCTGTTTATGTTGGAGAGGATGGGGCACCACCTATTCCATCACAAAGGGATATTGTCATATACCCAAGTGCTCAACAACAAACTCAGCACATAAATGCATTGTCAGAGCACGCAGATCCAATGACATATCCCCTGCTCTTTTTCCATGGCGAATTTGGATGGCACCAGGATCTAAGACTCAACAACAGAGCATTGCAGCAACAACATGAACAGCAACAAGACCATCCAAGACAACAAAGAGAACATGTTACACTAGCTCAGTACTATGCATATCGTATTTCTGTCAGAGACCCATTTTCTGCAATCCACCAAGCTGGACTCCTGTTCCAACAATACTTGGTAGATGCATTCACCAAAATTGAAGGCCATGATCTTCTATACATAAGAACACATCAAGACCAGCTTCGTGTTGAAACCTATCAGGGACTCATGAACCATGTTCATGCCCGAGCTCAAGCAGAAAACAACACTGTTGGACGTGTCATAATTCTCCCATCAACTTTTCAGGGCAGTCAGCGCAATATTCACCAGAACTTCCAAGATGCAATGACTGTTGTCCGCACTCATTGAAAACCAGATATTTTCCTTACCATGACAACAAACCCAAAGTGGAGGGAGATAACTGAACAACTTCTGCCACATCAGAATGCCAATGATCGTCCAGACATTGTTACCAGGGTCTTCATTATTAAGTTCCATGCGCTTAAAGATGATGTACTGCTCAGGCATATCTTTGGCCGTGTCATCGCTTATGTCTAAACCATAGAGTTCCAGAAAAGAGGTCTACCACATGCACACATGCTTCTTTTCTTGGCTGAAGAAGACAAGCCCAGAACAGCTGCAGATATTGATCGCATGATCTCAGCAGAGATTCCAGACCCACAGGAACAACCAGAGCTCCATGATAAAGTCAAACGTCACATGATTCATGGACCCTGTGGCCAACTGAATCCAAATTCTGTTTGCATGAAAGACGACAAGTGCACCAAGAATTTTCCAAAGCCTATAAATCAACAAACAGTCTTTGAAGTGGATGGATATCCATTGTACAGAAGAAGACAAAATTTCACAGCCAACATCGGTGCACACACAATTGATGATTCATTTGTAGTCCCATACAGTCCAGTTCTTCTGCAGAAATATGACTGTCACAACAATGTTGAATCGTGCACCAGTGTCAAGTGTGTGAAATACATTTTCAAGTACATTCACAAGGGCTATGACTCGGCCCATTTGGAAGTAAGAGAAGGTGTTGTCAATCATGATGAAATTGTTGAATACCTCAATGCAAGATACGTTGGACCACATCAAGATGTCTTCCGCATCTTCCATTACAAACTTCATGAGCTTAGCCATACAATCATTCGGCTTGCAGTTCATCTTCCAATGCAACAGCAAATATATTTTCATGAAGGCAATGAAGATCGCGTACTTGATGTCAATCCTAATTCAACTCTAACAGCATGGTTTCAGCTCAACAGCACAGATCAAGCTGCACAGCAGTATCTGTACCATGACATTCCACAGCACTATGTATTCAACAAGCAGACAAAACAGTGGACCAGAAGACGCATTCAACACAAAGTGATTGGTAGAATGTACCAAGTCCAGCCATCTGACCCACAGAGGTTTGCTCTGAGACTGCTCCTCCTACATGTTCCAGGTGCCACTTCATACGAGGCCCTGCGCACTGTCAATGGACAACAATGTCCTACACTCAGGGATGCTGCCAGAGCCTTGGGCCTCCTAGAAGATGACAGAGAGCTCAACAGTTGCTTGCAGGAAGCCAGTCTTCTTCAGATGCCAAGCCAAATGCGTCTGCTGTTTGCAACACTCTTGGTTTTCAACACTCCATCAGATCCAAAACAGTTGTTTGAAAACTTCAAAGAAAGCATGTTAGAAGACTTCCTGTATGCTGAAAGGCGAAGAATGCATCAACAAGACATTCCTTTGTCAGATGTTCAAGTCAATCAGTGCCTTTATGACATTAACAGGCATTTGCATGTTCATGCCAAGTCTCTTGCAGACTTCACAGAAATGCCTCAGTTACCAGCAGATTACCATCCACCAAACAATGAACAGCAAGCTATTAACATTGAGGATGAACGTCGTCAAGGAGAAAATTTGCATCAACAACTCAATGATGACCAACTTGCAATTGTCGACACAGTTCTTCATTCTGTCACAACAGACTCCAGCCAGCGATGTTTCTTCCTTGACGGCTCTGGAGGAACAGGAAAAACCTTCCTATACAACACCCTAACACACATCCTACGTGGAATTGGAAAGAAAGTCAAATGCATTGCCTATTCAGGTAGGCTACAGTATCCGATTCTCTGTAGTCAGTTAATTTCCAATCAGAATTTCTTCATTTCCATTATTTCCAATGTACTTGGAAAAATTTTTTCTCTCTTTTCAGGTATAGCATGTACATTACTTATCGATGGAGCCACAGCTCATTCGACGTTCCAAATTCCAATTCCTCTGTTGCCAAACTCAACATGCAACATCAGCCGCCAAAGCAAGAGAGCAGATGATCTCAGGACAACAGACGTGTTCATATGGGACGAAGCATCCATGATCCCAGCGGATGCTTTGAAAACAGTTGACATCCTCCTCAGAGATCTCACACACTCTGAAACACCATTTGGAGGTAAGTTCATCTTCCTTGGTGGTGATTTCAGACAAATTCTTCCGGTCAAAAGGAAAGCGGGCAGAGAACAGATTGTCAGCATCTGTTTGAAAAAGTCACCATGGTGGCATCACTTCCACACCTTCCATCTTCTCAGAAATATGAGAGCAGCCAATGATCCACAATATCAACAATTCGCTGATCTCTTACTTCGCATTGGAGATGGAAGAGAGCCAACAGATGAGCAGGATCGCATCCACATTCCTGAAAGAACACAGCTACCAAACAACAGTATTGAGGAATTGGTAGACTTCGTATTTCCTCAAGGACCAAATGCTGATCCTCAATACATGGCTACACGCTGCTGCCTCACACCAAAAAACACAGAAACACATGTCATAAACAACCTGGTCCTTAACAAACTAGAAGGAGAATCTAGAACATATCTCAGCATGGACACGGTTGTCACAGAAGATGCACAAGAGGCAGCAGCATATCCAGTCGAATTTCTAAACAGTCTCACACCAAGTGGAATGCCACTCCACAGACAGGATCTTAAAGTTTGAGCTGCTATCATTTTACTCAGAAATCTCAGCCCAAAGAAAGGACTCTGTAATGGCACCCGTCTCATTATTCGGCAGCTGAGAGATCATCTCATTGTAGCTGAAATCATTGCCAGCTCATTCAGTGGCCAAATTGCTTTAATACCAAAGATCACTTTGGCCCCACAGGACTCTGGCTTGCCTATCCAGCTTTCTAGACGACAGTTTCCAATACGTCTAGCATACTGCTTAACCATAAACAAGGCACAAGGTCAGTCATTAGAAAATGTTGGCATATATTTACCACAAGACGTGTTCAGTCATGGCCAGCTATATGTAGCTTTCTCACGTGCAACATCATTTGCTGGCATCAAAATCGTCACCCAAGATGGTAAGTGTACAAAAAACATTGTCTATCCTGAAGTTCTCCACTAAAGTATTTCAGCTACTACACATCTTTCCTCACATACTTTCAACTGCATTGCACTCAATTTTTATAAGACAATGGGTATAAATACTCGGTATTGCCTTTTCTATAACATACAAACCTTTTGTATGGATTAAGCTGATTGCATTTGGCAATCGCTTCAATCATGTGGTTTCAGTTCTATTTCTGTTAAAATACTGCCAACAAACTTCTTTACTCAAGGACCAATTTGGAAAAATGTCCTAAATTTAACTGCTGACAACATGATGCCTAATGCCAATTCTTAAACCAATTCTGGGAAACATCACATAATTAGCAACATGTCTCTCTTAAAGTTCCTCAAAATTTATTTACTATAGCAATTGTACTCATTGATTAGATACCATCAAATATTTTCAACACCAAAAATGTCTTATTAAAAATAATGAGTGTTTCAATACTGTTGTATAACGTCTCCATTTTACCCACGTGCTACCACTACATTAACAATGTTGATACACACTGTTTCAGTGCACAAGCACCATGTCAACAGGGAGCAGGTCACTGCAACGATGGTCAATCCAATGATGGCACTTCCTCCTGGAGCCATTGCTGACCCAAAGGTGACAGTTACTGCGATAATGGTCAATCCAATGACGGAAACCCCTCTTGGAGCCATTGCTGACCCAAAGGTGACACGTTACTGCAATAATGGTCCATCCAATGACGGCAATCCCTCTTGGAGCCATTGTTGACCCAAAGGTGACAGTTACTGCGGTGATGGTCAATCCAATGACGGTAATCCCTCTTGGAGCCATTGTTGACCCAAAGGTGACACGTTACTGCGGTGATGGTCAATCCAGTCAGGGCAGTCTCTCATGGAACCATTGTTGACCCAAAGGTGACACTCATGTTCCCTTCACATTCCACTAACCACCACAATGCCTTAACGTTATACAACAGTACTTCCTTCCTCTATGCTTTCTTCTCTTCAAATTTCTTCAGCATTTTATATCTATTGTGCAGACTTTCAGATTTAAATCCGGCGACAATGAGTGGGCGCACCCCATGATACCCCTGCATGATCAGTAATAACGCTACATTTTACTGGTCTCTCAGCAGATAATACGAAGCCATTCTCAGCGTCCAACAATGTGCCTTTTCAACAACAAGGGAACATTATTCCTCTCAACTTTATTAATTGAGTCTTTCAGTAGCCATATAAAAAAATTATTATGGATTCCCCTTTCCAATCTTATATTAAATTAAGATGTGATCGATATTGCATTGGTTTCATCTAAACCTAAAACCTTTACTATAACGTTTAACGGTATCGTCAAGTATAAAAGTGCCTTAAGCCACAAATCAATCAAAATTGAATGGGAAAAGAATACCGCAATTGCCTTTTGTGCAGGAATTCCGAAAAAGCTGCTTCGTCTTCATGCATATGATCTTTTATGTATGTCTATTCCCTTGAAAACCTCAATTTCAAGTTATTTCAACCAACCAGATGCTAAACACACTCGAAGCTGTATGACTCTGCTTAACACACCCAATCATTTGTCCTGACCTTATCCTAAATACCACAAATGATGAACAATGAAGAAAATACCCTTCTTATGCATGAACCCCAATTTTTAAATGGTAGTTGTGCCTTGGACATAAAATCCCCAAACAGATTTTCTATTATTATATGCTTCTCAGAAAGGCTGTTTCTTTACCAGCCTTTACCAGGATGTCCCTTATATATGTCTACATTACCTCCATCAGAAATAATAATCTAAACAATATTCAGATTAATTTAATAGAGAGGAGTAATTTTCTCAGCAACATTGCATGCAATTTTCCTATGCGAACACTCTTCTTATCTCTCTTTGAGAATGGCTTTGGGGGACCGGAAGCACTAATCTGAAATTCTGCACACATGTTAGATTGCTTTTGTAGATGGATGGTTGAGTGGTCCTATAAAAAGATGGAATGAGCACAACAATGGACCAGCCTATAACCATGGACTAAGGAATAGGACCTTCAACTCAGAAATGGGACTGCAACAATGAATACCTTAATTCAGAAAAGAAGGAAAACAGGACCAATGGAATACATTTCTTAACACCAGTTTGTGGGCGGTGTAACTTCAAGGCGGAGGTCCTCACGAGGCGGTGGTCTTAAACGGGCAAGAGCTAGTCTCTCTATACTAAAATGGTAAGTGCCATGGCAACCGATTTTGTAAGAGTCGCTCCGCCGACCTCGTAAGTGGTACGCTTTTCCGACTTTTCGCCGCCCGACTGACCGTGGGGTAGGCGTGTCATCACCCTTTCGTTTTTTGCAAACTTCTCTCGCTTCTGGGGTAATTGGGGCTAACCCCTCTTTGAAGTGCGTCATTGGTGCCCGTTTTAACCATTGTCCGATTGTTTTCTGTAGGAGGATTATCACCGAATCGAAACAAGACACCGTGGTCCGGTCGGTAAGGCGGCGTGTCTCCTGAGCTGCGAGGCAGAGTCGGCAGTTCGACTCCCCTCAGGAGAAAATCTTTTCCTTTCGAATTTTTTTATTTCTGTTATTTTCGTGTTGGAAATGTTTTCCCAAGGCCGAGGAGTCGTCTGGTAACTAAAATTTGCTTTTGGTTTAATTTTTAAGTTCCTTAGACATAATTTTTTAAGGTGTTTTCTCTTTCCCTTCCATGAATATTAGGACCACTAGGAGATTTTCGCCCATAAAGCAAACGGCAGTGTAGCCGAGTGGTTAAGTGCTTGCCTGCTACCTGGGATGGCTGGAGTTCAATTCCCTTCAAGGGCAAACTTTTGGTGCTTTTGTTTTTGTGATTTTAATAGTTTACAATTCTTTTCAATGTCTAAAATTCACTTCGACAAAACTAGAAGGTTTTTTGAATGACGCAAATCTTTAGATCTATTTTTTCTCATTTCTTTTAAATTATTAATTTATTTTCCATTTATATCTCTTAACACTAACTTTCATTTCCATTTCGTTTTTATTTCAATTATATCTAATTTCATCTTTGATTTTAATTCGAAGTTTTATTGCAGCTGAAGAATTTAGAATAATATTAGAATTTATTTTAAATTAATGATTAATTTCACTTTTACTAATATCAACATTAAGGCCAATAATCTTAGGTACAAAATAAACTGGGCGTCCAAATAAACGGAGGGGGGCTGGAAAATTCAATAAGCAGGGGGTTCTAATAAGGTCCCGGGCTGGGGGAAAATTAATAAACGTTGTTTAACCCTTTCACAAGTGAAATAGTTTTTCCACAAATTAATAAATTGCGGTCCTAATAAGGTCCGGGGGGTGGGGGAAAAGCTCAAAGTTAGTAAATGGTGGGACATTTATTCGGCATCTAAGAGTATGAAGATGAATTAAGATGATGATAATGTTTGAGATTGACATTATTGCATGTGGCGATAAACAGCAACATTAACATTAATTGTAAGTTTCAAGGTCATTTCAGATTTACATCAACATTAACATAAAGGTTCAGATTAACCTGATTTTAAAATGAGCTTCACTTTGCAAATTAGGAATAACTTTGAATTTCAGTTCAAAAATGAAAGACTGATACTTAGGCCAAGACCAACACAGACTAATACTAATTTTAAGATTGATTTCAAGATTTACTAACACTAACGTTAAGATTTACATTAAGATTACGATTAAGTGTAAGATTAAGATTAATATTAAGATTCAGATTCTAATTAAGATTAACATTTACATTAAGATTAAGGTTAAGATTCCAATTCAGGTGGAAGTTAAGATTAAGATTCCATTTAAGTTGAAGACTAAGATTAAGACTAGACTTAAGACTGATACTTAGACCAAGACTAACACAGACTAAAACTAATATTAAGATTGATTTCAAGATTTACTAACACTAAGATTAAGATTTAAATTCAGATAAAGATTAAGATTAAAATTAAGATTCAGATTCTACTTAAGATAAACATTTAGATTAGCATTAAGGTTAAGATTCCAATTCAGGTAGAAGTTAAGATTAAGATTCCATTAAAGTTGGAGACGAAGATTAAGACTAGACTAACATTAACATTAAGATTAAGATTTAGATTAACAGCAAATAAAGCCACCTTCATGCATAGTGTCTTTTAGGTGAAAGTTTTTATTGGCGGAGTTCATCGCAGGCGGTGGTCCTCGTGAGGCGGTGGTCTTACACGGGCAAGGGCTAGTCTGTATATACTAAAATGGGAGTAGTCATGGAAACCGATTTTGTCTTAGCAGTTGCGCCGAAGTGGCCAGTGACACGACTTTCCCTCTTTTTCGCTGCTCTGCCGACCGTGGGGTAGGCGTGTCATCACCCTTTCGTTTTTTGTCAACTGCTCTCGCTTCTGGGGTAACTGGGGCTAACCCTTCTTTGAAGTGCGTCATTGGTGCCTGTTTTAACCATCGCCCGATTGTTTTCTGTAGGAGGATTATCACTGAAGCGCAACAAGGCACGATAGCGCGGTCAGTAAGGCGGCGTGTCTTGTGAGCTGCGATGTGGGGTCGGGAGTTCAACTCCCCTCAGGGGATAATCTTTTCCTTTCGAATTTTTTTCTTTCTGTTATTTTCGTGTTGCAAATGTTTTCAAAAGGCCGAGGAGACGTCTGGTAGCTAAATTTTGCATTTGGTTTAATTTTTAAGTTCGTCAGACATAATTTTTTTAACGTGTTTTGTTTTCCCCTTCCATGAATATTAGGACCACTAGGAGATTATCGTCGGCTTAGCAGTACGGCAGTGTAGCCGAGTGGTTAAATGCTCGCCTGCTACCCGGGACGGCTGGAGTTCAACTCCCCCTAAGGGCAAACTTTTGGTGTTTTTGTTTTTGTGATTTTAATAGTTTACAATTCTTTTCAATGTCTAAAATTCACTTCGACAAAACTACAAGGTTTTTGGAATGACGCAAATCTTTAGATCTATTTTTTCTCATTTCTTTTCAATTATTAATTTATCTTCCATTTATATCTCTTGACACTAACTTTCATTTCCATTTCGTTTTTATTTCAATTCTATCTAATTTCATCTTCGATTTTAATTCAAAGTTTTATTGCAGCTGAAGAATTTAGAATAATATTAGAATTTATTTTGAATTAATGATTAATTTCACTTTTACTAATATCAACATTAAGGCCAATAATCTTAGGTACAAAATAAACTGGGCGTCCAAATAAACGGAGGGGGGTTGGAAAATTCAATAAGCAGGGGGTTCTAATAAGGTCCCGGGCTGGGGGAAAATTAATAAACGCTGTTTAACCCTTTCACAAGTGAAATAGTTTTTCCACAAATTAATAAATTGGCGTCCTAATAAGGTCCGGGGGGTGGGGGGAAAGCTCAAAGTTAGTAAATGGTGGGACATTTATTCGGCATCTAAGAGTATGAAGATGAATTAAGATGATGATAAAGTTTGAGATTGACATTATTGCATGTGGCGATAAACAGCAACATTAACATTAATTGTAAGTTTCAAGGTCATTTCAGATTTACATCAACATTAACATAAAGGTTCAGATTAACCTGATTTTAAAATGAGCTTCACTTTGCAAATTAGGAATAACTTTCAATTTCAGTTCAAAAATGAAAGACTGATACTTAGGCCAAGACCAACACAGACTAATACTAATTTTAAGATTGATTTCAAGATTTACTAACACTAACGTTAAGATTTACATTAAGATTACGATTAAGTGTAAGATTAAGATTAATATTAAGATTCAGATTCTAATTAAGATTAACATTTACATTAAGATTAAGGTTAAGATTCCAATTCAGGTTGAAGTTAAGATTAAGATTCCATTTAAGTTGAAGACTAAGATTAAGACTAGACTTAAGACTGATACTTAGACCAAGACTAACACAGACTAAGACTAATATTAAGATTGATTTCAAGATTTACTAACACTAAGATTAAGATTTAAATTCAGATAAAGATTAAGATTAAAATTAAGATTCAGATTCTACTTAAGATAAACATTTAGATTAACATTAAGGTTAAGATTCCAATTCAGGTAGAAGTTAAGATTAAGATTCCATTAAAGTTGGAGACGAAGATTAAGACTAGACTAACATTAACATTAAGATTAAGATTTAGATTAACAGCAAATAAAGCCACCTTCATGCATAGTGTCTTTTAGGTGAAAGTTTTTATTGGCGGAGTTCATCGCAGGCGGTGGTCCTCGTGAGGCGGTGGTCTTACACGGGCAAGGGCTAGTCTCTATACTAAAATGGTAAGTGCCATGGCAACCGATTTTGTAAGAGTCGCTCCGCCGACCTCGTACGTGGTACGCTTTTCCGAGTTTTTCGCTGCCCTGCCGACCGTGGGGTAGGCGTGTTATCACCCTGTTGTTTTTTGCAAACTTCTCTTGCTTCTGGGGTAACTGGGGCTAACCCTTCTTTGAAGTGCGTCATTGGTGCCTGTTTTGACCATTGTCCGATTGTTTTCTGTAGGAGGATTATCACTGAATCGCAACAAGGCACGGTAGCACGGTCGGTAAAAGGGCGTGTCTCGTGAGCTGCGATGCAGAGTTGGGAGTTCGACTCCCCTCAAGGGAAAGTCTTTTTCTCTGGAATTTTTTTATTTCTCTTATTTTCGTGTTGGAAATGTTTTCAAAAGGCCGAGGAGTCGTCTGGTAACTAAAATTTGCTTTTGGTTTAATTTTTAAGTTCGTTAGACATAATTTTTTATCGTGTTTTGTTTTTCCCTTCCATGAATATTAGGACCACTAGGAGATTGTTGCATGCTAAGCAAACGGCTGTGTAGCCGAGTGGTTAAATGCTCGCTTGCTAACTGGGGAGACTGGAGTTCATTCCCCTCCAGGGCGTAATATTTGGTATTTTGGTTTTTGCGATCTAAATATTTTACAATTTTTTTTTATATCTAAATGTCACTTTAACACAACAAGAAGGCTTTTTGGAATGACTGAAATCTTTAGATCCATTTTCACTCATATCTTTTCAATTATAAATTTACTTTCAATTTATTTCTGTCGTTTTTGTGTTGGAAATGTTTTCAAAAGTCCGAGGAGATGTCTGGGAACTAAAATTTGCTTTGGGTATAATTTTTTTAGTTTGTTTTTGACATTATTTTTTAACGTGTTTTGTTGTTCCCTTCTATGAATATTAGGACCACCTGGAGATTATCCTCTGCTAAGAAATATGGCAGTCCCCTCAATGGCAATTTTCTGGTGTTTTTGTTTTTGTGATTTAAATATTTTACAATTTTTTCTAATAACAAAAAGTCACTTTGACAAAACAAGAAGGCTTTTTGGAATGACTCAAATCTTTAGATCTATTTTTACTCATATCTTTTCAATTGTAAATTTATTTTCAATTTATCTCTCAACACTGACACTAACTGTCATGTTCATTTGGATTTTATTTTCATTTTCATTTCATCTTTCATTAAATTTACAGTTTTATTGTAGCTGAAGAATTTAGAATTAAATTAAATTATTTTAAATTATAAATTATATTAAATTTCAATTTTATTAATATTTACATTAAGGCCAATACCATTAGGTATACCAACGGGGGGTCCAAATCAATGTCGGCAATTAGTAAACATAGTTTCATCCTATCACAAGTGAAATTGTTTCTTCAAAAATTAATAAATAGGGGGGGTCCTACTAAGGCCCTGTGGGTGGGGGAAAAACTCAAAATTAATAAACCGGAGGACGTTTATTTGGCATCTAAGAGTATGAAGATGAATTAAGATGATGATAAAGTTTGACATTGGCATTATTGCATGTGGCGATAAAGAACAACCTAAACATTAAGTTCAAGTTTCAACGTTATTTCAGATTTACATCAAGATTAACATCAAGGTTCAGATAAAGACTCATTTCAAAATGAAGTTTAAGTTTAATTTCAAAAATGAAATACTGATACTTAGACCAAGACTAACAAAGACTAAGACTAATATTAAGATGGAGTTCAACATTAACTTAGACTAAGATTAAGATTAACCTTAAGATTAAGGTTAGAATTGAGATTCAGATTTAGATTCAGATTTAGATTCAGATACAGATTCAGATTAAGATTAAGATTAAGATTAACATTTAGATTAACATTAAGGTTAACATTCCAATTCAGGTAGAAGTTAAGATTAAGATTCCATTTAACTTGAAGACTAAGATTAAGACTAGACTAACATTAAGATTGAGATCAAGATTTTGATTAACAGAAAATATAGCCACCTCAATGCACAGTGTCTTTTAGGTCGAAGCTCTTATTGGCGGAGTTCATCAGAGGCGGTGGTCCTCATGAGGCGGTGGTCTTACACGGGCAAGAGCTAGTCTTATATACTAAAACAGAAAACGGATTAAGTCACCTTTCCGGTTCAAATCCGCCCGGGAAGGTCGTTCGAGTTTCCGAGACGCAATTTTCGCTCCATCCTGCCGCCCGTGGGGTAGGCGAGCCAAAACTCATTCGTTTTTCCCTGTCTCCTGCAGTATCTGGGGTAAAAGGGGCTAACCCTTCTTTGATGTACGTCATTGGTGCCTGTTTTAGCCATCGCCGGATTGTTTTCTGTAGGAGGATTATCACTAAACCACAAATAGGCACAATAGCTCGGTCGGTAAGGGGGCGTGTCTCCTGAGCTGCGATGCAGAGTCGAGAGTTCGACTCCCCTTAGGGGTAAATCTTTTCCTTTCGATTTTTTTTATTTATGTTATTTTCGTGTTGGAAATGTTTTCAAAATGCCAAGGGGACGTCTGGTAACTAAAATTTGCTTTTGGTGTAATTTTTAAGTTCGTTACACATAATATTTTAACGTTTTTTGTTGTTCCCTTCCATGAACATAAGGATGAGTAGGAGATTATTGTCAACTAAGCAATATGGCTGTGTAGCCGAGTGGTTAAATGCTCGCCTGTCACCCACAATGGCTGGAGTTCAAGTCCCCTCAAGGGCAAATTTTTGGTATTTTTGTTTTTGTGATTTAAATAGTCTACAATTCTTTTCAATGTCTTAAAGTCACTTAGACAAAACTAGAAGGCTTTTTGGGATGACTCGAATTTTTAGACCTATTTTTTCGCATATCTTTTCCATTATAAATTTATTTTCAATTTGGTTTTTTTTCTTTCAATTTTTAATTTCATCTTTGATTTCAATTTATTGCAGCTGAAGAATTTAGAATAATATTAAAATTTATTTCAAATTAAAAATTTCTTTCACTTTTACTAATATCAACATAAAGGTCAATACCCTAAATGGAGGGTCCAAATAAACGGAGGGGGGTTGGGAAATTTTTTCACAAATTTAATAAACAGGGGGGTCCTTTTAAAATCTGGGGGTGGGAGAAATTAATAAACGTAGTTTTATCCTTCAAAAAGTGACATTGTTTCTTTGAAAATTAATAAATGGGGGGTCCTAATAAGGTCCGGTGGTGGGGAACAAACTCAAAATTAATAAATGGGGGGACATTTATTTGGCATCTAAGAGTATGGAGATGAATTAAGATAATGATAAAGTTCGATATTGACATCATTGCATGTGGTGATAAACAACAAAATTAACATTAATGGTAAGATTCAATGTTATTTCAGATTTACATCAAGATTAACATAAAGGTTCAGATGAAGACTGATTTGAAAATGAGCTTCACTTTACAAGAATAATTTTCAGTTTCAGTTCAAAAATAAAAGGCTGATACTTAGACCAAGACTAACAAAGACTAAGACTAATATTAAGATGTAGTTCAACATTCACTAAGACTAAGATTAACATTAACATTAAGATTAAGAGTAACATTAAGATTGAAATTAAGATTATGATTCTGATTAAGATTAATAATTACATTAAGATTGAGGTTAAGATTCCAGTTTGGGTAGAAGTTAAGATTAAGATTCCATTTAAGTTCAAGACTAAGATTACGACTAGACTAGAATTAAGATTAAGATCAAGATTCTGATTAACAGCAAAAATAGCCACCTCTATGCACAGTGCCTTTCAGGTGGAAGTTGTTATTGGCGGAGTTCTTTGGAGGCGGTGGTCCTCATGAGGCGGTGGTCTTACACGGGCAAGAGCTAGTCTTATAACTAATACATGAAGAGGATTATCACACCTTTTTGTCAGAGTCGTTTCGGAAAGGCCGTGCAAGATATCGACGTGCCATTTTCGCAAGACTCTGCCGCCCGTGGGGTAGGCGAGCCAAAACTACTTTGTTTTTTCGTATCTGCTGCAGACGCTGGGGTAATGGGGCTAACCCCTCTTCTTTGATCTGCGTCACTGGTCCTACTTGAAACAATCGCCCGGCATGAACAAATTTCAGTCGCGCATTTAAGCACACTTGCATCAAATTTAATTTCGATTTTTGATGTTTTCGTTTCCTAACAGGTTCTTCTTACGAAATGATTGAAAATAAAATTAATTTACCAGTTCTGGATCCAAAAACACGGGTTTTGGTTTTCTGTTTAGTCATGCGAAAATAATTTTGTTTTCCTCTTGCAACTTCTTCGGACTGTTGACAGGTGAATTACATTTTGCAAGAGTACAACAATGTAAGCATGCTGTGTTGACCCTGACCCTTGGCATGACTTCCCACTACTTGGCAAATACTTTCTTTGTTTTGACGGAAGCCTGGTGGATGTATTTTCAGTATTATTCGTTTCATTGTTTTACTTTCGTAAGCAACTGTACAGTACATTACATTACTGACTGGTGACTGCCCTATTGAAGTCTAAGGTTACAGCAATGCTTACTCAAGCACCATCGATCTTTGTTAGCATGCAGTGCAGGTACGTTCTCCTTTCCAATAAATCGAAATGATAGTGATTTCAAAAGGCTTAAGTTAAAATTTGCTTTAAAAAGCGAATTGTTTTCATCGGGAACGATTTAGCCTAAATTTCTCAGTTATAGAATAACCTTTCAGTGACTGTTTGCTTTAGGAAAAATAATTTCCAATATTATTTTTTCACTGACACATCCGTTTGGCTGTTGAAAGTTGATTTCGCTTTGTTTACGGAAGTCGGGGTACAACTCCGTGCATGCCCTTTGCATGACATCCGCCTCTCTCACAAATAGTATACTGATTCTATTTCGATGTTTTTTCCTCGATGATTTCACTGTACTTCCACTTAACGAGCAAAGAATTTTACTAAGTTTAATAATTCCTTGGGCCACCGCTTAAAGTTTACATCTTAATATTAAAAAATTAATTCCTGTGACATGAGATCTAGGTAAAAGTTTTACTACAACTCTGTATAATAATGATAAATTGGTTTCCGTCACCTTACTTGAAAATGATAAATTTTCAGGCTTTTAAAATGTATTCTTTAAAGTTGTAGTTTGTTTACATCTGTCTATGGTCAGTCAGCAGCATTTTCGTAAGCGCTCTGACAGATAGAACAGCATGAATTAAGAACGTTGTTAAAACCTGGACCAAGGAATCGCATTGAGGGGCATGCTGTGGAACTGGCGGAACATGTATAATGAAGACCCTCGGGAACAACACCTAGGAACAGGACAGCACTGAGGAGCATAAACAATAACAAAACTAAGGAAAAGGACCTTGAAAAAGGATTCACGAAACGATTCAGATTAAATTAAGATTAACATTAAGTGTAACTTGATAAGTGTAACTAAGATTAAGAACATTTTTCTAGACTGAGCCCCTTGGACTAAGACCAAGGAACAGTTCCTTCACTTGGAGTAAAGGGACCCTTGACAGGGAGCAAAAACAGGACCAGTTATTATGGACTAAGGAACCAAGATTAATACCAAGGAACAGGACCCTGGACTAGGACCAAACAAAAGGACCTACAACTAGAAAAAAGGAAATAAGTAGACAATTTATCTGCAGGCAGAAGTATAGATGAGGGCCATGCAATGACTAACAACTTGACTGCACAGACCTTTAAGATATAGGTTCTTATGATGCAAGGGTTGTCACCAGGTTGTGGTCAGAGATGGGCAAGGGCAATCTCATGCCTTGGACAGGGAGTAGAAACAGGACCCATTATGGCTTAAAGATCATGAACTAATACCACGGAACATAACATTTAGAGGGAATGGGGAACAGGACCCTGAACTAGGGTCCAAAGAAGGACCTAGGACCAGAATAAAGGATCTAAGTAGAAGTTACGTCTGCAAACAGAAGTACGGGTAAGGACCATGGAATCACTTGAATGAACAGACCTTATAAGGCGGAGGTTGTTATGAGGCGGAGGTTGTCACGAGGCAGTGGTCAGACAAGGGCAAGGGCTATCTCTTATAACTAATACATGATCTGGATGATGGCATGGCTTCTCTCAATAATTTTAATGCACTAACCTTATAAGGCGGTGGTCCTCATGAGGCGGTGGTCCTCACGAGGCGGTGGTCTTAGACGGGCAAGAGCTAGTTTGTTATATTTCATGAAACGAAATCCATTAAATAGAATACAATTACTGTTTTATCCAATCCAATGTTCAGAAAAAACTATATAGAGATTTGTGTTATAAGAAATTTTAGCTTCATTCATCCAGTAAACCATCGAGCATCAACAAAAAATTAAAATCAAAGTCAACTCAAATTATTTTTGTACAGGCCATCATAGAATGAAATGTGCCAATAATTTTCTTCCTTTGTTTAATGTCACTCAGCACCATTCAACTTTTTGTTTTACTCCGTCTGGCACTCCGCCTCTGTTGTTCCAATGCCCCGCCTCTTGCCAAAAAGGCCAATCATAATACCCCCGGCAGATTCGGCCGCCTCGACGAAGTGTAATTCGACTCGACGAAGTGTAGTTCCCCTCAACGAAACAGAACATGCCTCAAATTCAGCGACCAATTCAACAAGTCGCCACAACGAATTCAAGAGCGACTCGACGACATGATAAATGCCTCGACGAAATGAAAAATGCCTCGATGAAGTGAAAACTTCCCCTCCACGCCATGAAAATTCCCCTCCACGACACGAAGTTCCCCTCGACGAAATGAAAAACTCGCCTCCACCAAACGTTTCTTGCCTCGACGAAACGACATTCGCCTCCACGACACGTTTTCTCCCATTTTGTCAAGTACCTGACTCCATAGTTTTGACACGAGAGATTCGTCGATTCCATTTTGAAGGGCAGCGTCTCTTTGGTTAATGCCTTGATCAATTTGATCTAGGATTTTACTTTTAAAGATAAGATCATATTGCTTTCGTTTCTTTCGACCACGTCACCCAGCTTTTGACAATTGTTTAGCTGCATTGTTGGCATCTTTCTCTTTATCTTTGCAGACTTTGTCTGCATCGCTTATCAGCTGCTTCAAAACTTCCTTGACATCGTTTTCGACACCACTTGACTGTATTGGAGCTGCAGTAAATTTTAAACCATCTGAAGAACTTGATTTTGATTCTTTTGAATGGATCCAAAATCTGTGCATGGCAAGGCCTTGACGTGTTTTGAAACTATTATTTCAATTGTCACATTTGATCAGCCCTGGTTCTTCAGAACAAAATTCTTTGCCAGATGCCTCATGCAACATTCCGTGATGTTCGAACTTCTCTGAGAACCCGAAATTCAGCACCGTTAATTGTTTTCTATTCGACATTTTACATTTGCCGCCTAACATGAATTAGTAACCGACAATCTATGACTTAAGTTTGCTGCAGTGCTTGTTTTGGTTATTTTAAAAGGAAAGAACCATGAATGTTATCGAACATAACGGAAAACACTTGAGACAATAGTTAACTCAACCCAAAGATATACACGGTACCGGAAAATGACACATTAACGCAGATTAACACGTAAATCAAAAATGCAAACGTCGAGAACAAACATTTCTCAAATAATTTTAGAACTTTCTTAATTTTTAGGAATCCAGTATTGAACTTTCTTATATTATTGAGACGTTGAGCACTACTTTCTTATAAACCACTTTCTTATAAAAAACGTGTAATTCGTTACTGTTTCCGTTGCTTTTTGCTCTTCATTTCATTTGATGACATAAACATAAAACCTATCATCTTCGGAAATCAGATAAATTTTATTTTAATCAAAACGCACAAATTCCTATTGTAAATCTAGAATCTAGAAATCTGGAATTAAAACATGCCTCCGAAGGTCCAAGATTCCAGGAATGACATCATCATCATGATAACAAAAATTTACTCATACACTATTTACTCATTCTATATAACATTTGGGGATGTGATATGGAATTAAAAAATATATTAAAATATTTAACTGTTTAAACTCTACATTACAAAAGTGACAAAAAAGAGCTTAAAGATATCCATATAATTAACATAACAACTAAAGAACAGAAAGAGCTAAAATATTCCAATATAAATGTAACATAACAGCAACAGCAACAACAGAAACTGCAAAAATGAAATATATTACGTTTCGCTGTACAGGAGTTAAGAAGTAGTCTTTCTATAGTTGAAAATTTCTCCTACAAGTTTTGCAATAGTGACCCAAAGTTTTTAATCCCTTGTTTCGGTCATAAGAATTTGAAATTTTAATCTGGAAGGATACTTCGAGAAATATTTTGGAACAAACGTATCTCTAAAATTTGCAAATGCAGAACATTTTAAGAGAATGTGGTACTCATCATCAAACTCATTTTGTGTACACAAATCACATTTACGTAAGTCATAGTCAATTTTGTTCCATCTTCCTGTTTCAACTGAAAGTTTTTGGTTTGCAGTTCGAAACTAGCATAAATACCGCAATAAATTTGAAGGTAAAACGCGCAGATATTCTTCCATTGCAAAATCTTGTTTAATGCTTAAGTTCATTCTACCCTTATTCGACATCTCCCTTTCGGGATTCCATTGTTGAAGAAACTGGTCTTTAAGATTATTTTCGATAATACTACTTAAGATTTCTACTATTATTTACAAAATGATAGTTCCAAATTAGTGATAACCCAGTGTGATCAAATACATCTTTAATTGATCTTATCCAACCAATATTTTCCCATTTGTTCGAAGATATTTCATAACCATTCTTGATTTTATTCCTGTTGAAACAGGAAAACGTCCAAGTTCACCATGTACCATTTACCATATAACTTACAGTAGTGTTGATTTTTTAGGATCCATTATTAGTTTGTAAAATTTTAATTCTAATTGATCAATAACATTTAATTTTTCGAAACCCCAAACCTCTGCTCCATAGGTTAATATTGGCAACACTAACGAGTCAAACATCTTGAATTTAAATCTATAGACATATCAGTAGCTCTATCTCTCGAAATTAAATGTCTCATGGCCTTACTTGCCTGGTTTTTGAAAGTTTTTATCGCACTAACGAAACGTCCATTATTTTTAAAAACGATACCAAGATACTTAAATTCCTTTACAATATCAATTTTCTCATGTATATGTAAAATCAGCCGCTTTGCTGCGACCATTTTTTGAAAAAATCACTATTCTCGTTTTACCAACATTAACTTTTAGTTTCCATAAATTACTATACGTACCTAAAACATCTAACGACATTTGCAATTTTTTGGGTGAATCAGCAAGTACTACAGTGTCATCTGCATAGAGTAGTGTATGTAATATAAAATTTTTTGTCCTTCTGTTTCAAAATCTAAGTCTGTGTTCCCAAGGTTTTGGAATGATTCTTCCATATCATTAAGAAAAATTACAAACAGAAGGGGTGACAGGTTTTCTCCTTGCCTTACGAACGCCTATATTACATGGGAAAATTTCACTAAATTCCTCATTTTTTTCTATCGTTGATTTGATATTATTATACATATTTACTATCACATTGAAACATTTACCCCTTATCCCATTATTTCTTAATTTCAGCCGAAGATCTTTTTGTAGTGAATTAGACATTCTTTAGTTTAGGCCCTTCCTTTTCATTTTAGGCCATTTCTATTCCTATTCATTCATTCTGTTGTTTTCCATCACTCAGCAACGCATCTCATTATCTCGGCATCACCCACGTCATTCGTTACACCCACTCATGCCTGCATTACATCATCTCACAAGGTCATTATCGCATCACTGCAATCATTGCCTTATTTGTCTTACATCTCAGTTCTCGTTCCATTTCCTTGAACATCGTACCATAGCTATTTTCCTTATTTGTACCGTTCAGTTTCTCAGCCCACTTCCGTTTATCAACTTTAAATACCTGTGTTTCCTTGTAAATATTTAATTCAGTAGATAGCTCAGTAGATTGTTAATACGTAACATTCGCCTCTTTCTCTGGTCTTTCTCTGGCTCCGTGTTCCTTGCACGTTAAATCAAGCATCCATCGACGAAAGACAGTTCCTCTGGAGTTCACAAGCAGTTAAATTAGTAAAGCACGGACACACTCATCTGTTTTACTAAATTTTCTCCATACTGTGTCAAATGCCCTTTGTAGTCAACAAATGCACAAGAAAGTTTTTTGCCACTGGCAAAGAAAAAAGTTGGAGTAGAAGTTCCGAAAAATGATATCGTTGCCTGCCACAGAGTAAAAAAGTCCAAAGGAGAGCCAATAATCATTGCTAAATTCGTGAATAGAAAAACCAAAGAAAAGATCATGAATAGCAGAAAAAACCTTAAAGAGAAGACAGTTGGTATGATGTAAATATAAAAAGTTCTCAAACTACTTTTAGTAAATTGTTTAAAAAAGCCAAAGATATTCACAACTTGAAAACAAGGCATGCTACGTCAGGAAAACTTTTCAAACAGAGTTTTAGAACAACCTATGGTAAACGTTTTATAACAAATACTGGTGTTGATATTTGGAATTCTATTCCTCAAAAAATTCGACAGTCATCGTCAAAAACGTCCCTTTCCAGAACCTTTAACAAATTCCTGATTTCAAAATACTAAAAACTTTGAATTTAAAAAAAAGTATAGGCATTAGATAGACAAAATATGAAGTTTTAAGATTCAAAAGCATTCCACCCCCTCCCCATCCCTACCTTGTTTTTTTTATTTTTGTTTATTTCCTACATTGTTTTTAAAGTTAATCTTATCTTAATCTTATCTTAACTTTATTCTTACAATTTTAAAAAAAGTATTCATCTACGTTGTTTGTGTATAGCTTTTATAACAAGATTAATCAAATTCATGTATAAAATGGCCCATGGCCCGAAAGCCCTCTTTGGGTTATTTCCATGGGTCATTCCGCTGTGATTATAGATACAATTAATTGTTTGTGAGAAAAAAAATGAAATTGTTATATGCAAAATATTAATTGTATCAAATTCAATGCGTTTTTAGAATCAGTATATTGTAAGTAAGCTGAGAATACATAATGAAATTGAATTGAAATTGAAAAAACTTGAATTGAAATTTATTATTAAATTAAAGTTAAATATGTGATCGACCGTAGAATAGCCAAGAGAGTGAGAGAAGCGTTAATCCCTGATGACAGGAAACGCGAAGAAAACAATCGACTTTTGAAATTCTCGGAGCTTCTAGAGGTCATAAATTTTATTAGTCGCTCCTTTTAATCTGTTAGAAATATGGACACCCTATTCATTGACTAATTGACATTTTCTAATCACGTGACATTCAGGGTATGAATTCGAAGTTGAGATTTTAAAAGTTACTTTTGGTTGTTAGTTTTCATTCTGAGAACAGATAGATCATTTTCGAAAGTTAATAAATTCGTATCAATTCAAGTTATTTTCATGTTGGTAAAAATTCGTGTAGTAAAAAGTGTGTGTTTCCTTTCTGAGTCTTCCTTCAGTTATCATCCAGCCCTCGCGAAATACAACATGGTGCCGTGACCCGGGAAGGAAGCAGACATGGCAGAATTAAAGAAGAAAAAACAAGCCCGATTGGGGCACAGACTTGTTGTTCATAATTTAATCACGAAAGTTAAAGATATTCTACCGCCATCAGGCACTGAAGCCGGAGCCGAAATAAAACCGAAGTTAGAAGCGATGAAAAACATGCTCGAGAAGAAACGAAATGAAATTGAGAAATTAGACGATGCTATCTTAGAACTAATCGATAGTGATGAAGAAATTAAGAATGAAATTGAAGAAAAAGCTGACCTCGAAGAGAAAATTGAAGAAAATCTATGCCGTATTAACCAAGCTTTGAAAGAGCGCGTACCACGAATCGAGAGATCTCCCGCGCGGGAACTATCTTTTACTCAGCCAACACCAAGAATTGAAAAGGTAAAATTACCGAAACTTCCTTTAACCTCATTTAACGGTAATCCAACACAATGGCAAACATTTTGGGACAGTTTTCGTTCAACTATTCACGAACATGAAGGGCTTTCAGCCATAGATAAATTGAAATATCTTCAGCAATCTCTCGTTGGCGCCGCCGCAGAAACAATCTCAGGATTGCCCATAACCAACGAAAACTATAAAGAAGCACTGGAGTTACTTGAGAGACGATTCGGCAACAAACAAGTAATCGTTTCGAAACATATTGAAGTTCTAATGGAGTTACCAAGAATATTCTCGAATCATGAACTAACAAAATCACCCCATGTAATGTCTGTGCAGTACGGTGGGGGATGTGCAGTACGGTGGCGGATGTTCAGTACGGTGGGGGGATACCATGATTGCCGTGGGGAGGCATCTTGCAGTACGGTGGGGATGTTCAGTACGGTGGGGGATACCATGATTGCCGTGGCGGATATTCAGTACGGTGGGGGATACCATGATGACTGTGGGGATACCATGATTGCCGTGGGGAGGCATCATGATTGCTGTGGCGGATATTCAGTACGGTGGGGGATACCATGATGACTGTGGGGGATACCATGATTGCCGTGGGAGGCATCTTGGAGTACGGTGGCGGATGTTCAGAACGGTGGGGGATACCATGATTGCCGTGGCGGATATTCAGTACGGTGGGGGATACCATGATGCCTGTGGGGGGATACCATGATAGCCGTGGGGAGGCATCATGATTGCCGTGGCGGATATTCAGTACGGTGGGGGGATATCTCTGAGTACGGTGGGGGATGTTCAGTACGGTGGGGGTAAAATATGATCTTATCGACTAAATCATCGTAAATCAGGGACGGGGGCTTCAGCAACAATCGTCGAGCCTTTCTCCATTTCAAGCGTTAATCTTAAAGCTCGATGGGATCCAAGTAGGATACAAGTACTTCGTTTCTTCAATTTACTCAAACTTTCTTGTTTCATTTTTCTATTACCAAAGTGCTAAAGGGCTACTTTGCAGATTGACGAGTAGATCAAAATTTCAACAAATAAAAAGGCTAGTATGCACAAGAGATGCTTTAACTGATTAAAGTACAGCATTTCATGCATAATCTTGCTATGGCAAATGCAATTTTAACGATTATTTGCTGGGAAGCTTTAGAAAACTTCAAAACGAAACAAGATCACGTACCTCGGTAACATAGACGTTTGTGTAACGCAACCTCTCCAATAGTGGCTCTAATGACAATCACACAATTTGTTTTCTTTGAAGAGCTTTACATTGTGGGGTGCATTTAAAAGTTGCAAATACTTGTAATATTCGTCTGACAAGATTTTAACAAAATGCCATTGAAGGAAACTGACTGAGTCCCATTTAGAATATATTCGTCAAATTTACGCATATTTTGAACAAAAGGTTCCATTTTTAGAATCAATTGAAAGTGATTTTTCACTTGCAGTTGTTAAATTATTTTTTAGTTGGTGTTCTGTGAACAAACTTCTAAGCATAGTGAGAGCAAGGTATAAGCGAACGAGTTTTAGTGATGGCTTCGTATAAGAGTCCTGCACCTGGTTTTCGAAGTATAATTTACAAAAACGTAGATTCAGCGGATAGCTATTCGATCATGTTGCCGTGTATGTCAAAACCATTTGGGAACCCGAAATAGATAACACAAGCTAGGGCAAATTTGCTTCGAGAAGCTAAGATTAACGCTTGAAATGGAGAAAGGCTCGACGATTGTTGCTGAAGCCCCCGTCTCTGATTTACGATGATTTAGTTGATAAGATCATATTTTACCCCCACCGTACTGAACATCCCCCACCGTATTCAGAGATATCCCCCCACCGTACTGAATATCCGCCACGGCAATCATGATGCCTCCCCACGGCTATCATGGTATCCCCCCACAGGCATCATGGTATCCCCCCACCGTACTGAATATCCGCCACGGCAATCATGGTATCCCCCCACCGTACTGAACATCCGCCACCGTACTGCACATCCCCCACCGTACTGCACAGACATTACATGGGGTGAAAATTAAGCATATTGTTTGATAAAACAGAAGCGACCGTGAGAAGCCTACGCGGTATGGGAATTCCAACAAGCAGCTACGGCGTTATGCTAACTCCAATCATCATGTCCAAGATTCCCCAAGAACTACGATTACTGCTCAGTAGAAAGTTGTCTGATGAATGGGACTTAGATGGCTTACTCGTACATTTTGGAGAAGAGCTGAAAGTAAGAGAAAAGTGTTCAATAGCCCCCATTGGTGGATCATCAACCGCTCAAATCAATTCGACGCGCGTCAATTCAAATTTCAGAAGACAAACGGGAAACTATCAAGGTCAAATACAATCTACAGCTTCTACATTGGTAGTCAATCAGGGAAGACAAGCATCTAATAATGGCAATTTAGCTACCATCGTGCTTATTCTGCGGAAATCGTCACTATTCTGCAAGTTGTACTACGGTGACAAACCCAGACGAACGAAAGAGAATAATCAGAGAGAAAAACAGGTGCTTCATATGCTTGAAAAATGGGCACAATAGTCGTCAATGCATATCACAGACAAAGTGTTATCGCTGCAGTGGAAAACACCATACTTCCATCTGTGGAGCATTCGCAAGCATGCCTAGGCCAGTTACATCAAACACAGTACAAATATCGGATAATCGAAATTCATCCGTTCAAAGTCCGGCAACGAGCTCACAACCCACAGCTACTCCAATTCAAAACCAGTCAACTGTAAGTAGCTACAAACCTTTTTATATCGCAAGATCAAAGCAGAAATTCCGTTTTGCTGCAAACTGCTAGGGCTAATGTAGCTAACGTAAAGAATCCATCAAATGCATGTAATGTAAGGCTCATTTTGGATACTGGGTCACAGAAATCATATATTTCTTCAAGATTGAAAAACCAGTTGCAACTTCAAACACTGATACAGATAAAGTATTAATTAAGGGGTTCGGAGATCAGAGAGGTACTCTGAAATCTTGTGAGTTAGTCGAATTAGCGATTCGTGGAGCTGACAATTCAGTCGTATATATATTAACCTACGTAGTTGATGTGATTTGTAAACCCATATCAGGCCAAGTTATAAACATAGCCAAGTCAATGTATCCACATTTAAGAAATCTAAACTTGGCAGACTGTGCAGATGGAAATCAAGATCTCGAAGTGGACTTGATGATTGGCGCAGACTTTGCGTATTCGTTCTACTTAGATCATGTTATACGGGGGGAGCCAGGAGTAGGCCCAGTGGCCACACTTACGAGATTTGGTTACGTGTTAAACGGCCCTGTACCCCTTGTACACCTTGATCAGCATTCAACTAATATCACAGTTGCTCACGTTTTAAAAACAGAAACAGTTATTCTTGAAAAGGATTCACATTCAGAGTTGATAAACGATATAAAACACTTTTGGGATAGCGAAAATCAATTTGAAAAAAGCGTAGATAACGTAAATAACATTTCTGACCCTTTGGCGGGAAAAATCGCGTTTGATGGTGAAAGGTACGAGGTTACGCTACCTTTTCGTGAAGAACATCCCGTGATTCCTGATAACTATACCATCGCAGAAAAGCGTTTAAATTCGTTGATAAATCGTTTAAATTCTAAACCTGAATTATTTGAGCAATACAATGAAGTTGTAAAAGAACAACTGAAATGTGGTGTGATCGAAAGAGTGAAAGAGAGCCCAGAACCCAAAGCCCCAGGCTCAACCCATTACATTCCGCACAGGGAAATTTTACGTGAAAGCAGACAAACCACGAAAATGCGCATAGTTTATGACGCAAGCTCAAAATTAAAAGATGAAGTGAGCCTAAATGAATGTCTCGATCCTGGACCAAATCTTGCGCCCCTAATTGTAGACATCTTGCTTCGATTTCGCACCAAAAAATACACACTCGTGGGTGATATCGAAAAAGCATTTTTGAACATTTCGATAACTCCGTCACAAAGAGATTTACTCCGATTTTTATGGGTGGATACTGAAAATCCTGAAAGTTTCGAAATAGCAACGTACAGATTCTCTCGCCTCGTTTTCGGGTTGACGTCATCGCCTTACGTTTTGAACGCCGTAATTCGCCATCATCTAAATTCCTATCAAGAAGCCAATGAAAGTTTTGTGAAAAACGTACAAAACAGTCTCTACGTTGATGATTTTGCTTGTTCTTTCAGGAATGTTTCGAAAATTACCAAACTCTGAAAACATGCTTTTCTGCAGGAGGGTTTACAATGAGAAAATGGGCGTCAAACAGCGAGTCACTGTTACAAAAAATCCAGAATTACGAAAACATGAACAAAAGCACAAAAAGCACTGATGACTCTCACACAATTTGTAAAGATAACGAATTGAAAGTTTTGGGAATCACTTGGAATCAAAATACCGATAAAATGCAACTTGACCTAACCATGTTTTCAAAAATTTCCGCTCAAGAATCATTTACAAAACGCGCGGTTTTAAAACTCATCGCTCAGCTTTATGATCCGCTTGGTCTTATTTCGCCCGTGATCGTTCCCACGAAATACATATTTCAACAATTATGTAAACAAAAAATTGAATGGGATTCTGTTTTGGGACCATATACACTAGCACTTGATTTTTCTTAAAACAGTAGGAAACATTCCAGCAAATGCTAAATTCTTCAGTTTCCTTCTTACTTTTTTGCTGTAACACCTGTCCATTACTTTTATCCATGATGACAGATCTGTTTATTTGTGTTGATGCGATTTTCTCATAAAAACTCCGAAAAGTCGTCATCATAACAGTATTTATGTTCAGTGCTCGGTGCTACCAATACTCAAGATGTTTGCTTGTGTTTAGATCGGCATCGTAATAGACGTCAAACTTATTTAAATGTCTATGAGATACCCAAGCTCTTCGACTCTGATATGCATTTTGAGAAAATTGAATTGCCCCTTGCCGTAACTGTGAATTTCGTAACTCCATCATTCTATGTAACGTACGCTGTCGATTTTGTTCTAATAAATAAGCACAGATCAATAAAAACACTAAAAATTCTTCGTCAGACATTTCGCTTTTTGTCCAATTGATACACATACAGCAATGAACGTATGAACGATAGAAAAAATCAGAACTTATAAGAACGATCAGACACACATGAAGACAGTGTTAATCCGCGCTGACAGAAATAAGAAAATAAGGGATGCTCTCGAGCATCCCTAACTTAATTGGTCGGTCCTTTGATCCTTACTTGTGAAAAAAGAAAGGAAAATTTCCTAAAATCGACCATGTACACTGCGCATCAAGGTGCTAATTCGCATAATCTGTAGAAGAATGTAAGAAAGTTGCTAGTGTATATGGTCCCTTTGCCTCAAGAATTGGCTGAACAGTGGGAGAAAATACTTGTTGACATGTCCAGCGTTTCAAACGTCGAATTTCCTCGCAGTTTATTCAGTGATAATGAGCTCCAACTGAAAAACATCGAAAGCATTGAAATTCACGGCTTTTCGGATGCCAGTCAAATTGCGTATGGCGCTTGTGTGTATCTCAAAATCAAATATGACAAAGGAGTTAAAACAAATCTGATAGCATCTAAATCCAAAATTGCCCCTTTGAAAAATCAAACAATTCCTCGAATGGAATTGATGGCAGCTACTGTTCTTGCGCAATTAATGGAAAATATCGTTAATGCACTAATAGAAAGCATAAAAATCGATAAATAAAACTCTGGTCAGATTCACAGGTTGTCCTGTGCTGGATTCATAACGAGTGTAAAAAACAAACGCAATTCGTTGAAAATCGCCTCACACGCATACGTACTTCGACAAGAAAAGAGGATTGGGGTTATTGTCCTTCAGCTTTAAACCCAGCAGATTTGATTTCTCGAGGAACTGCGTGTTCTAAAATTCAGAATAATCGATTGTGGTGGGAAGGACCCTCTTTTCTGCTAGAACCAAACGAAAATTGGCCGAAGTTTGATTGTTCATTCAACAAACAAGATACAAATTTCAAAAACGAAGTTATCGAACAAAGCTTACTCGTTACGACAAATTCCGACGAAGTAAGGCTTCCTGAAATAATAAAATGTACAGATTACAGCAAGTTGGATAAGCTCCTGCGCATTACTGCTCTTGTTCTTAAATTTATTCGACTACTAAAACGTAAGAAATCAAAGGCCAAATCGAACATGCTTATTTCTAACGAGGAACTAAACGAAGCCAAAATACTGTGGTATAAGGAAGTTCAAAGCTCAATAGCTAATGATCCGAAGTTTCGCGATACAGAATCGAACCTAAACGTCTTCACCGACGAAAATGACATATTACGCGTGAAGGGACGAATTGACAATGCACCCCTGTCATATGATACAAAGTATCCAGTTCTTTTACCAAGGCGTCATTATTTTACTTACCTAGCCATTTTCAAATCACACAATGAAGTGAAGCATAATGGCGTGGCCGAAACCTTAACTCAATTAAGATCAGAGTATTGGGTCACTAAAGGACGTCAAGTCGTGAAAACACTTCTAAACAAATGCTCAGTCTGTAAAAGAATCATGGGAAAATCGTATAATACGCCAGAAATGCCACCGTTACCGCCCTTCAGAGTCTCTGAAGAACTCGCATTCATGCAAATCGCAGTGGATTTCGCCGGTCCACTTTATGTAAAAAACATATATACCGAATCTGAAACGAGCTTCAAATGCTATATCGCGTTATTTACCTGCGCAAGTACTCGTGCAATTCACCTCGAATTAGTCCCAGATTTAAACGGTTCTTTGTTTATTCGTGCATTACAACGCTTCATTGGGCGACGAGGATTGCCTACATTCATTATATCAGACAACGGTAAAACATTCATCGATCGCACAGTTCAACGCTTTGTAAATAGTAAAGGTATTATCTTGAAATTTAATATCGCAACTGCTAGTTGGTATGGAGGCTTCTTTGAATCACTTGTCAAACTCACCAAACGCTGCTTACGCAAAACGTTAGGAAACGCTCGCCTAACATACGAAGAACTCGAAACAGCTCTGATCGAAACCGAAGGGATTCTGAATTCAAGACCGTTAACTTTTGTTTACGGAGACATATCGCAACCGCCGTTAACGCCTTCTTGTTTAGTCATTGGACGTCGTATTTTAGATAAATCGTCAGTATCAGAGAACGTTGAAAATTCGTGTCATGAATCCTTAACTCGTAGAGCTAAATACATCGAATCGCTATTGTCGCAATTCTTCAATCGTTGGAAGAAGGAATATTTACCGTCGTTACGAGAACATTATCGCTCAAAGAAACAACATAGAATGCGTATCGCTCAAGTCGGAGATATAGTGAGTATTCAAAAAGACAAATAGCCTCGTCAAAGATGGCCTCTTGGGAAAATTACCAAACTTATACAAGGAAAGGAAGGTTGTCGTGCAGCACAGGTGAAAACTCTCGACAAGTCTAATAACGTTATATTCATCAATCGTCCACTGAAGAAATTATATCCCCTGGAGATAAGATCAATTGAAGATACAAAAGAAGAGCGTACAGAACCTTCTATAATAACAGTCAGAGATGAAGATGTAGCAGAGACTATTCGTAATCAATAAACGCTAGATTTCCTGATTAGATCAGTAAATCGGGGGGAGTGTTAGAAATATGGACACCCTATTCATTGACTAATTGACATTTTCTAATCACGTGACATTCAGGGTATGAATTCGAAGTTGAGATTTTAAAAGTTACTTTTGGTTGTTAGTTTTCATTCTGAGAACAGATCGATCATTTTCGAAAGTTAATAAATTCGTATCAATTCAAGTTATTTTCATGTTGGTAAAAATTCGTGTAGTAAAAAGTGTGTGTTTCCTTTCTGAGTCTTCCTTCAGTTATCATCCAGCCCTCGCGAAATACAACATAATCCGTTCCTGAAAACGTGCTTAAGAGAATCGACCAAAATCGACCAGGCTATAACTAAAATAGGGATCGGGAATGGGAACGGGAATGGGAACGGGAATGGGAACAGGAATTGGAATGGGAACGGGAACGGGAACGGGAACGGGAACGGGAATGGGAACAGGAATGGGAACGGGAACGGGAATGTTATTGATTGCAATATTTCAGTTTTAGATGAGCGTAAAAAGATATTTACATAGACTAACAGGCTTTTCTGAATAGCCAGTGCTCTACTCTATCTCTTCAGACTTTGATAGAGCAAATTTGATAGAGCAAAATACTAAATAATCAGGGCAAACAAGAACCGAAGATAATTCAGTAATTTGTGATTCAAATTTTATATTTCTATTTTATGAAACGAAAAATATATGAATGAATATAAATGGTGCTTCATTGCAACTGCATAAGATTATACAACTTTATTAAAATACAACATAACTTTATTAGTATACCTAAAGTGAAAAGTCTACAAAACGCCAATAACACAGTCAAAAGCGGTGATTGAAGCTCCAATCGAACTCCATCGATAGTCTTCTTATGTGCTCTGGGCAAAGATAAGGGATAATATCTCTGTCAACAACCAACCAACTTTTCTGAAAATTTGGACAGCGTAACTGGACACATTGTAGTCGCATATGAAAATGCACATTTTGTAGATTGTTACTGAAAATCCGTTGACCAGTAACACGATCCCTGTACTCCCTCAAGTCACGATGCACAATTACGATGTCAGCTGGTGGTCCAAGGGATGGATTCTGTATAACTCTTCCGAATCCATAACATCGCGACGTTCCAGGGACACGTTTCAAGGCAAATTTTGTATCCGCCCTAACAGGGTTGCAAAATATTTGTTGCATTGGTTGAGCTTGGGGGTTACCACCAAACTGGTAAGAGAAATCCGGCACCCACTGTTGCTGCATATTCTGTTGTTGCTGTTCCGTATGGATGTGCTGTTGCTGCATAGGTTGCTGTTGTTGCTGCATAAAACTCTGCTGTGAATGCATATGTTGCTGTTGCTGTTGTTGTGTGATGATATGCTGCTGTGGTTGTTGTGGTACTTGGCTCTGCTGTTGTTGATGCTGGTTCTTCTTTTCCTGATGTTGATCTTGTGATGCCATTGGATCTATTATCTGAGTGACTGCAGGACGCTGATTATTTTATCTCTTCCTTTTACTTGGCTTTTTCCCAGCGTTTGTTGGTCCACCGGATAGCGCCATGTCAATCAGACTAGGCTGCTTCTTTGATCTCTTGTACCAGGCAATGAATTCTTTTAGCTTTTCTCGTTTTTCGGCTACTGCAATGGTGTGCTCGCAAATCCTTGTTGATCGATTGAAACACCCACGATCACAATGAATAGCTCCTCCTTTTTCGGGGGTTACAATATATATTTTGTTAGAATGGCCAGCGACAATGTGAGCCCCATTGTCTGAACCAGGTTGTGGAATGACAAGGTCTGGTTGACTTAAATAATCGTTGGCTTTGCTTAACATTGTTTCGAGAACTACTATGCAGCCTCCGTATCATTATTGGTGAACTCTGCTGGAGGGCAACCAAGACCTGCTTCCGTACGTACATGGCTTAGCATTGAGTTCTTCATATCAGATGCCTGACAAATAACACAATATACACAATTTAGATTTTAACAAATGTAAAATAAAAGATACTTCTTGACTAATTCTATCAATTAATTATGACGTATTTTAGGCAAGAAGCGGGTAGAAGGTAATACTCCTACAAAAGAAATTTTATAAATAAGCAAACTTTTCCATCATTCTGTGTTCTACCATAAATCGAAAAGGATTGCGTACCTTACTGAGTATCGTTCCCTGAAAGTCAACCCAAAAAGGAATCATACAAGAAATGATCAATATTCCTAAAACGTATATCCAAGAATATGTGTCGGCTTTCCAGTCATAAAATAGAACATCACCAAGTTTTGGATCCTTTTTACGATTTCAGCATTCACAACTCGATATCTTAGATTTCGGAGAATTTCAATTCTGGTGGGCTATTTTCGAAAAGATCTAATATGTTAGGGTCCCTTGGTTGGTACTGAAACTTTGTAAAATATGTCGAAACCGAATATGATCACCTTCTCTTTTTTAAACCATACAAAAAGTGAAATCATACCATATCCTCTATAGCCTTTGTTCATATCATTCCACTTGTCTCTTATAGAATCTAAACGATCGTCAACTTCTTCCTCGCTTTCGCAATCAACCAAACCTTTCTGTTTCACATCATCGACTTGCTTTCCAAAGATGTCCTCCATGAACTGCTTTTTGACAACAGCGGGAATACCCCGTTTTGTTAATTCTCTCTTCAGGCTGTCCTTGAAATGGATAAAGCACCTAAGGAAAGTAGCGTATCGAAAATTTCTCTTGAAGCCATCTATGATTGCTTTTTCCCCGTCTGTTCCGCAAGCAAGAATGTTTTCCAAAGACGGTTTGGTGGAGATTATTTGATATGCAAACTTTGAATAGGTTTGCCAGTATTTGCGTTGATGCATAAAAAAGGTCCAATAAAAACTGGTGATTTCCCTGTTTCCCTTTTCTCAAGGCGCAAATTTCGATATGTTGTCACATTGAGGCTTATGTTGTCCTTGAAGATGTTGAAGGTCGGATCAATGCCCAAAACGTTAAATTCTTTTGGATCCGTGCAAAATTCCCAGGGGGGGGGTATTCATATATCTTTACGATAGGGGTGCTCAGGCGGAGGTGCCAACCGTAAACCCAAAAAATAATTTCAAGCAAGAAAATAGACCCAAAAAATAATTTTGCTTGCCTTTTGGGTGTGATCAACTTTTTCTGAGCACCCCTATCGTAAAGATACATGAGTACCCTCCTGGGGCAAAATTGAGACAGTTGCTCTAACTGTCTGTCACTGGCAAGCATTAACGTGAAGTCGCAACGTAATGTCAAACTCCCGTAATCTTTGGAGCCTCCCAGGTAACATTTCATCAAATAGCTACATTGTTGCCCACAGAAAGTTTGCCTTAATAGAGATTCATGCATTCATGCATACATGTATTTTTCGCAAGGAAGTGCTTTATAAAGAAGGTAGTACTCGGACATCCAAAAACAAAAGGAATTTCTAGTACTGCACTGGAGACTGCTAAAGAATGCGAAAAATGTAGTGTTTTTATGTTTGAAGAATTCAAGCATTATGCAGGGGTTTTCGGCAAACCGGAAGAAATAGACCTAGATACATACCAAGATACCTAGGAATCAGGAATGTTGTAACAAAAGATAGGAAATTTCTATTCTCCATGCACACAATCTAGACAATCAATGAGTAGAGTCATTTATTTCAATTGAAATTCAATTGCATATAATAATGCATAAAAACAACCTACGCAATTTGGCACGAGTTTGAACAACAAACTCATTAGGAAACCCTTAGCTAGCATGCGCTAAAATCTGGAACAAACAGAAAAGCTGGGAACTCGTGGAATGAGTAGGAATAAACGGAACTGAATGGAACCACTGTAACAAGCTGAAACAAAGTGGGAATAACTTGGAATCGGAGAGAACAAATGGGACGAAGTAGAAATCGGTGGGAATAAATGAGAATGAGAGGTGAAAAGAGGGAACGAACAGGGAATCACTGAAGAAGATGAAGGAACAACTCAGAAAAAATGAAATTACCGCAAAGAAGCGATATCAAATTGAAACTTAATTTGGATCAATGACAATTGCGGGGGAAAGCAGGAACAGAGCCTGAAACAGCTAGAATCACAGGGAAAAATTGCGGAGATTAATCCACACTGCAAGCTGCAAGCCAATAGGCTTATCGCAGGCAGAATTGAGCTGATCTCATTCTTCAAACATGGCTAATGGGTACCTTTAATTTATTTTGTTGTACTTACCTGACATTGCTTATTGGATCATTAAACTCGTAGCTGTCTTTTGAAATGTCATCGGAAATAGAATCAGATATGTTCACAACTCTGTTAGTTCCTTTTAGATCTGACATCGAAACTTCTGCTTCATCATTAGAGAACGAATCATCCAAAAGATGGCAACTGAATCTATCAATCTATCATGCTACTTCCATTTCATCATCTATGCTCCCATAGCCCAGCTAGAAAACGAAATCATTATGAACTGTTACGTACTGTACCCCATGAAAATGTGGAGGAGTACTAGGAGGTCTGGGACGAGACTGTGAGGAATGTGAACGCGTGGTCGTAACGAGCGAGTGGTCGGTGAAGTGGGTTAATTTCGTTGAAGTAAGAAGTTGTTTTAAGCGAAATATAGAATTTAATTGTAGAAAAAAGGAAAGTACTGGAAGAGAAATACGTTTGTTTATATTTTTACTCTTACTTCCACACATTTTGGAGGTCCTACTGAGATCTTGTGCTCGTTTGTTAATTCACTGTTTAGACGTTCTGATAAATATCGAATTGGTGACAATTTTAACTTATTTGTAAAGAAGTTCATACTTTATTTTGAAGCTGTAGAACTTGAAAATGTAAAGAAAAGAAGACTTGCGTTGTTATTCAATTTGACTGATGATGCCTTTCGTTTAGCGGAATCTGTCGAGTTTGACAGTGAAAATGAAAACCCAGATGGTTGGAAAGAATGGATAGAACAACTTAAAGTAATGTTTGAGAGAAATCAGACACAAACAGAAAAGTGGTACACTTTTAATAAAAGAATTCAAGAGCCAGGAGAGTCTGTTGACTCGTATGCTGTTTCTCTACGTGAATTTGGGGCAAAATGCGGCTTTAAAGGAGAAGAGTATACTAGCAGACTTATAGATCAGTTCGTATTGGGCTTGAAGGATCAGTCGACACAAAATAAGCTGTTACAGGAGCCACCAGCAACCCTGGATGATGCAGTATTACTCGCTAGAAGATTGGAAGCAGCTAATGCAACAATGCAGAAACTGAAAGCTGAAACTTATGTCAATGAACAATAGCAAAGCTCAAGAGTTCAGATTGGAGCAGTCAGTTCCTTGAGAACTGCCCAGGTGTGTTTTAGTTGTAATGGTTTTTGACATCTTGCAAAAAAGTGCCCTACTCTGCAAAATTTTCAGGCAAGACGAAATAACAAGATCTGCTAAAATTGTAACAAACCAGGGCATATCTCTAGAGATTGTAGAGCAAATAGAGTTCATATCCCTAATACTGTTTTGCCCTTTCACAATCCTAATCGTAATCCTTCAGGAAATATTCCAAGCAATTTGAAATGTTATCGTTGTGGTAATAATGGGCACACATCTAGAGTTTGTAGAGCTCAATTACAGCCTGAGGATAAGAACGAAGTACAGTGTAGTGACAATCAAAGCTCAGAACAACAGTCAAAAAGTGATACACGTGTTAGATTGTCTTCAGTATTTCCAGTGAATAAAAAGAAGACCCTCGTGATAGAAGTTAATTTAAATGGTATTGCACGCTTTTGTGTAATTGATACTGGAGCTTCAGTCTCCCTGATCAGTAAGGATGAGTGGCAGTTGCTTACAAATGACTCAGATTCACTCTTACCTTCAGACATTGTTGCTGAGGCAGCAAACAGTTCCCCTATTGGAATTCTGGGTAAAACATTTCTGTCAGTTGATGTCAATGGTAATCAAAGGCGTGAGCAAGAGTTTTATATAACCAATGAAATGGTCAGTGAAATAATTCTAGGTTTAGATTGGCTTACAAATTGCAAAGCTGTGATGGACACAGGGAAACCAATGATTTCTTTTCCAGATAAATCACCAATACCTCTGTTTATTCGTGATTCTGCTGTGACTGATCCAGAAGCAGTTTTGTTGTCAGAAGATGTTGAGATACCCCCTAACAGAGCACGCGTGACGTCACCACTTATAAATCAGAGTTTGCTAAAGCCTAATGTAAAACTAGCAGAAAAATGCATTTTAATTGCGAGGGTATATGTTCGCCCTGTTCAACAAACTGTGCCTATACAAATTATTTACCCAGGTAATAACAATGTCAAAGTGGTACTAAGATAGCAAGCCTAGAGCATGTAGAGATAGCAGACCCAATTCTTGAAGAAAATGAGGAACAAACTGTATCACAGTTTAATTGGGATTTGGATCACTTAAAGGGATAGGAGCGTGAACAGATACAAACCTTATTAAACATCTATAAGGGAATCTTTGCAAATGACTTAAGTGAACTGGGTTGTACATCTGAAGTAGAGCTTAATATTGACACTGGGAATGCACAGCCTGTTAAATAGTTGCCATTAATGCCCTTAGGCCTGTCGTTGAGGATCAAGTAAAAGAAATGCTAGAAAATGAAATAATTCAGCCTAGTTAATCTCCTTGGGCAAACCCAATTGTTCTGGTTCGCAAAAAGGACAATACATGGCGGTTTTGTGTTGATTATCGTAAATTGAACGATGTTACTGTGAAAGATGCATATCTCATTCCTCAGATTAACGATTTGCTTGATAATTTGTCAGATCAGAAGTACTTTACAACATTGGATTTAGCTTCAGGCTATTGGCAAGTAACAGTTGATGAGAAAAGTAAGTCAAAAACTGCTTTTGTTATTCCTGGTGGTGAGCAATTTGAATTCAATCGTATGCCTTTCGGATTAGCTAATGCAGTGCAAACCTTTCAAAGACTGATGCAAAAGGTTTTACAAGGTTTATCACCAAAGAAAGGCCTAGTGTATTTAGATGATGTTTGGATAACTGGAAAGAACTTTGATGAGCACTTGAGCAATTTGAAAGACGTTTTGGAGGCTATCAAGAATGCAGGTCTTCAGCTTAAACCAGCTAAATGCTTCTTTGCACGTGACAGAGTAAAATACCTTGGTTTTGTCATTTCAAATGAAGGACTTGGTCCAGATCCTGCGAAAGTTAGAGCCGTATCTGAGTATCCACAGCCAAAAGATTTAACTGAGTTGCGACATTTTATGGGTCTTGTTTAGTACTACGGCGATCCATCTCAGGTTTTAGTGAAATAACGACTCCGCTAAATAAGCTATTGCAGAAAGATGTTGCATTCGTTTGGTCTGCTCACTGTGAAAATGCCTTCAAAATACTGAAAGAGCAATTATCAACTTGCCCTATTTTAGCATTTCCGGATAATGATGCTGATTTCATCTTGTATACTGATGCAAGCGATGTTGGGATAGGAGCTGTCTTCGAGGGGCAATTCACTCCTTGAAAGTCTCGTACACATTTGCTGGAAGTCCTATTGTTTTCTCGGAAGTCCCTTGAAATTCCTTTTGTTTTAATGGAAGTCTCGTACGCCTTTTTGCAGATTGAAATGCCCCTCGGCTGTCTTAGCCCAAAAGAAGGGAGATGGAGACGATAGAGTAATTTCTTATGCTTCCAAAGCATTTTCACCTGCTGAAAGAAACTGGACTACTACTGAAAAGGAGGCGTTTGCTATAGTTTGGGCGCTTCAGTATTTTCATGCATATGTTTTTGGTAGAAGAGTTACAGTTTATTCTGATCATAAGGCATAAAAGTGGCTACGTAATATCAAGCATCCAAATGGAAAGTTGGCAAGGTAGATTCTAAAACTAGAGCAATATTATTATGTGATTATACACAAGCCAGGCACTGCTATGAATCATGGAAATGCAGTTTCTCGTGCGCCTGTTAATAGTATTTAAGTTTCTATTTGGTCCACAGAGGACTTCAAAGAGCTTCAGGATTTATATCAAGATATTTCATCTGTTAAACAATGGATCAGTACGAATGAGAAACCAGAGGTGATGCCTGCAGATGGAAACAGAACTCTGTAAACTTTGTATAATGCCATTGACTCCTTGATTGTTGAAAATGATGTCTTGTATAGAAAATGGACTGATGAAATGGGAGAAGAAAGACTACAAGCATTTGTGCCTAAATACTTAACTAGTAACATCTTGAAAGAGGCTCATAAGAGTATTGGTCATTTAAGAGTTCATAAGACATTTGACTTCATTCAAAAGAGATTTTATTGGCCAGGATTTCACAAAGCTGTAGAAGATTATTGTGCATCTTGCTAAGAATAAAACTGTTCCGAAACATCGTTTTCGATGAAACCGATAGATATTACACCAGAACCCTTCTTCATGGTTGGAGTCGATATAGTAGGACCGCTTAAGACTACACGTCAAGGGAATAAGTACATCTTAACAGTGATAGACTACTGTACCAAATATGCAGCAGCAGAAGATTTACCGAAACAAGAGGCCACAACAATTGTCAAAGCTTTAGGCCCTTTGCACACTAGACTCAAAATTCTGCCAAAATTCTACCAAACAGTGGGGCGCATTTGCTAATTATTCAGTTCCGACCATAAATTCCTAATGCACTGAAATAGCCTCTGTCAATCATTTCGACTTCTGGTGACAGATTTGATAGGGTACACCGTAATGTCTGAGAAGAATTCGTTCTTTCTTTCACCCTCAATGCACCATCAACTTGAATTATATTTATTTTGAAATGGCTTATTTTCGACATTTAGTGAATGACATGAATTAAATTTAAGAATCTGAGTTCTCCGACTTTAGCTCTTCAGAATATTGTTGAATAAGGAACCGTAATGCCGCTTGTTGCATTGGTAAAAGTGATAGATAATACCAACATCATTCTTTGCATTCTGCCCTGGCCGCTTTGCTCCAGCAAGTAGAAAAAGATCATAAAAAAGCATGAATAACTCTTCATCCGACATCTTGTTTCGAGAAGGAAGGAAAACAGCAAAAAAATCACGCGTCAGGTCAAGAAATTAATCCGTGATGACATTTGGCAGAAATAAGGGCAGCTCGGGAGCTGCCCATATTTACTTAGTCGACCTGTTTCATCCTTACAAGAATTTATGGATAGTAGAAGATGCCAAAAAGTCCTTGCACACTAGGAAAAAAGGTGTTTATTTGTTAATCCTAACTAAAATTTGGAAAAGTACTCTAGTGTGCAAAGGCCCTTAGAACAAATTTTCTCTCGACACAGCATGCCAAGGATCTTACTTACAGATCAAGGACGCAATTTCCAATCAAATCTATTTGCGAGTATGTGTAGTTTATTTGGAATAGAGAAGCGTAGAACAACACCCTACCACCCTCAAACTGATGGGTTATGTGAAAGATTCAATGGAGTACTAAAACTTTTGCTACGTATGCGAGTAAATAAAGATTGTGATGACTGGGATGAACAGTTACCATCGGGATTATTAGCCTACCGTATAAGTAAACAGGAAACAACAGAAGTATCTGCTTTTGAACTTATGTATGGTCGTGCACCAAGAGTAGCATTTGATATTGAAGACAAACACGAAGTGAAAAGACCTATAGGAGGACCAGCAAAGTATCTCGAAAAGCATAACGAACGTCACAATAAGCTTAAGCATTACGTAACAGAGAAGTCAGAGAAAACTCGTAAGAAGCAAAAGGATAGTTGCGATACCAGATATCGGGTATTCAGGAACAAAGAAATAGAGATAAGAGACATTGTGCTTTATAAAAACCCAGTAGCGAGAGGACTTAGTCAAAAGTATCTAGGACCGTATCGTGTCATCAGTAAAATAGAAGGAAACTGTGAAATTGAATCTACCTCTGATGGGAAAAGGAAATTTGTACATTCGAACACTTTGAAAAAATTTAGTCCCGCTGATATTGTCTTGGATGATTTGAGTATTAATGAAGAAATCAATTATATTTATGAAAATGAATCTGAAGAAGAGGTTGATCTTCTTGTGAATTATAGACGCAGAATCGAACAGAATGATGGGGATCAAAGATATAACTTGCGACGTAACAGACGTCCACCAGAGAGGTATGGAATACCTGTTACTGACTATTGACTCATTTGTATATTAATTGTATATAGGAGTGTTAAAAGGAAACAGACCTTCGCATACATTAAAAAAAAAAGAACACAAAAAATAGACTTAACTTGTTTTGTTGTTGTATTCATATGTCATTCTATGTAATCAGTTAGGTTTGACTTGTATTTTTGAGAGCTAACATTTGTTTTAGTAGAGGGAAGTGTGGAGGAGTACTAGGAGGTCTGGGACGAGACTGTGAGGAATGTGAACGCGTGGTCGTAACGAGTGAGTGGTCGGTGAAGTGGGTTGAAACTTCGCTAAAGTAAGAAGTTGTTTTAGTGAAATATAGAATTTGATTGTAGAAAAAAGGAAAGTATTGGAATAGAAATACGTTTCTTCATATTTTTACTCTTACTTCATCACATAAATTTTTAACCGTGCGCACCGCCACAAATGTTTAGGCTATTCTACGCAAGGAAACGCACTAAAAGCAAAGTCTTCTTCCCGAATACAGAGTAATCATGAGCCTGTCCACGTTGTCTTCATAAATCAGACTTGGCTTGTGTTTCAGTCGAATTCTTCTAATATTGTACATAGTAATGACATCATAGTAACTGACATGAAAACAAATAAAAAGTCTTATAATCATACTTTTAGAACTTCACTACAAGGAAATGAAATAATAATGTGAATACCTGTCTGTTTATCGAGTCTCCTTTCGCTTCCATTTCAAATGCACTCTCCTCAGCAACAATTTTTCTCTATCAAAAGCATACAGAAAATTCAAACCGAGAACTTTCAAGGTTTGAAGCATTGCAAAAGAACACAGTAATATTTATACAAACATTAGAATGGTTGAAATCACTCCCTCGTACTACGGTATCACGACTGTTTATTGAGTCTTCTTTCACCTTCGTTGTAATTTCTTTGCTTAATAGTATAGCCAGAGACTGACCAACGTGTATTTTAACATTAAGATTTGCAATTCTCAGCCATAGCCAGCGACAAAGAGTACGACAGCGGACTGGCAGTCTAAAGCTTTGTACAGTCGAATTTGACCTGTATTTTCACCACCCGATTTTACTGGAGTAGAATGTGTGTCTATCAGAA